>CM059582.1:95045000-95692500 GCA_030407085.1 Trichopria drosophilae
ATTCTAAACGAGTATCTCAAAATTGCAAAAAATTATAAAATATATCTAAAGATGACATTTTGGAATTTGACTGTGAGACTTCAACCAGAAAAGAAAAAAAACTGTTATTTATTGTAAACGGTCAACAGACATCAACATCTATGTACCCTTGCCCACATTGCTTCGTAACGATAGAAGAGTTAAGGAATAGTTCAGACTTACAAAATAAAGTAAAAGATACTGCTGATTGCAGTGATAATGAGTCGAATTCAGAGAATGATGCACATACTAGATTAAAAGCGTACGGAGAATTGAAGAAAGATTACGAACGGTTTTGATCTATGGAAAGAAATAAACGAAACATTCCAAGCAATGTAATAGTACGTTACGTCGCCCTCTTTTAAATAAGAATGAAAATGTGCTTTCGTACTGCAAAAGTGTATAGTGCCAGAACTGCATGTGCTGCAGGGATTTGTGAATCACCTCTTCTGGAATGGATTGGTCCCTTTCGTAGGTTGAGAATGAGCTTTGATTTGGCCAAAAAAATTAAAGGTGATTCACAAAAACTATCAAGGTGATATCATCGACAGCAACGCATGCCGAAAATGATTAAAAATGGCAGATAAACTCTTTCAGATCCCGAAATTTATGCAAATGTAGGAGGTCTGAAACTAGTGCCTTTTATCGCATCTTTTAAAGCCAAAGACAAAATAGTAAATTGATGTTTTTCAATATAAACAGTTGGTCCTGATTTACAAAATAACTTCTCTGAGTTACGAAAAGCTCTTGCAAGTGTTGATGTCTCTGAAACTCTAAAAATGCACGTTATCTTGACACACTTAGAAGATTGCATACAGTTTTTAGACAATAATGGATTAGGACTATAGTCAGAGAAGGCAGGTGAATCCATTCACGGGGAATTCATAAAATAGTGGAGAAGGTACAAAATTAACTCGCTTGATGATCCATTATATACATGCAACCTTAAAAAGGCAATCGTAGCTTTTTCTTCATTTCATATTTAAAATGTTTACTTCAGTTTCATAATACATGTTCTATTTTCTGCGGATTACAGTAGCACTTCATATTAAAAAAATATTAAATACCTAAAAAGCTATTATAAAATTAAAATACCAAAAAAATATTAAAAAGTAAAAAAAAAAATACGGGGCCATTATACCACGACGTGAACGTCTTGGGGTTAGCTGAACATGGTATAATAATTATTATACCTATTGAATAAATTAATTACAAATCACAGACTGGCAATGGCATTCAATATATATGTATTTTTTCCATAATTCCCTTACTTTCCGCTTTTCCGATAATTTTTGCCGTATTGATTCAGGTGGTTTATTCATGCCATGCTGCTTGTTAGACACAGCCATTGAAGTTCTCTACAGCCTCAGTAATATCGTTTTCCTATTCAACAGGGAGCGATGTATTTACCACAACTCCAACTTGATGTTGGAACGATGGCCAATTGGTATTTTATTTGATAAAATACATGGTTTTCCTTTTTTTATTACTTGATTATTTAATGTAATTAGTACTGGTGAAAGGCCTAAATATAAATCAAAGGATTCTTCCATTTTAAAGTATATTTTGTTTATGTTCTTGATCACACAAAGGTCAATAATAGCATCGGGTATCTTTTGTCTGACCGTTGGGCAGTACGTCGGTTTCCCCGTCGATATGGTTGCGAGTTTCAAATCGTTAATAGCTTTGAACAACCCTCTGCCATTCGTCGTTATTAGTCTTGAGCTGTACAAGAAGCTAACAATAGAGAGATAAAACTTCTGACTTATGATGGAGTGACACACATTTCCTTACTCCGCAAATTGAATTCGTAAAATGAAAGAAAAATTTACCATATTCGACTGTTTCAACTGTGACGCAGATGATACGTATTACCTCGCCTTTTCCATAAAGATATATCTCTTTACTGACATCTTGAATAATGTAAAATAGTATATTAATAAAGATATTACAGCACATATGCTCATATATAGGCTGGATATACCAGTACTCCCTACATACCACTTTCATGCAAATTAGGAGCATTCAAGTACATCGCGGGAATAGTAAATATTATCCGATCGGAATTAACCTTCGGGCTATTTCATTTTATGGTCCCTTTATAATCCGATCTTAATTTTGTGTGTTTCGATACACCCTATAATCCAGCACGAGTCTTTGTTTTCAATAAAATAGCCATTTAATATACAGTGTGATTCACCACTGCCTACCAAGCCGTGAACAATCGGTTCTTTAGACAATTGTAAGCAAATATTTTCTGAAAAAATATTGAGGAACCTAGAGATTTTAAGTTGTTCCGCATTGAAATCAGCGAACACGAGCTTGAGATTATTGACTGCCTGGAAAAAATTCGAACGGTTGCATTGTCGGCCAACGTAGTGAATGACGCGAAACAAAATGAGCATCAGCGATGAGATCAGAATATAGTATGTTTCACTTTGAAACACGGATCACTGTCTAACCACAAATTCTAATGTCATATTAAGCTTCAATTTCGTTAAAAATGTTTTTCGAATTACAATACAATATAGAATGAATGAAAGCACCATACAATCGGCGGAAAGTCTGCACATGTACTTATTGTAAATATTACAGAAAAGACGAAGTTAGCAAAAGAAATGAAAATTTTTTGACTACATAATTTTTATATTTAAGAAATGTCTTAAACATTTTGAAAAAAAATTAAATACACAGATCCGGAGTTGCATCGAAACCGTCGTGCTAGTCAGATGTATTTTCCACCGTTTGTAAATTTGTCAAAGTGGGTCAAGTGATTTTAGTTATTAATTGTCATACCTTAATTTATTTAATTTAATGTGCGTCTTTTTAATCGGTACGGTCTTGTGCCAGGATTTAACCTTTTTATGTGAGGTGAACGAAATAAAGGGAAGAAGAGAGACAGCAAAGTAAATGAAGAAATTCAATTGTGACAATATTTGATGTGTTCTTTCTTCTTATTGGTGATGTGACTGTTCGAAGTTTTTTTTATTAAATTAGTGTTTTATTAAAACTTTTAAGTATTGCATTCTAGAGGTGTGTATTAAGAATGAATTCGTCATTTCATGTACAAATTAAAGACATTTTATTTTTGAATTATTTTACATTGAGGCCTGCAAGTGACAGTTGGTTGCTATTAATATTAGTGTTTATGTGAGTTTACGTAAAACGGTACATTTTGAAGTGCGGAGCTTATGTAAACAATTGCACAGACCGTACGTGATACAGGTTCGGTAGTGTTTCGAGACTTTCTTCGTAGTTTTCCGCGGCGGCAGCACATACTGGACTTGTGATTATTTACATGTCGAAGGAGGAGCAAATTTCGCCTACCCCTCTCCTAGTTACAACGCCTGGGCGCACAACTAGTAAAGAGGAGAAGTCTCCCTCTACGCAACGATCACGCTCGATACCTCTCGGTCGCCCGTCAACAGCGAAGAAGTGGCTCGAGTATAGAGATCCAGCCGCTTCATCGATAACCGATTATTTTGAATCAAACAAACGACGGCTTTCGCCTGAGACTGCGAACTCACGTCCGTCCATTTCAAATAAAAAAAAGGGTACCAGCATCTTACCTGCCTCTAATACTAACTCAGAGGATACATCAAAAAATTTAGAAATGGAGGCTCAATTTAAAGCTCTACAGGAAGCCATTGTTTCACAATTATCGGCAAAAATCGATAATGTGCATGAAAAGAGCACGGAGGCCATTGCATCATTGAGAAATGAGACTTTAAAATCTCAGATTATCGAAAAACATAGCCAAATAAAAAAATTCACTGACGATTTGGAAAAATGCAATAAAATCCTGCGTAAAAAAAATATCACCATACGTGGGTTGAGCTGCAAGGACGATATTTTAAAATCCACAGAGGATTTTATTGAAAGTAACTTCCAAATAAGTAATGCTATTGATAATGCTTTCTACATTCGTAAAGTTCCTCCTACTATTCTAGTGGAACTACATTCAGCTAGAGTAAAAAAATCAGATCATGGCAAATAAAAAGAAAAATTTGGCCGGTCAAAATATTTATATTGATTCTGATTTGACCGAAAAAGACAGGAAAGTAAATTTTCATGCCAGGACGTTAATTAGGAAGGCATTATCGGCTTCGTAGCTCAGGCGGTAGCGTACTGGACTACGAAGTCGTAGGTCGTGAGTTCGATCCCCGGTTGGGCAATTTTTCGAAATTGTTTTCAGGCAGCAGTTCGCTATGTGTAAGACGAACCACGCTGTCTGTTTGGCATTTTCGAGGTATTGTCTTCAGGCGGAAATCGAGCCATGGCCGATGCTGTACTTAATGTGGGTTTCTGCAGTTTCCTACATTCTCGACAAATGTGGGTATGGCGCCACCTAAGACGACCTGCAGCTCTTGCAATGGTGCTCCATGAGAGCATTTGGGACACCTCGATCGAGGTGGAAGGTTGAGAGTAAAAAATAAAAAAAAAAAAAAAAATTAGCTCAAAAGAAAAAGGTAATTAAAAAACTCCATAAGATTCAAATCGATAGTGAGTGGTTCGCTTGGTCAGACAAAGATGAAAAATATGTACGTGAGGTTAACAAAATGATAGCCACGCCTGTAGAACTGCCAAAAAACATCTAACAGCAGTCCCATTTTCCAGCTTCAGGGGCTGCCTGGCTTCTCGCTGTAAGATCAACTCTTGTCTCCGTCTTACAAGATCTTCCGGTCCGAATTATCCTACGACGTCTCGCTTGCCAGCACTTAATGGAGAATCTCGTCTTAGTGGATCGTCTTTGAGTATATCTTTTTGGAATATCCGAGGACCTCATAGTCTTTCTGCAGTGGAAAAATTCTCAAAGACAGCAATTAATCATTTTTCCGAGATATGGTTGACATCCTACACTTTACCAGCGTCTATTGAAGACATCTCTTCATTTTTTGTGCCTGCATTAAGAGAAGGAAAGGCAGGAAGATTTGGTGGAGGACTGCTTTCCTTTATACCAACCGTTGGTTCGCCCGAAGTGATTGAAGTCTCTCCAAATTGGATTTTTATTTTAGTTAAAACTGAACCTGTCTCCATACTGCAGGGTTCGATATATTTTTCGCCTAGTTCTAATTTACATGATCAGCTTTATAACCTTCAACTACTTTTAGACTCTTTTACAGACAAATTTTCTAATTGTTTAATTCTAATTGGGGGCGATTTCAGTGCATGGTTGGGTGACCTAAATCTTGAAGCTGACTATACTCATTTATTTATTAATACTGCGATGGTAGATGTGAGACCTTCTTGTGACTCGCGAAGTAACGTGCGTGGTAAATCGTTATACAAGTTCATGTTTGAAAATAATTTTGTTTTACTCAATGGTCGTTCACTTGATAATACTCCAGCACAATATACTTATTTAGATAATAAAGGTCGTAGTATTATGGATTTAGTCTGGATTTTCGCTAATCATTTGCATTTAGTTAAAAACTTTTTTATTGGCCTCGATAATGGAAGTTCAGATCATTTTCCCGCTACGGCTATTTTGGATATATCGTTGAACAAATTACCCGTTATGCAGCATAAGCCCATAAATAATTTTGTAAAAAGAAAGGTGACATAGTCAAATGAAGGAGCGTTAAATTTTTGCAATCGCTTAAAAGAGCTAAACCCATATGATTTATACATTGATTGTGAATCGAATAATTTCTTATTCTCAGAATTTTGTCATGGGTTATTAAATCTTGCCGAACAGGAGGGTTTAATTAAATCGATAGACGGTACCAAGAATAGAGCTTTCCCTAAACATATTGTTGCGCCGTGGTACGATGAGAGTTGTAAGAAATCCCGCAAATATATGAATCGAGCGTTACATCTCCTACGAGCTAATAATTATGAACACTCTTTTGAGGAAGCATATTTGCTGGCAAAAAAAAATTTTTAAAAACCACGCTAACTGCAAAGAGAATATTCTTGTTGAAGGTAGCGGACTCTTTTGCGGGGGTAAAGGATGCCGGGAGCTTTTGGTCTATGGTCCGGAGGCACAGGAGGGCTCCATCACGTAGCTCTACTGTTACTCTAGAGGCGTGGGCGCAGCACTTGGAACTCTTCTATCCTCAGATACCACGCGATACTACAACATTCTTCGGCACTTTCGACAGTGTTCTCGATGGGCCTATCAGGTCTAATGAACTTTTGATGAGCATGAAGAAACTGAAAACGGGTAAAGCTGTTGGTCCAGACGGGATCCCAGCTGAGATTTGGAAATCGCTCTCTGGTAAATGGTTTACGTTCACCCTTGACTTGTTTAACTCAATTTTTTTCAATGAATTGCCTCCTGAGGGTTGGATGTACGCCAACCTCTTCATGCTCTTCAAAAAGGGAGAACGAGCCGATCTCTTAAACTATAGGGCAATAGCGAGTACTAACGCATTAACAAAATTGTTTATGCAGATATTTGCTGCGAGACTGGAGACTTGGATCGAACCCAAAAATTTCATTCCAGAAGAACAGGCGGGTTTCAGGAGGGGCCACTCAGCGGAAGATAATATCTTCACATTGAATGCTACTGTTCAAATTCAGTTGCGTAGGAAAGCATCAAAGTGTTATGTTCTTTTTGTCGACTTCCGCAGAGCGTTTGACTCTATTCCGCACGACAAATTGTAGTTGAAACTGTTGGACCTTGGAATTAGTACCAAAATGATCACAGTTCTGAAATCTTTTTATGACTCAGCAAGATCATCTGTAATTTGTTCCACTGGCTCTACACAGTCTGTAGGGGTTACCGAAGGTGTTCTGCAAGGCGAAATGTTAAGTCCGTTGCTATTCCTTATATATATCTCTGATATTGTATCCTTTTTTAGGGATAGAGGCCTGAGGGGAGTAGACTACACGTTGACCCTTGACCTTATGATGCTACTCTATGCCGATGATCTGACGATCTTTGCCTATTCTCCGGTTGACTTAAGAGCAAAACTGAATGTTCTTGCCTCGTACTGCAATTTAAATAATCTTTCGGTCAATCTATCAAAAACTAAGATTGTTATTTTTAGAAGAGGTGGTCCTTTGAACGCCTCCTCTAGGCATTTTTATTTTGAAGAGCAGCTGATAGAGGTGGTACCGTCATACCCGTACTTGGGCACAATCGTCTCCTCGTCGGCAAGTGGGCTGAAGGCTACAGAAAACGCTATAGCCAAAACTCGGCAAGCTACAGCCTCAGTACTGGCAATAATGGCTTCTGTAAAAGGTGACTCGTGTGCTGCGGCCCTGAAATTATACCGTGCATCCATTCTTTCATCTTTATTGTATGCAGCACCCTGCTGGGCACTTGCTCACCTGGATAGACTGGAGTCGGCTCAAGTAGATTTTTTCAAAAAATGGCTTAGGCTTCCTAGGTCTGCACCGGCTTTTCTCCTTCGCCTTGAATTAGGCCTGTATCACATTGCGGTAGAAATAGTGCGACGTGCGATGCTGTACGTTATCCGGCTACTATGCCAGGCTCCATCTAGCTTAGCGCGTATGGGCCTTCTCAGGTTGCATGCGCTTAGTTCAGCCGGCTCACAATTGGGTCGCTGAACTAAGCCTTGTCCTATCCTCTGCTTCCTTTGATGGTCTGTGGGCGGATTTTTCAAGCGAAAATTGGGAGGAACGCCTGGTTATGTCCTGTGAGGCCTATGCCACTGAGTTGCGTAAACGTGATTTACAGCGTTATTTTTCTTCCGATTCGGTCCAGTTGCCGATCTACAGACGGATTACGGATGACCTTGCTAATTTTTATCCTGACCGATGTCAGCTCCATTATCTAATTGTTAAGTTCCCACTTAGGACAGCTACTATTTTCTCGCGCTCGATTTGCATTGGAAGTAACCGATACACATATAATCCTATAGAATCGTGCACAATTTTTAACATGGACGAAAACGAGTCTCTTTTGCACATTTTATGCGTATGCCCTATGGCCTATCCAGCAAGAATGCGGTTAATGAAAAATCAAAGGCTAAGAAACCGTCAGTTTTTAAATTGTTTCGCTTATTTGTTAGATTCTAACGACCTGAATGATCTCAAATTATTATTTTATAACAGGCTGAGTTGAGCCATGTCCTACTGCGGTGGCGTACTTTTCGGTACGTATACTGCGCAGACATTGCTCAAATGTACCGCCAGATTTTAGTAGATCCGAAAGATTGTGACTTTCAACGAGTACTCTGGCGATCGTCCCCGGACGAAACTGTGACTGATTATCAGTTAAATACTGTCACCTTTGGTGTTGCGTGCGCACCGTTTCTAGCACTTCGCGTGCTGCGATAGCTAGCGACAGACGGTCATTCCGAATTTCCCAATGCTGTAGACGTACTGACATACGAACTCTATGTTGATGACTGTTTATTCGGCGCGGATGACGTTAACATAGCCCGACTTATTCGTGACGAGCTAAATGTATTGTTCAGCCCAGCATGCTTCACGCTACGGAAATGGGCCAGTAACTCTTCCGTTTTATTAAGCGATGTGGACCCGGCGAATCACGGACTTGCCTGGGAGAAGCCTTTATGCGAAGACGAGGAACTGAAAATTCCTGGCGTCTTTTGGCATCCGATGACTGATGTATATCGTTTCAAAATTAACCTTCTGCCGACAACCACCCTCACCAAGTGGTCTCATCTGTCATTGTCAGCAAGGTTCGTACGATCCACCCGGTCGCTCCTGTCATTGTCACGGCCAAAATCATGATCGAGAAGCTCTGCTTCTCGATCTGGCGTGGGACGATCCACTTCCTGTGGAAATAACCGATCCATGGCTAGCGTTCTATCACACGCTTCCCGATTTGAAAAGTCAAGCGATACCTCGATGGACTGGTCAAAACGGCGAATCGCAGTGTGAACTTCACGGATTCGCAGATGCTTCCTATATCAGTTTAATATCCCGCGCCTCGAACTATGTGCAGCCTTACTGCTTGCTCGTCTGCTCGAATTCTGTCGGAAAGTCCCAAAATTCTCTGCGATGCCGGTACTCTGTTGGTCAGACTGAACAGTCGCACTTCAATGGCTACAAGAGCACCCACTAAAGTGGAAAATTTTCGTGGCAAATCGGGTGTCGGATATACAAACGCTTCTCCCGGAAGTCACCTGGCGTTACGTCTCTGGAACGGAGAATCCGGCTGACCTCGCGTCGCGCGGCTGCTCCGCATCTAAGCTCTTGATCTCATCGTTCTGGTTTTCTGGACCTCAGTGGCTTAGGCAGGGACCCGCATCATGGCCAGCTCCAGTGTTCGAGCCGATCAACGACAATTTGATAGAAATACGGGTGCACATCGCGACTGCAGCACCTCCAGTCAACGACACCCTCAGCGATCTGTCACATCGAATTTCGACATGGACTCGACTCGTTCGTGTTGTTGCGTTTGCGCTTCGCTGGAAGCGATGGATGTCTGATCAGGACACCAGGGACAGTCACTCCCCAGAAGAACTTCGCCACGCCACTGCCGTCATATTGAAATTACTGCAATCTGCTATTTTCCCAGTCGAATTGAATAGCCTTCGTACTAATAAACCAATTGCGCTTAAAAGCACACTGGCATCGCTACATCCTTTTCTGGATTAAGATGGATGTATCAGAGTTGGAGGCCGACTGCACCACTCGACTTATTGCCTAGCCTTATGCATCCCATGGTCCTGCGCGCTCATCTCGTGGTGCCCTCTTTGGTCACGCACACTCACATATGCACTCTGCATGGGGGCGTACACTCGAAACGTTACGCCAAACCGTGTGGATACTGTAGGCGAAAAAGATAATAGGATCGGTAATTTTTAGATGTATGACTTGCGCCCGTCTTCGGCCCACTTGGAATCTCAACAAATGGGTAATCTCCCATCTCCCCGTATGACGCAATCACAACGGTCCTTTTTCCACTGTGGTGTGGACTATGCGGGCCCATTCCAAGTTCGTGTCACAGGTGGACGTGGACATAAAGCCTATCCCACGTATACTGCATTATTTGTCTGCTTCTCCGTGAAAGCAATTCATCTAGACCTGGTGTCGGACTGCACGTCACCAGCATTCATTGCTGCGTTCAAGAGATTTACCTCCCGATGAGGAATTCCCAGCTGTTTGTACAGTGATTGTGGCAAGAACTTCGTTGGGGCAAATCGCGAACTGTCAGAAGCTTTCGTGCGGGCTATGAGGGCTGAGGAATTTCAAGATTTTCTCGCCAAAGATGGCACTACTTGGGAATTCTTGCCTCCTACCTCTCTCCATTTTGGTGGATTGTGGGAGGCTGGAGTTAAGAGCACTTAGTTCCACCTGAAGCGTGTTCTCGGGGAGCATACTCCCACCTGTGAGGAGTTCCTTACTGTTGTATGTCAGATCGAAGCTGTGCTGAATTCGCGTCCCTTAGGCCAATGGCATTGATGACTTCACTGCCCTTACTCCAGGTCAGTTACTGATTGATGGTACGCTGACTACGGTTCCAGAAACATCCCGTCTCACAATCTCTACTAATCGCTTATCTCGTTGGCTAGCATGCCAACAAATGTATAAACAGCTTTGGCGATTATCGTCATCGGACTACTTGCTCTCGCTGCAGCATCGTTCTAAGTTGCGTTTTGCGCGGACTTCTGTGTCTTTAGGGCAGTTAGTCTTACTCAAGCGTCCGACTATGCCGCCTGCCAAATGGCTTCTAGGTGGCATTGCGAATTGTTATCCGGGTTCAGACGTGCTTACTCGCGTCGTCACCGTTCGGACGAAAGATTCCGAGTATAAGCGATCAGTCACTCAGATTGCTCTATTGCCAGTCGATTTAGAATTAGAATAGTCATTAAAGTAAATTGCGAGCCTTGCATGGCTTACGGGGGCGGTATTTTGCGTCATAGAATCGAAATCGTCGATCATTCGCGCACTGAAATATTATAAACAATCGCGGTGTCGCTGTATTGTGTTCCGGCGCTGTCGCGACCTCTTTTTCCGTGTTTTTCGGGAAAAGCGTAAATTCAGGTCCGACATGTGGTCTCTTCGTTTTCACTTCGTCGGCGCACGTTAGAGAAACATTTTTCTTCGTTTCGAAAATATCGGGTGATTCGCAAAGTGCCAAACGTGAATCTATTCGCGCGTACAGCATTCTCCTTAAAAGGGAGTTTCACGTTGTTTTTGTTTTTGGTTGATCGAAAAATGCACCATATTCGTGTTTTGGTTTTAAAGCTGTAATAAAGCTAAGTGCACGTCTTAAGTTGGGATAAAGTGTCCTTCATTCGCAACACCTCGGTCCGGATCCTGAATCCCTCTATTTTTTCTACGATCTATTTTGCAAAACGAAACAATTGGTATTTTTCACAAATTCAAGATGGCGGTTGATGACGTCGATTCGTAACGAAATTTATTATTATTTTCTCAAAAATGATTGGCTTACAACAGAAGTTGGTATACTACAATTTATGAGGTCACTGAATCCGAATCTAAACTCATATTTGCGAAATGCAAAATGGCGGACCAAACTTCGCTAAAACGTTTGTGTTGCAACAAAAATTGAGATATTACCATTCAAGAGGTCGCTAAATCCGTAACTGGAAACAGATTTTCGAAATTCAAAATGGCAGATCAATTATGGCGAACCAAATTTTCTCTAAAATGTTTGGATTACAATAAATATCGGTATATCACAGTTTTTGAGGTCGCTAACTTCTTTGAAAAATAAAAAAGAAACCATTTTTTATTTACTCCTTTTTTTTTAAAGAGGCAGAAATCCTTCGACAAAAAATTATCTTTTTGTGTATTTCCGTATTTAGCAACACCCAAGATGAACGACGTGGACGTAACGGAGATATGAGCTCTTTGTGGTGCTTAATTATCGTGAGTTCCTCGCACGATTCATGGAGCTCAATCTTAAAACTCCTCTTCATTATTCTATTTCCCGCGATACTTTTCAAAACATGTAAAACAAAAATATGCATTGCAATCTATAGAAGTTCTCGTTGGTCTTTGAGCACAACCTTCAAAGGAGCATTTTCCTTTGGATAGAATTCCATTTTTATGAGCAGAAAGATTGCTCTTTCCTTTTTTGCGACGATAGCTATTACTGACCTCCATGCAGACATCTTTCCCACTAACTTCTTGCCCGTTTTGACAACACAGATTCCACAGAACTGTTGCAATAGATATTGAGGCTTGTAAACGTCTCTCAAAAATTACCCAAGTCCACTTTCTGCACCTTATACTCGCGAAATGTGATCCGCCATATTGGATTTGCCATTTTAAAATTCGAATATCTGATTTCCGATTCGGAGTTAACGACGTCTAGAAAGTAATATATCAATTTCTGTTGTAATCCAAACTCTTTAGCAAAGTTTGGTTTGCCATATTGGATCCACCATTTTGAATTTCGAAAAAATAATAGAATAATCAAGAGGAGTTTCAAAATTGAGCGCCATGAAACGTGAGAGTCAAGGGACTCACGAAAATTAAGCACCCTAAAGGGATCATATCCCCATTATGTTCATGTCGTTGATCCTGGGTGATGCTAAAAACGAAACTAGACAAAAAGACTAGAAAAGTTTGTTGAAGGATTTCTGCCTCTTTTTTAAAGAAAAGAGCAAATCGAAAATGGTTTATTTTTTATTTTTCAAAGAAGTCATCGAGCGTAAAACTGTAATATACCAATATTTATTGTAATCCAAACATTTTAGAGGTAATTTTGGTCCGCCATAATTGATTCGCCAATTTAAATTTCGAAAATCTGTTTTCAGTTTCGGACTTAGCGACCTCAGAAACAGCGATATACCAATTTTTTTTGCCGATTCCAGTTTCGTATTAGGGACCTCTGGAACGGTAATATTTCAATTTTTGATGCAATCCAAACATTTTAGCGAAGTTTGGTCCGCCATATTGGATCCGCCATTTCGAGTTTCGCAAATCTGATTTTAGATTCGGATTCTGCAACCTCAAAAATTGTAGTATACTGACTTCTGTTGTAAGCCAATCATTTTTAGAAAATAATAATAAATTTCGTTACAACTCGACATGCCAATCAACTGCCGTCTTGAATTTTTAAAAAATACCAGTAAAACCTTAAAGTACAACAAAAAATTTCACCCTATACAGAATTTGGAGCAAAACTGAGCTGTTTAACTGAATGTAAATCGGGATTGATCAAAGTAAAAATTTAAAATTAACACGTTTTTCCAGGAAAACGCCGCCATATTGGAAAATCTAAGGGAGATAGAGCAACAATAACGACGCATTTGAAAAGAGCACGAAAAAATACTTCAGGAAATACAATTCAATTAAGATTCATCTGCGAATTGGATCTGTAGTCATATGTTGAAAAACAGATGGAATTTATGTCGTTTTGGGACTATACGGGTTAAAGCGGAGAAAATCCATGTCGTTCGTCTTTTTTATTATATACCGTGTAATTTCGGTAACATGGAATTTGTTGTTAAGGGGCGTCGAAATGAAATTTAAATACCTACTGCATATTAGGCGCATTTTATTACGCTTTCAATTTTCCACTGATTACGAAGAACTAATTTTTTTTACAAATTAATGAGGCATGTGAAATTACTATTGTGGAGCCAACATTTTACTTAAAATCACTGAATTTTCTAAATAGTTTATTAGTATTTGATTGTACAAAAGTTCTAAGTTTTCCCGCAAGCGCTGTGATCAATTTATGCCGTAATATTTTCCATGATACCACAAAATCAAGAGAAAATATAAGTAATATAAAGGCCCAATACCCAACTGTTTGGCTTCAATATGGATTCGGCATTCAATTCCTAAATCCGATATTCGGCGGAAATTTCATCCATCGCTCAACGATTTTCCGTTGATGCGCGACGGTATATGCAAATTTAGTGCCCTTATTGGCAAATACATATCGTACACTCATGACTTCCCCACATAAAAGACATTATATCCGAGAGTATCAACGCTGCGAAGAATTCTCGACGTCGAGTTCCGAGCCTGTTGAAGGCTCACCATCATGTACCCGTATAAGAAAAATATATCCTCAGGATGTCCACATGATATCCAATAAAAAATACGAATATCCTTGAGATCACCAGAGGATATTCTAAATATCATTAGGACATCCAAGGGATATAAAAAATTCCTCCTTTTCCAATATCTTCGAAGATGTCCAGAGGATATCCACGGATTATCCCTCCCGTATAAGAAAAATACATCCCCATGATGTCCACAGGATGTCCAGAAAAAATTACGGTTATCCCTAGAGATCAACGGGAGATGTATTAAATAACTCTAAGATATCCAAGGGATATACAAAATAAGGCATCCATGAGATCTCAAAACGAGATATTTTTGGGTTCAAACATAATCGATATCTAGAATTTAAAATTTAAAAATTTCAAGGCTACAATGCACCAAAACGAACTTTGCGAATGGTGTCTCGAAAAGGTTAGAAAAAGCCCAACAGTGCCTCTTGAAAAAGCCTACAAAACGAATGGAACATTCCAACACGAAGGTACAACATTTCTAAAATCATTGGTGAGGATTCCAAAATTAAAAAGTGGTGCGAAGCATTCTTTGGCTGCAAACTGAAACCCATCTGGTAGCGTCTACTGATGTTGAGGAATTCGTAGTGATTTCTGCATCTAAGAAATTGAAAATCTCTGGAATCCGAAATTATATCTACTTCACAAACTACACAGAATACATTTACGGTGCGCAGAATTTTTATTTTCAATCTCTACATTGTTTTGAAAAACGATGTGTTTTACGCGGAGGTTGGAGGAAAACTGTCAAAACACGCTGCACATGTGTTGTTGTTACATGGTTGATACCATGGTATAGTTGTTACCTCGATCGCTTCGAAAAAAAGGAACGCGGATTTCTTTGACAGTTTCCAACCTATGCGAAAAATACGTAGAGTACAAACAATAATATAATTGACATTCACATAAAACTTCTGCGCACTTTTCTCGTGTTACATATGGGGTGTAAACTGGGTAAAAAGCTTGCTACATAATTTCGTGCTGCAGTGATTTTCTTTATTTCTTAGTTTCAGAAATTCCGATAATTTCCTCAACCAACAGTGGAGAGTTCCAGTTTGGGGCCAAGGATTACAACGCACAAATTTTCGAATTTGTAAATCGTCACCATCGATTTTAGGAATGTTATGTGTTTTAATTCGTAAGGTTTTATTCATTTTGTGGACGTTTTCGAGAGCAAATGTTGCCTTTTTTTCTAACCTTTCCAGTTTTGTTAGATTTCCGCCTTGTAATTTTTAAATTTAAATACTTATTTTTAATCTACAAATTTCTGATAATTGCGAATTTTCTATTTCATTAAAAAAATTATCAATTGGGTTTAAATCCGAGTTTAGTAAAAAATCTCGGTTTTGATTTTAAACTATATTGAATTATGTAAAATTCGGAGTCTAAAAATATTATTCAAAATAGTATAAAAATTTCAAAAACAACGTATTTAATTTGTAAAATTGTCAAATATATCCTTTATTTGCTGAGATATCCATAAATATCCCTGCGATATTCTTCAGGTTATCTGCCAGAGATTCTAGGGATGTCCAGGTAACATCATCTGATATTGCCTGGGTATCCTAGGGATATATAAAATTCCACTTTCTTGGATATATAATTGGATATTCGTTGGATACCCTAAGGATATCCGGTATGTTCTGGATGTCAAGAGGCCCTTATACGGATATCCACGGAATAACTTACCGTGTACGGGTAGGTGCTCGTTTTTTTTTGCGAAACATGAACATCGATGTCAATATATGTGCATAATGATTTATTTGGAACAACAAAACATTATTCGCTGCTTGCCAGTCTCCCAACAATGCACTTGAGAACTTTAGTTATAATGAAACAAAATATCAAACATGAAATGACCATAGATGTAAATAATAATCTATTTTGAATAATAAAGATTATCCGCTACTTGCCAGTCTCGAATAAAGAGATTTGAGAGCTATGGTAATATTTAAATAAAATGCCAACCATGGAAAGTCCACTAATGAAAATAATCATCTATTTTAAACAAAAAAGGTTTATTCGCTTATTACCAGTGTCCTATAAGTAGACTTGAGAGCTCTGGTAATGATTAAAAAACATGCGAACCATGAAATTTCCATAAATTTAGAAATGGATTTTTTTTGAAAATAAACGTTTATTCGCTTCTTTCTACACTCCAATAAATAGACATGGGAACTCTGGTAACGATTGAACAAAATGCGAAACATAAAATATTAATAGATGGGAATAATGATTTATTTTGAAAAACAGAAATTTATTCGCTTCATACCAGTGTCCATTAAATGGATTCGTGAGCTCTAATAATGATTAAACAAATGTCCATAGATATGTATAGTCATCTATACAAATTTTATTCGCCTATTACCAGACTACAATAAATAGAGTTGAGAGGTCTGGTAGTAATTAAACAAAATGCAAAACATGAAATGTCGCTTGTTATTAGACTCGAATACACCCAATAAGTACACTTTCGAAATAAAGAATTCATTAAGTAATCCCGAAACAAATCATTCTTAAAGTATTCACTAAGTAATCTTTATGAAAAAATGTATGAAGTGAAAAACGATATTGGAAAAAGGTAAAAGTAGTCCTAAATCTTATTCTTTGTGAACAAATTCATGATACACGGTATGTGAGGCCAATTTGAGCAGTAAGTCGGAAATAGTGGACGTTTCAAGCGCATGGTGGAGCGTCATATGCTACTTTCAACACATACACTCTGGATACACAATCATTCACGTAAGTGATGAAGGTACGAGTTGTTCCATATTTTTATAAGCATGGCGTGCATGTTATAAGTATGGGTGGGGTCCAAAGCTCCGAATGTTCAAAATTCCGAATAGTCCAAATATCCGAATTTCAAAAAATCGAATGATATTTATCCCAATGTTGGAATACCCGAATGGTCGAAAATCCGAATGTTCGAATATCCGAATGAAGAAAACCCGAATGTTCAAAAATCCGAATCCTCTATTTTCGAATGGTTTATTAGCAGATCGGATATTCGAACAATGGAATTTCCAAACATTCGGGTTTCCATTATTCGGAATTCCGATTTCCGAACATTCGAATTTCGATTATTCGGTTTTTCATTCATTCGGATTTTTTAACAATAGCATTTTTCAGGTTATTTAACATTTCAAACTATTCTTATGACAAAATACGGAGCTTAATGACATTTTGACGATTTGAAAAATAGTATGCAATTGGACAAAATCTGAATTGTAAAAAGAATGAAAAAAATTGCAAGAGCCCCATAAATAAGCATACAAAAAAGAGATATTATATATTATAACGTTTATATATAACGTTTAAAATAACAACATTATTTTCTATTCTACGGAATGAAAAGAAATCGTTAGATTAACAACAAAACAAATTTGCATGAGCGAGAATAGGTAATTATAATAAGACCAAGTTATTAGTTAGAATAATTATTTCTAGACAGCTGAGCGAATTATCTTGTAGTTATTGGCCTTCTTAAGTATGCGATATATAATCCAGAATGTTGGATATTTGGAGTAAAACAAATCGCCACCCTGGCAAAATTATATACATTCTAAATAAGTAGCATATTATTTATATGGTATGGGAATTATAATGATGTTGATATGGG
Organism: Trichopria drosophilae; assembly: GCA_030407085.1. NCBI lineage: Eukaryota > Metazoa > Arthropoda > Insecta > Hymenoptera > Diapriidae > Trichopria > Trichopria drosophilae. The sequence goes on from CM059582.1 coordinate 95,062,581, forward strand.
AATATAGAGAAGTACGAAAAGGATCCATGAAATCATAATACCCGATTATTGCTTTAATTAAACCAATTTTCTTTCTGGGCTTAATAAGCAATACATGAACAGTATTGAATTCATGGGTCCATATCAACGTCTCAGAAATTATAGAAAACGAACTACCAGACGAATTCTCAATTCAACTATCAATCATCCATCTACGTACAAGTAACAGGCGTATTACATATACAACATGCAACATTTGCAGAACTACATAATGCAATTAAAAGCCAGAATGGCTAGAATGCAACGAAACCAACAACAGAGATGGTATTTAAAACCCGGATTCAATAGAAATTGTTTCAATATTAACGATTCGAAAGAAAAAATATACTCATACGAAGAATTAGTATATACTTAAATTCCTAGTAACGATTTTTACGTAATCACGATCTGAAAATAAGTAAGATTATCCGTAAGTCGTGGAAAAAGACAAACTTTAATCATTTATCTCGAAACGCGGTCGTGAACGAGGTGTATCCTATCCATCGTAACAAACCCCAGGAGAGGAATGGTAACAAGGGATAGAATACCGACTGCGATACACGAAGATACGCTAACCTTACACATCATGATGTCTGGAATGCAAGCAACCCGAGCCGGTACCATAATGTGGAGGGCTTTTTACGTATGTCCAAAGAAAATTATTGACGTTCACCGGTTTGCGCTGTGAAATATTCCGACCACAAAAAAGAAAATAATGAAAATCCTTAACTCACCTGTTTGCATAAATTGTTAAAGATATCGAAAAATCCAGCGAAAAAACAAACTTTAAGAATTTATTTAGAATAATGTCCAGAAATACCATCTCTATTGTTGGTTTCGTTGCATTCTAGCCATTCTGGCTTTTAGTTGCATTATTTAGTTCCGTAAATGTTGCATGTTGTATGTGTAATTCGTTTGTTACTTGTACGTAGATGTATGATTGAGAGTTGAATTGAGAGTTCGTCTGGTGGTTCGTTTTCTATAATTTCTGAGACGTTGATATAGACCCATGAATTCAATACTCTTCATGTATTGCATAATAAGCCCAGAAATAAAATTGGTACAATTAAAGCAATAATCGGTGTTATGAATTCGTGAAACCTTTTCGCATTTCTCCATATTCCCATATCAATATCATTATAATCCCCATACCATAATTTAATATGCTACTTATTTCGAATGGATGTAATTTTGGACACGGAGTTTGGTTTCGAAAGAAACCTTGGTCCCCGCCGGCAGCTTTTCTTGTAGATGATCCTTGATACTCGAGATGGAGTCATCGCAGAGGGACAAGAATTCGTTGTAGGGTGCTAGTGGAGCATCATTTACGAGGTTGATGAATAGTTTCTTGACTGCCTTCTTAAGGGTAGAAACCGTTTTCTTGGTAGCTTTCATTTTTAGGCTATGTGAGGTTTTGTAACGTCAGAGTGTGCGTACGAGAGCGAAGTTGACTCTTCAAAGGTTCAGAAAGAACTGTGCCAAATGTGGGGAGCATTAAGATTACTTCTAGTCACGCGTCATGTCCTTGACCGTTGAAAGGGCATTCGATGGACGTATCGTAGATTTGATAATTTATGTCACATTATACTTAACACATTCCAAAGCCAACACATTGAAACACATTCGAAACATTCGAAAGCCAAAATTATAAACAATTAAAACTAAACAATTGAAATGTCATTATTTTTTTAAATCAATGTTTGAGAAGGCGATAATTTAAGTCGCTTTATACTTAACAAATTAGAAAGCCGAAAATATTTTTTTAACCGCAAACAATTCAAAGTAAACTATTCAAATATCATAATTTTTTAAAATCAATGCTTGAAAAGGCATAGGTGCATTAATTTCAACCTACAATTTTAATGAGATGAGCATATGTATACAAGATCAATTGAATGTCAGAATCCTTTTTCACTTGTAAAACATAGTGCAAACAGTGTTATATGCAGAGATATCGAGCAGCTCTTCGTAAATAATTTATTGTTGAAAGTAAAACACGTATTTTCGTTAATTTCGTTAATTAAAGCGCGCCGCGCTTAACACGAAGCATTGCAAACAGTGTAATGTACAAAGAATTCACAGTGACGTCAATTTAAACGAGGGAAAGGAACCTCCGAAACATATATTCCCTTCCATACTGTACTTCCAGTCACGCTCCGCGCCCCGATATTCCCTCCCTTCAAACTCGCAATCTTGAAGCGTCCCGTGCGATAACTGTATCGCGTCGTAGATCAAACACCGCATCATTCCCTTCCTCGCGATAGAGCATTCACGTCGTCCCGAGTAATATTGATACGCGATCCTGTTAAATGCGACTTAAATTGATTTCTGCGCCGGGCTGTACTTCCAGCGATGCGTCCTTCACCGTCGAAAGAGTATTATGCAGACGTACCGTAGAAAATTTAAAACTATTTTTTTTCAAATCAAATAAACGAAATTTTAAATGAAATTTAATATTTAAAAGTGAAATGTTATAATTGCTTTCTTTTAAACGAATTTGTATAACTTGAATTCCATAACTTTTTAAATAAATTTTCAATCTCGAGCGATTAATAGACCCAATTCCTGGACGTGTACACTAGCGCCACTGTCGCCCCTAGCGGTGGCAGCGTGAACTTATCTAGAACAAAACTAGCCCCCCCCCCCTACTTAAGATGATAGATTATTGTGTTGTATAATTACAATATTCATGAAAAATGAAAATTTTTTTACAAATGAGCCCGGAACTAAATTTTGTCTAGAAACAACCCAGGCCCTAGATAGTTTTTAGAAACTTTTTCTGGGATCCCTGTAAGAAATTCTATATACATGATGGACTTAAAGGATTTGGGGTTTTCTTAAGCGGTATGATATATGATGTTTTCCAAAATGACGGGAAAAATCCAGAAATGAGTGAGATATTGAAGATAGCTCTTAAATAAGGAGCAATGGATGAAAACGTGGATTTGATATGCGCTAAGAGAAGTTGATCTGAACTAAGCCCACGTGATTTTTGTGCAACTAGATTAAGACCATGTAAGACTTCATGGTGAATAATTAGGAAATATGTAAATGTTGGGTGAGAGGCAGATAATGGCCGCCGAATGATGTTATTGAGTGCCGCTAAATCAAAAGGCGGATGAGAGGATGATATATGTGCAAAATCGCGATTTAATACAGTGGGTGAAAATGATGGAGAGCAGATTCCGATGACTGGTTCGCAAGACCTAATCTTCGAAGACAGGACCAAAGTTTGTTTGGACTAGTTTGCTGAAGCACGAGATCAGCTAAGTACCGAATTTTAGCACCTTTTAATACATTTTTAATTTCTCGACGCATAGTTCGATATTGCTGAAGAAGACGCAGATTTCGTAATCGTTTCGCAGGAAGGTACAATTTGTCGCGTTCCTTAATTATACTACGCAGTTCAGGCGTAAGCCATGGAACAGCGCGATGCGTAATACGCTTCGTAACATAGGGCGCGTGTAAATTCAAGATTTCGGTAATACAATCACACATACGATCATTTCGGACTAGATTATAATTTTTAATCTGAACACACGAAAAGTCGACGAGAGATGTCAACCATGTTTCAGTGGCTGCCATATTGTGAATCGTACAATCCGATAATTTATTTTCTACATCGTGCAGGTGGGCACGCAGCGAATTAACATAAAGACTACAAATTTTTAATGAAACCTTAAAATTAGACGAACACGTTTTATTTAAAATAGATTTATTTGGAATGCTACACTGTGATTGTCAAACAATCTTACTAAGATCTTGCTCTGTAGCAAACAACAGCACGGGAACGACACCATCTTTACGAACAAAAACATTTCCATCTCTCGTGCAAACACGTTTGTAACCTGCATTTTTGGCCGCCAGTTTTGATTTTCTTAGTGGACAGTGCGACGATGAGGGCAGGAACTCGTTATTGTAGATCGGATTATCCGCGTTACTTTCAGCGGATAGTTCCGGAAATAGTTCTTGGACAGTGACTTTTCCAAGCTTCGGCTTAGCATCCATGATGAAATTTCGCACTTCCACGGATTTAAAGTGGACTAAAATGCCAAAATACTGGCCAGGGGCAGATTGACTAACTGCGGTGGAATCCGAAGGCGATTGAAGCTTGCCGAAAGTATTCGGGACAGTGCTATTACCGAGCTTTGCGAGGAGTTCGAGAGAGAAGAAGAACTAGGCAGCACAGGAGGGGATAATTCTTGCGCGACTGCAGTGCTTGCGACGGTAAGCGACGGAAGGAGTAAGTGCGACAAAGAGCGCACGCAACAAACGAACTCCGATTCCCCGCGAATAAATAATCGTCCGCACAATTCGTGAAAACACTTGCCACACGAGGGACTCTTTACGATGTTGATGACCAATTTGTGGCACTCCGCACAGATAATGTGTTCGGTTCCGTTTTGTTCCGGGTAATTGTTGCTACGTGTTTTCGGCATTCGTTTGCGTACCTCTTCGACAATGAGTCCGATGACAGTTAATGCATGAAGCAGGCGGCCGACATGATTCCTCACGTGATGTCAGGAGTTGCGAAGTTGACACCCACTTCAACGTCACCGTTGATACGTGCCCGGCGAACAACCGTTTGCAAATTTTCAGGTTTTCCAAAAATTAACATTGTGGACTAATAAGATGTTGGCCATCGATAAAAAATATGTCGATGAGTTTGTCCGCAAATGGTGCACTTCCTGGAAATGTTTCTCGCTCCGGATAATAATAATAAATAAATGGTGAGAATTTTTCGAAAATGACAGAGCAAATTATTTTACGTCAAGTCCGTGTACTCGCCAGAAACAGAGAGAGAGAGAGAGAGAGAGAGAGTGAGAGAAAGAGAGAGACTGACTGACTGACAACAATTTATTATTGTCCTGGCCTCCAAGAGCCGTGGACGAATCACAAGACATCCTGCCGTTACAAATCTTCGGTAAAGATATGATGATACACAGTTATTAACAATATATATGTCTCTCATATTACTAAATTTTACATTCTAAATTATCAAACGCAAAGTATAACCTATGATACATAAACTAGATTTTGTATCATCATCTAATAGTTGCTGCTAAATTAGAGTCTACGATATAAGATACTTGGTCGCTGTGTTCGGTCTGCCGCAGCTAAAAATAAGAAGAGGTGATTACAAAAGCATGTCGGGGATGAAATGGTTTGCAAATTATGGGAAAGGGAATTCCATTATTGTATGGTCGTGATCCAGAATGAACGTGCGAAAATGTTTGTGCGGGTGGTTGGTATATATTTTTGTTGGTATATATAAGCATATAATGAGAAGATTGAATGCGAGATGAACGACGCAATGACCTATCCGTTCGGATGAATCTGGATGACAGATAGGATGGCTGGTTGGTGATGATGATCTGATGAACAAGGTTACCAAGGAAGTAGTGTCTTCTAGACGGGATAGACAACCAATTTGCTTTCTTTCTGAAAGGCGCAAGCCTATCAACCCGCTGTAGTCGATAGATGAACCGAAGGGCGGCATTTTGCAAACGCTGTAATTTAACGTTAAGGTAGCCTAAAAGATCGACAGTAACGAGAGTAGCATAGTCGATATGCGGAATTACTAGGGAGTTCACAAGTGATAGTTTGATAGATGGAGGTAGAAACCGTCCACGGTATTTCAGTCGATAAAGCACAATATGAACTTTAGATGAAATTGAGTTGACATGTCGATTCCATGAGAGATCGGAAGCGATAATTACACCTAGATCTTTCACTTCACCGATGATGAAGAGAATCGGACCAAGACTAGTACCTTGAGGAACTCCTGATGTAGTGTGCTCATGCCTCTCCATCCAATACAATAATCGATTGAGATCGACCTGAAAGGAATGAATGTATCCATGGAAGCGCAGAGTCCACAACGCCTAGATCACGTAAGCAGGTAAGGATGACAGAATGACTAAGAGAGTCGAAGGCCTTAGAAAAGTCAAACAGGTCCAGGAAGGTAACGTAGCCTTTGTCTATGCCTAGTCTGATATCATCCATGAGATGTAGCAAGGCGGTTTGCGTGCTGTGAAACCTACGGATTCCACATTGCTTAGGATGTAGCAGTTGATTGTTCTCAAGGAAGCTGATGATTTGGTGCATGGCTAAGGAGTCAAATGACTTTGGAGAGGTGGGATGAGTATGCAATTGGACGAATGTCGGATAGATTTACAAGATTGGCAATTTTATTCAGGGGTATGATATGAGAGATGATTTCCAGATAGATGGGAAGATACCTACAGAAAATGATTGATTAAAGATATGAGTCAGATAGGGTAATATGACAGGGAAAAGTGGTTTAAGGTGCGCCAGACAAAGGCAGCCATGGCTTAGTCCACGTTACTTATTTGAGGTATAGTTAAGGCTACTCAAAACTTCTTGACAAGTGATGGGAGAAAAGGTGAAAGTCGGGTGAGTACCAGGTAATGGTCGATGCATAATGATATCGAGTGACTCTTGATCGCATGGTGGATGAGTTGATGAGACTTGAGCAAAATGACGGTTAAGAATGGCTGGGGAGAAGTGATGCAGGGCCGACTGCGATGATAGATTAGCTAGTCAGTAGAAGGGCTATAGGGATTCTGCCGCCCCCACCCTACCTCCCATCGATGATAGTGTGATGGAAGAATTGCGCAAGTGGGCCGTAAGAAGGTCCGGAGTGAAAGGAGGTTATTATAAACAATTTCATGTATTGTTATTATAAATTTCAAAAGCTGTGAAGGTCGAAAAACATAGGTAATTTAATGCGTTACATTGTCAAATGAAAAGAGAAGGTAAAGGTCAACCAATATTTATTATTTCATTAGATATTGTTATTAATAAAATGTTTTTACATTATCATTGAAAACGACATCTTTCTAATGCGTGATCTTACAAAATTCAATCAGAGAGATTGAAAAGTGTTGGTCGTTACACATTAGTATTGCTATGTGTCGAAAATCAAATTTCAAAAGTCGCCTTCATTAAAGGTCCGATATTGCTACATTATAGTCGCTCAAGGAAATAGATCGTAAGCTAGGCACCGTATTGAGAGTGAAAGTAAAATGACCTTTTCCTCGTGCGTCCTACTACCATCTCTCTCGCTCTCTCGTACTCTTTGTTAGTTCCATCTAGCATCTATATTTCCCGTCGGTTATCCATCGATCACTTATTCACCGTACATTTGTTTTCCTGAAACTTTCGAAAATGTATACAGGTCCAGACCAATCATTCCAATATAGTATTGCCATGTGTCGAAAATTAAATTTCAAAAGTCGCATTCATTAAAGGTCAGATATTGCTACATTATAGTCACTTATGGAAATACATCGTAAGCTAGGAACCGTATTGAGAGTGAAAGTAAAATTACCTTTTCCTCGTGCACCCTACTACCATCTCTCTCACTCTCGCATACTCTTATTTAGATCCATTAACATTAGCAGTATACCGTTTTCATGGTCGTCGATTATCCGTGGATCACTTATTCACCGTACATTTATTTTCCCGAAACTTTCGAAAATGTATACAGGTTCAGACACGTTTAAAAGGTCATTGCACAATTTCTTCAAAACATTATCTGTTTACCAAATTTCAGCAATCCGTGCCGTAAGAGAAAGGAGGCAGTCTAATTCAAATATTCCAATGTCATAATTTCTATGATCTCTCTAGCTCTCGCATACTCTTTCTTAGATCCATTAACAATAGCAGTATACCGTTTTCACGGTCGTCGATTATCCGTCGATCACTTATTCACCGTCCATTTGTTTTCTCGAAACTCTCGAAATTGTATACAGGTCCAGACATCGTTTCAAAGGAATGTCGCGTTCCTGTGTCTATGTTTGACATCACATAAGCACCTCTATTTCAAATATTGTATTTCTACATCAATATGGTAGATGTCAAGAAGATTTTTCGTCATGGGAAGAGGCCTTGAAGAGGGTTTACAGCACTCTTGAAGAAGACGCTACTGAGGATCAATTTTCCAACTTCATTCGAGAATCCATCGAAAAGATTGAGAAAATCAATTCATTCTTAAGGGCCAATCCTCACATTCCCAGTGGGGTGAAGATATCGTTGGAGACAATTATTAATTGCATCACGGTACAGAGGGTTAGGGCCGCTCACAGATTAATTAGCGTATCTCAATGATCTGCAATAGAGACAAAACCGTCGAGTCCCTTCACCTAAGACCATTTTGAAATTAACGTTCTACGTTAGCAAGTCTCAACGCGTTCAAAAGACCTGGCGCCGACCCCCTAATATTGTTATAAAAATGTCCTTCATTAAAGGTCAGCTATTGCCACATCATAGTCGCTTCTCGATGCCTATTTGGAAAAACAGCCTAGGCTAGGAACCGTATTTTGAAAGTGAACGTAAAATTCTAATAATGACCTTTTCCTCCTGCGTTCTACTACCATCTCTCTCGCTCTCTCGTACTCTTTGTTAGATCCACTAACTTCAGCATTATAGCATTTTCAGACGCGGTTAAAGTCATTGCGCAATTTCATCAAAAGATATACCAAGTAACACATTTTCTCTTTCCCAAATTTTTAGGCAACCTCCGCCATAATAGAAAGGAGATGGCCTCAGTTCCGTATTTTATCTAGGAATGACCTGGTGCGTCACCCGTAGGCCAACACACCCCTTCGTTAACAAAGGTAGCACTAATAAATAAATAATTTACAATAATAACATTTAAATAGTAATAAATCTCACACAATCGGAATAGCGTGTATTAAAATGTATAATATACACGGAGAACATTTTTCATCGTCAAAATCAGTGACGTAACAAATTTACCCAGAATAATCATCCAAGCAGCACCATCTTCTGTGATTGTACCTGAAACTATTAATTCATAGAAGCCATTAAAAGTTTAGTGCCTAGAATATATGTATTTAGGTTACCGGCATACATTGTATTCATTACTTCACATTATTTGGTAGCTACCTATGTTCTGTGCCTGCAATATACAGGTACCGTCATCAAAAATGACGAAACCAGCGCCAAACAAATGCCGCGATAAGTCTCTGTACAGAGGGATGCATATGTGCAACATGAAAACCGGTGAACATTTTTTTTAAGTGTTGAACTGATAGAAGAAGCTAGCAGTAATTAGAAAGAGAGGATGACACGCTTATTCCCTATGCATTTATCTATTCACGATATTTACGTGTTTTCATGACGTTCGTATCATAGCTATACGAGTTTGCACACGTGGGTAATGTAATTAATCAGGTTCCTGACCATCTTTTAATATATGTACAATTTCCCACATCTTAAATATCGCCATACAGGTTTCGACCTGTTAATTATCCGTAGACTTTACTATACGGTAACAATGAATCTGACTTCCCATAAATGACGAACACATACGAGTATCGACTTGCTTTTAATGTAATTAATTAACCATCATTTAATATTTCCCACCTTTAAAATTTCTGAGAATAATAAGATCGAAATGACGATGTAAAAATTAAAGAGAAGCGTGTAAGATTCAACAGTTTCTTTCTATCTTTATGCACAGTTTAGTGTCTTTTAAGAAACAGTTAAAGGAAGTGACCATGCTGCCATCTTTTGGTATGTTAAAAGAGATTGCAGAATCTGTGTATCGCAGAATTAAATATGCGGGTGCATCTGAAATGCATTGATTTATCGTTGACTACGATGATATACTTGCTGATATGAGTGGTTATGGAGCGATTACAATTGAATAAATAAACTAATAATAATATCGCCATGCAAAAGAATATTAAAGTGAAATTGTTAAATATTACCACGCATCTACTGCAAAGCGAAAGCAATCTCGAGGACCCGAAATTTCTTATTGTTAAGATACCTATATTGCCATTACTATACATCCCTCTGAAATTGACACTTTGCACAGTCTTTAATCATCGGCAGTTGTCTATCTGCGGTATCATCACTCGTTTTAAAACGTTTATTGACGACATTCACGTAAATCTGGATGCATTTGCATTGTGAGTGGTAATCATGACCATACTTCTTCAATTTCACGTTCTGCAAACGTTGATATGAAATCTATAGGTAGACTCGATGTCTTTTGTTTCCATTAATGCAAGACGTTTTACTTCATAGTAAATTCTCATTGACCTTTGAAGAGATGCAGGCTAGTCTTGAAGATTTTACAGTATCCAATTTTAAAGCATTTTAACATTTTGTTCAGCACACTTTCTGTTAAATGTATGATTTTCGCAATTTATTGACAATCGACGTTGTTGTTGTCATATGAGTTTCGGTAGAGATGGACAGGCTAATATGTCTATGTCGACAACATTGTCAGCATCTAAAATTTCCTGCAACCTATGTCTTTTATTTGTCTGCGTCTTTTATGTATATCTTGTGACACATGTAACAATGTCCTCCATCAGATGGGTATTGCATCAAAGGGTATATCGCCCGATTCCCATCGTAGAGCATGATAATTGTGCAATAACCAATTGTTTTATGTTCAAAACGTACTTTACAACATCACTGTCGAAAATATCCATAATGCACATTTTCTTCGGTATAAACCGATTACCAGGTCCGGGGAATCCTTGCACGTCGACAATATTCTACATTTCTAGTACCTAATACTGATTTGCTTGTCCCCTTTATTAATTGACGCTTCATTCTCTCTCTCTCTCTCTCTCTCTCTAGCGGTGAGTACACGCAGTCACGTTTTGTTGAGCTCCGCTAAATTTATCTAAATTGCACTCTAAACCCCTTTTTGTGGGAGTTAAAATTTTGCACAGACGTTCCTGAGCAGACTCGGATCACGATCACTAATTGGGATATTTATCTCCGAGTCTACTTCAGGCGAGAAAAGTTAAATAAGTCATTCTGGAATTAACCGTTGCTGCTTTTCCACCGAGACATCTGCGCACGCCCGAAACGTCATCGCCTACGTCACACTACGCAAAATGGCGCTGCCTACTAGCTGTCAGTGACTTCGACACTTTGTCGCATGACACCGATCACCGAGTGTTTGTCACCTTTGACTTCGCTTTCTTTCCGCTGGCAGGTTGGTGAAATGTGGAGATGCGAGACCTGTGAATGCCTATAATTGTTAAATTAATATTAATTATCTAAATGGTTTTCTGCCTGACATTTTATTGTCATTGCCTTGTAATCACGCATGCATTGTCGTGATTGATTAGTTCAACCACTCGTATTGTGATCATCTGCGTTATTTCTTAACTATACATTCAGCTGACGGCTTATCGGCGGCCCCTCTCTTCATGTGCTACGCGGTGCACGAGACGCGTACGGTTCACGCGCCCCTTCCAAGCGGGTTTACCACACACTTGTAGCCTTCTCTCTTTAACGCTCGTTCGGCTATATTTCGGGCTCTTATTATCTCGTGCACGCTTCTCAAATGGAGAATTGCAATAAATGCAATGCCGAACTCGTTGGCGAGGACAAATTAAAATGTGTTTTTTGCGTACTTGCATTTCATGAAGATTGCAAACCTGAAAATGCGGCCACGACTGCATCGGGTGCATTTGTTTGCTGCGTTAATACACCTGCCGCTAAGAGCAAAAAAGGAAGCTGAACTCAACTCTGCTCGCTCCGCCTCGTCTTCTCCGTTCCAATAGCGCTACTTCTGTAGAATCGGATACGTCCGATACGTGTGCCATACCTCCTGCGCTACAACTATATCTTGATAGACAAGAACAATTTAACGCGCAACAGAATGCGCGCTTTGAAGAAATAAATGGAAAGATGGTCGAATATTGAAGCTGGAGGAGCGAGTAGAAGATATAGAAGTTAGTGTAAAATCACTCCAAACTGATGTACAGTCTTGAAAGGCAGATCGAGCTACTATGGGCTATAACATTCGGAACTGCGATTTAATAATCACGGGGATTCCTCCGAAAGGCATGGAAGATTTGAGACAAATTTCACTTAAAATTGCCGAAGTATTGAATGTAACGCTTCACATAGAAGACATTCTTTCAGCTTATCGGCTACAACGCACAAATGGCACCGACTCATCTGCTTCCATGCTTGCGTCTTCGTCAACATCCCATAGGCACCCAGCAATACTGGTAAAACTCTCCAATCCCGACCTACGATCTACCTTCATCAAAGGTATGAGAGCTAAGAAGATGCTATTTACCACCGACATTGATAATTCTTATGCGAAAAACCGCGTTTTTATCAATGAGCACATACCATCTGCGACGCTTAATTTACTCAGAAAAGGACGTGCATTAGTGAGGGACCATCCGCATAAGTATGTTTACACCTATCACGGCATTGTACGCTTTCGACCAACTAGCGGCGCTAACGCGATCAACATTACTTGCGAGGAAGATCTTCGAAGAATTAGCGATTGACGTTTGGCATGTGGCACTCTTAGTGTTGTGGCACTCATTTCTGCTAATAAGGCTAATAAGCAGGCATGGGTATTAGCGAGAGCAAACTACTATCGAAACAAACTTACTAATATTCGGGATGCTAAGACCATGTGGAGGGAGTTGCGCAACCTTGATCTGGTGGCTTCCAATAAAGCTGTTAAACCGTTGTGTTGCACTTTGGATGAACTCAATTCCTTTCACACAGCTTCTGTTTCTCCTTACACTGATCTTTTCGACCTAAATTTCGATGAAGACTTTTATCACGGAGATTTTAACGATAGTAGATTTTTCTTCGCTAATGTCACCATCGAGGACGTAGCTGCTCGTTTGTCGGAAGCGAAGTCGGAGGCATGTGGCTCTGATTCGATTCCTATTAGTTTTTACATCAAATTCCCTGTCATTGCCCCTCACATAGTTCATCTCTTCCATGAATCGCTTAATTTATCCATTTTTCCTGCTGATTGGAAAAAATCATTGATGATACTCATTAGCAAAATTACTAACCCTGTTTCTCCTGCTCATTACCGACTTATCGCTATTGTTCCTGCTCTCTCTAAAATACTAGAACATATTGTTTTCAATCAGCTACTTGGGTTCCTGAATAACAGTAATTGGTTTGATTCTCACCAATCGGGTTTCCGTAAAGACTACAGCACGCAAACAGCACTATTATATGTATCTGAATATTGCAGGCAAGCAATAGACAATCGCATGATAACTATTGTTATCCTCTTTGACTTTAGCCGTGCGTTCGATACTATTAGTCATAGGCTTTTGCTGCAGAAACTAAAAATGGCTAATTTAGCGGATACCGCTAGTCGGTTGTTTTGCGTCTTACCTCTCGTGTCGATCTCAGGCTGTCACAGGGGTGGATGGCACTAGATCGTCGTGGCTTCCAGTGGGTGCTGGAGTGCCCCAAGGTTCTGTATTAGGACCTTTGTTGTTTTCAGTTTTTATTAACGATCTACCTGGGGTTCTCCATTATAGTGATCATATGGTTTTCGTTGACGACACCCAAATTTTTCTTAAATGTCGTGTTTAGGAACTTGACATCGCCATTGCAAAGGTAACATCCGATATCAATCGCTTCTGTCAATGGGCGAATAGCAATGACCTCGTCCTTAACTTTGAAAAAACTAAGGCATTAATTGTCGGCAGTGCTTCTTATCTGAACACCTTTAATACTGATTCGATCACACCGATTGTTATTAGTAATTCGGTCATACCGTGGGTTAAATCGGTGAGGAACTTGGGTCTCGTGTTTGATGGAACGCTCTCGTGGAAGTATCATCTTATACAAATGTCTAATAAAGTCTTCTCCACTTTACGTCAACTACGTAATAACCGTGCTCAACTACCAACTGATGTTAGGCAAACCCTTGTTTCCTTTCGTTGATTTTACCCTATTTCGATTACTGCTGCGCAGTTTACAACGACATCAATGTAACTCAAAAAATCAGGGTGGAACGAATGTTTAATGCGGGCATTCGTTTCATCTTCGATCTACGGCGCGATGAGCACATTACCCCATATCGTAATAAGCTGAGCTGGCTCAACACCAAATCGCGTAGGTTATACTACATACTATAAGATTATTAAGACCCACGTACCCCACTATCTTTATGAACGTTATCAGTGGCGTGAAGAATCTACATCCAGGGCTCTTCGACCCGGCTCTATGCAACAACTTCGAGTACCGACACATCGGCTAGAATCCTATTCCAACTCTTTTATTGTCACTTCTACCCGGTTATGGAATGAACTTCCAGTCGAAATTCGCGCAAGTGAAAATGTGCATTTGTTTAAAGTAAAACTAAAAAAATTCCTATTAAGTCGGACTTCAGTGTAATTATTTTGTATTTTATATTTTAGTATTAGTATTTTTAGTATTTAACATTAGTATTTTAGTCCACTTTTACTTCTGGTATGCGTGTACCCTACCCTACGTTGTAATCGCTCGACTATTATTATTATCTATCTATTTTATATCTACTTTGTTATAGAACTAGTATTGCGCTTTTATATGCATCTGTTAGTATGCCTTGTTATATTAAGCTTAGTTTTAGTTTTAGTTATCTGTATGTATGCTACATATTGGTTGGCCTAAGAGGTAATACCTTAAGCCATAATAAAGACAATCAATCAATCAATCAATCCCTCTCTCTCTCTCTCTCTCTCTCTCTCTCTCTCTCTCTCTCTTTCTGCTCCCGTATGCCGCGCCTCGATCCCATACCCTTCTTATATTAGATGGATTTATGCATGCACACATGAATGTAGACATATTCATACATGCAAATTACATGGCGGGATTGCATATGTATGCGTGTGCACGCTCGCGGGGCCCTGGGAAGCGCCCTATTTAATTATATTATAGATTAAATAGTGTAACTAGCCCGAAACAGACTTGGAGCCCGAAACAGACTTGGAGCCAACTGAAGAGTCTTGGAATTGTCTCTTCTGCTAAAAAATCGTCACCTCTCACTTACCTAATACTGATTTGCTTGTCCCCTTCATTAATTGACGCATCATTCTCTCTCACACACACTCTTTGCCACTTCCACATATGGCGTGGTGCCTCTAATTCATGGATATACGTCGTACCTTTCTCTCTAGATCGTAGTATCTCTTCGTCAAATCCTATGTATCGGAAATCAAATCAGAGTGTAACAAAAACAGATAATGTTCACGGTCACTAGATCCCTCTCGATATCATCCGATGTTCCTCTCGAGATTAGAATAGATGGTCCCATACGTGTTCATTTTCGATAGTTTGCGAGTTACGATACTCAGATGATGAAGAAGTTAAACGCAATATTAAATTGTTTCAAGTACTAGCACCAGTATGATGGCCACCGCACTTTCACAATTGAATAAATCTTTTCTACGATATTCGATCTAATCGAAATGTGCATAGACGTATAAATACAAGTTTCGATTGGTTTATAATACAATTGAGCGTTCCAAAGATCTTTGAATTTTAAATAAAAAATGTTCAGTCATTAACTTGACATCGTTCAAACAATTAATTTTTGTATGTATATTAAATCACGATATACTGCAGTCTTAAATCAAACAATTAAAATCATTACATCTTAAAGTCAGTCCATGCATAAATCTTACATGGTCTAAGTCATCTTATCTACACTACATCTTTCTTTCTGTAAATGCAAAACAAAACGAAAGACAACAAAGTATTTATCATTATGATAATAACAAATTTCTCCACATCAGAACCGTGTCGAATAGCCCACATAAGGTCGCCTTATTCGTAGTGAATTTAACTTTCGAACTCTCTCTCTCTCTCTCTCTCTCTCTCTCTCTCTCTCTCTCTCTGTCTCATTAGGTACCGATTTCTTGCATCTATACCAATACTCTTACATCAAATCGAGTCGTGTGCACATTCTTCTGTTGTAACATTCACAGGACTGTGGAATGAAATTCATTCTGAAAACCCAACAAGTACAAGCGTAAATGTATTTTAATACTAACGAATGGTATACCTCTTGAATCGAAATTGTATGTAGCGTATCCGACATGACTATTTAATTCAGTTTACAATAATGATTTGGAGATTTACACCACACGAAACGTTGTTATATTTGACAGATTTTTGTTACTTCCACATTGTAATCTTAAATAGTTAACTAAGTTATTCACGTACGAATACTATTGTTATATGTAGGTATTTTGTTAAATATATTGCCATAAGGAGAATGTCCTCCTATCCATCACACCTAGTGTAATACAAAAAGACACAAGTCATTATATCAATAAATCATTTTCATAGTGATAAATTAACCTTTAAAAACTTCTTATGTTTTCACATCATGCACCAAAATTTCATATTATTATTATTATTATTAATATTGAATCGTTTATAGAACTGATGTTTTCATACATTATCACTTAAACAAATTGCTACCATATATGAAATATAAGACTAAACAACCATTCAACATGAAGACATGCATAGATTAATTTTATTTAAATGTGCGCATGTGATTCCGTAAAACATTAGTCATTTTGAAAGGAAAAGTGAAAAATGCTCAATGACCTGTCTGTAAAGCTTCTTTCTTACTTCATGTTTCTTTTCGACAATCCAAACACATCGGTGCACAAACACACTTTCAATAATTATTGAATATTTTCTTATATAAGGGAGTAAATATTCAACAATTTTTTCGTAGACAATCAAACAATTTAGTGTATACGATCATTATACAATTTCACTAAAACAAGCTTAATTGCGGTGTTTTAGAAATGTTGGTGACAAAAGTATGAATGTGCAATTAAATGAATAATTTAACACGCTTCTCTCTATCATTACGTTCAATTGTATAATTTTTTAATATTATAGCATTTACATATTGACAATATTTGCAGACTGCACGTCAAACTTTTCATTATCACGTTTAGAATAAAAAGTGCGTCAAAATTGACTCTTGCTCGTCATTAATTATAGGCATCTAGTACGTCGGAGCTTTGAAACACCTTTACAATACGTTGTATATTTTCGTAAATCTGAATGCATTCACGTTACTGATAACAATAATGCTTCTTTAGTTTCATCTTGACCAAAGGTGCAAACGCAACAAATTGAGATCAGTACCATTAATTGCCAGTGTCTGAAATTTCTTACCCACACCTATCAAGGAGTTTCGTAAATTATAGGCAAAAGCATTCACAGTTATTAATATGATTCTTTATAAGTCATAAGTTTGCTGTCGACTAGATTCATAATAAACTAAAGATAGAAAGAAACTGTTGAATCTTACTTCATTTCGATCTTATTATTCTCAGAAATTTTAAAGGTGGGAAATATTAAATTATGGTTAATTAATTACGTTAAAAGCAAGTCAATACTCGTATGTGTTCGTCACTTATGGGAAGTCAGATTCATTGTTACCGTATAGTAAAGTCTACGGATAATTGACAGGTCGAAACCTGTATGGCGATATTTAGGATGTGGGAAATTGTACACATATTAAAAGATGGTCAGGAACCTGATTAATTACATGACCCACGTATCCAAATTCGTATAGCTATGATTCGAACGTCATGAAAACACGTAAATATCGTGAATAGATAAATGTGTTAAAATAAGGAGAGGCTTCTCATTACATTTTCAGTGAAACTTTATTTATATTATTAATATTACAAACCGAGCATACGCCTTATTGCGCGTCATGCTTTAATGGCCGGACGGTAGACGAGACTATTTTTCAACTTGACTTTTCGACAGACCATGTTCGACCGACTAGAGAGTTCGCAAACTCCCTAGACTAGTTTCACCCTTACCGACCGATGGATACATTGTATAGTGGCGCGAGATTTACGTATATTCAACACACCTCCTCAAATCTTGCGTCACAACAATGCTTGAACAATAATTTTAAATTAAATTAACATCTTTTCTAAATTTTTCAAATTGTGTTCTACTTAGCGCTTTAGTTAATATATCGGCGACATTTGAATCGGTATCAATTTTTACAATATTAATTGTGCCATTCTCATAACTCTCGTTTACAAAGTGATAATGTACTTCAATGTACTTCGAGTTTTTAGTTAAATTTCCAAATTTTGCAATAGCAATCGCGCCAGAATTATCTTCGTAAATATTTATTGGTTTTTGTACTATTACATTCAAATCATTTAATACGTTTAGTAAAAGTTTAATTTCACTCACAGACTCAGATAACGCAACATACTCAGCTGCCGTCGAGGATTTCGTTACGCTTCCTTGTTTTCTCGACTTCCAAAATATGACATTTCCAAACATTCTTATTACATAACCTGTAGTCGATTTACGATCTACTTTATCTCCAGCCCAGTTAGAATCTACAAAACAATCTAATATTTCTTTATTTAAATTTCTTTTAAACGTCAATTTTAAATCTTTGGTTAAATATAAGTATTTTAGAACTCGTAATGCGTATTTATAATGCGACTCATTGTAACAGTTTTGGTACCTGCTTAAATAATTTACACTATAACTTATATCTAGCCTTGTACTTGAGCTTATATAAAGTAATGCTCTAATTAGATTCCTATATTTAATATTTTCTGATACTGACTGCGCTGGTTCAACACATAGATTTTGTTCCATAGGTGTTTTGTATAATTTTGCGTTTTCTAAATTATAATTTACAGCTAATGATTCGATGTATTCGCTTTGATCTAAACTCATAATACCTTTTTTACAATCGTACTTTATTTTAATTCCTAAATACTTATCTATCTTTCCTAAATCTTTTATACGAAATTTAATCGATAATGCTTTTTTAATTTCATCAATTTTTCTCTTAGTTTTACCGCAAATTAATAAATCGTCGACAAATAGTATTATAAAAATTGTTTCATTTTCCAACTTGACTTTTCGACAGACCATGTTCGACCGACTAGAGAGTTCGCAAACTCCCTAGACTAGTTACACCCTTACCGACCGATGGATACATTGTATAGTGGCGCGAGATTTACGTATATTCAACAAAATGCATAGGGAATAAGCGTGTCATCCTCTCTTTCTAATTACTGCTAGCTTCTTCTATCAGTTCAACACTGAACAAAATGTTTACCGGTTTTCATGGTGCACATATGCATCCCTCTGTACAGAGACTTATCGAGGCATTTTTTTGGCGCTGGTTTCGTCATTTTTGATGACGGTACCTGTATATTGCAGGCACAGAACATAGCTAGCTACCAAATAATGTGAAGTAATGAATACAATGTATGCCGGTAACCAAAATACATATATTCTAGTCACTAAACTTTTAATGGCTTCTATGAATTAATAGTTTCAGGTACAATCACAGAAGATGGTGCTGCTTGCATGATTATTCTGGGGTAAATTTGTTACGTCACTGATTTTGTCGATGAAAAATGTTCTCCGTGTATATTATACATTTTAATACACGCTATTCCGATTATGTGAGATTTATTACTATTTAAATATTATTATTGTAAATTATTTATTTATTAGTGCTACCTTTGTTAACGAAGGGATGTGTTGGCCTACGGGTGACGCACCAGGTCATTCCTATAGATAAAATACGGAACTGAGGTCATGTCCATTTTATTATGGCAGAGGTTGCCCAAAAATTTGGGAAAGAGAAAATGTGTTACTTGGTATATCTTTTGATGAAATTGCGCAATGACTTTAAACGCGTCTGAACCTGTATACATGGAAAAATATATGGTGAAAATGATCGGCGGGTAATCGGCGATAACGATGACCGTGAAAATGCTATAATGCTGAAGTTAATGGATCTAACAAAGAGTACGAAAGAGCGAGAGAGATGGTAGTAGAACGCAGGAGGAAAAGGTCATTATTAGAATTTTACGTACACTTTCAAAATACGGTTCCTATCCTACGCTGTATTTCCACATAGGCATCGAGAAGCGACTATGATGTGGCAATATCTGACCTTTAATGAAGGCGACTTTTAACATTTGTTTTTCGACAGTCTACACATGGCAATAGTACATTGGAATGATTGGTCTGGACCTGTATATATTTTCGAAAGTTTCCGGAAAACAAATGTTTGGTGATAGATGTATAATCGACGGGAAATATAGATGCTAGATGGAACTAACAAAGAGTATGCGAGAGCGACAGAGATGGTAATAGGACGCACTAGGAAAAGATCATTTTACTTTCACTCTCAATACGGTTCCTAGCTTACGATGTATTTCCATAAGCGACTATAATGTAGCAATATCTGACCTTTAATGAATGCGACTTTTGAAATTTAATTTTCGACACATGGCAATACTATATTGGAATGATTGGTCTGGACCTGTATACATTTTCGAAAGTTTCAGGAAAACAAATGTACGGTGAATAAGTGATCGATGGATAACCGACGGGAAATATAGATGCTAGATGGAACTAACAAAGAGTACGCGAGAGCGAGAGAGATGGTAGTAGGACGCACGAGGAAAAGGTCATTTTACTTTCACTCTCAATACGGTTCCTAGCTTACGATCTATTTCCTTGAGCGACTATAATGTAGCAATATCTGACCTTTATTGAAGGCGACTTTTGAAATTTTATTTTCGACACATTGCAATACTAATGTGTAACGGTCAACACTTTTCAATCTCTCTGATTGAATTTTGTAAGCTCACGCATTAGAAAGATGTCGTTTTCAATGATAATGTAAAAACAGGACATTTTTTAATAACAATATTTAATGAAATAATAAATATTGGTTGAACTTTACCTTCTCTTTTCATTACACAATATAACGCCTTAAATTACCTATCTTTTTCGACCTTCACAGCTTTTGAAATTTATAATAACAATACATGAAATTGTTTATAATAACTTCCTTTCACTCCTGACCTTCTTACGGCCCACTTGCGCAATTCTTCCATCACACTATCATCGATGGGAGGTAGGGTGGGGGCGGCAGAAGCTCTATAGCCCCTCTACTCGAGTCCTAGATTTTTAAGGCAAGATCAGAGTTTATTCGGATTGGTTTGTTGAGACACCAAATTTGCTAAATATCGACTTTTCTCAGTTTTTAATACATTTTTAAGTTCGCGACGCAGTTTCCTATACTGCTCAAGAAGTAACAAATTTGGCGATCACTCAGCCCGGGTAAACAATTTATCACGTTCTTTAATTCTAGCTCTCAAATCGGCGGTTACCCAAGATATAGAACGATGTACAATTTGCTTTGTAACAAACGGCGCATGAGTATTTAGAGCTTCATTAATACATTCGTACAATATGGTAAGGCTCGAGTTTGGTTTGACAGGTTCGATGTGAGATAGATAGTTATTAGATTCGGGTGATATTAAGTTAGGAAGTTTAAGGCGAAATTGAATATTACGATCGTTAACAAAAGAGCGATAATCACAATTTTTAAAACCACGGTAGATAATGTTTTGCGGAGAGCGATTAAGATTTTTAAGTTCATATTGAATGAAGATGAGACTATGCCCGGCCGCAAACGGCGAAGACGATTTTGAAAATGCTTTTATCTTATCACTTGAATCGATGATCATTACATCTAGATGAGAGAACGTTAATTCGGAGTAATGAGTAGGGCCAAAGGGTACAGATAAAAGAGAAAAGTCTGAGATAAAATTTTGGAGATATTTAGATTCAAATGAATTACTTAATGGATTGCAATTTAAGTTACCTGCAATTATAATATTTTTAAATAACGAGATGTATCGATTATGTTTAACTAAAAATTCAGAAAATAGATGACCTTCGGGACGACGGTAGATTACAATGACTAGGATATTATGTGCAGAAACTTTAACGTTTAGGAAAAGATACTCCGGATCATTGATAGAGTGATTGTTTGAGCATTCGATAACTGAGTAAACAAGCGATTCAAGGAGGTAATATGCTACACCACCACCTTGAACGTAGCGCGATTGACTATCAGCACGAAGTGCACGATCGTGTCGTACAAGATTATATATAGGTATCGATATACAAGATGATTCAATGTTTGGGGTGAGCCAAGGTTCAGTTAATGCTAAAATATGAGTACAACTATCGGAGAGTTCGCATTCCACATCTTGCAGATGGGACCGTATAGGATTAATATTTATGCACGATATTTTCATGTAGGACGAAGAATCACGAGCGGACAAAACCGTTAACGGCGAAGATACAGCGTGATGCGACTGTCACTTTAAGTTTTTTAAATCAAGTTCGGTAGAAATGAGCATTCACTCATACTACCATCTTTCCGAACAAATATATTACCATTTCCCGCCCAAACACGTTTATTGCCAGTATTTTTGGCAACCTCTTTTGTTTTCTTGAGGAGCGCATAAGTAGGTGAAGGCAGAAATTCATTTACATATATTGTTTTAATATCGTTGCCGCTCTCCACTAGTTCGGGAAAAATTTCGGGGACAGTGATTGTGCCTAATTTACGTTTTGCATCAATTATAGCATTGCGTATTTCAACTGACTTGCACTGTACCTTTAATGCAAAATATTGCTTGGTCGTTGGTTGAGTAGATAGTGTACTATTAGCCGGATGCTTAAAGTCGATTCTCGAAATACTAATAAAATAGCTGTGAAATGCAGCTAGTTTCAGATGCGTTAATACGCGAACGAAAATGTCTTGGTGTGTTAAGCCACACTGCGCCGGAATGCCGTTAATAATGTAACGATTTTTATTCTTTATGCATGTAAATAAATCTTTAATATTTAGGTTAGGTGTATATTGCATGATATTTACACATCGTCATTTGTTGGTACATATGATAATGAATTTATTTAAATATGTTACCAAATATGAGTCATCACTTTCATCCATTACATCAATATAATTAAGCATATATCGTTCAATTGACAAAGCAAGAACGTCAAACACATTCTTAATCCACGAGAAAACAAATTACGTTACACAAATTTCATTAATTGTCTCTACTTTACGAAAATCAAATCGTGGAAGTTATCCTTCTCTTGATATTGTAGACAATATTCATGGTTGAAGATATAAATTTTCTATCGTCTTCTTTTTACTTTTACGAATTAAATTGATTTGCCCATCACCATGTCAATTTTACGATTCCATGGTATCGTATGGACTTTTCGTGACGACTTCACGATAGTGTTCATAATCAAAAAGATAAATACTTGGTGAATCCACGCTATCGGTCATCCTGGAGATCATCGCCGAGAGACGTCACTCGGCCAGATTGACTTTGAGGAATGCTGTGCCAGAAAGTCGATACTGCTGTGGATTTCTTCTCAGTTTTCATCCGGGTGATTCAGATCTTCAAGTGGGAATGTCTTCACACAACTATCGCACAACATCAATATGGGAAGACACTTGAAGTTTTAGAGCTCTGAACACTACGATTACCAAATAGGATCTGCCTTTCCGAATATCCGTTCGTCACGAACACCGTTTTCTGCCCCTTCTACTCAAATTGTCTATTGCCACTTAATAATAATTTCGTCGAACAATTCAAATTTTATAAACGCACACAAATCGCTCGTTAAAATAATAAGTTCGGCTGTTGATCTAGCCAGTGCCAATGCATGTTTAATATAGGACATTTCAGAAGATAATGCATTGCAGGTGGCTGTATTCTGTTGGACGGTTAAATTCGCCACTTCGAGTTTGATGGCGCTGCTGTCATTTTTAATGGAAGAAATGTCTGCCTGCAAGTCAGTTTTCGTTGTTTTAATTGCTTCCAATAGTTGCGCGAATTGCTGTTGAATTAGTACGCTATCGACTGACATTGTATATTGCGAAGAAGGCGAGGTTGGAAAGGAAGGGAGTACATCAGCTGACGTGGAGCTTGCCGTAAACGCACGAGACGGTGTCGACGTCGTAAAGAGAGACGGCGAGTTTTCGAGCGCACGAGGAGCAGGTAGCCAAAAGAGGGAGAGATCGCACGTGGATGTAGTGCTACACGTTGATGACGTCACAAGTATGTGTATGAGCGAACGTACACAACACACGGTATCGGGCTTATTGGTAATATATAAGCGAGCACACGATTGACGATAATTTTAATTTAATGATAATTTTATGACACTTCGCGCAGATGGGGTATGCTGTGCTGTTCTCTCCTGCACCTTGCTTTTTAGGCTTGGCATTAGGTACACATACCTTGAAATTGATAAGCGATGTAGATGCTGTTGGATGACAGGTGTGCGCTGCACTCTGTCGAATGGACCGGACCGTGTGATTGGCCAATAACCCCGTGATTCGCTGAGCATGCGCAATCTAAGCTGCCTTGCAGTTGACAATGACAGGCATGTACGAACACGTGCCGGATTAAATTGGCGAAAAACCAAAAAAGGTGCACCGTGGACGGATACGTTAGATTTGTGTAAGAATGTATGTAGCAGAGTGTTGGTCTACAGGTTTTGCACCTTCTGGACTAGGTTCTCGTTCAGAAATATAATAATATGGTGAGTAGTGGTGAAATTTACAGGAGCGAAATTAATTGCATGCTAATTACTCACCGATCGGATAGAGAAGAGAGAGAGAGAGAGAGAGAGAGAGAGAGAGAGAGAGAGAGAGAGAGAGATTGACTGAAATCATATTTATTAATGTCATGGCCACAAACGAACAGTGGACAAATTTAAACGACATCCTGATCTTACAATGCTTCGGATAGGATGTGATCGCAATACAGTCTCTGCATCATGGTGCTATGTCGCACACGTACATTTATTGCAAACTAATAACTAGGATAATAAACTACGGAAAAATAAATAAGAAAAATATAATTAGATAATAAGGTAAAAAGTCGTAGCCGCATACAAACCTCGGGCATTAGTTTTGTTCCGCCATGAACAGATGGGAAAAAAGATTTCTGCAGAATGATGACAAAGAGGCAAGTGCATGGAAATATCGTGGTAGTGAATTTCAAAAATGAATTGCAGTGATCCAGTATGAGTGAGCATAAATGTTGGTGCGTGGACTAGGAAGTGAGAAACTAGATGTTTGATGGCCTATTGATCGGCGTATGGATTCACTGATAGGGATGAACTTATCAGCCAGATATGAAGGCTGAGAAGTGGTAATGATTCGATTCATCAGGTTACCAAGAAAATACTGCCTCCTCGACACTACAGTAAGCCAGTTAGCTTTATGTCGATAAGGCGTCAATCTGTAATCGCGCCGCAGACGAAAAACATGTATCAGAGCAGCGTTCTATGTTGTTGCAGTTTTGTATTGAGATATGCAGAGAGATCATTGGTGACGAGCGATGCATAATGGAGATGTGGGATGACTAGTGCGTTAACAAGGGATAGTTTGATGGATGACGGATGGAAAGCCCCACGATATTTTAACCTCTATAAAACATTGTGAACCTTACATGAGATCGTGTTGACACGGCGATTCCATGTTAGATCAGACGTAATTATCACACCCAGGTCTTTTACTTGTTTGGAATAAGGTATTACATCAGACCCAACAATAATCGGTGGTATAGTGAGGTCACTGATGGTAGCGAAATTCCGCGATGAGCCGAGTATGATAGCCTGAGTTTTGCGTGTTTTTAAGGTAAGGCCATAATCGTGGGACCACCTCAGAAGCTCGGCAATGTCATGGTTTATATTCCGTATCATATCATGTAAGCGACATATTGGAGTCAATACGTAAAATTGAGTGTCGTCGGCAAAGATGACCGTTGTATAGCGGCAATATTTGATCCTAGAGGATAGAGTATTTATAACAATAATGAATAATTATCGGCTTCGTGGCTCAGGCGGTTAACGCACTGGACTACGAAGTCGTAGGTCGTGAGTTCGATCCCCGTCTGGTGAACAAATTTTCGATTTCGTTTCCAAGCAGCAGCTCGCTGTTGGTAAGATGAGCCACGTTATTTGTGTTTACGTTTCGAAAGTATTGTTTGTCTGGCGGAAATCGACTAAAGACCGCTGCTGTATTTGATGTAGGTTTCTGCAGTCCTACATTTCATACACAAATGTGAAGTATGGCGCCATCTTTCTAAGTCGATCTGCAGCTCTCGCAAAATCTTACGACTCACAATACGGCAAAACAATTAAGTAAACAGGGCGATTTCGCCCGTTAATTAATATAAAAAAAAAATAATAACCGTCCCAAACTCGAGCCTTGGGACACACCAGTAGTAGTATACTCTAGGTCGGATCCTGAGCCATCAAGGCCATTTATTGCATGCGAACGATTTGTCAGAAAGGAGTGTAGCCATCTCAATGTTGATTCCTCGAAGCCCATGTCTCGGAAAAAGGTTAAAATTACTGAATGATTCAGAGAGTCGAAGGCTTTAGAGAAATCAAATAAGACTAGTATAGTGATCGCTCCACGGTTTATACCCAAACGTACTCCATCCATGAGGTGTAGCATAGCTGTCTGGGTACTGTGAAATCTACGAAATCCACATTGCCTGTGGTGTAATAGTCGGTTTGTCTCGAGGTATTTGGTGATTTGCTGAGTGAAAAGAGAATCGATGACTTTGGAGAGGTTAGGGGGATTGGTGATTGGACGAGTGTCTGATGTACTTAAAGGAATTGAGGTTTTCTGCAAAATCCAGAAATGAGTGAGATATTGAAGATAGCTGTTAGATATGGAGCAATGGATGAAAACGTGGATTTGATATGCGTTAAGGAAAGATGATCTGAACGAAGCATGGTGATTAATTAGGAAAAATATAGACGTTGGGTGAGAGGTAGGCCGCCGAATGATGTTATTGAGTGTCGCTAAATCACAACACAGATGAGAGGATGATATGTGTGCAAAATGGCGATTTAATACTGTGAGTGAAAAATGATGGCGAGCAGTTTGCGATGACTGGTCCGCAAGACCTAATCTTCGAAGGCAGGACCACAGTTTGTTTGGAGTATTTTGCTGAAGCACGGGATCAGCCAAGTACCGGTTTTTGCAGCTTTTAATACATTTTTAATTTCCCGACGCACAATTCGATATTGCTGAAGAAGACGCAGATTTCGCAATCGTTTCGCGCGAAGGTACAATTTATCGGGTTTTTTAATTCTACTACGCAGTTCAGGCGTGAGCCATGGAATAGCACGATCCATAATACGCTTCGTAACATGAGGCGCGTGTAAATTCAAGACTTCGGTAATACAATTATACATGGTATTAGGATTTTCCAATAGATCTTCAGGGTTCAAATTTGCTACACGAGTGTTACTCTAGAGAGCAAGGAGGTTAGGAAGCTTGCGATGATGTAATGCTACGATATCTGAAGTTAAGATGGAATAATTGCAGTGAGAAAAGTTACGATATGTAATGACCTGAGGGATACTATTTAAATTGGCGAATTCGTACCGAACACTGATGAGACAATGATCAGCAGCAATTGGAGTCGAAGATGTAGATAAGTTTATGATCTTATGGGTGGAGTCAACAATCAGAACATCTAATTGCGAAGAAGAAAATTCTGAATGATGAGTAGGCACAGAATTGCAATTTAAGTCTTCAGTTACGATTATGTTTTTGTATTTAGAAATATGAGTATTAAATTTAACTAAAAATTCTGCAAAAAATTCCCCCTGAGGGTGTCGATAAACAACAATAAATAGCATATTCTTGGAAGAAGATTTAATATCCAGAATAAGATATTCTGGGGTGTTAATACTGTCATTTAATGATCATTCTAGTATAGTACACGATAAAGACTGGTGAAGGTAATATACGACGCCTCCACCTTGAATAAAGCGAGTCTGCCCATCCACACGAAATGCACGATCATTTCGGACTAGATTATAGTTTTTAATCTGAACACACAAAGAGTCGACGAGAGGTGTCAACCATGTTCCAGTGATTGCCATAATGTGTGTCGTAAAATGTATGTCGTGCAGGTAGGCACGCAGCGAATTAACATTAAGACGAGAAATTTTTAATGAAACCTTAGAATTAGACGAACACATTTTATTTAAAAAAGATTTATTTGGAATGCTACACTGTGATTGTCAAATAATCTTACTAAGATCTTGCTCTGTAGCAATCGACAGCACGGGAACGACACCATCTTTACGAATGAAAACATTTCCATCTTTCGTCCAAACACGTTTGTAACATGCATTTTTGGCGGCGAGTTTTGCTTTTCTTAGTAGATTGTACGACGATGAGGGCAGGAACTCGTTGATGTAGATCGGTTTATCCGCGTTACTTTCATCGGATAGTTCCGGAAAAAGTTCTTGGACAGTGACTTTTCCAAGCTTCCGCTTAGCATCCACAACGAAATTACGCACTTCCAAGGACACTGCACTCAGTAGTATTCTGCTGCGCCGTAACCACTAACGCATTAAGTTTGTCACATGTAGATTTTGTATCGGCTTTTACGACAGCAATCGCTTCCATTAATTGGGAGAACTGACTATTGTCCATGACAGTTGACGGCGCTCGAACGGGCAAAGTAGGCAATACTGGTAGTACCGGCGAAAAAGGGAGATTTGCCGAAAGTATTCGGGACGGTGCTATTACCAATCTTTGCGAGGAGTTAGAGAGAGAAGAAGTACTAGGCAGCGCAGGAGGGGATGATGCGTGCGCGGCTGGAGTGCTTGCGACGGTAAGCGACGGAAGGAGTAAGTACGACAAAGAGCGCACGCAACAGGGGGACTCCGATTTCCCGCGAATAAATAATTGTCCGCACGATTCGTGAAAACACTTGCCATACGAAAGACATTTTACGAAGTTGATGACCGATTTGTGGCACTTCGCACAGATAATGTGTTTGTTTGCATTTTGTTCCGGGTAATGGCTGCTACGCGTTTTCGGCATTCGTTTGCGTACCTTTTCGACAATCAGTCTGATGACAGTTAATGCATGAAGCAGGGGGCCGACATGTTTCCTCACGTGATTTCAGGAGTTGCGCAGTTGACACCCACTTCGTAGTCACCGTTGACACGTGCCCGGCGAACAACCGTTTGCATATTTTCAGGTTTTCCAAAAAGGTACATCGAGGAAAAAAATAGAGAGAGAGAGAGAGAGAAAGAGAGGAAGGGAGAGAAGATGGAGTTTACCAAAAGGCCTGGGAAATCAGTGAGAAAGGAGAGAGGGGCGAGTGAAAGAGGGAGACCGAGGGCAGAAGGGCTAAGAAGGGAAAGAAGCTCGAGTAATAGCTCGATATCGAGTGTAGCGTCGTGGGTGAAAAGAGATAGAGAAAGTAGTGAGACAGATAGTGAGGAGGAAGAAAAAAGGAAACAGCTGAGGATAAAGAAGAAAAAGAAGGAAAAGAAGAAAAAGGAAGAAAATATAGAGGGTGATATGGGGCAAATGGACGAGATGATGAATAGATTGCTAAAAGGAGCGAAAAAGGAGATTATAAAAAAGTAGAACAGACATGGACAAAAATAAAAAGAGAGTTAAAAAGGATAATGAGACAATAAATTGAAAAAATAAGAGGACAGGAAAGAAAGGCAAGAGAGAAGTTGAAGGAGAATTAGAAGAAATGAAGAAGAAGATACAACAGATAGAGAAGACGAATATAGAGCAAGAAAAAAGAGTAAGAAGACTGAAGATTATTATAAGAGGTGTAGAAGTGAAGGGGGGGGGGGGAGGTTGAAAACAGAGGCGGTGGCTGGCGTATTTGAAAAAGTGAGATTGAATTACAAAGACGTAAGAGTGAATAATGTATATAAAATCAGAGTGAGAGCGAATGAGAATAAAATACTGGCAACATTAGATAGTATGGTCGATAAAAGAAAGGTAATGGAGAAAGAGAGTAAGTTGAGAGGATCGAGAGCGTATGTGGATGATTATATGACGATGAGTGACCGAGAGAGACAAAGTGCAATAAGAGTGTGGGCAAAGAATGAGAGAGATAAAGGTATGCGTGTGAAAATAGGGTTTGGGAGGGGGTGAGTGAGTGGAAAAGAGTATGTACGGGAGAATGATCGAGGGTGTATGTGTCAAATGAATGTTTAGAGAGTGCTTGCATGGGAGGGAGAGAAAGAAGAACAGCTACTTAAAAAGGATGGAAGAGAAAGTTGGTGGCGATAAAAAAGGGTGAGACTAGTGGTATGGAATGTGGCAGGGCTAAACAAGGAGGACGCGGATTTTTGGAAATTCTTAAAGGACTTTGATGTGATAGGATTGATACAAACGTGGATGGGCGATGCCAATGGGATGGCGATGGATGTGTCAAGCCGCTAAAAGCGATGAAAAGACGGGAATAGCGAAAGGGGTATTGTAACTGTAGTGAGAAAGGAGTTGGACGAAAGAGAAATTAGGAATGAAGAGAAGAAAAGTATCCAGGAAAGAGGAGTGGTCATTGACAGGGAGAGGTGGAGGCTTGTTATAGTGTATAATAGGAAGGACGAAAAGAAGGTTTGGACAATTTAAAAGAGGTAATCAATGAAGAGGAAGAGGGAATTTTAATGGTAGCTGGGGACTTGAATGCGAGGTACAGGGAAAGAAGAGGGTGGGATACAAAGAGTACAGAAGGACAGGGAAAACAGAGGAGGTTAGAGAGTCTCAAGATAAGGTAATAAATAAGCAAGGACGGGAGCAGATGGGTGGTACTAAATGGAGATAAGGAAGGGGACGAGGAGGAAGGGGAGTGGACTTATGAGAAGGGAGGAGGGAATTCGGTAATTGACGACGGCATAGTGAATTGGGAAGCTTTGGCAGAGGGTAAGGAGATTGGATGTAGGGGAGAGTCAGATCACCAGCCAATTATGATGGATATAGGCAAATGTTTGGGAGGAGAGGAGAGGAAATGGTTCAAGACTGGTCAGAGGAGGGAATAATCAAGTATCGGAAGGCAATCCAGGAGGTAAAATAGAAGGGGGTAACGTAGAAGAGAGGTCGGAGGATCTGGGAAAGGCAAATAAATGAGTCGATGGAGATGAAAAGAAAGGGATAGGATGGTGCCCGTAGTGGGATGCAGTATGTAGAGATAAAAGGAGAGATGCAGAGAGCGAGAAAGAGGTACAGAAGAGAACATATAGAAGGGAGATATGAAGAGTTCCTTCAATGCAGGAGGGAGTATAGAGAAATGTGTGAAAAGAAAGAGTTGGATCAAAAGAAACGGGAGGAAAAAGATATAGACAAGATCAGTACGGAATCAGAGGCATGGAGTTTTATAAATAGAGGCAAAGTGAGGGGAGAGAGAAAGGAACCGAGAAATTATTGAGGGGTAACAATGACGAGTACGGGATATAAGATATGTGCAAGCATACTTAATAAAAGGCTAGTAAAGGAGTTGGACGAGAGGGGAGGGTGGTGCAGATCACAGGCGGTATTCAGGAAGCGATGAGGGGCAGTAGGAAATGTGAAGATTTTGAAGTACATAGTGGGAAGGAGGTTAAAGGTGAAAACGAAAGTATGGGCATGTTTTATGAATTTAAAGGCTGCCTTTGATAGTGTAGTCAGGAAGGTGTTATGGGAAATGATGAGGGAGAGAGGAGTGAGTGAACGATTTATAGAGAGAGTAAGGGAGGTACATAGGGAGCCGCGCTGTGTGGTGAAGGTAGGTGGGAAACCGTCAAGTGAATTCTAGGTGAAAAACGGGGTAAGGCAGGGATGCCCGATGAGTCCGACCCTGTTTGGGGCCCTTCAAGTATTACGTCAGCAAATTTTTCATCAAATTTGCCCCCCCCCCCCCACATGTCAGCACATTTCAAAATTCTTCACCCCCCCCCCCCAAACTTACGTCAACATCTACTGTTCCAACCCCCCGCCATTTTTATTTCATTATATTAATACTTCTGCTATAATAATTTTTCTAATATTTTATTTATACAATTTTTTCTTAAGATTAAATCACATTAGTTTTATATCACGTTTCTTTTATATTGTAAGAGAAAATCAAGTTCACCGATTTCTGCGATAATGCTGCTGATCTATCAGGGTAGCATTTTTATATGCAGCAAATGAATGTTTGTACAAATCACCCATTTGGGACGACATTGCCTGCACTATTTGGTAAAAAAAAACACACAACTTAAGACGTTTCAACACCCAATAAATTCACTGCTCTTATATTACGACAAAAAGTCGACGTTTTAAAGTTTTGAAAAATTATTAAAATACCGAGATACTGTCAGACTAAAATGAAGAGAGAGAGAGGAATAAACGCGATCAAACTTGTGTGCGGTAATGAGAACGTCGAGTTTTTCACTCGCTCGGTATGCACCCGCATTGTTGTTCGCGTTGTCACTAGGCCGATCAAACTTTGAAGTCTTGTCTTAGTACCGGGTGGTTTCGAAGGTGCCATAAAACGGTCTCTTGGGGCACCAGGCGCCACCCCTCATATTAAGTCGCCGCATCACGGCATGCGGGGCTCTTCTAGGGGTAAGAAGAAGAGCCTAGCTGCTCGTGGGAACACTATGCAGACCTTAGAAAACAAAACAAAGACAAACCAGCCTCAGGTGCTTGGCACCGAGGAGTCAGCGTCGAAAGTGGCTCAGCACACTCCGATGGATACGGGCACGGCTGAAAGCGCAAGTCCTCGCCAAAGGCAAAGCGGCGCACATAAGAGGAGGATGCTGTGGCAGAAATACGAACAGACGAGGAGAACAGCGGAGGCCGTCCGTGGCTGGGGCCAGAACCTGTCTACTGTAAACGCGGAAAGAATAGGGAGTGCTCCCCCTGAGGATAACAGGAAAGCTGAGAGAAGCGTTTCTGATCCCTCAGGGTGTTTTTAGCCTTCGGTGAGGACGCGGAGCTGCGTGTTGAGAAGGGCGGTTTTTACCAACTCAGGGGGGTCATCGTGGACAGGATGATGAAGATCCCAGATGGGGAATTCATAACCAAGTTCGTGGAAACCACCCTGTGGAGGAATAGACATCTTTCGTTGTATGGATGAGGAGAGCTGCTTGGCTACGCGGAGCAGTACCACTGACATCTCTTGAAGTGGGCCGAAAGGTGAGGACAGTTCCCCCTGAGAAACTCGTCAAGAGGGCGAAGATGACGGTGCTCTCACCATCACCAAAGAGGGAGACTAGCATTTTGCTTAAAATCATCGACAAGCAAAATGCTGTTTTGAAGGTCGGGACGTAGGTTGTCCAGAAAAGAGAGGAGCTCAAAACAGCACCCTCTTAGTTTTCAGGGTGCTGTTTTGAGCTCCTCTCTTTTCTGGACAACCAGGGCAGGCCGACCCGCGATATCGCAAAGGGAAAAGGTTGGCGTGATTTCGCAGACCTACCCGCTATCCCACGAAAAGAAAGGAGAGGAGAGGGATAATTTGGTTATACATGAAAACAAAATAACGAGGTACTTACTATTTCCTTTTGCTGGTCCCATTTTGAACGATGATCAACTGTGCCAAATGATTGGGCGAGATGTCCTGGATTCTTGCCTGGAGTTTTTCGGACCCTCTGGTCTGCTGAACAACGGACTTGTTCGGTGGATCTCGGCTGCTTGGACAGATGAAATTCTCTAGTTGAATTCTTGAAAAATCCTCTGACCGAAGAACTTGAATTATTCTCGTGGTAGGACAGACGAACTAGTCTGAGTCTCATCCAAGATGGCCGCTGTAATTCGACAATCGACGAAAATGGCGAGCACGTGCGTGCTTTGCATCCCAAGTAATGGGAAAAATCCACTTTTATTAATCGTGTTTTTGTACGTGCACTTTAATTACGCACTTCATGTCACTAATATCTGCACTGACACTTAGTTTTTTGGTCACTTATGAAATTACTCGATCCTGGCAGAATCGCCATAATGTTGGTTAATATAGTCGAACGTCGATTTCGCGTTTCACGAACTCGTGGAAGGTCCAGGAACGAGCATTGATTGGAAGGTCGAAAGAATCTCAAAGTGCGTACAGTTTATTAGGCACTTTATTTAAGCGCTTGGCTTATTCTTACACTATATGTATCACGAATTTTTAAACCCGTCTTATCGAAGGTGCTATGGCTACTGAAGTCTACCACAGTACTACCAGGAGAGAGGGAACACTGAGTCGCGAAGGCAAATGCGATAAATTTCGGTCCCGCGGACCCGCGAAGTTTCAAGATGCGTCTTAAGAAATAATACCTGACATAGCGAAACATACCGCCCCCTTTGCAACCTCGTAGGGCGTGCAATAATTTTAATCAGCTAAACGCTAGAGCGATAAGTTGCGTCGTCTGTGTGAACCGGGAGGAGTACAATTTTTGTAATAGGACGGACATATTCAGAGGTCGCGGTTTTCAAAGTTGCGACCCGTACATATCCATCATCGCCGCGCGTACATTTGATGACATTTGCGAGGGGCCATTTCGTGGGAGGTACATCCTGTCTTGTCATAAGGACTAACTGACCGATTGTGAGGTTCTCTTGTGGCCGCTGCCACTTGGAGCGATGCTGCAGAGATCGCAGGTAATCAGCCGACCAACTCTTATAAAACCGTTCGAGCAGTTGCCTATACAGCTGCCATCGTGATAGACGATTAACGGATAAATTGAGGATGGAAGGACTAGGAATAGCAGAAAGAGAAGAGCCGACCAGAAAATGTCCAGGTGTATGTGCTTCAAAGTCTGTGAGTGAATATGTCAAGGGTAATAGTGGTCGCGAATGAGGGCATGACTCAATCTCGCATAAAAGTGTCGCCAACTCCTCAAAAGTCGGAGTATGCGCAAGTAATATCCAATTCATGTGATACTTAGCACTCTTAACTCCAGCCTCCCATAGGCCTCCGAAATGCGGTGCTGCTGGAGGTATGAAGTGCCAAGATATGCTATCCTTCACTAGAAGAGCACGTTAATCAGAACACCTTAAGGCTTCGTGATAAGCCTGCATTAGATCGCTATTAGCACCCCGAAATGTGGTGCCTCGGTCGCTCAACATGTCCGAAAGCAAGCCCCGTCGACTGACGAAGCGCTTGAATGCAGTAATGAATGTCGGCGACGAATAGTCCGAAGCCAGTTCTAGGTGTATGGACAGACAAATAAATAACGCTATATAGGCTGGATGGGACTTACTCCCACGTCCGCCGGAATAGCGCACTTGTATTGGACCTGCGTAATCGACCCCGCAATATTGAAATGGTCGTGCTGGCCTCAGGACACGCGGAGATGGTAAGCTTCCCATTAATTGGGATGCAGTTTCGGCTTTGAGCCGTGTACAGGGCACGCAGTGGAAGAGTACAGAACGCACTAATTTACGTGCTTGTATGATCTATATAGAATCACGTAATGTCTGAGGAGTCAGACTGACTCCTCCATAAAGACACCGTTCATGAGCGTCTCGAACCATTAGCCGTACAAGTGGATGATTTCGAAGGAGGATGGGATGTGATGCATCGCGACTCAGTGCAGCGTGTTGAAGCCGACCGCCAACCCGCATAACACCGTTTTCATCCAGAAACGGAGTCAGAATTTTAACAACACTCTGATTGGATACTTGTGAATTAGATTGCAGCGCAGTGAATTCGTCAGCGAACAAAAGGGACGGAAGCCAACGGTACCAATTAGCGAATGCGTGAACTGGCGGCGTATGCGATTCTCTAGGGCGTTTTTAGACCAGGAGTAGGCAAGTTATTCGAACTAGTCGTTTCCAGTCGGATGCACGGGAAGAGAGTTCAGCCAGCATCGCGTTATCGTCGACTACGACTGCGTGAACTTGAATCCGTTCCTCACGAGGTAAGTCCGGATGCAGCGGAGGTGATAGACATGGCCAATGATCACGAGATGAACTAAGCCATTCAGGGCCATTCCGCCATAATCGAGAGTTAATAAGTTCGCAAGCAGCCATACCACGCGAAGGTAGGTCAGCTGGATTATTGTCGGTTGGGACATGGCTCCATTTTGCTCGGGGTAGGGTCGTTTGAACGACCGAGACACGGTTCGCTATAAACGTTTGCCATTTAGTAGGATGCTGCGATAGCCAAGTTAGAACGAGGGTTGAGTCTGTCCAGCAGTGTTGGGCGCAATCTGTAAATTGAGACTGAACTTGCAGAATTGACATTATCTTTGCCAGTAGCACTACTGCGTTCAGTTCAAGTCGAGGTATGCTCAATTGTTTAATAGGAGCTACTTTTGTTTTGCTGTATAACAATGAGGTACGGACAGAACCGGACTCTGAGGTGATCCTAACATACACTACCACTGCAAAGGCTATAGCTGCGAGGCATCAGCGAAACCGTGTAGTTCACATGTGCGAATTCCATTTTCATAGTCTATCCAACGAGGGATTTATAGACGATGTAGCAGTGGCAGTTCCTCTGCGAATGTCGACCAACGATTGTAGACTGAATCAGGAAGGGGAGAATCCCATTCGAGATTCATTAGCCACAGCTGCTGAATAAGTATTTTGGCAACGACGATTACCGGAGATACCTATCCGAGGGGATCGTAGAGTCGGGCGATCATTGATAGCAGCGTTCGTTTTGTAAGTAATGTCGGTTGCATCAGTCCGACTTGAAATTGAAACGCGTCGTTGGAGGGGTTCCAATAGACACCTAGTATTTGAATACCTTCGTCAGGACCTAAAGGTGCGTCCCAAGCGAGACCGTGGTCCCGCTCACCCCCCCCCCCCCCCACCCCCCCCCCCCCCCACCCCCCCCCCCCCCCACCCCCCCCCCCCCCCACCCCCCCCCCCCCCCACCCCCCCCCCCCCCCACCCCCCCCCCCCCCCACCCCCCCCCCCCCCCACCCCCCCCCCCCCCCACCCCCCCCCCCCCCCACCCCCCCCCCCCCCCACCCCCCCCCCCCCCCACCCCCCCCCCCCCCCACCCCCCCCCCCCCCCACCCCCCCCCCCCCCCACCCCCCCCCCCCCCCACCCCCCCCCCCCCCCACCCCCCCCCCCCCCCACCCCCCCCCCCCCCCACCCCCCCCCCCCCCCACCCCCCCCCCCCCCCACCCCCCCCCCCCCCCACCCCCCCCCCCCCCCACCCCCCCCCCCCCCCACCCCCCCCCCCCCCCACCCCCCCCCCCCCCCACCCCCCCCCCCCCCCACCCCCCCCCCCCCCCACCCCCCCCCCCCCCCACCCCCCCCCCCCCCCACCCCCCCCCCCCCCCACATTGTCAAATTGTTTGAGACATGGCACAGTTGCCGTGCATACTTACAAAAACAGTTAATTCCAGAAATTAAAAAAACTGTGTCCAACGTAAAGAAACTCGTTTACATGACGGACGGTGCAAAACAGCACTTCAAAAATAGATTTCAAATGGCAAACCTCTTAAACCATAAGGAAGATTTTGATCTCAGTGCAGAATGGCACTACACCGAAACTGCGCATGGGAAAAGCGGATACGATGGTCTCGGAGCAACGTTTAAGAGGGAAGCTTATAGAGTTATTAATATGGCTAATCCCTCAAATGCACTACTAACGTCAGATGCGCTATATAACTGGGCAAAAGGGCACTTCAAAAACATAAACATTTTTTATTATACGAAAGTTGATCATGATAAATCAATGGATTTTTCAAATAAAAGATTTCTTTCAGCGTTACCTCTTCCAAAAATTTTAACGAATTATTCTTTTCAAGTAACAGGACCTGAAACATTATTTTTGAACAGATTTTCGAATGCAATCGACGGAATCGATCTTTGTCTTGCCTTCTATCTAAGGTTGCACACGCACACGCATACGCACACGTACACGCACACGCACACGCACACGCACAGACACACACCAGAGAGGTAAGGGGATTACTTACTTTAAATCAACACCCCGGAGGGACCAGATTCGTACTACGTCCACGTCGTTGTGCCAGGATGACGCCGAGTAGGCCACACTCACATATGAAAATTCGTAATCTACGACCCCGAAAACCTCCGAGTAATAAATTTCAACAAAATTCAGTCACTTTTCAAAAATTCGGCCGCCATATTGGATTCGCCATTTTGAATTGTAAAAAGCTGACTTTAGATTCGTAATCTACGACCCAAGAAACCCCCTTGAGTAACAAGTTTCAATAAAATCCAATCACTTTTTCAAAATTCGATCGCCATATTGGATGGGCCATCTTGAATTGTTAAAATTTGACTCCATATTCGTAATCTACGCCCCAAAAATCCCCTGGGTAACAAGTTTCATTGAAATCCAATCACTTTTAAAAAATTCGTCCATCATATTGGATGCGCCGTTTTGAATTTTAAAAATCTGACTTCAGATTCGAAATCTACGACCCAAAAAAATAAAGCATCAAGCATTAATACAAAATACTTTGCCTTCGCAAAAAATTCTATGAATGTTTTTTGTGGTCGTTTTCAATAATTGTTTGTTTTCAAGCGTTGTATTACTGCCGCCATCTTGGATTTTTCAAAAAGGCCAATCACCGCAAAAAACTAGACATACATAGCTTCAAAATGAGTCCTCATACAACTTTGTACGTTGCGTCAAATTTTGGACAGGTGGGGTGTCAGATTTGACAAAGAATGCCCCATATATATATATTATATATATACCTATATATTCTTTTTAGATGCTGGATTTGTAATTACTTAAATTTATTGTATTCGTATTTTTTATCATTTTAGTCGATTCGCGTGAACTACCCTGTCTTCATTTTTTATTTTAATTTTAACGTTTCCGTTTTCAAACACTTCTAAAACTTCGAAAGGATCTTGATATTCATCATCTAGTTTACTGATTTTCTGATTTTTTTGTAAATATACTAACTTTCCTATTTTCAATTTTAGTGGATTTATTTTTCTGTCATAATAATATTTTGATTTTGTCTTTGCAGATATTTTGTTTTTTCTTGCGTTTTCTTATGTATCGTATAGTTTAGTAGCTAATTGTTGAATGTGGTCGCTGTATGTTATTTGGGTAGTATCTTTTATAGCTTTTTGCGACGGTAATTTTGCTATTCTTCCAAACATTAGTTCGAATGGGTATATTTTGTTCCTTCATGGATACTAGTGTTGTACAAGAAAGTTGCTAGTTCTAACCATTTATCCTAATCGGTGTATTTATCTGAAAAATGTTTAATGTATTCTTTGATTACGTGGTGTGAACGTTCAAGTGACCGATTTGATTGTGGATGAAATGCTGTAGTTTTTATATATTTGATGTTAAAAATTTTTTCTATTTGTTTCATAACTTTGCTGAAGAAGTTTTTGCCTAGTTCAGTTAGTATTTTTTGTTGGTCAACCAAATGTACAAATTAACCGTTTTATATTTGCATTGCATATTATTATTTAAGTATTCGAGTGGTTGAATTGTCTTTCGATTATTTTTATGATAGTTTCCCAATTAATCCCTCTAATCTCGTTTGATTTTGATATGCTAATTGTGGATAACTGCAGTACGTTTACTTTGTCTTTGAGAGTTTCTATGAGTTTTTTAATATTTTTCTCTATTATTAATTGGCTTTTTCCTGTATCCGATGTTACTAGCAGTAGTTACAAAATATGTTTTAAATATGTTTATGTTTTTGCATATATAATTGGTTTCAGATTTCTATTATATTATTTCTATTTGTTTTAAATTATTATTTATTTGTTTGTTTTTCTACACCTTCTAATTGATATATTCCAACTGGGTTTCTTGATGAAGCAGTTGCATTTGCATTTAATGTTCCCGATTTATGTTTTACATCGCACTGATATTCTAATAGATTATACATCCATTTGCTACTCTCGAATAAGGGTCTTTTCTGGTTTTAAAAGACATAAGAGGTTTATGGTCTGTATACAGTGTGAATTGAAGACCGTAAACATAAGGTCTGAAATGACGGATTGCGTAATATATGGCTAGGGTTTTTTGTCATAAGTGGCGTATCTTTTATCATTTAGAACTCTAGATGTATAAGCTCTTGGACTATCTTTTCCTACTTCCCCTTGAGACAAAACTCCACCTATTGTATACCCTGATGCATCTGTTGATATGATAAAGGGTTTAATAAAATCTGGATATTGTAAAACGGGAGCGATACATAGCTTTTCGCGAAGCGTTTCGAATGAGTTTATTTCCTCTTTTTCCCACATGAACGGTACATCATTTTTTAAAAGATTGGATAATGGTTTTGCAATGCTAGAAAAGTTTGAAACAAAATATACGTCTGTAATATCCTGCTGGGCCTAACAATTGTCTTATGTTTTTCAGATTTTTAGGTGTTGGGAATTTTTCTACGCAGCTGATTTTATTAGGATCTGGGTTTGATCTCTTTTCTCCAATGGTGTGTCCTAAGTAGCGGACTTCTTTTCTTAAGGGATGTTTGTGGGTCTTTTGCGTGTTTTTTCAACATTTTTTTTCATAGTAAAATGTATTTAATCGCTGCGGTATTTTCATATGACATGAAGCTTGTATTAAAGATTGTAAAATAAAAACTCTCAAAATATTTCGGCCCCTGACGGCGACAAAATGGCTGCTGCTGTGTTTGCTTATAAAAAACTGGTTGACACGATTTCTTCATGTTCAGATGTCTGAAACAAAAAAATTCGAAAAGATTCTAAAATATAGGACAGTAGCTATGTCTTGAACTAAAATAAATTAATTTGGTACAAAAAAAAACATGGCGGCGTTTTGAATTAATTTACCCCTTTTTCAGACTTAAAATGTACAAACAAGGGTGTAGCAGATGATTGTTTCCAAAAAAAAGTATTGAGAAAATTTCCCAAACGCTTTCGTGAAGAAATGACGAACCGCGACTAGAACGTCCCGACTGGATTTTGGAGTAAAAGAATGAATCCTCTTGTTATACTTATCCAAGATCTATTCTTTATTATTTTTGCGGGAGTTACAAGCGTGATACAGAGATCGAGAAGAACGTGGTCGCAGCGCGGTGAATTTCCCGATGGAAAAATCGGTTGCGAAACGTAACAACGTGCGCGACATCCGACGCGTTCGATCTCTACCGTACAAGCCAAAGAAGGCGGAAGCGAAGCCGATTTGCGGGAATTTTCGCAGATCGCGTGCAATTTGGCGCCAAAGGAAAAGATGGCGCTCAACATACTCAAAGTATACAGAATTTGTGGCGCGTACATTGAATTGTGCTAAACAAACCGCCCGCCTCGTTTCTAAGACTTTTGAGACGAAAATTATAGCATATTATGACAAATAGTTAAATTCTTAATATTATACCGAATTACAAATATTTCGATAAACTTGGAGGAACCGCCCGCCATGACCCTTCTCGCGTAGGTAAACTAGGAATCTACAGAGAATAATTTACACGGTTGGGTAACAGGTCGTTTTCGTTCAAAAGAGCCCGTTCGCACAGTCACGACGCGTATGTGTCCATCCGGTCCGGGATGTACGTGCTTAATCCGACCTAACTCTAATTTAGACGGTGGGAGTAGCGAATTTTTTAATAAAACTAGATCATTCACGCATAAGTTTGGTTTCTCAGATTTCCATTTAATTCTTTGTTGCATAGAGTTGAGATAGTCTTGACACCAAAGGCGCCAGAAAGTCTTCAGCATTCGACGTACGCGTTGCAAACGGGACAGATACTTTTCTTTCAAATCTAATGTCGACGGTTCAGGTACGCTGACAAGAGGTGAGCCGATCAGAAAATGCCCCGGAGTAAGTGCGGTTAGATCAGATGGATCATCAGAAAGAGGGCACATTGGTCTTGAATTTAGGCACGCTTCGATCTGAGCGAGTAAAGTGCTAAATTCTTCTGTAGATAAGATGCGCGAGACGACGACCCGCCGAAGGTGGCGCTTCACACTCTTCACCCCAGCTTCCCAAAGTCCTCCATGATGAGGAGCTGAAGGTGGGATGAAGTGCCAAGTTGTTCCATCTTCGGCCAATTGAACGGCAAGTTTAGAGTCGCGACAGATGGCGCGAAACGCGTGAGATAATTCTCGATCGGCACCTTGAAACGTCGTGCCGTTATCACTGTAGACGATAGCAGGAATGCCACGACGTGCTGAGAATCTTCTGAATGCCGCTAAAAAAACGAAGACCGCGATATAGGACTTGAAGGTTTTCTGACCGTGTCCGGTCCGCGGGAGAATAGCGAATGGTCCCGCATAATCCACACCGCAATTTAAGAATGGGCGAGCTGGAGTTATTCTCAACTTCGGGAGATCGCTTATAATCTAGGATGCGGTTTTGGCAGCATAACGAATGCATCGTATACAACGATGAATGTGCATTTTAATAATTGTTCTGGCACCAATTACCCAGTATGATTAACGCAAGATGCGCAGTGTAAGTTGCATACCCCCGTGCAAACATCTAAGATGTGCATGGGCAACTATTAATTGGCTAATTTTGTGTGGCGGCAATATCATTGGATGCATTTCGTAGAAAGGCAAGTGTGCGTTGCGAAGCCGACCTCCGACACAATACTCCATTTTCGTCCAGAAATGGATGAAGGCTCGCTAATCGACTACGACGTGGGATACATAAATTCTTTCGTGAAACATGGAGTTCGTCAGGAAAATTAGTTTTGTGGATGGTTTTATTCCAAAAAATTTATTGAATGTCGGTCGAGGATTGAGTGTCGGGGGTGGATTTACGACAAAGCTTAATGAAGCGCAGAACGTAAGCAGTAACCCGTATAAGTTTTGGCCACGATGAAAACTGCATTGGTAATTCCCATTCTGAGGATTCTATTACGGCATTGTGCGTCATGGGTTTTCTTCGTTCTAGTTCAAAACCAGAATCATAAATAGTGGGTCTTTCCGGCCATTTACTGGGATCAGACTTGAGCCAAGAGGGTCCCGAAAACCACAAAGGATGATCTTGTAACTCCAAAGCCGAGAGACCTCGAGAAGCACAGTCGGCTGGATTGTCCTCAGACGGGACATGATGCCATTCAGCATGCGGAAGACGCGTTTGGATGTCGGAAACTCGATTCGCGACAAATGTTTTCCAGCGTGACGGATGTTGCCTGATCCAGTCTAATGTCACAGTTGAGTCGGACTAACAGTGAACTAGAGCATCAGGGAGATTCATGTTGGTGCACACAGCAGAAACAACTTTAGTAAGCAAGAAAGCGGCGTTAAGTTCGAGCCTAGGAGTACTTAATGTCTTAAGAGGAACTACTTTTGTCTTAGACATAAGCAACGTAATTCTAGGAGTACCTGATAATTCTAAAACACGCAAATAAACGACTGCAGCATATGCACGAGATGAAGCATCTGCGAACCCATGGATTTCGGAAGTGGCCTACATTTTCCACCGTTGTAGCAGCTCTAGAGGAAGTTCGTCGTCCCATCCGATTTTTTGAAGCCAGATTTCTTGCATCAAGATCTTAGCTTGTATAAGAACAGGAGCAACCCAAGCAAGTGGGTCGAATAATCGAGCTATATAAGACAAAACTTGGCGCTTTGTGACAATGATTATTTTTGGTTCTGTCACACAAAAATGGAAGGAATCTGAAACAGGGCGCCAAGCGATGCCTAATACCTTTACACCGCCTTCATCATTCAACGGATGAACCAACGAGTCGTCGTGAAATTCCTCAGATAAGTTCCTTAAAAGCGTAGCATCCTTTGAAGCCCATTTTCGGAGTCAAAATCC
The DNA here is from genome assembly GCA_030407085.1 of Trichopria drosophilae. NCBI lineage: Eukaryota > Metazoa > Arthropoda > Insecta > Hymenoptera > Diapriidae > Trichopria > Trichopria drosophilae. The sequence continues at coordinate 95,105,754 of CM059582.1, forward strand.
GCCGCAATTGCGTTACGCGAGCAGCTGTTTTCGTAAAACTTCAAGATCTTTCACGTTGTCAGCGCCGAAGAAAATATCGTCCACGTAAGTGTCCTTTTCTAAAATAGTGGTTGCTCAAGGAAATTTGGAGCGCTTATCTTGAGACAATTGTCTGAGCACTCGGTTTGCTAAACATGGAGCCGCTGCCACTCCATATGTAACCGTAGTGAGGCGGTACTCAGAAACATTGTGCTGCGGGGAAGAACGCCAAAGAATCCGTTGATAATCGGTATCATCCGGATGAATCTTTATCTGACGAAACATTTTCTCAATGTCCGCCATATAAGTAAAACAAAAACGTCGCCAACGCAGAAGTATAAAGGCTAAATCTTGTTGAAGTTTCTGTCCTATGTGCATGTGATCGTTTAAGGATGTATCATTCGTTGTGGGACTAGACGCATTAAATACTATTCGGACACGAGTGGTACAGCTATCTTCCTTAATCAAGGGATGATGCGGCAAGTATACGGGTGTAAACCCAGTGGAAAGGGTTGGCGCTATTTCCATATATCCGAGGTTCAAATACTCGGAGAGAAACTCTTGATAGTTGTAGCAAAGATGTGGAATTTTTAGTAACCGTCGTTCGGATTTTTCTAATGAATTGAGAGCTATTGCACGAGAAGATCCTATCTCAATCGGAGGTTCCCTTTTGAAAGGTATCCGGACTAAATAACGACCGTCGGGAAGCCGGGAATGTGTACCCTTAAAATGGTTTTCACATTCTAGTTCGTCTTCTGAGAGATACGGGAGTGAACTTAGTTCCTCAACCTCCCAGAAACGTACGAGTAACTCGTCTAATTTTTTAAGTTGAACGCAATGAAATGCCGGTATGTTGTAACAACGGCGTTCCGTTTCAGCTGTAGGTCCTGTTATTATCCACCCGAATATAGTTGATTGAGCTGTCGGTGAACCAATCGGACCTTTACGGAGGCCTTCGAGTGGGATCGATCCGTAAATGTCGGCACCAATCAGCAGATTGATAGGTGACGAATCATGCGCATGATTATCCGCCAATTCAATGTTTTTTAAATGTTCCCACTGCGATGATATGATATTTTGAGGGGACCGATAGGCGGTTAATTTTGGCAAAATAAATGCGGTAACCGAAACTTTTGGCTTACATTTTCGGACGGGTGAAAGAGTGAGAGCAACGACCGAGCGCACGACGCCAGTTACCATTCCCCCGACTCCGGAAACCTCTATGTGACAAAATTTTCAGACACAAAGGTAGATTCTGACCCGGGATCTATCAACGCCCGAACACGTATTTCGTGACCTTCCCCTGAAATAAGGTTAACGTATGCAGTTGCCAACATTATAAAATTATTTGATGCATCGCGGAGGTCGAATGCTTGAGAGTTGATACTATTAACAGTGTAATGACCCTGAGACGTTGACGGATTTTCGTTGAATTCGTCATTTAATTTGGGAGTAAATGTCGGTATTGCATTAAGCGAGACTTTATTTTGCAATTGTTTCGCGTTGTCAAAACTTGGTGCGTTGACATTCAAGGTATTTGGTGTGGATTCCAAATGTATTAATGTGTGATACTCGCGTTTACACCGAGCACACCGATATTTACTCTTACAGTTGACAGCAGAATGACCTTGACGGAGGCAATTCATGCAGCATCGATAAGCGCGTACCGTGGCTAGTCGCTTGTCAACCGATTGTTCTTTGAACGAGGGACAATGGTACAAAAAATCACGATTTTCACATAAAATGCAAACTGGTAAATTCTCTGTTAAATGAAGAGCGCGCGTAGAGAACTTTTGATTAGCACTTTGTTTCGAATTTGACATTTGCGACGATCGCACTGGACTGGGTGAAAGCTGGGGAACGTACATTGATTCGAGAGCCCGAATTCGCGCAGCAATGAATTTATCTAACTCATCGTATTCGGGAAATGTCGTACTATCACCCAACTTCAATTCCCAATCTTTTCGCGAATTAGCATCGAGGCGTTGTAAAACGAGAAATACTAATATATCGTTCCAGCTATCTACATCGCGGTTTAAATTACGCATTGCATTTAATGAATCATTTATTGAATCTCGCAAACGTTTCAGCTCAGACGCACTCTCTGATTTCGTACTTGGAATAGCAAATAATGCCCTTAAATGCGCTGTTACGATTGCGCGTGCGATTTCGTATCGCGTTCTCAAAGTGTTCCAAGCGGATACGTAATTTGCATCACTGATGGTTACATTTTTTAAAACCAGCTCTGCCTCACCAGTTAAATTCGCTTTCAAGTGACGCAATTTTTGCACATTTGAAAGGGTATCATTATTGACTACGAGGGATTCAAATATATCTCGAAAATTAGCCCAATCTACGTAATTGCCGGAAAATTTGGGGATAGTTATATGCGGCAATGCAACAGAAGGTTGTGAGTGCGACTCATTAAGAGTTGAGGAATGTGCAGGTTGAGCAGGGCCAGTTTGAATTGGATTCAACTTATCTATAATGCCGACGATGAAATCCGATGCACCAAGATAGGTTTCTTCCGCATCCAAAAATTGAGACTTCGTAAAATATTCAAAAGATGTTCTATCCTCATCCTCAGCTTCGGTATTAATTTGACAGTTCAGATCAGTACATCGTTGCCAATTAGAAGTGAGTATAGCTTGGCGACTGCGTGCCACTGCCAACGTATAATTCTTTTGACCAATTTTATTAAAATTAGCCACGAATCGACCAATCGAGCTAATCACTTGGTCTTGTTCAATCAGGAGAACTTCGAGTTTGGACGACATGGTCTTTTAAACGTAAGCGAGTCACAATTATGGTATATAACGAATTCCTAGCACAGTCACTTATCCAAAGTCACAAAACAAAAAAAACTCACTAATTATCACGATGTGTTCCACCGTCACGGTAAATGTCCATCAATGTTTCAATAATACGAAAATGCTTGTAAATTAGTGAATTAGATTCGTCCTTGATCGCATAAACAAAATAATCGTGCAGGGCAGAGTAGTCAGCTCGAAAACGGTAGCAGGTGGTCCGAAGCACATTTGTATGTGTCGGCACTCCTGTGCGTGAGCTTTTCCGAATCCAATCGGGGGGGGGGGGAGAGTCCGAGCGTAAACACACGACGGCGCACGAGACTGTTGATCGAATCTCGATGCCCACCACACGTCTGAGGCTCCAAATCAATGAAGCGCGAAAATGGCCGAAGATTCACGAAGCATGAATCGGGGGTCCTGCAAATGGCGCTATACGACGCGACGAACTTGATGACGTCAGAGAAGGATGCTTCTAGAATTATTGCCGAAAATTGCTCATTTTGGCGAATATTGCACTTTCTGCACTTTTGCATTGCGTTTACACTTTTTATGAGTAAGATCCGGCTCGAAGGACCAGTTTTTGTAGCAGATGATTGTTTCCAAAAAAAAAAGTATTGAGAAAATTTCCCAAACGCTTTCGTTAAGAAATGGCGAACCGCGACTAGTACGTCCCGACTGGATTTTGGAGTAAAAGAATGAATCGTCTTGTTATACTTAACCAAGATCTATGCTTTATTATTTTTGCGGGAGTTACAAGCGCGATACAGAGATCGAGAAGAACGCGGTCGCAGCGCGGTGAATTCCCCGATGGAAAAATCGGTTGCGAAACGTATCAACGTGCGCGACATCCGACGCGTTCGATCTCTACCGTACAAGTCAAAGAAGGCGGAAGCGAAGCCGATTTGCGGGAATTTTCGCAGATTGTATGATAATCGTGCAATTTGGCGCCAAAGGAAAAGATGGCGCTCAACATACTCAAAGTATACGGAACTTGTGGAGCGTACATTGAATTGTCCTAAACAAAGGGGTTGAAAGTAAACGGAAAATTATGATTCTAGATCAAGCTGAAACTATGTATGTGCTGAACAATCCCTGAGAATTTCAGCGCAATCGGTCGAATAGTTTTTTCAAAATCATATCAACCAGCTCGAAAAACGTTGCTATGAGAAAAATGCATTTAAAGTTTTAGTACGTATAATCGTTTGTAAAATCGTAAAAAAATACCTTATGCTTAATCAGCGATGCCTGCGCCATACATTATCCCTTCTTCTTCCTCGTAGGCTTCGTTTTCCGTAGCTCTTTGGAGACTCAGCTCACTTCGATGCTCTTTTGAAGTCTCCAGGCTTCGCCGATTTGACTTCTCAATGCGAAGTTCGTCACCATCGTTGGTAACTCCCATCGTTTCCATTATTTTTAATAACGGTTGTAAGCTCTTGTTGAAAGTGCAGGTAGCGTAGAAGGCTGCAATCTCGACAATTTTTTTACCAACGAATACATGTTTCGGAACTATGCGCAGAGGTTGAATCTCGTCTTGTAACGCGGGAGGATGTTTGAAGGTATCCAAATTTCCGTTGGCTTCAGCGACACGACACTTACACCACAAATCGGCTACTTCTGGACAACTGTCGTGTTGAGGATTGCTATCGGTTGAGATTTTATGATAGAATGTGGCCCTTATAGCTTTTCCCATATTTTCTACAGAACTTGGATTTCTTCGCACAGCCAATTCATAAAATGTCAACAATTCTTTCATAACTTTAATGGTAAATAAAGCGGTTTTCTCATCTTTTGTTACGACTTCCTTGACCGCAGTTTTTTTCGCTTGGTTTTTTCTTCTGATTTTCTTTCAAAATTTTCTTCGTATTATTCAGTATTGTCAGTTCAGTTTTGGCATCTTTGGCATTTTTAAAACGCCGCTTTTTTACATGCAAAACACGCTCTCTTTTTTCCTCACAATGACTACATTTTTATAGGGATCTACATCTTTTATCTGCTTGAATATTTTCGTATCGCCGCCGTCTACGTAATTTTCGTAGTAAACATTATACTAACTTACAGATCTGTTAAACGTTTCGATGATGGCATTGACTTCCATTAATCCAGCACTGCCATTATGATTAATGCTGTTGCGTTTCCTTATGTTCCTCGTACCATATCTGTTACTCGATCGTATTTTCCTTGTCATTCCATTTCAAAGATCCATGGCATGTACTTGATTTTATTTCAACGTCAAGAACTTTTCCCGCGTATTTTCCGATTAGAATTGCCAATCTAATAAGAGAAAAAAACCCGCGTTTAGGCCAAAATCATCACCAGAAACTGTCAGACGATTTTTGAAGTTACCAGCTTCTTCATTTTTTAATTTTTCTGTTTCGACCGCTTTTCGAAACAGTAATTGTACAACAGATTTTGCTGCTATATAAATGTACTATATTTTATCATAAGATGTACGCGGTCCAAATTCTGTGCCGATGTCCATAAAGCCAAAAAAATGTTTAAGTCCTTGAAATCCAACAACAAGTAAACACCTGTGTGAACCTGGCACCCGACTTAAAGATATCGGAAATGTCAAATATGGATTTGAAAGATTATCGATTGTACCCCATTGTACCACTCGAATTTTCATTTGTACCTCGAAGGTACAAAAGTTACAACAGTTACATATTTATTTTTTCCGCCGTTTGTAAGAACATCAGGCAAAAGCTATTACTGTGAGCAAATTAAACGCAAATTTACAATTTCCTATAATTATTTCATGAACTCACAGGCGATACAAAAGTTACAAAATATCTAAATTTCTTTTTCGACTTCTGACGAGACAAGAAGATCGTGTCATCGAAATTGTCACGGAATTAACAACATCCAGCAAAGTTCCCATCAAACCCCTGCGAACGTACATAAGCTACAAAAGTTACAAAACGTGCGAAATCATGTTTACCACTTCTAATCAGGAAATAGGAAAGAGAACGGCAAAGGTTAACAAAATTTCAATCTGAATGATTGATGATCAAGGCACCATTCAAAAGTTTTGTAACTAACGAGGTACAAACGATTAAAAAAACTGAGTCGTCACTTCTGAGGTTCTTTAATACAACCAAGCTCAATCCATCGTTTGTACCCTTTTGAAATTGCCTTAAAAATCTTCCAAATGATTTATTTTCGTAAATGCAACAGAAAAAGTATTGTAACTTTGTAACTAACGAGGTACAAACGAATATAAAAATTCAGTCGTCACTTCTGAGGTTCTTTAATTCAACCAAGCTAAATCCATCGTTTGTACCCCTTTGAAAGTGCCTTAAAAAAATTCCAAAATGATTTATTTTCGTCAATGCAACGGAAAAATTTTTGTAACTTTGTAACTAACGGGGTACAAACGATTGAAAAAATTCAGTCGTCACTTCCGAGGTTCTTGAAAACAGCCGTGCTAAATCCATCGTTTGTACCCCTCTGAAATTCCCTTAAAAAAATTCCAAAATGATTTATTTTCGTCAATCCTGCGGAAAAATTGTGGTAGGACAAAAAGTACTGTACATATCTAGGGTGATAACGCATTGTTGTTTAAAGTTCGATGTTCTTAGAGATTGAAAGTCTGTTCTTCAGTGAAGGGGTAATGTGCTATACCCACTACACTGCCTCAAGTGAAGGTTAACTGTTTTTTGGGTAGACTGGATATTTATATATATATATATATATATATATATATATATATATATATATATATATATATATATATATATATATATATATAGATATATATATATATATTATAATTTTATATTATATATATTACATTATAAGCCCGATAGCTTTGGCAGTTTACATTTTCCTATTTTCTTTTTCCTAGTAAAGGTGATCATGACTGTTTTTTTCTGCATTTACATGAAAGCTCATTGTCATAACACCACCTTTTCACAATGTTTAGAGTAGCTTGCATTCTAGTTGCCAGGGTGATTAAGCAAATTCCTCTAGTTATGCCGGCAATATCGTCCGCATAGCCTTGTACTTCAAAGTAGGTTTCACTTAATTCCACCAGCAGGCTATCTACTACAATTGACCATAATACGGGCAAAAGAACACCTCCCTGCGGGCAACCGCTAGTAGTTTTTATTACCAGTGTAGCATTTAGTAGACTGGAAATTACATACCTATTTGATAGGAGGTGATTTATCCAGTTTATCGTGATTGAGTTGACTCCTTTCCGTGTCAGTCCTTCCAGGATAACTTTGGTTGAGGTGTTAACAAAGGCACCTAATATACCTAAGAAGGCACATAGGGCAGTTTCCTTGTCCTCTATGGCTTTTTCAAGTTTGTCTACTAGATTGATCAGCGCTGTTTCAGTGGATTTATCCTTCTGGTAAGCATGTTGATCACTATGTAACTTGTTTTCTTTCAGGTATTTTTCTCTGATATATTGAATGATTATTTTCTCCATTGCCTTGAGTAGGAATGAACTTAGGCTTATCGGTCTGTATGACTTTGGGTCGGCATTGTCTTTTTTACCTACCTTCGGTATATAGGCCACCCTTACCCATCTCCACACCTCTGGTATAAGTCCTCAGGAATGATTGGCTCTGAAGATTCTCAATAAAGTTGGTAAGATTATTTCTAATCCTTGCTTTAATATCATTGGGAAGACTCCGCCTTCCTCTTCTTTTTGTATGGTTTAAAGGACCGGATTGCCCACTTTACTAAGTTTGGTTTAAAGATTTCGATCGGTTTTACGCAGAAGACGCGGACTTCTTCATTAGCCATGCCCCCTCTGGGTAATTTCTGAAGCCTTTTCCTGGAAGCCCCATTGAGATCATGTCACAGTGTCTTTTTTTGGGTTCATTTCTTTGTTTAGGTTTGTTTTAGAGGTATTCATTTTTTATCCCACGAGTAGCGTAGGAATTAAACTGTCACACCACGCAGAGCCCCCATTACGTGGTGAAGGCTGAATCCAATGGGAGGTCGCCTGGTGTCCCCAGGGCATCGTTTGAGGTACAGCACCCCATGTACCATGCATCCATTCGGCACGATAGCTTCCACCTTTAGATTGGAGGGTCGCTGTATTTGGTCGCTCGCCTCAAAGGTCCTTTGCTCCATTTCCACTGCGGCACGAAGGTCAGATATGGAGCTTCAGTCACCAGCCTCATCCATTCACACATTCATTGGAATTCCGTTTATAGGGATTCCTTCATTCAACTAGAGAGCCCGTTTATAGGGGTCTTCTTTCACACTTCATACAATCTGCTATCGACTCAGGACCTCCAAATCGGCTTTGCTAAGCCCCCTCACCTACGTTAAGAGCAATGCAACTGAGGAGGTAAATTCGGGACCATCTTTCGAAAGTGTATGAGCCAATGCACTTGTCTGGCTTGTATTTTGCTCACTCGTATGTCGATTGCCACTAAACTTTTTTTTTTTTTTAACGATCTCCTCTAAAATTGCTGTTTCTACGACTTCTCTTATTCGTCGTTATACAGTTATTACCGCTATATTTGGCACTGTGTTCACTTTTTACGTGTCAAATAACGTTTAACTATTCTCACTGAATGCCAAATACATATAAGAACTAAGCCTCACCTCTAAAATAAGCGGGAAATCGTAACGAGCCTTTGCGGGAGAGAGGTAGCCGAAACTCCTTCTGCACGCATTCGGAGGTACTACCTCAAAATCGATTTTACGACATATTCTCGGTATATAATTGTTCCTATACTAATTCTACATACTTATAATACCCGAAAATAATGTTTTTGAAAAAATGAATTTTTTGAAAAAATAGATCCATGAACCACCCTTAAGAATTTTGAAATCATTACACAAACATCAGAATCTAAACAGGAGAATATAGTAAAAATAAGAAATTGAAAATGATGAATAAAATTATGGATTCTACGAATATAATCATGAATCATACGAATATAATGATAATGATAAATATAGTGAACATGACGGTAATGAAACCGGTAAATATAATAACAAAAACAATTATGAAATTGAAAATAAAATAAAATACACAGATCAAGACTCGATAGAGCGATCTGTCAGTTCTTACAACAAAAAACAATTAACTGGGATAAAGACCTTGTAGGTAAATCCCAGGCAAGCGGGAGGAAAGTTACTTCTTTTCCTCCCTGTTATGAAGAAAAATCGTATACTTCCCTCGGGAAGTAAAAAAGAATGCCTCAGACTACCTGTTTTTCACCCTCGGCTTCACCTCGGGTAAAAATTACACGCAGTCTGAGACATTCTTTATTTTACCTCCATCGTTGAGTAATATACTATTCTCAAATTAGAAGATACAAGACATAGAACCATTTAATAAAAACCACAGAAACCAACTACAGCGAAAAAGATATATTTTTGACATATACGGAGTTCTTAAAAAAAAAACAAATACTAGGGGCAATGACGCCCAAAACAACGGGTATTAGTCAAGAAATCATCTTGCACGCCATAAAAGAGATAAAAAGGGCAACAAAAATTAAAATCCTCTTACGTTTACAACACCTGAACCGAGAAGAAACCGAGAATGTAGAAAGACTCATAAATACTCACGCAGACGTCTTTCACTTACCTCACAAACCCTTACGTTTTACGCACTTTATTAAACACAAACATTTCTACTACGGATGACGTCTCATTCAATACTAAACATTTTTCATCAATTTTTTTTTGCACCAATTCACGAAGAAGAAATTAATAAGCAAGTTAAAGAACAATTGGATATAGGAATAACAAAACCTTCAGATTCACCCTATAGTACCCCAATATGGATAGTACCAAAGAAAGCCGATAATCAAGGAAATAAGAGATGGCGAATGATACTTGACTTTAGGAAATTGAATGACAAATCCATCGGAGATTCCTACCCAATTCCTAACATTGTTGACATTTTAGACCAATTAGGCGGCGCTAAGTATTTTTCAGTATTCGATCTAGCTTCCGGTTTTCTCCAAATTAAAATGGACGAAAATGGTTCACACAAAACAGCATTTTCTTCGCCACATGGGCATTACGAGTTCAAAAGAATGCCGTTTGGTTTAAAAAACGCAACAGCCACATTTCAAAGACTAATGGATATAGTATTATCAGGTTTGCAAGACAATTAACTTTTCATTTATTTTGATGACATCATTATCTACCCATCCTCACTAAGAGAACATTCGATTAAATGCGAAAAATTAATGAACAGATTAAGAGAAGCTATTTTAAAATTACAACCCGACAAATGCGAATTCTTAAGGGTGGTTCATGGATCTATTTTTTCAAAAAATTCATTTTTTCAAAAACATTATTTTCGAGTATTATAAGTATGTAGAATTAGTATAGGAACAATTATATACCGAGAATATGTCGTAAAATCGATTTTGAGGTAGTACCTCCGAATGCGTGCAGAATGAGTTTCGGCTACCTCTCTCCCGCAAAGGCTCGTTACGATTTCCCGCTTATTTTAGAGGTGAGGCTTAGTTCTTATATGTATTTGGCATTCAGTGAGAATAGTTAAACGTTATTTGACACGTAAAAAGTGAACACAGTGCCAAATATAGCGGTAATAACTGTATAACGACGAATAAGAGAAGTCGTAGAAACAGCAATTTTAGAGGAGATCGTTAAAAAAAAAAAAAGTTTAGTGGCAATCGACATACGAGTGAGCAAAATACAAGCCAGACAAGTGCATTGGCTCATACACTTTCGAAAGATGGTCCCGAATTTACCTCCTCAGTTGCATTGCTCTTAACGTAGGTGAGGGGGCTTAGCAAAGCCGATTTGGAGGTCCTGAGTCGATAGCAGATTGTATGAAGTGTGAAAGAAGACCCCTATAAACGGGCTCTCTAGTTGAATGAAGGAATCCCTATAAACGGAATTCCAATGAATGTGTGAATGGATGAGGCTGGTGACTGAAGCTCCATATCTGACCTTCGTGCCGCAGTGGAAATGGAGCAAAGGACCTTTGAGGCGAGCGACCAAATACAGCGACCCTCCAATCTAAAGGTGGAAGCTATCGTGCCGAATGGATGCATGGTATATGGGGTGCTGTACCTCAAACGATGCCCTGGGGACACCGGGCGACCTCCCATTGGATTCAGCCTTCACCACGTAATGGGGGGCTCTGCGTGGTGTGACAGTTTAATTCCTACGCTACTCGTGGGATAAAAAATGAATACGATTAAAACAAACCTAAACAAAGAAATGAACCCAAAAAAGACACTGTGACATGATCTCAATGGGGCTTCCAGGAAAAGGCTTCAGAAATTACCCAGAGGGGGCATGGCTTATGAAGAAGTCCGCGTCTTCTGCGTAAAACCGATCGAAATCTTTAAACCAAACTTAGTAAAGTGGTCAATCCGGTCCTTTAAACCTTATAAAAAGAAGAGGAAGGCGGAGTCTTCCCAATGCTATTAAAGCAAGGATTAGAAATAATCTTACCAACTTTATTGAGAATCTTCAGAGCCAGTCATTCCTGGGGACTTATACCAGAGGTTTGGAGATGGGTAAGGGTGGCCTATATACCGAAGGTAGGAAAAAAAGACAATGCCTACCCAAAGTCATACAGACCGATAAGCCTAAGTTCATTCCTACTCAAGGCAATGGAGAAAATAATCATTCAATATATCAGAGAAAAATACCTGAAAGAAAACAAGTTACATAGTGATCAACATGCTTACCAGAAGGATAAATCCACTGAAACAGCGCTGATCAATTTAGTAGACAAACTTGAAAAAGCCATAGAGGACAAAGGAAACTGCCCTATGTGCCTTCTTAGGTATATTAGGTGCCTTTGTTAACACCTCAACCAAAGTTATCCTGGAAGGACTGACACGGAAAGGAGTCAACTCAATCACGATAAACTGGATAAATCACCTCCTATCAAATAGGTATGTAATTTCCAGTCTACTAAATGCTACACTGGTAATAAAAACTACTAGAGGTTGCCCGCAGGGAGGTGTTCTTTTGCCCGTATTATGGTCAATTGTAGTAGATAGCCTGCTGGTGGAATTAAGTGAAACCTACTTTGAAGTACAAGGCTATGCGGACGATATTGCCGGCATAACTAGAGGAATTTGCTTAATCACCCTGGCAACTAGAATGCAAGCTACTCTAAACATTGTGAAAAGGTGGTGTTATGACAATGAGCTTTCATGTAAATGCAGAAAAAAACAGTCATGATCACCTTTACTAGGAAAAAGAAAATAGGAAAATGTAAACTGCCAAAGCTATCGGGCTTATAATGTAATATATATAATATAAAATTATAATATATATATATATATATATATATATATATATATAAATATCCAGTCTACCCATATATAATATATATAATATAAAAATTATAATATATATATATATATATATATATATATATATATATATATATATATATATATATATATATATATATATATAAATATCCAGTCTACCCAAAAAACAGTTAACCTTCACTTGAGGCAGTGTAGTGGGTATAGCACATTACCCCTTCACTGAAGAACAGACTTTCAATCTCTAAGAACATCGAACTTTAAACAACAATGCGTTATCACCCTAGATATGTACAGTACTTTTTGTCCTACCACAATTTTTCCGCAGGATTGACGAAAATAAATCATTTTGGAATTTTTTTAAGGGAATTTCAGAGGGGTACAAACGATGGATTTAGCACGGCTGTTTTCAAGAACCTCGGAAGTGACGACTGAATTTTTTCAATCGTTTGTACCCCGTTAGTTACAAAATTACAAAAAATTTTTCCGTTGCATTGACGAAAATAAATCATTTTGGAATTTTTTTAAGGCACTTTCAAAGGGGTACAAACGATGGATTTAGCTTGGTTGAATTAAAGAACCTCAGAAGTGACGACTGAATTTTTATATTCGTTTGTACCTCGTTAGTTACAAAGTTACAATACTTTTTCTGTTGCATTTACGAAAATAAATCATTTGGAAGATTTTTAAGGCAATTTCAAAAGGGTACAAACGATGGATTGAGCTTGGTTTTATTAAAGAACCTCAGAAGTGACGACTCAGTTTTTTTAATCGTTTGTACCTCGTTAGTTACAAAACTTTTGAATGGTGCCTTGATCATCAATCATTCAGATTGAAATTTTGTTAACCTTTGCCGTTCTCTTTCCTATTTCCTGATTAGAAGTGGTAAACATGATTTGTTAATTCCGTGACAATTTCGATGACACGATCTTCTTGTCTCGTCAGAAGTCGAAAAAGAAATTTAGATATTTTGTAACTTTTGTATCGCCTGTGAGTTCATGAAATAATTATAGGAAATTGTAAATTTGCGTTTAATTTGCTCACAGTAATAGCTTTTGCCTGATGTTCTTACAAACGGCGGAAAAAATAAATATGTAACTGTTGTAACTTTTGTACCTTCGAGGTACAAATGAAAATTCGAGTGGTACAATGGGGTACAATCGATAATCTTTCAAATCCATATTTGACATTTCCGATATCTTCAAGTCGGGTGCCAGGTTCACACAGGTGTTTACTTGTTGTTGGATTTCAAGGACTTAAAAATTTTTTTGGCTTTATGGACATCGGCACAGAATTTGGACCGCGTACATCTTATGATAAAATATAGTACATTTATATAGCAGCAAAATCTGTTGTACAATTACTGTTTCGAAAAGCGGTCGAAACAGAAAAATTAAAAAATGAAGAAGCTGGTAACTTCAAAAATCGTCTGAGAGTTTCTGGTGATGATTTTGGCCTAAACGCGGGTTTTTTTTCTCTTATTAGATTGGCAATTCTAATCGGAAAATACGCGGGAAAAGTTCTTGACGTTGAAATAAAATCAAGTACATGCCATGGATCTTTGAAATGGAATGACAAGGAAAATACGATCGAGTAACAGATATGGTACGAGGAACATAAGGAAACGCAACAGCATTAATCATAATGGCAGTGCTGGATTAATGGAAGTCAATGCCATCATCGAAACGTTTAACAGATCTGTAAGTTAGTATAATGTTTACTATGAAAATTACGTAGACGGCGGCGATACGAAAATATTCAAGCAGATAAAAGATGTAGATCCCTATAAAAATGTAGTCATTGTGAGGAAAAAAGTGAGCGTGTTTTGCATGTAAAAAAGCGGCGTTTTAAAAATGCCAAAGATGCCAAAACTGAACTGACAATACTGAATAATACGAAGAAAATTTTGAAAGAAAATCAGAAGAAAAAACCAAGCGAAAAAAACTGCGGTCAAGGAAGTCGTAACAAAAGATGAGAAAACCGCTTTATTTACCAATAAAGTTATGAAAGAATTGTTGACATTTTATGAATTGGCTGTGCGAAGAAATCCAAGTTCTGTAGAAAATATGGGAAAAGCTATAAGGGCCACATTCTATCACAAAATCTCAACCGATAGCAATCCTCAACACGACAGTTGTCCAGAAGTAGCCGATTTGTGGTGTAAGTATCATGTCGCTGAAGCCAACGGAAATTTGGATACCTTCAAACATCCTGCCGCGTTACAAGACGAGATTCAACCTCTGCGCATAGTTCCGAAACATGTATTCGTTGGTAAAAAAATTGTCGAGATTGCAGCCTTCTAGGCTACCTGCACTTTCAACAAGAGCTTACAACCGTTATTAAAAATAATGGAAACGATGGGAGTTACCAACGATAGTGACGAACTTCGCATCGAGAAGTCAAATCGGCGAAGCCTGGAGACTTCAAAAGAGCATCGAAGTGAGCTGAGTCTCCAAAGAGCTACGGAAAACGAAGCCTACGAGGAAGAAGAAGGGATAATGTATGGCGCAGGCATCGCTGATTAAGCATGTTCGCTGCTGCAATATCTTCAGCAATATCGGATGATTGCACGCTAGCTGCGGTGGTGGTTCAGGATCCCATGCGAATAAATAATAACCAAAAATTAACCAAAAAGAAAAACCAAACACTTTAATGAGCCTACACTGCTCCTCCTTGCGATCATTCCACGCTTTACAACATTCTTTTGCGTAGTCCTTTATCACAATTGAACCTAACGGCGAGAAAATGGCGCCGAAACATAAAGCCCGGTTCTGAACACACGTGGCCGAACAGAAACCGACGCGCTGAACCGGCACTCGAGAAAACGGGGAAAATGAACAAAGTTTGTTCGCGGTATGAGGCGTCTCCCGTTTGTTGTACGATTACAATTTAGCGATGAAAATAGCGAGATCGGCAATTTTGCGAGAAAAAAAAAGGAGGAAAATCGCTCGCGAGGCACGCGTGGTTGCGAATTCTCAATAAGCGAACGACAGAAAGGCACGCCGATACACCAGACTTACGATTCGATTGCGACTCCCGAAATCTTCTCGAAGTTTTCCAAGGGCCGGAAAATTGCGAAAAGGCCGCGCCACAGGTGGCCTTGATTGATAACTAAATCCGACCGGTATTTAGTTTAGGCATGAACCAACATACCGCCCGCCTTGCGGTATCGGTACCGCAACAACTTAAAACTAAGTGATGTATTACAACCTTATCAGCTAAACTTATTCTAACGAGACTCCACTGGAAGACTTGACGACTCACCTGCTTCAATCGCGATCGGAAGTAATGCCAATTTAGTAATAGGCCGTTTGTAAACTGACGTAGCGGTCCGCACCGTTACCACACGAACCAGGCCATCGTGTCCTGGGTGTGTTTCAATCACACGTGCCAACTTCCAGTGGGTCGGAGGCAGGTTGTCCTCGCGCATGAGCACAATCTGACCAACGGTGAGTGACGATTTAAGACCGAACCACTTCGATCGGTGTTGGCAGGACGTTACATAGTCTCGCTGCCAACACGTCCAGAATTGATCCAGTAAGTGACGATACAGTTTCCAACGCGACGAAAGACCGATCGAAAAATCAATCTTCAAGGGAGCGGGTGCAGAGATAAGCGGGCCACCGACAAGGAAATGAGCAGGTGTCAGCGTCTCAAGGCTCTCAATATCCTCGTGCAATGGAGCTAGCGGGCACGAATTCATGCACGCTTCGACGCGGCACAGGAGCGTGGCAAGCTCTTCAAACGTGGGCGTCTGAGGTCCTAACACGCGCCTGAGGTGTCGCTTCATGGACTTCACTCCGGCTTCCCACAGCCCTCCGATATGAGGTGCAGCGGGAGGAATGAAGCTCCATTCCACTCCATCATCCGCGACACGTGCACGAAGTTTTTCGGACGAAATAGCGGCGCGATACGCTGCTCGGAGTTCCTTGTCGGCGCCAACGAAATTCGTTCCACAATCGCTGTGAACGACGCGCGGAAGACCGCGACGCGACGTAAAGCGTTGAAACGCAGCAAGAAATGCGTCTGTCGAGTAGTTGTTTACCACCTCTAGATGCACAGCGCGCGATGCCATGCATACAAAAATCGCTACGCAAGCGGCGTGCGATTTTGAACCACGTCCGCTCGCGAGACGCAACCTGAACGGACCTGCGTAATCAACGCCAGACTCAATAAATGCGCGAATCGAACGAGTAATACGAGCAGTCGGCAACGACCCCATTAATTGGGCAGGCGTCTCTGCGAGTTGTCGAGCACAAGGGATACAATGAGCAACCGTTGACTTCACTAGTCTTCTCGCTTGCAGCACCCACACATGAGTCTGCAACGTGCTAAGCGTTAGCGTTATGCCTCCGTAGAGACATCTGTCATGAGCTTGGCGTGCGAGAAGAAGTGATACGTGTCCTTGCGGTAGAATTATTGGAAACCTCGCTGCATATGGCATCTTAGCCAGAGCTAACCGGCCGCCTACGCGTAATAAACTGTTGGCCTCTAAAAAAGGGTTTAGACGGCGTAACGGACTAGTTTTGTGGAGCGATTGGTTTGACTGGAGGTAGCGTGACCTATCAGGGCTAACTGGATTAGCTTGGAGAAGGTCTATTTCGCGGGCGAATAAGCGAGTTTGTTCGATCGAAAAAATACGCGTTGCAACTAAACTTAATTCTTCTGCGCGGGGGATTCCGGTGGCTTTAGCTCGCCACTTGGCGGACCATTTCAAACACAACGCGATTACGCGGCACATTCTTGGCCAAGATGAAAAGCGGGTAAATATCTGCAGAGCGGCGACTAATTCGACTTCCGCATGATGCACATTTGTCCTTCGTTCCAATTGCTCCTCGTTTACACAGGTCGAATTTACTTGCGGCCAATTGGATGGATCACATTTCAACCAGGCTGGTCCATGCCACCATAAATCTGATGACGCGATCTCGGAGGCAGACATACCTCGTGACGCTAGATCAGCAGGGTTGTCCGTTCCCGGAACGTGGCGCCATGAGATTTCTGGGATGCAAGCATCGTTTCATGCCGCTCGGACATTTGTTTCCACTTTGTTTCGATTAAGTGGAGGCGAGTGCGAGCCTGTTCGAGGGCCAGATCCGGCTTTGTTAATAACGCAGCCGCTCGTTTGATCGAGGCGAACGCATCTTCTTGGACCGCGGCTAGGTGGACGAACTCATGATAGTCGTCCATCGGTTCACGTCTCTTATTTTTTGGCATCGTAAGCCAATTTCGTTTCGACTACGAAAGTGGAAAAATGCGATTGAAAATTGTTGAATAAATCGACGAGCAACTCTGTACCGCTCGAATTAATGCTCGAGCTCGGTGCTGTCGTCGCACGGGGAGCTTCGAGACTGGAAATTCGGTGACACTAATAGCGGGGTGCACTGAGATGTCTGCTAACGCAGCGATGCACGTAAGGAGGGAGTCCGAGACTGCCACCTCCTCCTGCTGACGTCACCAGTCGGTGAAGTAGCGAATGTGCAACCGAAAGTGGCCGAGCGCCGAAATGACGAACTTGTGGCGAGAGGAAATGAATCTCGGTTCGGAACTACCGAAAGTAGCCGACAATGCTCGAATATGAGATAATTAGATGTGGACCGCGCACAAAAATTATACGCACGTGGAATTTGAATTTAATTCCAATTGGGCTGATCTCGACACTCCCGAAGTCACTTCAGTCTTTACAATGTCCAAAAATTGTCCAAAATTGTCTCTTCAAGGTCTTTCTTTGGGTTTCACTTTCATCACTATACTCACTGAATTTCCAAGATCCTGGCAGGATCGCCAAATGTTCGCTGCTGCAATATCTTCAGCAATATCGGATGATTGCACGCTAGCTGCGGGGGTGGTTCAGGATCCCATGCGAATAAATAATAACCAAAAATTAACCAAAAAGAAAAACCAAACACTTTAATGAGCCTACACTGCTCCTCCTTGCGATCATTCCACACTTTACAACATTCTTTTGCGTAGTCCTTTATCACAATTGAACCTAACGGCGAGAAAATGGCGCCGAAACATAAAGCCCGGTTCTGAACACACGTGGCCGAACAGAAACCGACGCGCTGAACCGGCACTCGAGAAAACGGGGAAAATGAACAAAGTTTGTTCGCGGTATGAGGCGTCTCCCGTTTGTTGTACGATTACAATTTAGCGATGAAAATAGCGAGATCGGCAATTTTGCGAGAAAAAAAAAGGAGGAAAATCGCTCGCGAGGCACGCGTGGTAGCGAATTCTCAATAAGCGAACGACAGAAAGGCACGCCGATACACCAGACTTACGATTCGATCGCGACTCCCGAAATCTTCTCGAAGTTTTCCAAGGGCCGGAAAATTGCGGAAAGGCGCGCCACAGGTGGCCTTGATTGATAACTAAATCCGACCGGTATTTAGTTTAGGCATGAACCAACAAAGCATAAGGTATTTTTTTACGATTTTACAAACGATTATACGTACTAAAACTTTAAATGCATTTTTCTCATAGCAACGTTTTTCGAGCTGGTTGATATGATTTTGAAAAAACTATTCGACCGATTGCGCTGAAATTCTCAGGGATTGTTCAGCACATACATAGTTTCAGCTTGAACTAGAATCATAATTTTCCGTTTACTTTCAACCCCTTTGTTTAGGACAATTCAATGTACGCGCCACAAGTTCTGTATACTTTGAGTATGTTGAGCGCCATCTTTTCCTTTGGCGCCAAATTGCACGATTATCATACAATCTGCGAAAATTCCCGCAACTCGGCTTCGCTTCCGCCTTCTTTGGCTTGTACGGTAGAGATCGAACGCGTCGGATGTCGCGCACGTTGTTACGTTTCGCAACCGATTTTTCCATCGGGAAATTCACCGCGCTGCGACCACGTTCTTCTCGATCTCTGTATCGCGCTTGTAACTCCCGCAAAAATAATAAAGAATAGATCTTGGATAAGTATAACAAGAGGATTCATTCTTTTACTCCAAAATCCAGTCGGGACGTTCTAGTCGCGGTTCTCCATTTCTTAACGAAAGCGTTTGGGAAATTTTCTCAATACTTTTTTTTGGAAACAATCATCTGCTACACCCTTGTTTGTACATTTTAAGTCTGAAAAAGGGGTAAATTAATTCAAAACGCCGCCATGTTTTTTTTTGTACCAAATTAATTTATTTTAGTTCAAGACATAGCTACTGTCCTATATTTTAGAATCTTTTCGAATTTTGTTGTTCTTACATCTGAAAATGAAGAAATCGTGTCAACCAGTTTTTTATAAGCAAACACAGCAGCAGCCATTTTGTCGCCGTCAGGGACCGAAATATTTTGAGAGTTTTTATTTTACAATCTTTAATACAAGCTTCATGTCATATGAAAATACCGCAGCGATTAAATACATTTTACTATGAAAAAAAATGTTGAAAAAACACGCAAAAGACCCACAAACATCCCTTAAGAAAAGAAGTCCGCTACTTAGGACACACCATTGGAGAAAAGAGATCAAACCCAGATCCTAATAAAATCAGCTGCGTAGAAAAATTCCCAACACCTAAAAATCTGAAAAACATAAGACAATTGTTAGGCCCAGCAGGATATTACAGACGTATATTTTGTTTCAAACTTTTCTAGCATTGCAAAACCATTATCCAATCTTTTAAAAAATGATGTACCGTTCATGTGGGAAAAAGAGGAAATAAACTCATTCGAAACGCTTCGCGAAAAGCTATGTATCGCTCCCGTTTTACAATATCCAGATTTTATTAAACCCTTTATCATATCAACAGATGCATCAGGGTATACAATAGGTGGAGTTTTGTCTCAAGGGGAAGTAGGAAAAGATAGTCCAAGAGCTTATACATCTAGAGTTCTAAATGATAAAAGATACGCCACTTATGACAAAAAACCCTAGCCATATATTACGCAATCCGTCATTTCAGACCTTATGTTTACGGTCTTCAATTCACACTGTATACAGACCATAAACCTCTTATGTCTTTTAAAACCAGAAAAGACCCTTATTCGAGAGTAGCAAATGGATGTATAATCTATTAGAATATCAGTGCGATGTAAAACATAAATCGGGAACATTAAATGCAAATGCAACTGCTTCATCAAGAAACCCAGTTGGAATATATCAATTAGAAGGTGTAGAAAAACAAACAAATAAATAATAATTTAAAACAAATAGAAATAATATAATAGAAATCTGAAACCAATTATATATGCAAAAAGATAATCATATTTTAAACATATTTTGTAACTACTGCTAGTAACATCGGATACAGGAGAAAGCCAATTAATAATAGAGAAAAATATTAAAAAACTCATAGAAACTCTCAAAGACAAAGTAAACGTACTGCAGTTATCCACAATTAGCATATCAAAATCAAACGAGATTAGAGGGATTAGTTGGGAAACTATCATAAAAATAATCGAAAGACAATTCAACCACTCGAATACTTAAATAATAATATGCAATGCAAATATAAAACGGTTAATTTGTACATTTGGTTGACCAACAAAAAATACTAACTGAACTAGGCAAAAACTTCTTAAGCAAAGTTATGAAACAAATAGAAAAAATTTTTAACATCAAATATATAAAAACTACAGCATTTCATCCACAATCAAATCGGTCACTTGAACGTTCACACCACGTAATCAAAGAATACATTAAACATTTTTCAGATAAATACACCGATTAGGATAAATGGTTAGAACTAGCAACTTTCTTGTACAACACTAGTATCCATGAAGGAACAAAATATACCCATTCGAACTAATGTTTGGAAGAATAGCAAAATTACCGTCGCAAAAAGCTATAAAAGATACTACCCAAATAACATACAGCGACCACATTCAACAATTAGCTACTAAACTATACGATACATAAGAAAACGCAAGAAAAAACAAAATATCTGCAAAGACAAAATCAAAATATTATTATGACAGAAAAATAAATCCACTAAAATTGAAAATAGGAAAGTTAGTATTTTTACAAAAAAAATCAGAAAATCAGTAAACTAGATGATGAATATCAAGATCCTTTCGAAGTTTTAGAAGTGTTTGAAAATGGAAACGTTAAAATTAAAATAAAAAATGAAGACAGGGTAGTTCACGCGAATCGACTAAAATGATAAAAAATACGAATACAATAAATTTAAGTAATTACAAATCCAGCATCTAAAAAGAATATATAGGTATATATATAATATATATATGGGGCATTCTTTGTCAAATCTGACACCCCACCTGTCCAAAATTTGATGCAACGTACAAAGTTGTATGAGGACTCATTTTGAAGCTATGTATGTCTAGTTTTTTGCGGTGATTGGCCTTTTTGAAAAATCCAAGATGGCGGCAGTAATACAACGCTTGAAAACAAACAATTATTGTAAACGACCACAAAAAACATTCATAGAATTTTTTGCGAAGGCAAAGTATTTTGTATTAATGCTTGATGCTTTATTTTTTTGGGTCGTAGATTTCGAATCTGAAGTCAGATTTTTAAAATTCAAAATGGCGCATCCAATATGATGGACGAATTTTTTAAAAGTGATTGGATTTCAATGAAACTTGTTACCCAGGGGATTTTTGGGTCGTAGATTACGAATATGGAGTCAAATTTTAACAATTCAAGATGGCCCATCCAATATGGCGATCGAATTTTGAAAAAGTGATTGGATTTTATTGAAACTTGTTACTCGCGGGTTTGTTGGGTCGTAGATTACGAATCTAAAGTCAGCTTTTTACAATTCAAAATGGCGAATCCAATATGGCGGACGAATTTTTGAAAAGTGACTGAATTTTGTTGAAATTTGTTACTCGGAGGTTTTCGGGGTCGTAGATTACGAATTTTCATATGTGAGTGTGGCCTACTCGGCGTCATCCTGGCACAACGACGTGGACGTAGTAGGAATCTGGTCCCTCCGGGGTGTTGATTTAAAGTAAGTAATACCCTTGCCTCTCTGGTGTGTGTCTGTGCGTGTGCGTGTGCGTGTGCGTGTGCGTGTGCGTGTGCGTGTGCGTGTGCGTGTGCGTATGCGTGTGCGTGTGCAACCTTAGATAGAAGGCAAGACAAAGTTCGATTCCGTCGATTGCATTCGAAAATCTGTTCAAAAATAATGTTTCAGGTCCTGTTACTTGAAAAGAATAATTCGTTAAAATTTTTGGAACAGGTAACGCTGAAAGAAATCTTTTATTTGAAAAATCCATTGATTTATCATGATCAACTTTCGTATAATAAAAAATGTTTATGTTTTTGAAGTGCCCTTTTGCCCAGTTATATAGCGCATCTGACGTTAGTAGTGCATTTAAAGGATTAGCCATATTAATAACTCTATAAGCATCCCTCTTAAACGTTGCTCCGAGACCATCGTATCCGCTTTTCCCATGCG
Organism: Trichopria drosophilae; assembly: GCA_030407085.1. NCBI lineage: Eukaryota > Metazoa > Arthropoda > Insecta > Hymenoptera > Diapriidae > Trichopria > Trichopria drosophilae. Next base: position 95,128,193 of record CM059582.1, read on the forward strand.
CAGTTTCGGTGTAGTGCCATTCTGCACTGAGATCAAAATCTTCCTTATGGTTTAAGAGGTTTGCCATTTGAAATCTATTTTTGAAGTGCTGTTTTGTACCGTCCGTCATGTAAACGAGTTTCTTTACGTTGGACACAGTTTTTTTAATTTCTGGAATTAACTGTTTTTGTAAGTATGCACGGCAACTGTGCCATGTCTCAAACAATTTGACAAGAATATACAACTCGTATGTTTTAACTCCGATTTTAATTTATAATCAAAAATTACAAGAAACACTGTGCACTGTTCATTATTGAAATGAAATACTTAAGAAGCATCTTGAACAGCGTAGGCATAATTTTCTGAAAAATCAAACATAACAAGTACTTCATCATTAGCAAGATTTGATTTCTTTTCAGAAATAAACAGAGATTGTTGCTTGGCGATGAATGAGTGCGGTTTTAGAATCTTTAGTTTTGAACAAAATTCATCAACAAACTCATTTACATCAGCTTTAATAGTTTTTAATGTGGATCTATCTGTTGCTACCCAAGCGCTATACTCTACTTCATCAATCGGCGCATTTGTCAGTGCTTCAAGCAATAAATTAGAAGTGTTATTTATTGGTGGATATTGATCACACGAACCCAAGAAACAATCAGATGTAGCATCATGGCACGTAATCAAATTTATACAATCTTTGTAATCATTAACTGGATTATCTGAATTTTTAGTTAATGCGGCGATGTTTGTTGCATCCAACATTAACTTGCAATTTTAATGGATGGTACAAACACACATCGAGTGAGTTCCGCTTGCTCTAGGCAGTATACAAGGCTTTGGACGCAATTTTGCAACAGCACTGAAACTAAGGGTTTTCTCCGAGTTTAATTCTTTAAATAATACATGAAGCTCTTTAAGATCAATTAATAGCAGTCGTTTTTGCACATTGATACGAACTCCATTATTTTTAACCGATACTACATACTTTTTTCCAGTTAGTAACCTGCTATTTAAATCGCCATTAAAAAAATCGTCTACTTTATTAGTGGTTTCACGAGGCAAAGTTTTACCGCGTTTTACATTTACATCGGACAAAACCCCTTTAGTCGATCTTAGTTCCTTCGCTTTTGTTGCTAAATATATTGTTGCCCCAAACTCTCTAGCAATTTGTCTAATACCCCAAGACGTTGGACATATGGTAAGTATTTTTAATTTTGTAAGGTCATTTCCTTCCAAACTTGAAAACAGATCTTTTAAAGTTCGTAGAAGTTCTTCTAATTCGAGCAATCGTGATAACGAAGTGCTACTTTCATCTATTGATGGGATATGTTCATCACAGTCAACATCATCAATATTTTGACTGAAATTACCATCAGACAACTCACCGTCACCATAAGCCATGATCTTCGGTTTCTTAACAGAGCGCCGTAATCTGCAGTCACTACAGACCATACAATATTCCAGTAAGTGGGGTTTTTCTCTCAATAAACTTTTGGATATCTTCCGCAAATTTTTACCGGAATGATGAGGCACACCTTCATCTTCATAAAGATTAACGCATCTATCAGTTCGAATTTTTTTCGGCATGATGCCCAGCATTTATTATTCCTATACGTGAATATCTATTCCTTAAAAAATAAGGTAATAATAACGGGCAACAGAGAGTGAACTGCATATGCCACCGTGCTTCAATTGCAGAAATATACAAATGAAATACATAATTCTCAGAAGCTATCTACATGAATTTAAACTCCGTATTACTTATAGGCGATCGTTACCTATCTTATGAACTAATTGGCAGTCGATTGCTCTAACGGGAACGATCCGTAGGGGTGAGGCAATGACTACCGCGCCTAGCGGCAGTTCAAGAAACGATTGCGTTCATCGCTCATGTCTCGAATGAGTAAGTCCTTCCTTTCAACCGATTCACAGAGTGAAATATTCTATTAACTCTTATTGTAAATTAAATAACTAATAAAATATTGAAATCATTCTACTATTTGATTTCAGTAAAGATAATGGGGAAGAGACTGCCAATTCGCTAAAACATTGAGAAAGACGATATTTTACTAATAAATTATAGTAAAATATCGTGTTACTAACTGAAATCGTAAAAATTATACTAATTTAGATCCAGACAGTAAGTAACAAAGCTCTAAATGATAGACAACATAGAAGTCTCAAAAAGTAAAGCACATCAAAATAACCAAAATTTCTGAGAATAATAGCAGTAGAAAATAATGTCTGTTAATATGTCAGATTGTCATCTGTTCTGATATATTCAATGACATTGTTTTATTCTTTTGTATTCTCTGTGACTTTTATACGATAAAAACGTATCCCTAGCTGAAAAATATTTAATTAATTTGCATATTTCTGTTTTAAACAATTTTTTCAAAACTGTCCTAAAAGTCGATTGTTTTCAATGATCTATTTAGGATAATTAAGAAACTGGTTTTAATGTAGAGTCACATGTTCACGTAGTTGCGCGATTATTAACAAATAATTTTCTTTTCTGAAATTTTTCAATTAGTTAATTCGTTTTTGAAGTAATTATTCTCGAAATCTCATTGTAAGACATTCTTTCAATGAAAGTCCCAAATTTGGTCGGTTTTAATTAAAGAAGATTTTTTAAAAAGAAATATTAAAAACAGGTTGTGATGCAGTATTGACTGATGAAAATGTACCTAGAAAGATTGAATCATTTTAAAGAGTTTCATTGAAAAGATAACAATTTATAAAACAGAATCGTCAAGATATCACCAAATCCCTGCTTCAACGAAACGATTTGTGAAGCATTTAACACAATTACTTATTTTTCATAAAAATATTAGGACGTGAGAGATTATCGGAGTTTTTACTATAGTACTAAGCAGCAGTTGGCAAACGTTTATAAAACAATGTAACTGAATTTAATGCTCAATAATTCAAGTTTTAAGCAAAAACAGATTGAGTTTTGAGGAGTGAAATAGCCAGGTTTGATCCGCCGTTCTGAATTGTTAAAATTTAACTTCAGATTCGTAATCTACGACCCATAAAACCTGCGAGTAACAAGTTTCAATGAAATCCAATCACTTTTTAAAAATTCGTCCACCATATTGGATGCGCCATTTTGAATTTGAAAAATCTGACTTCGGATTCTTGGATTTTGGATTTTTCAAAAAGACTAATCGCCAAAAAAACTAGACAAACATAGCTTCAAAATGACCTCATACAACTCTCTACGTTGCGTCAAATTTTGAACAGGTGGGGTGTCAGATTTGACAAAGAAATCCCCATATATCTATGTATCTAATAGGAGCAGAGACAAACGAAGAATAGAAGTCGATACCACAAACAAGATGAATACTTTCATAATCACAGTTCTACTACTTACAACAACTTTGGACGTCACAGCATTCGATTGTGGTGCACAGAATTCAAACATATCTACAATCTCATTATTAAAAAATACACAAGATTGCAAAATCGAAAAAATCAATTAAATCTAAAAAAATTAAAGCCCAGTTATTACAAATAAAAGAATATGCAGAAATCCAAGTAACACAGTGCAAAATAGAAATTAACAGAATCATACAATATTGCGGAATGCTTTCGCATATGTCCACAGTCTCAAACGGTATGGCAACATATATACAGAAGTATCTCGAGACGAGTGTGATAAAATACACAAACAGGAACGCTAACTATAAATTCCAATATATTTCTAGATCAAATAACACCTAACAAAGTTCACTCCCGCAGTTTAAATATGGCTGGTACTTCAAAAATAGACGGCAATTGTAAAGGAATAGAATATAGTGATTTAGTACACGCAACAGCAAAAATATTAATTCAAAAATATCAAGCCAGAATAAATCTCAATAAGAATAGATTACACTTAAGATCTGCAATATCATATCCTTGGATAGATAAATCTTGCCTACATATCGAAGACGGAAATACTTACTGGGACACAATCCCTAAAGACTTCTGCGGGGCTAATAAATATGATGTATTATACGAAGGTTTTGTTGATAAGACTTACAATGATAAAACAATAGTTTATTCACTCAAGACATACGACATTACTTTTGCACTAAGAAGAAAAGGAAAGAAGCACAAATGTGGCCATGAATTAACGCTTACAGAACATCCTACACTATTAATATTTGAATCACAAAGAACGGAGACTTCAAGAAACGTCCCATAAAATCATCGAACCTCGATATATTCTCATATGTAAATTCCAAATTCATTTATGTAGAAAGACACGTAAGACATCAAATAAAATAACTTTACTATGACATGCTGGTAGAGAGATGTGCACTAGAAAAACAAGTACTTCGGACGCTCTATCATTAGCAACTCATGTCCCAGATGAATTTACCTACAATATCATGAAAGGCCCTGGATAAATGGCAGTAACAGCGGGGGAAGTACCATATATAGTGAAATGTATCCCAGTTGAAGTAAAAATTAGAAGAACAGATGAATGTTACTCTCATTTACCAATTACACACAACGAAAAAGAAATGTTTATGACACCCAAAACAAGAATAATTATCAATAAAGGGAATTAAATAACATGCAATAGTCTAGTGCCACCAATGTAGTCTGTTAATAATATTTGGTACAAACTGCTACCAAATCCAGTACAGGCATCAGCCCCAGAACAATCAAAACCTCTAACTAAACAAACTTGGACATATCTACGGCCAGGAAGACATCAAGAACCTAAAAGAACATATAATGTCCTCTGCTGAAAAACCAGCACTTTTCAACACTGTGGCAAGAGGATTAACAGGACAGCAAACAAACTAGCAAGGTACATCAGTAACAAACTTACGAGACGAAAACTCCATGGGGAAAATCATAACTAGGAAAATATTCCAATACAAAATACAGATGTATTTAACGTCGCAATAATAGACCACATCTCAGCGATTGTAACAATGCGAATCTTCATGCTTTTAGATAAAATGTATTAGGGCCATAGATATTGTTTCGCTATATGTCAGGTATTATTTCTTAAGACGCATTTTGAAACTTCGCGGGTCCGCGGGACCGAAACTTATCGCATTTGCCTTCGCGACACAGTGTTCCCCCCCTCCTAGTAGTACTGTGGTAGACTTCAGTAGCCATAGCACCTTCGATACACAAGCGCTTAAATAAAGTGCCTATTAAATTTTACGCACTCTGAGATTCTTTCGACCTTCCAACCAATGCTCGTTCCTGGACCTTCCACGAGTTCGTGAAATGCGAAATCGACGTTAGACTATATTAACCAACATTATGGCGATTCTGCCAGGATCGAGTAATTTCATAAGTGACCAAAAAACTAAGTGTCAGTGCAGATATTAGTGACATAAAGTGCGTAATTAAAGTGCACGTACAAAAACACGATTAATAAAAGTGGATTTAAGCCCCATTACTTGGGATGCAAAGCACGCACGTGCTCGCCATTTTCGTCGATTATCGAATTACAGCGGCCATCTTGGATGAGACGCGTCGTTCTTGCTAGTGACGTCATCAAGTCAACATCAAGCAACGTCCCTCTCCTCCGCCCAGGAAGTAGCCTACATTCTCTGACCACGACAGCTGTTCGTCGCTGCTGCCGCCGCCGCTGATTGTCGCCGCCGCCGCTAACTGCTGCCGTATCGAGCCAACCTGCTATTTTTTGTCATCTCAACTGGTTGTCACCATACATTTAGCACCGCGCTACTGGGTTTTATATGATTTCTTCTTTTCGATAAGTCAGGTTTTCAACAACAGGTACAAACTGGTCAGAATTAACTTAATTTGAATCGATTTTAGCATTTTCAAAGTTTACCCTGAGGTGCAGCTAACAAAGCTAACAAAATTTAATTATTTATCTTATTTCGTCAGAAAAGGAAATTTCCAATTTGACAGTGCGTTCATGCCACTGTCTCAACTCTGTTCGTATAAAAAGCGTATTCGTAGTCTTCACACACGCAGCGCCACAGCAGTAAACGCATCTGTGCGTGTGGGCGAACAATCGTTTGTTTTCAGCGATTCATTATTGAATCAACCGCCTGATTTTTGTGACATTTCCCTAGAGTCAACCACTGGCTACACAATGACTGAGGAGATTGAAGAGCTCCTGTCATATTTGCAGTCCTTGATCGAGGATGTCAAGCGAACGCCCGATGAGGCGCTAATTCTCGAGAACCGATCTCCAGGCCGTCTCAAAGTTCACTCAGCCCATTTGAGGGAATTATGGATCCAATGCTGCACCTTAAACCGCCAGCTCAAAGATATAGCCACATCTGAGAACCTTGATAGACCTTACTTTAAGGATAGAACTTTCAGAAACTATGAGCGGTCATATCTATTGATGTTGGGTGACATCGAGGATGCTATCATCACTGTGACATCCATATCCGTCTCCAGCCCATTACATGCAACGTCGATGATAGAGGATTATCTAAGACCATCTCTCTCTAAGCAAATTATTTTATGTAAAATTTCGATTCCGAAATTCAATGGTCACTTTGACAGTTGGATTTCATTTAGTGATTATTTTTCTTCATTGGTAATTGATGATCACTCACTTGATAATCTTCAGCGATTGCATTACTTGAAGGCATCACTCGCACCCGAACCTGCAGCCTTAATCAATCACCTTGCACCTACCGAGAGTGCGTTCAAAGACGCTTGGAAGGTTCTCGAGTCGAGATTTTCATGCACTACATCGATTGCCAATGCACATTTCGATAATCTCATGTCAATCCCTTCTTTACAAAAGGAAAGTGCGAGTGATTTACTTCGGTTGTATGATGGATCAAGTGAGGCTCTCGCGGCTTTAAAATCAATGAAGTTTCCCGTGGATCATTGGAGTGCTCTCTTGGTTTATCTTACAGTTCAGAAATTGGACTGTCCTAAATTCACTGAGTTACTCGAATTTTTGCTCTCACGTGCTCGAGCTCTGGAATCGGCCTGCTCGGATTCCCACAAAAGAATATCATCTAGTTCCGGAACGCAATCGAGTAAACCGAAATTTCAAATACAGCCACTGACGGTTATGACGAGCTCTCGCATGTGTCCAACTTGCCAGGGCGACCACTCGGTGCGACATTGTCCTCGTTTTAAAAACATGTCGGTCTCGCAACGTTCAGATTTTGAAAAGCGACATAAGTTATGTAGCAATTGTTTAGCAAAACATTCTACGTCTGAGTGTTTTAGCAGATTTTCTTGTTTTAGGTGTCGAAAGAAACACCATACGATGCTGCATAGAGAGCAGGGAATCGAGCCGCAAAGTACAGCTGATAGTCTGGTTCGAACTGAATCTTCTGCGAGAAGTTTGCATTATTTTCCTAATCCGATTGACGTACATGACGATGTCAGAACGCACACTACAAGTAGCTCTCTTCCTAGGATGAATACGGTACTTTTAGCAACGGCGTCGGTCATGGTACACTCTTCGAAGGGTCGTTCAATGAAGATTCGGGCTCTCATCGATTCCGGGTCTACGGCAACTCTGGTAAGTGAGCTAGTGGTACGTGCCATTCAGCCCGTACTGACTCCGACATTGACACGCGTATCAGGTGTTGGCAGCTCAACTGGCAACGTATCTCGGCACGCAGCCAGCATAACAATAACTCCGCTTCAACAGTCTGAGCCATCTCTGGACACTCAGGCCATTGTCTTACGAGATCTTACCTCGTATGTTCCATTATGTCAAGGTTCACCTACTAAATGGATCGATATTCAAAATTTACAGTTGACCGATGAGAATCCCAGTGATTCTACTCCTATACACATTATTATCGGTGCCGATCTGTATGGCCACATAATTCTGGATGGATTAGTCAAAGGTCCTCCTGAACTTCCTATAGCTCAGAATTAAATTTTCGGTTGGTTGCTATCGGATAAAGTTTGCTCCAGCCACGGTCCACTTCCTTACGGATTTCAGTCCATACGTGCCACAAGGACTTACGATTACCCGAAATTCTGTCAAAATTTTGGGAAACGGAAGAAGTTCCTAACATTAAGCCTTTATCGGACGATGAGGTACGTTGTGAAAACCATTTCTTTGATACATATTCTCGCGATCCTGTTGGACGATATGTCGTTCGTCTACCCTTCCGGTTTGAATCGCCCCAATTTGGCAAATCGAACGAAATAGCTCTAAGTGCGTTTCGTACGTGAGAAAAACGATCAGCCAGATCACCAGCCGATCAAAAATCTTATTCCGATTTTATGAACGGATACGAAAGTCAGAATCACATGAGTCGCGTCTCTTCCCTCGCTCCTACCGAACGATGCCATTTTTATCTTCCTCATCATGGTGTGAAGGAGTCAAGCTCCACTACTCCATTACGAGTAGTTTTCCACGCTTCGAGCAAATCGTTTGGCTCTTCGTCACTGAACGATCAGTTGCTTGCCGGTCCCAAACTACAAGCTGATATCACTGCAGTCTTGACGCAATGGTGAATTTATCAGTTCGTATTCAGTGCCGATATTTCTCAAATGTATAGGCAGATATGGATAGAGCAACGTGATCGCGACTATCAGCGGCTCGTATGGCGCTATTCGTCTGACGAACCTATCTAACACTACCGCCTCAATACGGTAACATTCGGAATATCCAGCTCTCCATTTCTGACTATACGAGTCCTGAAGCAATTGGTACACGATGATGGAAATGAGTTCCCTCTCGCTCGATCGAGTTTACAGACTGGACTTTATGTCGATGACCTCCTTTTCGGAGCTAATAATCAATCTCAAGCGATTAAGGTTCGTGATGAAGTTATCTCGCTACTACGAGGAGCTGGTTTCGTTTTACGAAAATGGGCCAGTAACTATCCGATACTTCTATCGGATATCAGTCCGCGGGACCACGGTCTCGCTTGGGACGCACCTTTAGGTCCTGACGAAGGTATTCGAATACTAGGTGTCTATTGGAACCCCTCCAAGTGAGTTGAACACTGTTTAAAGTCAAAAATATTGCATTTCGGGGGTTTTTGGGATCGCTGATTACAAATATCAACGCAGATTTTAAAAATTCAATATGGCGGATTCAATATGGCCGTTCAAAAATGTAAAAAATTATGTGAGCGAGATGAAAGTGGGTATTCGGGGGTTTTTGGGATCGCTGATTATGAATCTCAACTCAGATTTAAAAAATTCAATATGGCGGATTCAATATGGCCGTCCAAAAATGTAAAAAATTATCTGAGCGAGATGAAACTGGATAATTAGGGGTTTTTGAGGTTGCTGATGACGAATCTCAACTCCGATTTTAAAAATGAACTAACTTACCCTAGACACTTACGTACTATTGTGATTAAAAGTATACTACAAAATATATTAGGTCCTTAAAGCTGCCAATGCAAAGCCAAAGTTATCGAAACCAAACCAAACCATGTTAAATAATTGTTGCTTTTTTCTTGCTAATATGTTGCTCTATTGCCGATTTTGTTGCTCCTATACTTAAAAGAAAAATCGCTAGGATTTGCCAGCTTAACCTAAAGCTACCAAACCCCTAGTCAAAAACATACATAGACACATCCAAACCAAACCGGACTCTTATAAAGTACAGTATAAAGTACGTAAAAGACCCCGATAAAGTACGAGGTTATGTTAGGTATTTTACGTCTTTTTACATATTTAGCTGCCTGTTACAGAGTTAGCAGTCATCAAAACCAAGCAAAATGCCACCAGACATATTGAGGAAGGTGTATAGAATATTATAAGTCGATAAAAGTTTGTAAAATAATTTGTTGCTTCTACTTTATCGGGGCTAGAGTGGAATTTTACGTCATTTTTTTAATTTAGCTGCCTATTACGAAGTTAGCAGCCATCAAACCCAAGCAAAATGGTATGAGACATAGTAAGAGGGGTCTATAGAATAAGATAGAGCAAAAAAAAGTATATAAAATATTTGTTACTCGTAGTTTATCGGGGCTAGATTGGTATTTTACGTTTTTTTTTTCGTATTTTGCTGCCTATCATAACCAAGAGATATTATATGCAGAATTTCTAGTGAATACTCTCGAATATGCTATTGCACTGTACGACTTTGTTGCTGATACTTTCTACATGATTTTTTACTTGTCATTAAAATTCCGTCCTCGTGGTCACTAACTGGTACACGGCCAGTAGTAGGTCCTGGGCCATTTATTCTTAATAATTCTTTGAGCAACAAAAAAACAACAAATTTTGCACCTAGTCCACTTTGATTTGGATGTGTCAATGTATGTTTTTTGACTAAGGGTTTGGTAGCTTTAGCTTAAGCTGGCAAACCCTAGCGATTTTTTTTAAAATATAGGAGCAATAAAATCGGCGATAAGGCAACATATTAGTAATGAAAAAGCAACAATTACTCCACATGGTTTGCTTTGGTTTTGATGACTTTGGCTCTTTTCAGCTTTAAGGACCTAAATATATTGAAGGTATTCAATAGGTAACTATACAAGTTCCTGGAATATATAAAAAATTTAGTGTGAGAATAGTAGGAAACCTTTGTACGTTGTGAGACATGCATGAATGTTTCCTACAACAAAAAACACACATTTTTACTGTTAACAGCTATTCAATAGCCCCCGATGACAAGACAAACTCGAATAACTTATCATAAACAACTTTTATAATTATTTAAAGTTCTTCTTCACTTGATGTTTCTTCTGGAAATGAATCATCACTATTCTCGCTTTCAGTATCGTAATCTCTCTCTGCCTCTATATTGTTGCTGTAACAATTTATTATTATTATCATTAGTAGTATTATGGAGTATTAGCATTATTATTAATAGGGCACTAATACTAATAAAAAAACCAACAAATAATAACGTTGCAGGTATAAGGATGTAGATATAGGGAGGAATACTAACGTTTGTGTAATAAATTGCTTCATTATTTCTGTTGTATTCTCATTTTTCTTCTCCTTTTTAATTCTCTTACTTAGTAACAGTAGGGATATTTTAGGATTTGAGATATAAAGTGCGCGATTAAAAACATCTAAAAGTCTGGCTTCTCCATTTATCTGACGTGCATGGCTGCGCATATTGTCTCGAAAATACTTGTGACATGCCTCTTGAGCATCTTCAGCATAATATGCCATAGGCAAATGAAACTGTCGGGCTATTTCACACCCATGGTATAAAAGTTTGTGAACAGTGGGTTTCATACGCGCCCACGGAAATAGCTCATAATGTAATTTGTACGTTTGATGACAAAACATTTCAAAATTATCCAAATCAAGATCTTGTTTGCACTTAAATAAAGATAAAATTGTTGCAATTCTTGATACAAAATCAGATGGAATTCCTAGACATTCTGCAAACAGTTCGGGTTGTTGGAAACATTTTCTCGCCAAATTTCCTGTGTTTGATGTTCCGTGACCTTGTACCACTTGATCAACTCGAATGCCAAATGCATCATAAAGTTTCTTTCTAATTTCGGCTTGCTTTATCAAAAATTCGTCTAAAATAATTAAAATCGTTATATTATTATAATAGTGCCTGCTGCTTGAATTGAAATATTAACTGATTATAAATGTTGTTCTTTCAAATTAATTTATTGAGGACACTATCTACAAATATGCAAATATAAAAAAAAAAGTAAAATGAGAATTTATTGCAACTAGCTTTATTGCCTCAGTCGCTAACGCTCGCTCGGAATGTGAAAATTTTTGTGTGTATTTTATTATAATGGATGAGAATATTTTTAAATTGATAAATATAATTAGAGAATTATTACATTATGGATTATTAATTATGGGCATTAATTTATATTTCAGGGTATATCTTCAGATATTTACTGTTTTCTGTGCGGGTACCTTTAATATTTTTAGTAGTGTCCCACTTTTTGACAGTACTTTTGTAGGAGATATGGAGAAGATGCTCGAAGCACTTAATCGTGCAATGTAATAGACCAAGTCCTAATTTTAGAGCTTCTGCATTCGCAGTAAAAGTAATATTTGCTTTGTCGAATTTATGCGATGTTATTTTACACATTGGACACGTGGAGGTTGATTTATTGTTGGTGATCGTATTCACGCATTTTCCGTCAAACATTGTCATAGAGACGTCCATAGTAACGTTGACAGTTTTTCCGTTCGACAATATAAAAGAGTGCGGAACAAGATCTTCAATTTTTTTGATTAATCGGTTATATTCCCTGTTTGTTGCCGGAACATCCTCCTTTTCTAGAGCAAGTCGCAGAGGGCGGCAAAATCGTACACTTTGTGGTGTGGGATTCAACCATGCGTAATTTGGTGAATTGCTTTCCAATTTCATAACAATGAAACTGCTTACAAAAAGTGAATTTTGTGGATTTAAATTCCTTCCATTCTCGACTTCTTTTTTTCTGGTGGGGATTAAGGTGTCCTGAGGAACTATCGAAACCCAAAGTGATATATAATGTAAGACGATTTAAGTGCGATTGATTCCATTCAGCAGCAACCGCGTCGCATAATCTTTCGGCGGTTTTATTTAAGATGTCCTGTAAAGGAATTATTTCTGTTTCAGACACTTTATATTTTATAGCTTCAACTTCGCATTGCAGCATAGCTTTTCGAACTTTCTCGTAGCACGGATACGGACAGTTATTTTCACGAGAATCGGTAACTAGTGCTTTATATTTGCTTCTACTATAATTATTTTCTATGTAAAAGGCTAAGGTACTTTCTTCAGAACGTCCACTTCTGTTCATTTCAACTTCGTGGATCTCTTCATCTTCGTCGTTCCCTTCATCCTCGTCATTATCTGCGACATGGTTTATGTGAACTAAAGGCGCATGTTCTTCCTTACGAGCCTCACGAGTCATCCTCTTTTCGTATAAACATATGGCTAACTTTAAAATTTCAACGTTATTTTCTACGAATCGCAAAACTTCATCTGCCCGCATGTACATGGTTTTTTTCGATACAGTAGCATTCGGTTTTCGTTTTCTGCCACTGCCAGGTCTTACTTGTGGTAGTTTTCTTGGACGACCACCAGTTTTCTGGACATTTTGTTTTCGTTTTAACATTCTAAAAATTATTATACAGAAACTTTTTATTCTAATCGCTAAAACAGTATGATAGCTATTACCAAAATGATTGACTAACGAGTGGACTTGAAAATCAACGCACGCAAATTAATAATATCTACAAATTAATTATTATCATTGTACTAGAACCTTCAAGAGTGTGAATTCCATGAAAAATTGCAATGAACAAATTTAGTGAGTACAGTACAGTAGAGGTACTAAAAGCTGGCCGAGCATCTATGGCCAAACCGACCCAAACTAATGCAAACATTTGTTGCTCAATTGTTGCTAAAAAGTTGCCCTAATCCCGTATTTGTTGCTCCCATATTTTAAAAAAAAAGCAGGTTTGGCCAGCTTGTATAAAAGCTAGCCAAACATAGCTCAAAATACAAAAAAAACCTATCCTATAGAAAAAACAAGTACACAGCTAATTGTTGCTCATTTGTTGCTAAAAGATTACTCAAAGAATATAGGGTTTCGTCAAATGGATTCCCATATTTAAAAAAAAAAGTAGGTTTAGGTAGGGGGACTAATGAATGACTCGTTCAGAAGCTGGCAACTATTATCCAGCAATTGTTGCTCGATTCCTACTGTTTTTAGGGACATAAATAAATAATCCTGTTAAGGTCCCGTCCGGTTTGGCTGGTTAAATAAAAAGTTATGCGATTTTGAATAATATAAAATTCGTAAAATCAGCTCTCTATACTAAGTGGATTAATGGGACCATTAGAAGGTAGCAACTATTATCGAGCAATTGTTGCTCGATTCCGACTGTTTTAGGGGCATAAATAAATAATCCTGTCAAGATCCCGTCCGGTTTGGCTGGTTAAATAAAAAGTTATGCGATTTTGAATAATATAAAATTCGTAAAATCAGCTCTCTATACTAAGTCGATTAATGGCTCCATTAGTAGGTGGCAACTATTATCCAGCAATTGTTGCTCGATTCCTACTGTTTTTAGGAACATAACTAAATAATATTGTTAAGGTCCCGTTCGGTTTGGCTGGTTAAATAAAAAGTTATGCGATTTTGAATAATATAAAATTCGTAAAATCAGCTCTCTATACTAAGTGGATTAATGGGACCATTAGAAGGTAGCAACTATTATCCAGCAATTGTTGCTCAATTCCGACTGTTTTAGGGGCATAAATAAATAATCCTGTCAAGATCCCGTCCGGTTTGGCTGGTTAAATAAAAAGTTATGCGATTTTGAATAATATAAAATTCGTAAAATCAGCTCTCTATACTAAGTGGATTAATGGCTCCATTAGTAGGTGGCAACTATTATCCAGCAATTGTTGCTCAATTCCTACTATTTTTAGGGACATAACTAAATAATACTGTCAAGGTCCCGTTCGGTTTGGCTGGTTAAATAAAAAGTTATGCGATTTTGAATAATATAAAATTCGTAAAATCAGCTCTCTATACTAAGTGGATTAATGGGACCATTAGAAGGTAACAACTATTATCCAGCAATTGTTCCTCGATTCCGACTGTTTTTAGGGACATAAATAAATAATCCTGTCAAGGTCCCGCCCGGTTTGGCTGGTTAAATAAAAAGTTATGCGATTTTGAATAACGAAAATTCGTCAAATCAGCTCTCTAAGCAGGGTGGACTAATGGCAGGACAGGAATTATTCGGATCAGAATGATTTATTTATATCCCTAAAAACAGCTGGAATCTAGCGACAATTGTTGGATAATAGTTGCCACCTTCTAATGGAGCCATGAGTCCACCCGGTTTAGTGACCAGGTTTTACGAATTTTATGTTTTTGAAATTAGTATAACTTTTTATTTTAATAGCCAAACCGGACGAAACCTTGCCAGAATTGTTTATTGACATCCCTAAAAACAGAAGGAAGTGAGCAACAATTGCTGGATAATTGTTGCCGACGTCTAAACGAGCCATGAGTCCACCCTGTTTAGTGACCAGGTTTTACAAATTTCATGTTTTTAAAAATAGTATAACTTTTTATTTTAATAGCCAAACCGGATGGTACCTTGCCAGAATTCTTTATTGACATCCCTAAAAACAGAACGAAGAGAGCAACAATTGCTGGATAATTGTTGCCAACGTCTAAACGAGCCATGAGTCCACCCTGTTTAGTGACCAGGTTTTACGAATTTCATGTTTTTGAAAATAGTATAACTTTTTATTTTACCAGCCAAAGCGGATGGGACTTTGCCAGAATTGTTTATTTGTGTCCCTAAAAGCAGTAAGAATCGATGGAGAAGTGGTGAATAGTAGTCTCTACCTTTGATTTTGTTTATTATTGCACTCTGTTCACCAACGTGTTTTGAATGCTATTCGAAAATATTGTATATGTTATTTTAAGGTGTACGGGGTTTAAGTAATTAAATCTTCATTACTTAATGTTTTAGCAACAATTGAGCAACAATTATGTATGTGCTTGATTTTTCAATTGTATGAGTAATTTCCGTTTATTTGTTATGTTTGGACAGCTTCTACGCAAGTCAGCCAAACCTAGTTATTTTTTTTAAATTTAGGAATCCATTTGAGTTCACCCTATATTTTGTGGGTCATCTTTTAGCAACAAATGAGCAACAATTAGATGTGTACTTGTTTTTTCTGTAGGATAGGTTTTTTTTATGTTTTGAGCTATGTTTGGCTCGCTTTTATACAAGCTGGCCAAACCTGCTTTTTTTTTAAATATTGGAGCAACAAATACGGGATTATGGCAACTTTTGAGCAACAATTGAGCAACAAATGTTTGCATTAGTTTGGGTCGGTTTTGCCATAGATGCTCGGCCAGCTTTTAGTACCTGTACAGTAGGATGAAGCAGCCATACATGAACTTTTTATGTTATAATATCATCATGTGCACGAAGATCTGAGATTTCCTGGCCTTAAAGTATCCGGCAAAAATAAGTTAAAGTAGGTACCTACTTGTAATAAAATACGCTTGGTTGCCAATAATTAATCTACATTACTTTGTTTCTTCAAATTGTGTTTTTTATTTACTTATAAAAAACACAATTATATAAATAAACGCCCAAAATTTATTGATGCTAATGGGTATTTCCAGAAAATCTGAAAGTATCTTGTAACTTCGTGTTTTGGTCTCAATCAAGACACATAAAATACTAATCAAAGTGTTTGAAAGTCTATCTGTTACAATCTCTGACTTCTGTAAGAACAGAAGTTAATACATCAATATATGTATAAAGTAAACAATTTAATATTCAATCATCAACCTTCGACGATACAGCTGGGATGAATATTTCAGTAGTTATGCCCCCATAAAGGGGAAAAATTGCCTTTTCTTGAGGTTTTTAGCGATTAGCCCATTTCGATAAATAGCTAGCCAAATGTCATCGATAACAGTTGTAGAGCTTGAAAAGACGAAGAATTTGCCTCTCCATACCTTGCGTTTCAATAAAAATTGAGCACGCGGAGGGGGGGGGGGGTTGAATTTCATAAAATTGACGAAAAACACATTCCATCAATCCAAAATCCGTTTTTTTGGTTAATTTTAGGACTATTTTAGGAACCCACTCAAACCGTAGACAATAAATTCTCTATTTGGATCTATCGAACAGGTCTTGCAGGGTAATTATGAGACATGTTGGCAGATGAGAAGGTTATAAGTTATTACAAAACACATGAAAATGAATTGACAGTGCTTGCATTTTTAACCCACTATGACCATTTTTGCAAAAAGCTAATAATAATATGCAATTAAAGATACAATTAAAAAATATGTAACACGTGTTAAATATGTAATACGGGTGAAATACAATTTATCCTTAATCAACACTTATTGCTTCTGAATGAGTTGAAATAGTTTTAAAATATTCACTGACATATGTTTCGCAGGGCAGGTTAATAGTAAATATTACCGTTAAAACTACGCTACTAAAAATTCAAATGAATGAAACTAGAATGAACAGTTGAATAGTACCTTATGGATTTTATATTAAAAGTGGATGATGAATTGTAATATAAAATCTAGATGGCTTTTTCACCCCACTCTGTACCAGTACGATAAAAATGAAAGTAATTGAAAAAATATCATACGTGAGGAATATAAAAAAAATATTTACATTAAAAGATGTTTTGTAGTATCATTAATTTCATTGAATACGCAGGACTATAAAAAACGCGTGGGAGTAACTGTAATCAGTGATAGTAGTTCTTATAAATTTTGAGTCATGAAAAACTAATCCGTTGCCCAATTTTACCAATCACGTCAGGTTTTCGGAATATCCTAACCTCAAAATGTAAACAAAGTCAAGTGGAGGTTAGGATATACCGAGAACCTAATGTGATGGACGATGGAGGAAACATTGTTAATTTGGCAATGCGGATTTTCCACAAAACAAAAAAAAACATTGTAAAGGAATACATATGTGCAAATCTAACATTCACTGAATACATTACTGATGAATTATAAAAGTATATCATAAAAATAACCTCAACATCGACGACAAAACTTACCTTCAATCAAGGTTCAGATGCCCATCGATTTCTTGAGCTGCTTTTAATTTCACAAAATACACAAAAAACTTGGCTAATGAAGTCTAATTATTCCTCTGAAAATATACCTAGTACATACACTATAGATAATATTACGAATATAATAATGTTCTTTACATTAATGGATGTTTCTGTATCTTAGCAATTGAAAACAAATGATTATCGAAACAAAAGATAGTGAGAAGTCTGATTTCAAACATGCGGGAGATAAAATACGATTTTTAAATTAGACGCGGGATTTGCATTTTGCAAATTACGATTTCATAACAATATTACAAATATTAAAGCCAATTCAATCCTCGCAATGAAGACGACTTTCGTGTCGATATTTACCATAATGATATTATACCCCTTGCATAATTTTTTTTAGTCAAATTTTCTCAAGTGGGCCACCAAAAATAAACTAGTTGATTTTGAGGTTCCTTTTTGCAGATTCTTAGCGGGTTAAGGTAAACGTACCGATAGCTGGATGATTAGTAAAACGATGCTATAGCTGGACAACCTAATGCATGCTTAGAGAACAAACGAAAATCGCTTAGTCTATCCAGCAAAGGGGTACATATCCCCTCATCGGTACGTTTATCTTATATGTAAAAATTAATACCCTAAAATATTTTTAACAAATTTTAATTTCTGAAAAAGTTATGAACAATTGAATTTTTGTACGACCGGGTGTTTAAAAGACAATTTCTCAGGAATGAATCGATAAAAATTAGTTAAATTTGGTAGACATATTTACAGATCAATACAAAACACAGCCGTAGAAACAAAATTCTGAAAAACCAATCATTAATAAATTATTTAAAAACAAATTTTTAAAAATTAAAATTGTAAAATTCTAAAAGTGTAAAAGTTAAAAAAAATGTAGTATATTCTCTGATTACTTCTAAGTATTTTTTGTTGTTTGCATTTTTGTGCGAAATTTGGCAGTTTTTAAGAAAATGAATTTCAAATACTACATTTTAGGATTTTTTGTCGCGAAAACTGTCAACTTTTGGGAAAAAATACAAACAGAAAAAATTGATTTAAATTGATACAGAACACACTAAATTTTTTTCAGAATTTTTTATCACTAACTTAAAATTTTCAAAAAATAGACATGCAATTACATAGTTTCTAAATAAATGACCCTTTTTTTTTTATATAAACAACTGATAAAATTTCGAACAATGCACAAAAGAAAATTTTGCCCTATATATATATAGGGCAAAATTTTCTTTTGTGCATTGTTCGAAATTTGCAATAAACAATTGAATTTTTAAGTCACTTCTCGTATTAGCTATCTATATATATATATATATAGATAGGGTGATCCAAAAGTCCCGGAACAGCAAAATATCTCAGCGGGAGTGCATTTTCGAGGAAAATGTTTCAGACAAAAGTTTCAGGATTTTTCCCTGGCTATTTAATGGCGATATTGAATTTGACCTTGAACATGACCTTGAAGGTTATTTCAAGGTCAAGTTAATTTTTTTAAATGGGAACCCCTATTTTTTTTCATGGATTCTGAAAGAGCGGGAAATTCTACGTCCGAGTATGATATGATCGATTTTTCCGGCAAGGTCATTTCAATGTGAAACTTAAAACTCCCGTAACGGCGAAATATCTCAGAGGGTGTGCATTTCTTTGGAAATTGTTTCAGACAAAAGTTTAAGGATTTTTCCTGGGATATTTAATGGTAGCACAGAATTTGACCTTGAACATGACCTTGAAGGTATGCGTGTGTGTGTGTGTGGGTGTCCCCAGACAGTTAAGGCAAGATGGGTATACTAAGATTTTGATGAAAGTATGTATCTTACTAAAGCTTATGCTCAAAGTGATTGCCATGAACTTCTTGGCAATATCCCAAGCGATTATAAAAAGTCGATACGACTTTTTTAATCATATCTGGTTCTATAGCCGCGATCTCATCCCGTATTCGTTGTTTTACTTCCTCAATATTCACCGGTTTCGTTCGATACACTCTATCTTTGAGATAACCCCATAGAAAATAGTCAAGGGGCGTAAGATCCGGAGATCTTGGTGGCCATTCTATTACACCCCTTCGACCTATCCACCGTTCTGCGAATACATCACTCAAATAATTGCGAACATCTGTTGCATAATGGGGTGCTGCACCATCTTGCTGAAACCAAGTCTGATCGAAATCCTCGCCTACAATAACCTGAATAGCAGGGATGATGTCGTCCCTCAACATATCGTGGTATTTTTGACCAGTAAGGGTACCCTCGATGAAGAAGGGCCCAACTACCGCATTGTTTATAATACCTGCCCATACGTTTACTTTTTCAGGATATTGAGTAGAACGACTATCGACCATCCAATTAGGATTGGTTTCACTCCAATAAGACATGTTATGTCTATTGATTGCCCCATTTAAGAAGAATGTAGCTTCATCAGAAAATACGATGCGATTCAAGAAACCGGCATCAGCATCTATTCGATTCATCATTAATTCCGCAAACTGTAGGCGTCTATCAGGATCGTCTTCATTCAATTGTTGTACGAGTCTAACTTTGTATGGGTGAAATTTTAAGTTTTTAGTTAAGATCCGTTGTACTGTACCGTAACATAAGTCGTGCTGCTGTTTAACTTTCCTGATGGAAGTATGAGGATCTTCCGTTATTGACAGCGCGACATTCAACTCATTTTCTTCAGTTGATGCTGTTACTGGACGACCTGCTCTTGGGAGATCCTTCACAGTACCGTGAACTTCAAAACGATTTATTGTTCTGCTAACAGTAGATTTAGAAATCGGTTCTCGTCCCTCTCTAAATGATGCGTTAAATAAGGTTCGCACATTCTCTAAAGATCACTGGTTATCACCCCAGCCTCTCATCATGAGAATGGTTATTCTTTCTCGTTCACTTAGCGCAGCCATTGCTCTTTGTACGAAATATACGTATGTATTTTGTTACTGAAATGATGCTTAATACGTTTAGATAGGAAAGGCGTTTAGATAGGAAATCCATGTATCTCACAAAACGATAAAGTTAAGACCAAAATGTAACCTTATAAGACTGTACACGTATGTATAAATTCAATGTGAATGTATGTTGTTTATTTACTTCGCTGGTGACTCGTGCTCTCTGTCGCTGTTCGCGCGCCCAAGTTCACTTTGCACAAGTGTTGCGTAAGATGTATGTATACACTTTTTTTAAACAGTTTATTATTCTATTTACAAAATTAGAGGACAAGCGAGGGACAGGAACTGATTCCTAAATCGACTTTTGGCAGAACAATAAATTGTTTCGAAGTTTACGGCACTGTAAAGGATCTCCCTAGAGCAGATCGTCCAGTAATAGCATCGACTGAACAAAATGAATTTAACCACTCTCAATACCGGAAGATCCTCATAACTTCGTTAAGAAAATGAAACGGGGTTCCAATTAAAAAAAAAAATAATCTTGACCTGAGAATAATCTTCAAGGTAATTTTCAAGGTCAAATTTTATGCTAGCATTAAATATCCCGGAAAAAATCCTGAAACTTTTGTCTGAAACATTTTACCCGAAAATGACCTCTTGCTGAGTTAATTCGCTGTTCCGGGAGTTTTAAGTTTGGCCTTGAAATGACCTTGCCGAAAAAAACGGCCATAGTATATTCGGACGTAAAATTTTGTGCTCTTTCCGAATCCGTGAAAAAAAATAGCAGTTTCCATTAAAAAAAAAACAAACTTGACCTTGAAATAACCTTGAAGGTTATGTTCAAGGTCAAATTCTGTGCTACCATTAAATAGCCCGGGAAAAATCCTTAAACTTTTGTCTGAAACAATTTCCAAAGAAATGCACACCCTCTGAGATATTTCGCCGTCACGGGAGTTTTAAGTTTCACCTTGAAATGACCTTGCCGAAAAAAACGGCCATAGCATATTCGGACGTAAAATTTTGTGCTCCTTCCGAATCCGTGAAAAAAAATAGGGGTTCCCATTTAAAAAAATTAACTTGACCTTGAAATAACCTTCAAGGTCATGTTCAAGGTCAAATTCAATATCGCCATTAAATAGCCAGGGAAAAATCCTTAAACTTTTGTCTAAAATATTTTCCCCGAAAATGCACTCCCGCTGAGATATTTTGCTGTTCCGGGACTTTTGGATCACCCTGTATATATATATATATATATATATATATATATATATATATATATATATATATATATATATATATATAGCTAATACGAGAAGTGACTTAAAAAATCAATTGTTTATTGCAAATTTAATTTTTTATAATTAATTATTGGTTCTTCAGAATTTTGTTTTTAATACTTTATTTTGTTTCCATCTGTAAATATATATACCAAATTTCATTACTTTTTATCGACTCTTCTGAGGAATAGCTTTCTAAACAGTAATCTTGCAAAAATTCATTTCCCGAGAAAATAAAGTTCAGATAAAATCAGATCTGAGTTATGGCCACATCTGCACAGATATTACTGGATCAAATAGGATCTTATTCAGATCTCATCGGATCTTCTTCAGATCTCATCAGATCATTGACAAGATCAGACAATATCTAACATGAGATTGTTATATCTGATTAGATCTAATTTGATATAAAAATTACAGATCTCTGCAGATGTGGTCATAACCCAGATCAAATATGATCTCATTAGATCCAATCGGATCTGAAAAGATATCGCTTGATCTTGAATTTTTTTTCGCGGTTTGTTATTACTTTTTCAGAAATTAAAATTTTTTTAAATTAATTTAGGGTATTCATTGTAACATATAACTCTCTAAGAATCTGCAAAAAGAAACCTAAAAATCAAGTAGTTGATTTTTGGTGATCCACTTGAGAAAATATGACTCTTTGTCAAACGATATAAACTGGAGAACTATTCGTAGAAGACCATACAACGAGATGAACTAGCATAAGTTACAAAAGTAACATACGGCGATTTTAAGTTGATAATTGCGGTCATGTCGCAAAATGTAAACTCATTGCGCATAATAAACAAACTCCCACCGCTGAATTGTATTAACCTGCTCATGTGGTATATTTCAGAGAAATTCAAACTTAAATTCACAAATTAGATGTACATACTTTCTTTATACGCAGGATTTCGTACATTTGGTTATTAATAACATTATTCTTAAGCTTATTAATATAATAACACCCACTACATTATTATAGCATATAGATGTATATTCAAAATATGGAACCTCAGCGAGACAGTGATACTGAAGACGATTTTTAGTTTCATTTAGTCTTATTTGTGCATTCATCTGGGGCTATTTAATATATTAAACATTTTTAATTGTTTTAGCAAAATCAACACGTAAAGGTAGTTTCTAGGCTAACTAAGTTAGTTAAATATTGTTATATTAATATCTACAGGTTGGTGCTGCCCATGATCAGAAAATTTTTTGCATATTTGGACGGCCATATTGAATGTTTAAAATCTGAGTTGAGATTCATAATCAGTAATCCCAAAAGATATTTCTGGAGAAAATGATTCATCAAAAGTTGTTTATAATAAGTTATTCGAGTTTGTCTTGTCACCAGGGGCTATTGAATAGCAGTTAACAGTAAAAATGTGTGTTTTTTGTTGTAGGAAACATTCATGAATGTCTTATAACGAACAGAGGTTTCCTACTATTCTCACACAAAATTTGAAATAATGAATACCCAATTTCATCTCGCTCACATAATTTTTTACATTTTTGGACGGCCACATTGAATCCGCCATATTGAATTTTGAAAATCTAAGTTGAGATTCGTAATCAGCGATCCCAAACACCCCAGAATACCCAGTTTCATCTTGCTCACATAATTTTTTACATTTTTGGACGGCCACATTGAATCCGCCATATTGAATTTTTTAAATCTGCGTTGATATTCGTAATCAGCGATCCCAAAAACCCCCGAAATGCAGTATTTTTTACTTTAAACAGTGTTCAACTCACTTCCGGTCGCTACTATAGTAGCCACCAAGCCGGAACGGATTAATGTGTTTATGTTTACATTCTTTTTGACTCTTGTAAGGTTTTTATTGACATTTCTGGATAGTTTTCCTTTCTTCTATAATAAATTATCTTTAATTTCGTCCTAGTTCCATTCAATTTGGTCGTTTCCTTCTGGAGATATTAGGTTTACAGAAAAAAATTTTCCTAATATTTCCGAATAGGTCATACGCGTAGCGAGTTGCGCAGTGCATGCGTTCTCCTAGTAATGCCTACAAATTGCTACAAACATTATTACTGCAGTATTAATAGTAATAAAAGTAATAATGTAATTATAATAAAGGTTAACGAAATATTGATTTGATGTAATTGACGAAAATTATAATGAAATATATTCAATGTATCATTAATATAATAACGTTTACAAATTAAATCACAATCCCGTTCGGTAATTGTCGGTACTGTTAGCAGGGATATCTGTGGTCATTGCGTCTTTAGTACTGCATTCTTTACTAAGAGATATCTGCCGTAGACGAGTATTTAACAATTCTGGATATATATAAAATTATTGCGGCATGCATTTCTTATAAACAAAATGAATTTTTAAATGAAAAAAAAACAAAATTTATCTCGAAATGAATGCATCGTCATCTGCGATTTTGCAGAAAACTATGCCTTTGTTCTTCGAAATTTTTATCAGGGAATACATTAAAATAATGACCAGGCAACAGTCCATCAATTTGTAATATATTACCGGGACAAGAGTGTTGATAAAATAAGAATGAAAAATTTAGTAATTATGTCTGAATGTTTACATAACGACACTGCTGCAGTTTATGTTTTCAGAGCTGTTTAGTAGAATTTTTAAAAATACATTTAGCGAGAACTGAAAAAATAATCTATTTTTCTTATGGAGCTAGCGCTGAATACAAAAATAAAAAGAACTTTATAAATCTATGTTATCATAAATGTGATTTTGGTATTGAGGCTGAATGAAATTTACTCGGGCAAATGAATCATTACCAATTATAGTTTGTAAATATGTAACTAATGACGAATATAATGATGCCCAGCTTACATTGAGTAAGCGTTTTCACAAGCTGAAATTATTAAAGGGAAAATAGCATTTCATACTATGATACCAATAAACGCAAGACGCACTTTAAAATTATTGGTCTCAATTGCGAAGTCCAAGAGAGAGTAATTGTTAATTTCCACTTCCATAGGCCTGGATTTTACTCCCTTGAGCTCTTGATTTTACATTTGCTTCTGGGATATTTCATGCTAGGTTTGAATCCCTTTACCGGTGTACTTATATACTGCATCGAAAACTAGTTACTACGTGGCCGGCCGACAAACATATTTTATTTCAACTCGCTACAACTTATTCAATTCTGAGGATTTTTAAATGAATAAAACAACAAATTGTTCGCTAGAGTTAATATATTAAGAATAATTAATTAATTCTAAATTTTGTCACCTAACTGATATTGTTGTAGTGGTTTCCTTGAATTAAAATATTTAGATTGTTTTTGATAGGCTGTATCTAAATTATGTGCAAATAAAATTTAACCTATCTAAACGTTCGGCCCAGTTATTTGGAGTGTTCGGTACGATCTCAACCTCCCCTTCGATTTCGCGGCGTTTTTGGTTTACTGAGTCTAATGCGTGTAACGTTCCTGAGAACTTTACGGGCCTCCTTCGAGCAGGTAATAATAATGTATTGCATGTTGGAATTTGAATATTAATATGTATGTATTGAAAGTATGATTTCAGCGTATTAGTAGCGAGAGAGCGACACGGCGATTAAGGGAGACAGAGCCTATATATATCTTCGGCAATAGCCGCGATAGGTCACGTGAGCCACGAATAGATCCCTTCACGGTTTCTTATCAAATTCATAGGTAGATGAGCTTTGACCGCGATCGACTAATATAGGCCCCGAGCTAACGTGCGTTTTAGTATTATCGTAGGTATCTTAAGTTTCGGCAGATTTGTGCCCTTTTCGGCGTTATTGTGCGTGCTTTTTGTGTTCTTTAGGACTAGTACGAGCGGAATAGCACGAGCGTAAATATGTAAGTACCAGCTATATGTCGCCAGATTTCTCCCACGTTTATAGTTCGCCTCGTGCTCCAATCGTCGAATACGTTTTAGTTTCGCGACGTAATTCATATAATTAAGTATTAGGCAGTATCGGCCGACTGCATTTATTATGACTAATTTTGTTGTATTTTTATTTATTTAATTTTGTTTTTTGAATAAACGCAATTATAATAATATCGGCGTTCTTAGCATTTCTGTCCTGCATCTTTTTATCCGCGTATTCGTTTTATAATTTATTTTATTATATGATTGTATCATTTTATTTTATAATTTAGAATAAACCTGGATGGCCTATATCCGTTGTCAGGCATAATTTTATGCAATTTAGCATACTGGCCATTCTTGGCTCACACACACCTTATTGGCAAATTGCACATACTTGTCAATAAGTAAAAAGAGTTACATGCGGGCCAAAATTAAAAAATGCTAGCGTAAACCCCGTATGCGAATGCACAGCGTTATTCATCGCAAAACAAAAATCTGATAGATGTTTATCCCAGTCTCTTTGGTCTTGGTTGAGAAAGGCAGATATCATTGTTTTTAAAACGCGATTGACCCGTTCGACTGTGTTTGCCTGTGCATGATATAGCGGTATCGTGGAGGCGTAGATTCCGTACTTTTCGGTCATCGCTGTAATTATTTTATTATCGTATTCAGTACCATTGTCGTTATGAAATACTTCCGATGCACCCCATCGATTTAAAATTAATTCATTAAATGCTAACTCGATATTTTGGGCATTATCTTTATTTAGTGCTCGACACTCTACCCACTTTGTAAAAAGATCTGGAAATACTACTATATATATATGTGGTTTGCGGCTCGCCGGTAGTGGACCCATTATATCGGTCGCTACTACCGCCCAGGATTTTTCGATAATCCGCTGACCCATTAAGCTTGCTTGAGCTGCTTGTTCTGGCGTACTGCGCTGACATCTTTTGCAGCTCCTTACAAACTTTAAACGCTTTACTTTTAAACGCTTTCTCAATACCCAAGTGACCAGCTTGAAGGGTCCAGTAAACTGCTTCAATAATCTGCTTTCTAGTGACTCGGTATCACTAGTTTCCAGGCATCGTAGCCTTCCATAACGGCTGCGGTAATTTTATCAGGATGACGGTAATATAAGCATTTTTTCTCAATTTTCCATTTCAGGAATCTCTCAGAATATCTTTCTACTTGTCCTTTTCTATAAAATACCAACGTTTAGCATGTTCATCTAAGTCCGCGATTGCATTGACTTCTGCCTCATACATTCTGGACAATGCGTCTGGTACGCGATGAAATGCGCGAAGAGATATTTCATAACATACGGTTCGCATTCGGGACCAAACAAACTGTCCATTAATTATTGGAAAGTAGCAGACGCATTAGATAACCCAAAAAACATTTGGCGAAATTGAAATAACCCCGTCCCCAGCACTGAGAATGCGGTTATCTCCTTGCTACTTTTCTTCAATTTAATTTGCCAGTAGACCTGGCTAAGGTCGATAGTTGTAATATGTCGCGCTACTCTGATGTTATCGAGCATTGTCATCATAAATGACAATGGGTAAGCGTCCTTAACCTTAAGTCTAGGCAGAAACAGTATTTCCCATTTGGCTTTTCCACCATGCAATCGACGATGGTTCGATCACACCCGCTTGCAACGTATCCTGTACTTTCTTATGCATCGCTTCCAATACTTTGGGCGATACAGGATAGTGCCGTTGTTTAATGGGATTGTGCCCTTGCACATCCAATTTGTGTTGGCCTAAACCTGACATGTCTGGTTTTGTGGTAGGCTTTTCGAAGTATTGGCGTTTTAATTTTTCTAATATTTCATTCTCTTTTTTAAGATAATGTCGCGATTCCGACGCAGATAGAATTCGACATGATTTTTCGGCATATATATAACACATCTTAGCTAACGTTAGTTCGGCCTAGGTGATATTATGCGTCTGTATGCATCTTTCCTTGATGGTCTGAACGACTGACTATTGTATTATATTATTGTATTTGTATTTGTAAAGGGCTTCTAGGCCGTTTAAATTTTAATAAATAAATAAATATTTATAAATTGTTTATTTTAATTATAATTTATTTACCAAAAGAAATCGAAACGCTTGTGAACTTTCCAAAACTATCCACTCAAATTATTAAATTTAGCCTTTAAACACAAAAGAACAATGTTATAAAAACACCATAAAATTCATCAATAATTTCAGTTAGATTACTTTTTTTTGTTTATTTCACTTCAAATAAGAATGATTACTAAGCAACATTTCTATTGTTACAAATTATTATTACGGTTTGCGGTAATTATTTCAAAATAAAGTCGAAAATTTCCTTCTTACAAATATTTAAATTAAACAGTTCATTTTTATTTACGTTCTGTACGCGAGATATTGTAGTCGACCGAGGATAATTTATTCCGGCCAATGTTAACACTGGATGTATATCACTTTCGTCACGTTCAACCTTACTATACCTTAAAGATTTGAATAAACGATTGAATTCTAACTAAAACGAATGCCCAATAAACATTGAAACAAATTAACGCCAAAGATTTAAAGATTGTTTTTAAATCACTAATTTACGGGTAATATTTACTTATATAAGAAAACTTAAAATTAGTTTCAAAGGTTTTAAATTTCCCTACTCTATTATTATTATTTCTAAACCCCTTCAATTTCCAATGCCGTTGTTTACTTTCGACCTCTCAGTTACAATTTCCTTAAAATATTTCGCATCAAAATGTCTTCATATTGTATGCAAAATTATGAAGAAAAAGCGTCTCTTGTGATTCTTATCTAAATTTTAGTGTTCCTGAAAAAACATGTACGAATTCCCCATAATGCAATGATAAGATTCAAATCGTAGACAACGATTTAGTGCCTACGCATTGGTGAGATTAAATTTCGTGTATAAATAATAAATTATTAATTTAGTACTGAACAAAATTATCCATTTAAACATAACAAATATTTGAAGTAATTTTCCAGAACCAGAATTAATTTTTCTCATGTGCACTCAGCAGAAAATATCGAAAAAGACTATTATTATGAAGAGAATTTTATTATTTTTCCAACCTCTGACGATTCTGGTTATATCGCCTATTTGTAACCATTTGTAATCACGGTCATCGATGTATTCGTTGTATTGATTTTTCATTCCGATGACGTGGCAATAGCTTAACGAAAATTTGAACAAGTGTTCTCGCGTGTATACAATATTAAAATTCTAATATTGTTTATTCTAGAAGTTTCGATACCTTTGCGTTGCGCGTATACGTTTGCCCGTATGGCAGTCTCGTTTTGCGTTTTCGCCCACAATGTTTCGTTGTGGAACACGCACCTTCGCGTTTTCGGCATTGACCACGTGACGACACAATTTTGTATAGTTTAAATAAAATTTGTTTATCTGGTACCATGGTTTTTGTCATCGATTGATTCTTCCACCACAAAGGGAGAAAATTTAAACAATATACCCAACACGCATTGGAGCGTCGTACTCAAGCTGCTGCGTCGACACTGGTGAATCTCGTTGCTTTGATTCAGGTTCACAAAGTGAGATTGCTATTTCGGAAAAAGACGAATTTCATTCTTCAGATTCAACTGCAGGTGAACATTATTTTGAAAAATATGCGAAATCATACCGCGAAATTCATGATATAACAATAAACAAAGAAAGCCAGAGGTCGAACATGTATAGAAAGAAGGTGAAAAGCCGAAAAATAAAAATTCTATAGATGATTTCGAAAATACAGTGTTCTTGAAAGAAAGCGATCAGATTTTCAATAGTACCAGCAGAATTATTCGAATCATTCTGGTCTTTTGAAATAAAGAAATATATCATTGAATAGACGGCTATAAACTACTGTCAGATTTCAATAGAGGAGATTGAAATATTTATAGGTTGTAACGGGTCGGTAGGTACCGAGCGGGTATTTGAACTTCGCGGGTGTATATGCTAATAGGGACGCCTTTCCGCCAGAGGCGTGCCGGGCGCGCGACCATGCAGTGGCAATATAGCCGAGGGAGTGAGGAAAATGACGACACCCTACGCCGAAAACCGAACTCCCGCGAACCAGTGGGCGAGGTTATAAAAAAATGAAATTTGCCGTTTTCCGCCTCTTTTCCCGAAGTTTGCGGAGCTTCCGTGAGGTCCTGGTCTTGCGGGAGAAAGGCACGCGAGTTTTTTCGGTGAAAAGGAAAATCTATTCGCATCGCACGCTGTCTTTGCGCCGATGGGGTGAGTTTTTGGACTTTGTTTGCGCGGTGAATATTTTATTTAGATCTATGGATATTTTAGCGAAAAGGTGGCACGGAAATCGGAGAAAATCGAAGGACAGGCAACCATCGTCACCCGGGAGTGTGGGCGAAGGTCTAGACTCGCCATTTTGATCGCTAAAAGACCACGTGGGGAAATTCGTCAGGGTCACTGTAATTGAAGCCGGTTGTGTTTTGGACGAGAGGGAAGTTATCGAGATCACTTTCTCGTCAACCCAGAGTACGAACATCCCACATCAGACCACGGTCAAGCTACATTTCACATCGGCAGATAACTGTGATTGAAGTTTATGCGCCTTGGCATCCATGTGTCAGGTTAGTCCACACAAAAGTGTCGGTGCCATCAGTGTTCCATATGAAAGGTGAAAACCACACCTGACTCGGTGCTGAGTCCCACCATGACGTGACTCCTATTGGAACCTGGATATCCTGATATGACAGGAGATAACCTCCAGCCGTGAGGACTGTGATTATCTTGTGCGAAGAGCTTACGGAGTGATTGGTTTTTACCGGAGTCTAAGGGGTGATTTATTATTTCGGATATAAGTAATTCTGTGCTATACCGGGTCAACCCAGTCGACGGATGATAGCACACCGGTGCGTATCCCTTACCAGAATCAGTGAATTTCATCGTGGCTTAGGGAAACTTTGTAGTAGATGTAACGGGGGTGACAGAAATTCGAACCGATGGATGAGTATGACGAGCGTTGAATGATGATGCGAAGAAAATGTATGATTCGTGGTAAAACCTGTGTCGGATAGTGATTCCTAACCCATAACTGTAAGGGATTGGGGAATTCTGCTGGTGCGAATATTCTAACTGGGAAGCGAACCCTCTTTATTGTCAAAACTGATTACAGGAATAAATAAATAAAAAAGAACACAAAGTGGCGCCCAACGTGGGGCCCTAGTTTGTGAATGTTTCACATTGGCAATCATTCGCCAAATTTTATTTCGTAAACTATTTAAATTCTGTTGAATTATATTGTGAATAATTTACTCCGAGTAATTGTTTAATTTATCATTTTTCATAATTTCAATTGAATATTTTTGACATGTATGTAACGCATAATACAAAATGTCGTTGAATGGAGGGCCCGATAAATGATTAGATTACGCAGTGTTTAAATATTCTATGTTAATTTTAAAATATAATAATAATAATAAAGGTTAGGTCGCGTATATTGCAAATCCATGATGACTAGGTCTGGAAAGGGAAATAGGCCGGAGGAGGAAAATGAACTCGGAAATGCAGATGAGCATGTATAAGAGGTTGCTCCTCTACGTACGCAAATTCAAGCATCGAATCGGGAAAATTACATTTTGCGTGCGGAAGTTCAGCGCCTTCGTCAGGAAAATGTTAAGCAGCGTCAAACAATTACTGAATGTGTGGGAGATGTGTCGAGAAGGATGACGGTTGATGCCAGTGTAAACACATCGCCGCAGAAGTCAACTTCAGATCAGTCACAGGTAAACAATGTTGTTTTTGATATTCCTGAGGGAAATCAAAACAACATTGTGGATCTGTCAAATAATTTGAATAATGTAAACCCTATTGTCAATGCCAGTTCGCTCGATAACAATTTTCTTGCAAATTTTCTATTAAATTTTCAAAACAAGCAGCCTAGTTTGATCTTGCCTACGTTTTCGGGGAGGAGGGAAAACCCAGTAAAATTTTTGAATGAAATGGACCAGTATTTTATTCGTAAAAACGTACCTGAAAGTTTAAAAATATTATTAATTGAAGACGCGTTGTGTGGAGCTGCTCGAACGTGGTGCGAAGCTCAATTGTGCCCCATTGAGACTTATAGTAAATTTAGAGAAATTTTCCTTGAAGCATATTATTCAATTGAAGCACGTGCTAGAATAAAAGGGGAATAGGCTATGCGAAGATATCGACCGGGAAACCAATCTGTCCAAGAATACGTTAAAGAGCAGCTTCGAGTATCACGATATATTTCACCTCAGTTGGAACCGTATGAAGTGAATTATAATATCGTGAAACAGCTCTCACAACGTTATCAGGATATTCTCGCGGTCGTCGATTATTCAGAAACCGGACAATTATTATGTTACGTCTCACGTAACTAGGATATTGCGACGAAATACATTTTTGGGAATCCCCGAATATATGGGAATTTAGTAACAGCGCCGATATACAACACACTAACCGAATTACAATGTATTTTCATGATTTGTAAAACCTACCATACCGGCCTCAAAAGATAACCGAAACCGTAGAAAATCGACCTCCTCTCTAGGTAAAACGACGCCACCATAAAAACTTAAAGATCGGAAAAGAATAGGTCTTTCTCTATCCACAAATAAGTAAGATTCCTATATTATCAGCAAAAATTAAAATTAAGTAAAATATACAAAATTGCATCAATTTGTTTGTTAAATTTTTCTTTAATATATTTTCATAAAAACAAATTCCTATTTCAATATCAATAATTTTTTCCACACACGAAATCTTTTCTATGTTAAAATATAAAAGTCTAAAAAAAGGCATTCTCAAGCCGTACACGCACTGACACCCAAAAGTCATAAACTTAAAAAAGAGGAAATTCGAGAAAACACTTTCTCAAGGAAAAGAGAATGACCTTCTTTTCCTATTTTTAGTTGTTGTCCTCGATAAATTAGAACATTTAGAATTACGCAACAATATTAATTATTAGAATTAATTTTGATTTTTCTTTTCTGACATTTTCTTAAGTGAAAGTAATCATAATTTCAAAGTTTTTCTTTTTAGTCAGATTGGACAGGTAGTATAATAATAATAGTCGTAATTGACGTTTCGACCATAGAATTTGGTCCTCTTCAGAAATGAGATTTATTTCTATAAGCAATATATATACAAAATTAAATTAATTTAAGAAATTTTCAGTTAAGTTTATTGTAAGAAGAAAGAACAAAATTTTTTTATGGAAAGTGTATGAATTTGTATTTTTATTAGTTTTTATTTTATATGATCTTACCTTATAAAAGTAGAGTTTTCTTCTTTTATAAGCAACATCCCTGAGTCTTGAAAATTATAAAATCACTGTATTAAAAATAAAAATTGTTTTTTGAATATAAATTCAGTAAGAAAATATAAAATTTTGTGAAAGTTATTGAATTCAAATAAATAACTACTTTTCAGATGTAAAGCTATTCGGTAACTGAAAATTTCTTATTGTACAATAACACACGAGTTTGCTATCTATGACATTGTTTTTGTTTCTGTTCTAAATTTGTCGATTTTATGAAAAATGTAATAACGGTAAATAATTTTCTGGTAAGTTTGATTTTTCAAAATGAATGTTAACCGCATTATTATTTTTTTTTAATGTAATAATTTTCCAAATGTTTTCGTTTAAAAGTATTTTTTTTCGGTAGCTAATATTTTGACATTTATGAAATCGAAATTATGATCATTATTTATTCTGTGTATAGTTAAACCAGTATATTTATTTTCATCCTGTAAAATATTATGTTTATGTTCCCTAATTCTGTTTTTTAATAAACGTTTAGTTTCACCAATATAGACGGCGTTACAATTTTCGCAGTTTATTTGGTATACTACATCTTTTGAATGCATAATGTCTGTTTTATCTTTAAATGGTTTGATTCCACCTATGTTCAAATTAATTGGTTTATAAACAATTCTAATATTATTTTCTCTAAAATTACTTTTGATTTGTTCTGATAATCTATTTACATATGGTATACTTATAGTTTTTTTATACTTGATATTATTTTTAGTAGGGATTAATGTGTTATATATTTTATGTACTCTTTTTCTAAAGCATTCTTCTATAATATAATCTGGATAATTGTTGTCTTTTAATAATGTTTTAACAATATTTAAATTCTTTTTTCTGAATTTTATGTGTGATAATTTTATTGCTCTATCAATTAGCCCGAAAGCCACTCCAATCTTGTAATTTAATGGATGGTTTGAATAAAAATTGAGATATCTACCGGAGAAAGTATTTTTGTGATACCAATCTGTAATTAGATTATCGTTCTTGTTGATAATTAATAAATCTAAAAAGCTAATACTTTTATTTTTTTCAATTTCCATTGTGAAGCTAATTCTGTTTGAAATTCCTTTAATTTTATTTAAGCTATTGAAAATTGGTAAAATATCATTTAAATGTTCATTTGGGACGGCTGTAATAATATCATCTACATATCTATGGTAAAAGGGGAGTTTAAATCTTATTTTATTAATACAAATGTTTTCTATATAATCCATTAATATGTCTGCTACTAAAGGTGATAACGGTGAGCCCATTGGTACTCCAAATTTTTGTTTATAGGTTTTATTTTGAAATTTGAAATATAAAGAGTTGAAAATTATGTCTAAGCCTTCAAAAAACTCATTTTGTGGTATTTTGGTATGTTGTTTGATACTATCCCATTTTTTATTTAAAATCAATTTAACAATTTTAGTTGAAACATTAGTGAAAAGAGATACTACATCTAAAGATATTAAAGTATGATTTTTAGGTAATTTGAAGTTGTTAATTTTTTTGTATATATCCCAACTATCTTTAATTCTTTTAGAGAATGATGGGATTAAAAATGATAATATTGATGTATAAAAAGAAGCAAGTTTATATGTTGGAGAATTGACTGTTGATATGATAATTCTTAAAGGATTATTAATTTTATGAATTTTAGGTAATCCATATGCTTTTGAAACTGTAGAATTATATGTTTTTAGTCTTTTTGCATGTAGTTCATCAATATATCCCTTCGTTCGTAGTTTGTTGACAAAAATATTGACATTTTTTTCGGTTGTACTAACATATTCAAAATTACTAACTTCGTATGTGTTATTATCATTTAGTAAAATATTCATTTTGTTTAGATAATCATTTTTTGACATAGCAACTGTAATATTACCTTTATCTGCTCTTGTAAAAAATATATCGTTATTATTTTTCTTAAACAAAGATAATATTTTTTTGTTTTCGTTTATTTTTTTAATAATATTAATTATTATTTCAAAATGTAACAATATTTTCAATAAAACAAAATATCATTAAATTAAATCATTTTAAATATAAAAAAAAACATAATGAGTGAATAAATAGAGAAATCAATTAAAGTCAATAAATACAAATTACAACATTAATATCATTGCGTAATTGAAATGTTAATAAATAAGCGTAAAAACCAAACCATTATTTAGTAATACCATTTATCAAAATTAAAATATGTACACGAAAATGTAAATGAAAAACAATATCTTAATAGTATTTTTTGTTATAACAATTGTACACAATCATTATTTTAAATAATACAATGTATAATATTTATATAATACTCAAATCAATTCTACACAACCAAGTACACAAAATTGTAAAGTTGATACAAACAACGAACGAATAATTCTAGCAATAAATAACTGACATATAATTAATAAAAAAATTAAAGGCGAACTCAAATACCAACATTACAAAATTCCTTTTATAACAAAAACATTTCTTTTACAAAATATTGAAAGTTTGAACAAATAATTAATACAAAAATTAATAATTTTTTTGTTACTTTAGTTCTAATTATGCTAGAACTTTCGTTCATGTTCGTAAAAACTACTTTAACTTTGTAAACAAATAGTTTGTTAAGAATTTATTGTTATAAACAACACAAGAACAGTTTTTTATAATTACACAAAAAATGGTACAAATTTTCCCACCAAACTTAACATTCCCACGCCTGGTCCGACCCACGAATTTTCCTGGAGGGGAGAACCAATATAAAAAGGGCGACTTTCCAACGAATCTTCCTACTCTACTCTAGTACTCTACTTCTGCGGAGACTCCGGCTTCGGCTTCGACCCAGACTTTTGGAATCGCCTTTTTGGACGAGCTCATCAAAATTTTGGTTGGACTTCCGTGGGTCATCGTGGTCTCTGCTGCCGTTCCCATATCGGCAGTTTCCACCGGTCTTGGTGGATCGTCACCTCCGGTCTTCCACGTGGACCCTCTACAGCGCCAACCAAGTCGAATTCATTTGACTGGACCGGAACACGGCCCACCGGCACTATCAACCAGAATTCACCTCGCAACGAGATCATCAACCGGACTTGGCTCTTCCCAATTACAACTCCCTTTTTATACAGGTCCAGGTGACCGTATTCTCACCTCCAAAAAGGAATATTCAGGTCCAGGTGACCGAATATCATCCCACTTTTCCTCGAAAACAGGTCCAGGCGACCGTTTTTTTCCTACCAAACTTCCTAAGGAGCCGAGTTCCACGGGAAATCAATCTCGGAGGGTTTCAACTCAAGTCGGACATCCAATTATTAGTAAGTATAAATTTTGTTATACACCAAAATAACAAACCCTCTAACCACCCTTTTCTTTTCCACTCCCTCTTTTCATGCCCGATATGAGCCGATAAGAATTCAATGCTTCAGGCATTAAATTTATTTTATATTTTTTTTTTATTTTTATGAGACGAATGTGTCGGACTTCTTTGCAAATTTTATTTTGAGCACCACTTTTTTTTAGAATACATAAATAAAGAAGCCGACACCTTAGGGATTCTTTTTGTTTATTAGCGACTCTAGTGCGTTTAACTGGAGCCCTTTGGGTGACCGGATGCAACCACGAGAGTCAGTAGGGACCGTAGTGACCTCCGCGTTATTTTTTTTTATCCGGTTAATTCAAATTTATTATTTATATTTTTTTTTTGTTCTATTTTCAATAACTAAATAAATTCTAACACACACACACACATATTTATATATATATATATATATATATATATATATATATATATATATATATATATATATATATATATCCATCCCACTTCTTTGTCCTACTAATTCCTCATAGAAATCACCAATTACACACATAAATTCTCGTCCTATGCTTGTTTTTTTAGTGCCGGTATTGAAAAAGGATAGGGGCTACTTCCGTCGTCAGCGACGCCTCCGCGAGCGAGCCGCCAGGGAAAAAGGGGCGAACCTTAGTTCGTTCCCCGACCCTCAATTCCCTCAGAAACCTCCACTACAAACTCCTCCAGTCGAACTTTTCCCTTCCACTATTCAAGAATATTCACTCACCCGCTCTGACTCCCCGATCACTTTTATTCATTCCCCTTCCTCTCGAACCTCTTCCGCCTCCTCACGAACTCTTTGCACCCACCAATCCACCCACTTTAAACAGAATTTGTATTAAATAAAAAAAGAGCACAATAAAAATCACTTTTTTTCTGGTAAAAGAGCTATCTTTATTTTTCCTTCCATTCTTTTCTTTTGAAGCAGGCCGCCTCCATTCGCCAACCCGAATCAACCTGTGTGGTTGAACGCCCTTTCACGATTCTGGGCACAACATACTTCGAGTAAGTATGTTAAATCAGGTCGTAACAATTAAAAGCTTTATCTAGAATAGAGGATAGTTATCGAGATCCTTCAAACGATTGTCGGACCCCCCCCCCCCCAAATAGTTCGAATCGAGATAGACGTGATGATGATCCTCGGTTCCATCGCACCGAAAGGCTGGGTAATGCGCCAGTTTCGGGAGAAAGGGTTGGATGTATCGCGGAAAATTGGCGAATGAGACCTGAGTCAACTCGTGCGAATCAAGGCCAACGCGATAATTTAGGTGGGTCCCAAAGAAGACACGTCCAGACAACTCAAAATCGGGGTAGACAAAATCCAGAAAGCCGAGAAAATCAGCGGGGAAATTATCAGACGGGAGAGGGAGGGGGAAATCAATCGTCAGATGCCAAAGTTCGCTCTTTGAATACTCAGAATTACTCAGAATTTGAGCAAGATCTCTGTTGGGACGTATTTGATCCTACCACTTCCGAAGACAAAAGCGGATAGCAACGCGTGGTGAGCCCTCGTATTTTGGCAACGCTTAATGGAAGAAAAATCGAGCTGATAGTGGACACGGAAAGTGATGTGACATGTATTTCCGCTAAGCTATATGAAGAATTGAACCAAACTAGGAAACTTTTAGTGCTCCCAGTCAGTAATTTCAATATTTTAACAGCTGTTGGCAGGAAGATGACCAAAGTGACAAAGCAAGTACAGTTAGCCGTTTCGATAAACGACGTCACAATTTCGGACCCGTTTCTGGTTGTACCAGGACTTAGCAACGCTATATTGGTCGGGATAGATTGGCTTGAGCGACATGGGGGGGGGGGGGGGAGTAGTGGGTGTTGACTAAGAGAAAATCTATTTATGGGGTGGGTGTTTACCGAAAAATTTAGTAACTTTTCGGCCCGATGTATCGCGGGAAGAGGAGGCTGTGATTAAAGCTGTGATGATTAATCGGTTAATGTGGGAACATCGAATTATATCACTAGTAAGCCGATTACTGACGGCGACGGAAATAAACTATACGACAACGGAAAAGAAGTTATTGGCCATAATATACTCGGTATGCAAGTTTAGGATGTATCTTATTGGTGCTCGGTTTCAAATAATAACGGATCATCAAGCATTGACATTTTTATTGATCACCCCCTATACTAATGCAAGACTCGTGAGATGGAGTTTGTTTCTCCAATCCTTTTCCTTTGAGATTAAACACTGCCGAGGTGTAGATAACATCGTGGCTGATTTTTTTAGTAGAAATTTCCCTAACAAAATCATCGCGTCCGGTGATAAGGAATATTTCGTGCGGAGTATCCTGAATTCGTGTAATGGAGGTGGTGAAAATATTACTAGTCGGGTACATCGAGTTATGAACCAACTAGAGCTAGTTGATAAGCTGGCGGATTTAGGTCAGGCCCAAGAAGATGATTCCGAGATTCTAGCCCTAAGGCAACGGACGGATTCGCAGTTCCAAATACGAATAGACGAGGGAATAGTATATTATAAGAGTTCCCACGGTGAAGGGTGGAAAATTCTGATGCCCCGAAATCTAACTCTCACGATTCTTCGGTCGGCTCATGAGATGATGGGATATGCGGGGGCATACAAGATGCAGCAGTTTTTAACACGATATTTTTATTGGCGGCGTTTACGATTGGACGTTCGAAAATTTACAAGGAACTGCGATTTGTGTCAAAGGACTAAATCCCTGAACTATGCCATGGAAGGAGCTTTTAATGCAGTCCCATCTAATCATGCAAAAGATCTAAAATCCGTGGATTTTTATGGTTCATTACCCACCTCGACCGGGGGTCTAAAATATATTTTTGGTGTCCAGGATTTATTTAGCAAACATATCACTCTGTATCCCATAAAACGGGCAACCACACAAATTTGCCTCAAGAAATTGGTCGAGCATTACTTTAAGGAGGTCGGAAGGCCAAGAAGGATACTGTGCGATCATGGGACCCAATATACCTCCCCCGCTTGGAAACGGAATTTATCGGTGGAAGGAATTAAGGTCCTCTTTTCTTCAATTCGCCATCCCCAATCTAATCCTGTTGAGAGGTCGATGCGAGAAATTGGGAGGCTGTTTAGAACTTTCTGTTCTGAGAATCACTCGAAATGGGCGCAATTTGTTCCAAAGGTACAAGAATGTCTTAACTTGACCACCCATAGTAGCACCAAATGTATACCTTACATACTTCATTATGGTAAGTCGGTGAGGGTGCGGTTGGAAGAAGTTTTCCCATTATTAAGGATCGATCCCCTGTCCCAGGAGGTAATGTGTCAAATGGCTCGCGGAAACCTTAAAAGATCGTTCGAAAATCGATTGAGGAACCAGAAAAGCATAATCAAGGTCAAATTGGGCTGTGGTGATTTGGTGTTGGTTAGGGTACCCCGGGTGTCGGATGCGATAAAGAAGCAAATCGCAAAATTCTTTCATCTCTATGAAGGGCCGTATGAGATCGTGAAATGCGTGGGACAGAACGCGTTTGCTCTGGCATTACCTAACGATAAGGAGGTGATCAAGGGTATTTATAACCGTGTAAGCTTGCGGAAGTATTTTTCTGACGAGGGAGCTGAGGCCCCGGCAACTGAAATGAATTAGTATAATAAGTTGGAGGTTATTGACGCGCGAAGCTCGTGAAGCGATAAATAATAATAGTGTTTAGTATATCGATGTCATAGACTTGACCTCTTCCATAGATATAGGGGGATAATTGTAACGGGTCGGTAGGTACCGAGCGGGTATTTGAACTTCGCGGGTGTATATGCTAATAGGGACGCCTGTCCGCCAGAGGCGTGCCGGGCGCGCGACCATGCAGCGGCAATATAGCCGAAAGAGAGAGAGAGAGTGAGGAAAATGACGACACCCTACGCCGAAAACCGAACTCCCGCGAACCAGTCGGCGAGGTTATAAAAGAATGAAATTTGCGGTTTTCCGCCTCTTTTCCCGAAGTTTGCGGAGCTTCCGTGAGGTCCTGGTCTTGCGGGAGGAGGGCACGCGAGTTCTTTCTGTGAAAAGGAAAATCTATTCGCATCGCACGCTGTCTTTGCGCCGATGGGGTGAGTTTTTGGACTTTGTTTGCGCGGTGAATATTTTATTTAGATCTATGGATATTTTAGCGAAAAGGTGGTACGGAAATCGGAGAAAATCGAAGGACAGGCAACCATCGTCACCCGGGAGTGTGGGCGAAGGTCTAGACTCGCCATTTTGATCGCTAAAAGACCACGTGGGGAAATTCGTCAGGGTCACTGGAATTGAAGCCGGTTGTGTTTTGGACGAGAGGGAAGTTATCGAGATCACTTTCTCGTCAACCCAGAGTACGAACATCCCACATCAGACCACGGTCAAGCTACATTTCACATCGGCAGATAACTGTGATTGAAGTTTATGCGCCTTGGCATCCATGTGTCAGGTTAGTCCACACAAAAGTGTCGGTGCCATCAGTGTTCCATATGAAAGGTG
This sequence comes from Trichopria drosophilae, assembly GCA_030407085.1. Classification (NCBI taxonomy): domain Eukaryota; kingdom Metazoa; phylum Arthropoda; class Insecta; order Hymenoptera; family Diapriidae; genus Trichopria; species Trichopria drosophilae. The sequence goes on from CM059582.1 coordinate 95,168,719, forward strand.
AAAACCACACCTGACTCGGTGCTGAGTCCCACCATGACGTGACTCCTATTGGAACCTGGATATCCTGATATGACAGGAGATAACCTCCAGCCGTGAGGACTGTGATTATCTTGTGCGAAGAGCTTACGGAGTGATTGGTTTTTACCGGAGTCTAAGGGGTGATTTATTATTTCGGATATAAGTAATTCTGTGCTATACCGGGTCAACCCAGTCGACGGATGATAGCACACCGGTGCGTATCCCTTACCAGAATCAGTGAATTTCATCGTGGCTTAGGGAAACTTTGTAGTAGATGTAACGGGGGTGACAGAAATTCGAACCGATGGATGAGTATGACGAGCGTTGAATGATGATGCGAAGAAAATGTATGATTTGTGGTAAAACCTGTGTCGGATAGTGATTCCTAACCCATAACTGTAAGGGATTGGGGAATTTTGCTGGTGCGAACATTCTAACTGGGAAGCGAACCCTCTCTATTGTCAAAACTGATTAGAGGAATAAATCAATAAAAAAGACAAGGTGGTATCATTTTCATGACATTCAACAAAAGATTGTCACAAGACGACTATTGGAAAGTTGATCCTCATCAGCAGACAGAAACTAATAGCGAATCCAATGACCAGGGATACATTTCGGAAAATTAAATCCAAAATTAAAAATTCATAAACCAGCAAATGAAAACACAAGTGACAAAATATTAGAAATTTTTAAAAAAATATATCACAGTTTGGTATTTTTTGTTGAGCACGATGTATAGACGAAATGATGGTGAAATATTTCGGAAGAACAAGCCTGAAGCCATTTATAAAAGGAAAACCCGTTGGATTCGCCAAAAAACTATGGGGACAATGTTTCTCTAATGGATATTTACTAAATTCTGACATATACTGTGGAAAAGACGGAGAAAACGGTGCAAAGTGGTGTAAATGTGCTCTTGGAAGTCGAGTCATCATACAAATGTTGCAAGGAGATTTCCGGGATATTTCACCTCGAAATATGAAAAATTATCGTGTAAATATAATTCACTCAAAAATACTTCTTGTAAAAAAACTGGCCAAGTTCTTATTAGTAAAACAAAATTACCACAAAAAATGCTATCCGAATTAAATTATGTGCAATTATAAGGCTATATTTGGAATAATGCCAATTGTGGAATGCTTGGGATAAGGGCCAATTTGTATATTATTGATGATATTGCATCGATTTTTAACGTTTATCATTCGTTCATTAATAACAGTTTTTTATTAAGTGGTCATTTTAATTTACATTAAACAAATGATTGGAATTACTTTGATTTCGAAGAAGTTTCTTGAAAAATTTTGTGGTGTTCTGAATGCACGCATAATTTTCTTTTCTAACTATTGTATATTGCATTAATGGATAATTATCATTTATTAGAAAGAACTTGGCCTTAATACATGATTGCAATACTTTTTCTAGAATAAGAATATAGCCTTATAATTGCACATAATTTAATTCTGATAGCATTTTTTGTGGTAATTATGTTTTACTAATAAGAACTTGGCTAGTTTTTTTACAAGAAGTGTTTTTTGGTGGATTTCACTCATTTTTGCTAATATACAATAGTGGATAAAAAATACCATGTGTAATATCGTATTTTTGAAAATGTATATTCACGTAAATTAAGGTCGTATAAATCCTTGGAATTTCTTGGACATGTTTTGTTTGTTATAATGTTGCCGTTTACATGAACCTAGACTTTCCATTGCGTAACTTACTCGTGTAATGCTCTTGTTTACAGTTATCTCCAATACATATACAAATCCGAGTAGATTATTTCACCTTGGTATTATCTACAAGTGCAACCGCAAGAACTTAAATACCTTATGGAGATATTTGGGCTAATGAGATAAACTATGGAGCGGAAGTCCTGTACCTCGACATCAGTGATCCTTTTCACCACACGGAGAGACTAGAGGCAAGATTTTCGTCCGGCCCTCTACGCGCAATAAAGGTACTAGACCACCGGACGAAAAATCTAGGTAGGCGCGCATAAAGATCGTGCATACTCCGTGGCCAAATCGAACGTGCGGAGTATAAACATTCTCCCCACTCTGCCGCACGAAATTCCTCCAAGAGTCGGACGATTTTCAGACCTGGCTCGGACGATTTTCATGCGGCAGTCGGCAGTCTCAATAAATATGTATTTTATTTTTGTTTGCCTTATGCAAAGTGTCATTTCCGAAGTATTTTTTGATGCCGAAAACAGTGGTGGCCTCAAAATTTCTTTATCATGCACAATTTTTTAAAGAAATGAGGTGAAATATGTCAAATTTTGTTTTTTACCACATGAATCATTTTTTTTGTAGCAAATAAATAATTGCCTTAAATTTATAAGGTATCATTTTGGAAGTACTTTTTCGTGCAGACTTTTCCTATGACATCATGATAGGAAAGTGTAGTTAAGTGTGTATTTTTGCTTTATTTATATGGTGGAATATGGTCAAAAACAAAAATGTTGACATATTTAGTTTAAATTTTCACAAAATTGTGACATGATAAATAATTATGAGAGCACCATCGTTTTCAGCAAAAGTATTTACCATGTCAAAGATATAATCGACATTAGACAATGTTATACAGGGTCATAGAAAAGTATCGGACCCCCCCTAATATCTTCAGTTAGAATGCACTTAGGAGAAAATGTCCAATAGCAAAGTTGTATGGTTTCAAGCGGGGAGTAAAATGATGACCTTGACTTTGACCTTGACCATGTCCTTCAAGGTCATTTCAAGGTCAATCTTATTTTTTTAAATAGAACCCCCTACATTTTATTGCATATTCTTATAGCTTATCTCGAGAGCTTTCCAAAACACTATAATAAAATATTTTTTTATTAAGTGCTTTTTGAGTTATAAAGGTTTGAAGTTAACAATTTTTTGACACAAAATGTAGAATATCTTGTAAAATATTATTTAGTTTTCAGTAATCATAACCTTAATACTTTTGTGCGCGGAATAATAAGACCAATTAATTGGTTTAAAGAAAATACATTAATCGGATTTCCCCCCTAATATTTTCAGTAAGAATGCATTTTGGAAGGAACAAATTGTTAAAATCAAACCTTTATAACTCAAAAAGCACTTAATAAAAAAATATTTTATTATAGTGTTTTGGAAAGCTCTCGAGATAAGCTATAAGAATATGCAATAAAATGTAGGGGGTTCTATTTAAAAAAATAAGATTGACCTTGAAATGACCTTGAAGGACATGGTCAAGGTCTAAGTCAAGGTCATCATCTTACTCCCCGCTTGAAACCATACAACTTTGCTATTGGACATTTTCTCCTAAGTGCATTCTAACTGAAGATATTAGGGGGGTCCGATACTTTTCGATGACCCTGTATAACATTGTCTAATGTCGATTATATCTTTGACATGGTAAATACTTTTGCTGAAAACGATGGTGCTCTCATAATTATTTATCATGTCACAATTTTGTGAAAATTTAAACTAAATATGTCAACATTTTTGTTTTTGACCATATTCCACCATATAAATAAAGCAAAAATACACACTTAACTACACTTTCCTATCATGATGTCATAGGAAAAGTCTGCACGAAAAAGTACTTCCAAAATGATACCTTATAAATTTAAGGCAATTATTTATTTGCTACAAAAAAAAATGATTCATGTGGCAAAAAACAAAATTTGACATATTTCACCTCATTTCTTTAAAAAATTGTGCATGATAAAGAAATTTTGAGGCCACCACTGTTTTCGGCATCAAAAAATACTTCGGAAATGACACTTTGCATAAGACAAACAAAAATAAAATACATATTTATTGAGACTGCCGACTGCCGCATGAAAATCGTCCGAGCCAGGTCTGAAAATCGTCCGACTCTTGGAGGAATTTCGTGCGGCAGAGTGGGGAGAATGTTTATACTCCGCACGTTCGATTTGGCCACGGAGTATGCACGATCTTTATGCGCGCCTACCTAGATTTTTCGTCCGGTGGTCTAGTACCTTTATTGCGCGTAGAGGGCCGGACGAAAATCTTGCCTCTAGTCTCTCCGTGCAGGTGCTCTGAACATAGTTTTCGAGACTACCCTTTTAAGACCAGGCACAAATATTTTATCTGATAAAATGAAAAATTACATAGCTTTGAATAAGAACATATATTCATTTCATATATTTCAAATTATTGTACAAATTTGAAATAAAATAACATACAAATTTATTTATTTATTTATTATGACAACATACATTGTAAGAATTCAACTGGCCCACAATTTCGGAAACACCTTCATAGAAATAAAAAGTCCAACATTGCTGCCTATAAGACGTCACTAAACTAGTAAACTGGGATCTGCTTGAAGCAGCTTGAAAATGGAAATTTTGTAGTAACTTGAAAAGTAATTTGATCTGAAATTCTACGAAAATGTAAGCAATCTTTTCTCAAATCTGATGTTGGAATGATCTTGAAAATGCATTTTTTAATTTACAAAAGATTGTGCTTACTAGATTTATGAACGAAAAGACATCGAAAATGATTAAAAACAAGCGCGAATAACCGTATTAAGAATTTGAATAATTTCTCGTAACGTCATATATTGTTATTTTTTTCAGTGGTCAGCGGTCTCGAAAACCCCCAAGTACGAAGTTTCATGTAAATGGAATAAAGTTTCGAAATTTAGTCGGCCATATTGGATCCGCCACTTTGGATTTTGAAATTCTGACAACATATTGATACTCTGCGACCCCTAGACGGAGAGAACTTTCAGATAACAGTCGCCAGGGCTATAGCAGAGCGTACACCCTTGCCTTCTAGCACGGTAACCGTGCTAGACTCGCTACAAATGTCATAAGTACATCTAGCAGCAATGCCGTATTTCTCTCTTTTCCAACGGCAGCGATGCCAGACTTTCGTACGACACTTTTCGCGGTCTAGCACGGCTGCCGTGCTAGGCAAGAGGAAAAGCTATACGATTCGCAGAACAAGAGAGGCCACACATTTCGAGTAGCAGCTCTGTTTACTAACACAGTATACGCTCGAATGTTCTCACCATGTAGAATCCCCTACTATTGACTTTCGTCGTAATCGGCTAAAGTTTTGAATTTTGGTTCGCCATATTGGATCGGCCATTTTAAATTTTGGAATTTCGACGATCAATTCGTAATCAGCGATCTCAAAAACCCCCGATTACGTAAAATCAGTTTATAACTTTTTATATTTTACGAGAAATGGAATTTATTCGAAAAAACGCAATTTTTCGACTTTGCCCAGCCCATAATTAGGTCAAAACTAAAAATTAATAAAAAGTGCAAGAGGACTTTTCGTCTTATTTTTTTGAATACTTTTAGTCCCTTGAATATTCCCGCTGAGCCGTGGGACACCCTGTATATAATAAATAATTCTAATATGTCATCTTTCGCCGATTGTTTATTTATTACAACGAAAAATACACGAAATTGAAACTATTTAGATTAATGGTCATAAATGAATTATTAGCAAATACTGTATCCATAAAAAAATATCGAAAATCTTTAAGAAGAGAAATGCATTGTCGGAAACCTCAAGTTTCGCTAGAAAACGACAAGCAAATGCAGAACACTTATCTATAATGTTACCGAATAAAATGCAAAGGAGATGTGCTCAATGTAGCACTAAAATTAATGAATATAGAACACAATTTATGGGAAAAGTTTTCAATTTTCCGTTGTGCTTTACATTAAAAAAAAAACTGTTTTATTGCATATCATAAATAAATAAATCTTAGTATGATTACATTTATATATTACAAAAATTTGTTAAAAATTGTTAAAATTTAAAAATTTAAAAACTATAAAAGTAAAAAAGGGACTTAAAATCGGACTGAGGAATATCTACATAGTGAGTTTTGGATGTTCTGGAAGCTTCTATGACGTAACGAATCCCAGTCCTCAGCCTCTTTTCCAATGTGTAATATGAATTAAATATTTCATAAATTTTGTCTAGAGTTACATTTAACATTTTTGCCGCCATATTGGATCCGCCATTTTGAATTTGACAAATCTAACCTCGGATTCGTAATCAGCGACCAAGACAACACTCGAGTACCAAATTTTGTCCAAATACAGTTATATTTAAAATTTTTATCCGCCATTTCAGATCAGCCATTTTGAATTTTAAAAAACTAACCCCGTTTTCGTAATCAGCGATACCAATAATCTCTGTGAAAAAATTATCAGAAAAAAATAATCGTAGGTTTTCTTAAAACTGCATTTATTTGAGACAAAACTCATTTTTTAAACTTGTTTTGTTGTAGCAACGAAGGGGAAACAATTTTTTACTGACTATTAGGGTCTATATAAGTAGCAGAGAAAGATGTTATCAAAATGCGTCTTAGATTTCACGAGAAAAACAGCAAAATTTATGTAAATGTAAGTGGGACGACGTGAGTCCCACTTAGACGCAAAGGGTTAATAAAGAAACTATCTAACGATACACATGTCTATTGCAGTCGATGGTTGATACGTAGCCATAGTTCCACTGATAGGCCCTGTTTAACACGAAATAGTCCACCTAGTTGGATTCGATGCTCTTTACCATAAGAAACTATTGAAGTGTATCTGGGAACAGCTGTGAACTTGGTGTTCTGACAGCACTTCTACGAAATCCTTGCTGGAAAAAAATTGAATGTTTGAAGGTCCTGAAAAATTACTGAAACGTAAGTAATCATTTCTCAAGTGTAATGTTCAGTGATCTTTGGAGTACGTTTTTTAATTTACAATAGAATCTCCGTACTTGACTTACGAAAGAAAGGAAATTCAAAACTGATTGGAAGAAACTGTGAGCAATCGTATTAAGAATTTGAGTAAAGTGTAAACAACGGAATTAAGAATTTAAATAATTTGTCTTAATGTGATGTATCATGTACAGAGAGCAGAAAATACTAGTGATTTTTCTTTCCGACACAACTGGCTTATGTCTAATATATATTTTGTTTTGTTTTAGTTAATAATGTTTTGTTTTCATAGACAAGTAGTTTGTCTCTAATCGTTACTGAGTCGTCACGAGTGGTTAATGTCTAAAGGCGACTGGCTTGCGTCGGATGACAACTGGCTAATAGTGCGTGGAAGACAACTGATTAATGTATTGAGATGAACTACTTGTCTACTTGACTACTTGTATTTAAAAACAAAACATTAATAGACACAAGCCAGTTATGTTGGAAATATAAACCACTAGTATTTGCTGCTCTCTGTACATGATACATGACATTACGACAAATTATTTAAATTCTTAATACCGTGGTTTACACTTTTTATAATCGTTTTCAATTTCTTTCCAGCAATCAACGACGAAGATTCTTTTTTAAATTATAAACTACACAGATCATTTCAACATTACATTGAGAAAACTTCACATACGCTTTTGTAGTTTTTGGCGCTACAAATTTTTATTTTTTCACTGGCAAGGATTCAAGACCACAGACTGCTGTCAAAATTCCAATCAGGTTCTCCAAGCCGTTTTTCAGGCAGATCTCTATTTTTTCATCTCACAGGTTAACTTCAATAGTATTTTCACAAAGGTTTCTTCTTCTATTCCACAAACGTCAAAACGTCAACACTGTTCGTATTGACGATAACGGTCGCGACTGTCGCAGAAAACTCCTGAGTAATGATTTACGTGCAATTTCATCAATTTTTTCTAATGTTATCATCGCACTTTCCATTTAATAGGTGCCGAGTAGCCACTTGCTGCCCTCAAATAACTATGATCCCACACGGAGAGAAATTTCTGGCTTTCGTATCACGGTTTGCGATATGCTTCTGTTTCACAGCTTTCTTATTCTCTAAAAGGATTGAATCATCCTCCGACAGCGTGATTTCATGCTTTTTAGTAATGGCCCACGTTTAGAGGAAAGGAAAACCGTGGAACAAAAGCTTGATGCAAAACCATCATGCAAAACCTAGAAATTTCTCGACATGCACTATCTAATCAAGCTAATGGTTCCAAATGAAATGTACTCATTCGTACTTAAGGTCTCGCCTTGAATGCAGCCAGGTTAGAATTAACAACAATTAATTAACAATTCCGATCACAGAATTAACCCGTTTTACCCAACTAGAAAGACGGTTCTCAGGGATCTATCCGGGTCGAAATGCAGGCAGGTTTCCCATTCAGAGACCGTATACAAATCGGGTAGCCTAACTGGATTCATGTCTTTCCTCCAGCTTGTAGTTTCGACATTTTATATCCGAATTTTAACCTACAATAACTAATTCAAAAACCTCTTTTTTTATTGTAAACATTTAAAAATAATAATATTCCTGTTGATTGTTCTTATGAAGACAATTATTGGGATTTGCTATTGTTTCCAATTTTTTAACAATTATATTGAGTCTACCATTTAGAATTTTGAGAATCGGATACCAAAATTGTACTAGGTGATCACAAAAAACCATATATGACCTGCAATTTGCAATTACTTTTCCTATTACTTTAATTATATGACTGAAAAGGCTAATGCGGTGATTGGCTAAAATTATATTATTTAAGGGGCATTTCCCAAGCTATCAAAACGCTTTAATTACGTTAAAAAAAAACACGTGTCAGATGTTTCGAATCGATGAGATACGCTTGAGCAATATGTTTACTTATTAGATCTGATTAGATTTTAGAGCTGATCCACCTATGTCAAGGTGTGCAGAAATTTGAAAAACTTTTTCAGTTTCTCGTACATAGAATAATTTTATCGACAATCTAGAATGTAGGTTTTGTTGTATGGTTGATGCCCTGAACTTTTCAAATCTGAGTTTTAAAGTACAATCAGACTTATGATCGCTCACAAAATTTCGAAACGCGATTGTGAGAAAACTAATAATCCCCCAGTTTCAGAGTTTTGCACACATAAAGTATGTGTCAATCCCGAAGTTGTCCCAAAAGGCCAACTAAAAAAATAGCTGAGATATTAATTTGTAAAAATCAGCTTAATTTTCCGGTTTTTCCCATTTTTCTCCGGTTCTAATTAATCGATTGGGAAGTACGATGTCTCATTTTGTAGGTATTTTTATCCTCAATCATTCGTTCTTGTAAAATTTCATCATTTCTGTAAAAGTTTCAAAGTTACAAGCAAACAAACAAGAAATACACGAGACCAATTCCATTTTAAATCATGCAATGAAATTAAGATTGAAATAGAAAATTATGTTGTATATGATTTTTATTGTTCTTTTGGGTAAATAAAGAGATATTTTTTTTTGGTTTGTGGAAAAATTTTTTTTTTTGCGAAGTTACGGCCTACACAAAAATTTCGCTAGTGATTTCATATTCACCCGAAAGAGATAGGGAATTATTTTCCAATCTCTCTATTTCCGTTAAAAATCGATTTTTTAACATTCTGTTTTCTTCATTTAGTAGTGTTTCAAATGTTTTTTCATTGCCCTTATGAATTTTTACTAAATTTTTAAAATTAACAAAATGGCGGCCATTTTTTGAAAAATAGAAAAACCTCATTTTCTCAAAAACATCACTTTTTTAAAGTTCAGTTTTTTTTTATGATTAGACAATATAAGAGGCAAAGTTTTGACATAGGTTTGGTCTGCGCTGTTATAGCCTACATAAGGTTACAGCAACGTCATCTTTCAGTGAGTAAAATAAAAGGGAAATTTGGATCTATTATCCATATTAGATGTCTATTAGCCATAGAATCTTTCAAATATTATTATTAAAAACCAATTTGATCATTTTGTAAAGACAAATGCGTGTTATCATTAACCACCGGTGGAAGACATTCATCGAAAAATTGTCGTCCGTCAGTATATAAAAATGAATGTATCGATGTTGAAGTTGTATGTTAAAGATGAAGCATACTTCTATTTATCTAATCGAGAAACATTAGTCTGTGGCAAAGGAAAGTGAGACTGCTAGCCGATAGGCGTTGTCAAAGATTTTGCGATTTCTTTTACTCTCGTAAAGTAAATGGACTTTCTATTGGTTTAATAGGAACTCCTATGCAAAGCATCGAGTAATAACGATCTTATTACATTCACTTATTGATATACTCGAAACGTTATAATGGAAGATTGTAATCCTTATTTCTTCAGTGACACCGATAAATTTGATATCTTTTTCCTGCAATTAACATCTTTTATAGTTTAGTTTTATTCTGTCAGCATGGAATGAATAACTTAAAAAGAAAATGTTGTCTATCTAAGGAAATATGTCTCGATTATGAAAGCGTGTATAAAAAAGTTATTGATGGCAATCCTAGAAATGATGTATTCTCAAAACTAAAAGAATTGTCCAATCTGTTACATCCCCTATTTCCAAATCATAAAATCACCTGTGATGATTTTGTTTGCAAAATTTGATTGAGAAACCGATTCGGTTCTATGTTTACATTCCCTTGAAATACTGAACAATTGTGGTCGCAATGTCAAACGCTACACTTAAAAATTGAACAGCAAGCCTCGGATGTCGATCGTGAACTGAATTATTTCAGAAATGATAAATTCGGAGTAGAACAGCTTTTTTATCTGTAGGCTATCAGTGCGATCGAGGCCGTTCGACGATCATCGCTGAAACCCTCGACCGCCGCCTCAGCTGCCATGTATAGAATTGTCACCGCTCAACAGAGATTACCGTGAGTGGGACGTTATCGCAGATTATTTCAATTCGATCATCGCCAACGATGCAACGCTCGATAACATAAGAAAGTTCCATTGTCTCAACTCTTCCCTCAGAGGTGACCTTCTTTGTATGATGTCACATTTAAATGAAACTAAACAAAAATTTCTCATTTTAAGAACTCAGTATGACAATACACGATGTATAATCGATAGCCATTTAAATGATCAATTTTTTTACCGAATTTGCATCGCGAAACTGCCATAGATTTATGCGATTTCTATTATAAGTCTACCGTAATTTTGGGGTCACTTACCGCGATGGGATTACCGATCGAACATTATGACGAGTTACTCGTTCATTTATTAACTTCGAACTTGGATCCTGAGACCCGCAAAACTTAGGTTTTTAAGCTAGGCTCCGAAAGGAATTATCACACTTTTAAGGACTTGAAAGAGTTTTTGAATAGTTGAGTTTGCGGATTGCAATTCGCAATTCCAACATTAAAACCGAACTCTGGAACCAATTTCAAGGTCAAAGAACAGTCGACACAAAACACGTAAGTCATCTACGTCCGTACAATCCGGATCCTGAATGATCAGTTCGTAAATGATCTGAATGGTCTTCGTGCCGATCGAGGCATTTCGAACAAAAGCCTATCACCGTACCCAGATGATGATGGCATTATTCGTCTGGGGGGTCGGCTGGATAATGCGGAACTACCTCGTCATACATAGCATCCTATTGTATTCCGGACACATCCAATTATCCATATTTTAATAATTCATACTCACTTACGCTGCAATCACGGCGGTTTGTCACTGACTTTTCGCACATTGCCCCAGAGATTCTGGATTGTACAAGCGAAAAAGATCATACGATCTGTCATTTTTAAGTGTTTAATATGTGTTCGAATAAAGGCCGAATTAAGCTCCTAGACAATGGGAAAGTTGCCTACCCCACGTATCAATAGACCAGACCGCCCATCCCTCCACTGCGGGGTGGATTACACTGGTCCATATAGTATCCGCCTTGGCAAAGAACAAGGACGAACGGACCAGCTTACGTAGCTCTCTTTTTTCAGAAACATTCGTCGCGGCTATCATACGCTTCGTATCTTCGTGGGATTCCCCAGTGTATATATAGCGACCAAGGCACCGCTTTCACTGGCGCCCAAACAGAGCTACCAATAGCATTTAATAATGCTATCCAAGATCAGTCATTCTTGGATCTTCTCGCCAAAAACAAATGTAGTGTGGAGTTTTATACTACCGGCTGCCCCTCATTTCGGAGGGCTTTAGGAGGCCGGGGTAAAAAGTGTTAAATTCCATTTCAAGCGAATTAAAATAGGAGCCCACATTCTCACATTCGAAGAGATGACTACCATTCTCTGCGAGATAGAAGCTGCGTTGAACACGCGACCATTAAGTTCTCTCATTGGCGATGTTGATAATTTGACCATCCTGACTTCGAAGCATTTTTTAATAGGTGGGCCCTTGAACGCTGTACCGGAAATTTCAAATTACCATTGTCAAATTACCCGGTCAACCATCTATCGCGATGGACGCTATGTCACCAGATGTTTGAAAGGTTCTGGCACCTTTGGTCCTCGGTTATCTGCTGTCGCTGCAGTATCGTACGAAATGTCATTTCGCGAAAAAAAAACGATTTCCGTCGGATAAATGGTGGCCGATAGCTCGGATAATCGCTTGTCCTCCTGGTACCGATGGAATTACGCACGTCGTCAAACTACGTACGTCGTCTTTATGGTAAAGGCCTGTTACTCAACTCGCCCTCTTGCCAGTTGATTATGAAAAAGCGACGTAGTATAATACTTACCATAGTTACTTGTTGTTATACAATTAAGGCATTCGAATTGATTAATTTTGCAGCAATACGCTGCAACGGAGCAGATATGTTTAATTACGCGAATTAAAAATTAGCGTTTATTACATTATACTATAAATTTAATGCGTACTGCCGCGTTGATGTCGTGCTATCTATTTCGGAAGGCCATGCTTCTTTTCCGCCCTTTTGTCGGCCTGTTCTGCCCTAGGTTGGACCGAGAACGTTTCGAGCTCAGATGAAGCGTAGTTATTCGCACGAAAGTGATTTTGTGTTCGGCGCGGCACGCGCACTCATTCTGAAAGTATACCTGATAAGTAATATGAATTTATTTCCTTAATTCGCACTTTTCCGAATTCCCGGTCTTCAAGATCCTGCGACCAACTTCTACTTTTCGTTGTCGCGTATACGGCAACACGTATATTTATTTAAATTTTTATCTCATAGAATATTTATCAAGTCGTCGATCCAAAGTACGTGAGTTCACAATCTGTTTCGCGGATTTAGTTGAATTTTGGACTGTTCATAGTTTGCGATTACAGAAATATTGAAGCGTAATCGGTTGGCAGAAAATTTATTAATAAATTGAACGCTTCAATTTTAAACTTTACTGAATATAAATTAAATTTCAAATGTTCGCGAACGCAGTTTGCTACATTTTCTAAATCTAACTGTTGATTGAAGGATATTTGTAAAATATATGCGCAATTATTATTTTGTTAATTTTAAAATTTTTATAAATATTTAAATACAAAGAAAACTTTTTACTAATTACAATAATTCTATTAGCAGATGAATACTTTCAAATATAAATTTTTAATATATATAAACAATAGGCTTTAGGAAATTCTGTTGAGAGGACTGTTTAGACTTAGAAACTATTTGTGGTTGTTGTTTTATTCATAAATTTCGCTTTATTTATACCATTTATTACCCGCTTTTCCCTGCATACATTACGTTGGGGTTTTATAAATATTTTTTTAATCATATCCGGTCGGATGCTCGTGGAGGTCGTCTAATGATTAACGCGAAAATATCGTTATACTTTTGCACAATGTCGGAGACCTTCTTGCGACCTCGGCGATTTCCCTGGCGGTTCACCATCACCGACTTTCTACACTTATCTTGCGCCTCTGAGCCATATCCCGGAGCCCTCTACTTATTACGTATTTTCATTTTATTCTATTTAAGTAATTTGAGAAAAATTGAAACCCGTTATTTAATTTATTTTGTTTTAAGTTCTTTCGAAAATTGTTTCGAGAAATGTCACAGTATTACTTATATTGTTATTGTCACAATAATTTTTTTCTTTTTGGCTAACCTTGTTATTGGCAATATTTTGATATATTTGATTTTGTATCGCTTTGCATTTAGAACAATGCTTTACGAATTTAAGTTTTATATGGAATTCGAATTTTTGGTTAGACATTCGATCAATATATCGAAAGTCACGTTAGCGCTCGAACAAAACAAAAATGTGTAGCACTGTTTGATTACATTCCCTACGTTTGCACATAATGCAACTGGTCAAATTTCATCCTATGAATCAGGAATCTCAAACCCCTATTCGCAGATTTTAATGCGGAATAACTTAAAATTACTAGCTGTCTCGACGTTTTCATAACGGGAATAGTTTTTTAGAAATGTCCAACACACACACACACACACACGCACGCACGCACACATGCACACACGCACACGCACACGCACACCCGCACACACATATTTATGCGAAACGCATACTTCCAGTACCAAAATACGGTCCTGGAACTTTTTACTGATTTTCACGATAGTTCCAGGACCTATAGCCAAATTTAGGCATAACCGAGCGTAGGCGAGGTTCTGAGGGGGTAGGTTGGGATAGTTTTTAGGGGGGGGGGTCTATATAATATATATATATATATATATATATATATATAGAGAGAGAGAGAGAGAGAGAGAGAGAGAGAGAGAGAGAGTGAGAGGGAGAAGAGACGAGGGTCCATTATTATACTTTTTTTGCAGATCTGTCGCACGTTCAATTAATCATGCCGCATTTCAATTCACAAGACCTTCAATCCGATTTGGTGGCGGAGCAGAGTTCTCCCTTAAAAAACCATTGAATTTTGATTTATGTGAACCAATTTACACGGATCCTTCATTATTTCAAATGTGACTGTATATTGTGGAACAATTATTTGCATATTATAACACTGTAATATAACATTCTCTCAGAAATGTTTGTTATAGACAACTGGTCTGTCCTATAAATAATATATATTATGGATAGCGAAGAACGACCACGTTACTATATTTGAAATTATATCCAATATTGCCCAATTGTGATCACCTGTCTTTTTTATATTAATTCATTATTACTTCCTATAATAAAGATTTCGTTATTCCTCCATACAACATGTTGATAATATAAAATGGATAATCTCACACAGCTTCAAATTTAATATAAATAAATTGAAACGTAATTCCATGAATACATGTGAAAAATAAAAAAGTAAAATACACCACACAGACGTCAGAAGTACATGATTTTGCATTAATTGCACGAAACTAATCTAATAAGCATAATATAATTATATATTTTAGATTTAATTCTTTACCGTTTTTTATATTGTAATAGTTGTAAAGTTTAATTTATTATTCTACCGATTAAATTCACATAAAAAATAAAATGATTGTCAACCGGATAAATGAATGGTAAAGCACGAAGAAATAGAATCAAATAGACAAAATTTTACGTTTAGATAATGGTGAAAATGATAATTTATTATCAAATATGTTTTTTAAAAAATAAAAAATTATATTGCGAGAAATAGAACATATTGTTGAATCACAATCAAATTCATGCTGTTAATATATGTTTTAAGATATGAGCATATTCATTCATAAATTAAGATACACTTCATACCTTCGATCAATCTTCAAATGTTCATACATCATACATCATCTCTCTCATAATTATCATATAAAATAAAATTATGATCTTACAATAACACAAATAAAAGTCCTTCAATTCAGTTTACCAATTATTCATGACGTAATCGCTATATTCATGATTATAATTAACTTTGACTGCATCAAAGTTTTTTGAATTGTCTTTATCACAATTAAAGAAAAGAACAGGAATAGAAATTCTTCTTCTATGATGCGAGAGCAGAGAGAGAAAGAGAGACTTATCGTATTAAATGAAATCCAACTCGACATGATGGAAAATCACACAGATTAAAAATAAGATATCAACTTATCATTTGAACATCGATTATGCATATATCATAGAACTCCTCGATTCGCTGAACAATTGGTCCATCAAAAATTCATAATGATACATCAGTGCATCGGATTTGGCCTTAAATTGCTCCTTGTTTCCATTGACCCGAATTTCCGTTACTTGGTATGACATTACCTGTAGAAAATGGCGGAATGGCGTCAAAGTAATCCGGACAAGAACGGAGCGTCGTTTTCACAATTAATCCACAAACATTTCCAAGCACGAATGCTGACGCGGACATGAACCGGATATAAAAAATACTTTATGACGAGTCACTTGCTAATCATTGCTCAACCATACTTTTTTCCAAGCGAGAAGAACCGGACTTCGGTTCGCAGAGAACTTCATTCGTTTTTGTCACAGTACTAACTATTCATCCAGAGACCCGGACTTCTTCCTCAAATCCAAATAGTACCAAACCTAGCCGAAGCGATCCGAATATTATCGACACGCATTGATAACACACATACGTGTTGGTTTCAGCGTTAGCATTGTTTCTATATTAAATAATTCACTCTTTTACTCTCTCACTATCTCTTCTTTTCTCTGCTCTGTTTCTCGCTAATTCTATTTCTCCTCTTTTATTCGTTCGCTATTTCATTCTGGGCCGACTCACTCATTTTGCACATTACAATATGTAGGTGTGAAAATTCGCCCATGAATAAATAAACTAAATAAAAGTAGGCTTTAGTCCAAGAAAGCAGACGTGATTCATTGATTCTGCATACCAGACTAATAATCTGGAAGTTTTGTCATGTATGCGAAACTCCGTAACTGGAGAAAATCGTGTTTTGTTCAATTACTTGAAAATCACGCATCAATTTACTTGGACGATATTTTTTTTATTATATTCGTAATTAGCAGGCGAAGATTCGCTGAAAACTGTGAATCATTTATAATTGCAATGGTGAAATCTTTCCGAATTTTTATCATACTTACTCTGTATCTCTATGTAAGAGGCAAACTAGCGTTTGCCTGAAGATTTTATTATAATATAACAATTAACATCGTTCCAAGTTTTAACAAATACATAGCCGTCTTTAAGGGTGGGCCCATCGGGCCCGGACCCAGGCATCCGCGGCGGTAAGGGGCCCCATAAGTCTGACATTTTCAATTTTTTTACGACCTGCGTTATTATGCAATAAAAATAGTTTTTCTTTATTTTAGTTCTATTATATATTAATAATCTTATATTATAAACATAGTTTAATTACTTAAATGTAATAAATATATAAACATCTTCTTTAAAAAACTTTTTTTTTGTAACGGCGTGCGTGAAGTTCGGCTTCTCATGCATGAAATGCGTGCGTAAAGCACCACTTTTACTCGCGCTCATCCCTAGCGCGTGTAAAACATTTCCAGCTTGCTTGAATCCTCCGCAGAATATGTAAAACCAGTACGGTATAAACCACCACCTAGGAAATAATAATAAATATATAATTATAAAATAATATTTTGCCGTTTTCTTATATTTTAAATAAAATTTACATATTTTAATTTATAAAAAATATAATTATTTATATATTTGAAATTACATATTTGTTTCGTGGAGGATTGACCACTTTCGTTCAATACATTTTTTTCTATGTTTACAAATATTGTTCTTAGAATTCACGTTCCAAAATAATATGTTTTCCATAATAATATAAACAAACACTGAAGAAACTCTTGCAAAATAGAAAAATAATCACTTTCTTCGTAACCATATGGAGAGAACAATGGATTCAAGGTAATTTGTTTCCGATATCATACTGTTATAATTATATATTTCTTATCCGGGCGGGGGGGGGGGCTCCGTCTCCCGAACCCCCCGTACTTCGCCACAGTCCAACTAATAGCACATTTCTTGTTTTAAGGTAAGTTATCTCCGAGATTTACGCACAAAATTACAAAATCTGTTAATAATGAACCGAACTTCACGCAAGTAGTCACAAAAATAGTATGCGTGAAAACTCATGAACGAGCAGGTGATTTTCATTTCGTGAAATTGTCACCATCGCTTTTCTATTTATTTATTTCATCTCAGTTTTCTTATGCTACGACGGAAATAGATATGTATTCTTACGGTATTAACAAAAAAGTTGCATAGCGTCAACATACAAATTTTACAATACAGTAAGAATTCCTGAAACGGGCCACCCAAAAACATGATATCTTATTTTTTGCTGCAAATAAGTTTTGCTTGTAGTATTTAATGATAAATAACAATTCCCCAAACGATTTTGAAAAAAAAAATTTTTAGTGATTATGTAGGCAATTTAATTATTTTCAACATTTTAACTGCAAAATTCATATCTCGGAAACTTCTCGATCGATTTTCAAAAACTAAATTTTTTAAAATTTGTTTTGAAATAAAGTATAACCGTGAATTTTTCCATATTTTTATACCGATTATTACATTATTTAAAACGTAGTTGTTTATAACAAATTAGTAAAACATAGTGATCTTGGTCGATTTCAATTCGAAAGAAATAGAGCACATAGAGCCAGAGTTGCCGATCCGCGGAGAATTCCCATTTCCACCGCGTTCCGGCCACGGAGATTTTCGTCCCCTTCCGTGCTTCCCGCGGACTCGCAGCGGAGAATCCACATGCAAACGCGGCTCATCCGTGTGATTTCTCCTCCGCACTCACACTACCAAAGTTGACGCGCCCGTGTGATATCCCCACCGCACTCACACTATCAAAGTCGGCGTGTCTGTGTGAGCTCTACTGACGCTGTTAGGGTCCCTTCACATGGAGAGCGGTTCGAGCGCGGATCGCGGATCGCGGAAGGACGGCGGATTGGATTTCGACCAATCACGGACGATCCGCAACTTTTGACGATACGCTCCGCTGAATCTCAATTCCTGGGTTCACATGGAGCGGATTTCAAGAGAATTACGCCGCGTAACACCAATCACAGTACAGCTTTCATCTGGCGCTTTGCCGTTTTGAAATTTATTGAACTCGTGATTGGTGGTACGCTGCGTATTTGCTTAAAAATCCTCTCCATGTGAAGCCGGGAATTCATATTCAGCGGACCATAAACAGAAAAATTCAAAAGTGTCGAGAAATATATTTGAAGTGCTAATAAAAGTTTTAAAAATAATTAGCTTATTGTGAAAATGAGTTCAGAAATCTTACTTTTGTACATAAGTAGTTTAGTTAAAAATTTCAATACATGTACAAATGTATTTGAGAAGCATGAACGACAAATGAAAATAAGAGAATTGTACTCTCTGTACATTCTACAAAAAGAAAGTGAAAATCGCTCCGATAGAAAATATTAGGTGCGACCTATATTTTCTGCACAACAAAGATTTCTCCAAGGTGACAGCGACAATCTTATTATGGAAATCAATTCTGAAGGCGATGATAAAGTAATGGACTATTATCGAATGGAACCGTCTATTTTTTCTGAATTACTCACATTAGTAACGCCACTCATTGAAAAGAAATCAGTTATTCGTGAGCCAATTCCAGCAAAAACTAGACTCGAATTGTCGTTGAGATTTTTGGCATCAGGTGACACTCTAGCTTCAATTTCGTATGCTTTTCGTGTTGGAAGAAACACTATCTCCAGTATTGTGGCAGAAACATGCGAAGCTCTATGGATTTCCTTAAAAGACAATATGTTTGTGGCACCAAGTCCAGAAAACTGGAAAAAAATTGCCGACGAATTTGAAGAGACGTGGAATTACCCCAATTGTATCGGTGCTATTGATGGCAAGCATGTCACAATACAGGTACGTTCATGGAAATCTTTTATATATCAAGTATAATATTTAGGGCTTTATTTATATCTAAATATTTGTTTTCTTTTATAGGCTCCACCAAATAGTGGTTCGTCTTATTATAATTATAAAGGCAATCATTCTATAAATTTATTAGCACTTGCAGATGCAAAATATCGCTTTATTATGGTAGATATAGGAGCCCAAGGTAGACGATCGGATGGAGGAGCTTTTACTGAAAGTGCTATAGGAATCCATTTTCAAAATGCCTTGTTTAATCTGCCAAATCCTCGCCCTATTGAACTCAATGGATTACCATTGGAATATGTGCTTTTAGGAGACGAGGCATTTATACTGACTGAATACATGATGAGGCCTTTTCCTCGTAGCTGTGCCCTAGACATGAAAAAAAAAGGTGTACAATTATCGACACAGTCGAGCAAGGCGAGTAGTAGAAAACGCCTTTGGATTACTCGCTGCTAGATGGAGAATATACAGATCTCCAATTACTACGACACTAAAAACTGCACTAAAATGTGTACAAGCAACCATAGTTTTACATAATTTTATTCTTAAGAATGAACATAAATCGAATACAAGTTATTCGACTTTGACACCGCAGGACCGAAGTACCACTTCTTGTTTCCAGGCACTCTCGAGTGCTCCTGGGAAGCACAAAAATAGAGGTATCGAAATAAGGAATGCATACACTGACTTTTTTCTAGGAAGTGGAGCTATAAATTGTCAGTGGGAAAAAGCTATGAATAATGATTTTTGATTTAACAATAATTTATTAGTATTTGCTAAATGTTTGTAATAAAATTGTTAAAGTTTGTAATAAAATTTATGAAAAATAATAAAAAACATTAATTGAATAACCCAAATTCTTCTTCCAACTCGTTCAACTGTTGCAAAATTGTTATTTCAAATGTGGCCCTTTCTCGAGCTGGCAGCCTTCGCAAACGTTCTCCGATGAGTAGTAAAAATCCATCAACACCATCTGGAGCTTTTATCGGAGTTTGCAACGATGACAATATTGCCCTATGTATGTCATTTTGATCAAATCATATTTTTCCGATTCTATAAAAAAAGAACAAAACATGTGTACTAGTTTTCTGAATTAAGTAATAAGGATTGAACTTACTTTTTGGTCTCGGTAACTGAAAGTCTCCATCAGAAGTACTGCTTCCTGGTGAAATTAGCGATGTCGTCGGAGCATCTGGACCTGATATCAATAAAATAATTGATAGAAATTAAATGTTTATTCGAGTACTGAAGTCTGACGGATATGGCTCTCCAGATGTAACTTGTAATGTTATTTCATTTTATTTCATGCAATCAGTATTGAAAAATTAATACAATAATTCAATTGTGAAGTTCTTGTGAATCTTATAGTAAATGTTAACTTTTAAAAATTTTTTTAAAAAGAGTGTATATAATATATAATAAATAACGCATAACAGAGGTCTAAGTAATCATTTCGGACAGACTACAGTTCTTCGATAAACATTCACAAATTTCTTTGTAGCAATAATTTTTAATGATGAATTAACATTGTGTGAATTAACAAGTGTGAATTAACATTACGAGTGAACTCTGAAGAGTCATATGTGACAGACTTTGGTTTTTAAGTACATATTTATAAATTTCAAGGCACGAAAAAGTAGAATCATTTAATTAAGTTTTCAATGCTGAAAATAATATTAAATTATATATTAAACTTCAGAGAACCAAATCTGACAGATTTTAATACTCGAATAAAGATTTAAGATATACTTTAAAATATACAATCGAACATGTGTTATAAACATTTACTAAAATGACTTCATATACTTACTTCTAAATGTGGGAGTTATATTGAACAAATCCTCGGGGTTGTTAATGAATTCATCATTTTGTTGTGATGACACAATACTGCCGGCATCATTAACTGGTTTTTCAGCTAGTGGAACATTTGAAACAGTCCTAAAAAAATTTAGATTAGTGGCTAAGTATTTGACAGAAAATAAGTGTATACATAAAATAAATTGTAGTAGGTACACAACAACAAACACAACAAAGGTTCAAAATTACACTTACAAAGATGTAGGCTCTAACGTGTCATCCAGAAATTTCATCTGCTCGTACAGCTGAAACGAGCATTTGACAGTTTTCGCTGCTGACCCACTCGGTTGGTACGCGGTGCTTATGCGCTTCGCTTTGACATAACTGTCACGCAGTTGTTTAAAGCGCTGCTGATAAAATTTAATATCATCTTTTGTGCCTGTATAATAAAGAAACCAATAACATTTTTCTGTCAAAAGCATTCGTTATAAATGAGAATAAAGTTTCAAAAAAATAAATGACAATTTTCAAAGGTACCTCCTAATTTGTCTGCTACTTTCATCCACAGTTCCGCTTTCTTCAAGTGATGTCTTTCCTTTAGAGGAAGGCGGAAATCATACAGAGGCCGGTGGAGTTGGACTTCACTAATCAGTGCCTCATTAAACTCCACGGTGTTTTTTTAGAGGGTTTCACACTTTGTGCTGATCCTTCAACATCTCCTTCATTATTTCCACTACCCTGTATATTTTCTTTTTCTGGGCTTTCAACTTCAATTGATTTTGCAGCTATAATAATTTGGTAAAAGACATTTAGTTATTGAACTAAAACTGTATATCTGTTGGTGTTACTTACCAATAACAATACAATTATTTTCGTTTATTCTAAAATTGTGCAAATCTTCATCGAAGAAATAAAAGCACCGATGCTGTGCTAACATATTAATATCTTTTATGAGTGGATTTAAATGCCACATGCAATATCCACATCTTATGACCTGTAGTAAGCATTAAAAATTTATATATAAATAAAATAAAAAACGAATATTTAATTACATACTTATGTACACACAGGAACTCTTGTCATTACTTACACCTATTTCTGCAGCATTCGGAGTACTCATTTTATAAATAACGATGTTATTTACATTTTTTTTATTGTTTTCTGTAATATTTTATCGCTTAATAGCAGATTCGTTCGAACAATTTGTGTTTTGCGCGGCTCCAAGTCAACATGTTTACGTAAATACACCAACACAAAGTTTGCGTAAGGAACGGCGGTTCAGAAATGGCGGATCGTTCGTGATTGGTCGAAATCCAATCCGCCGTCCTTCCGCTATCCGCGATCCGCGCTCGAACCGCTCTTCGTGTGAAGGGACCCTTAGAAGGAAATTTGACGGACGTATCCTTCCGCGAATTCCGATACTATAAATAGAACTTTCTTTTCTTTTATGATTTTGGAATATATCTAGGCGCGAAATTCAAAATGAAGATACAACTAATTGTTGTTATTTATCAGGAAAATTCCTACTTTTATTAATCAAGTTGTTTTAATCAAAATGAATTATTTTTTCATGTAAATTCAATTCAAAAATATGCTAGCCAAGTTTCAACTATCCTAAATAATTTTTTATTCAATTTGAAAAATAAGTATTGAATAAATAAAAGAATCATTATTTTAATAATCTATTTTTCAAAATTATTTTTAACTTATTGATATGTCCGAAATTCTTAATTTCTAAATTATTATATTTTTTGACAGGTTATTTCCCCCGCGTTATTGACGATTTGTCTATTTGCGGGTCGGCTCTCGGGTGGAGAGGTACAGGACAGAGACAGACAGTACAATGACAGAACTAGGCATATACAACACAACACCCACCCAGAGCCAGTCCCCCTACCCCAATATCGGTACCACCAGCAGATTCGGCGGTCTGTGCCTTAGCGAGTACGACGCGGGGCTTATCCCCTCTTTATCCGAGATAAGACCCACGACGTACCGACCGCGGATAAGATGCTGACGGTACCGATAACTGCCGACGGGGGTCGGCAGCGGTCCCAAATTCGTACCTTCGCCCAGCAAGGTTCCCCGGTTATTCCACACTGGACATAAGCAGAGAAAATTGCAGGACGGGGGTTCGAACTCGGGCCCTTCGCTACATTTAGTTCGGGCGGACTAAGACTGACGCCTTAGCCCGCACGACCATCACGCCGTCCTTAATTATTATATCAAAGAAACTTTACTTCTTTTAAGGAGACATCTAAAAGCAATGTATTCAATTTATTCATGCAATCCAATATCAAAGCTTAATATATTTTAACCAATTACAATGTTTTTAATATTGAAAATCTATAAAATGAGATTAACCCATATACATCGAACCAAAGAATTCTAAATTCAGATTTCAGAAGTTAATTAATAATTCTTTTTATTCAATTTTTATGATTTAAGTTCAATTTATAAATGTTCCATATCAAAAAAATCAAAATTTTATTATTTGTGATTTTAATGCGGAAATTTTCGCTAATCAATAACAATAGATAATATATTGAATCCAACGAAACTGTTCTTATAATAATAATAATAATTCTTTTGATTAGGATTGCAACTTAAATATATTTGTATAAAAATGCCATAGTTAATAATATTGAATGGAATAAATGTTGTGGGAATCAAAACAGAGTATTTTCGTATTTGCTTTAACATTATATATGCCAAAATAAATTTTAAAAATGTAATAATAGATTGTCCAATAAACAATTTGATATGCATGATCGTTATTATGATCATAAAAAAAAAAGTCGTCCCATATTGGACGCGAACGCCAAAAATATTCTTTACTTTCCAACGCTTAGACCACTCGGCTACCAAGCGGTACGGGAGATTTAACAATAATCCTCCTAATAAAGTTTTGCCCGACAGTATACTATATAATAAAAACTATTTCATTAATCAAATTAATCCCAGGCGTTATTAATGTAAGCGTTTTTTTCATTGAATATGAAAAATGCATAAATTGAATTAAAATCATAAAATTCGAATAAAAAGAATTATAAATGTATGTCTCGAAACTATCACTGGTTTATATTGTTTTCAGTTAGTTATTTATTCTTTAAAAATATAATTATATCGTTAATTATGTTGTAAGTTATTGCTAATAGTTAAAACAATACCTTCAAAACTGCTAAACAAAAATATTTAAAACGTTTATTTCATGAAATGTGAGATTATATCGGAAAAAACGCGTGTTCTACTATGTTTTGCATTTACTTTTACGCTACATTTTCCTGAATTGCTATTTAAGTTATATTTATATAATTGTATAATTGTTATAAATATAATACGTGACTCGGATGTAAGCTCGATCCTGAATTTTCTTCTCTCTGATAATTTTGGAATAAACCTAGGCATGACATTAAAAATGAAAAATTCATTATTAAAAATTCAAGCAGTCTTAATTTATTAATTTCGAACGATTCGGAACAACAAAAATCGCTGTTCGTTTTCAATTTTTAACATAAAAATTGCAACTTTAACAGTTTTATGAAGATACATGCAGAGCAGTAACTCTGAAATTGTTTAATAATATTTTATGGTAATTTACGACATTAAAGTCTGCGCATGCGAATACTTCGAGCATTATCACCAATTATAATGTAATATATCACATTTGTTTGTATTAATATAAAAGAATAACAGAAATAGAGATTTTGTTTCCATAATTACCCGTATTTACTAATATATGTACCTGTTACAAAAAAATTTATAATAATTGTATTTCATGAACGAATAACGAGTTGTTCTTGTAACGCCTTGATTCTTAACAACCCTCATGTTTGATTGTTGATGCAATTGAAATATGTATTTTTTTCATGAATTTTCATAAAAAATTAACTAATGTTTAACTATTGCATCGTACATATTTATATTGTATGTAAGTAGATAACATACCGACCGAGAGTTTTACGAATTTATTACACATGTATTTTTATAATTCAGAACCTTATTATGTAATATATTGTTAGGTATGAACTGGAAACCTATTCATTTGTTGATTTATATAGTTACTAAAGTATTTATTTATTAATGTCGTTATAACTTTAACTCATTTTTGTGTTATGTTTTTTGTATATTTATTACATCTATCAGGCTTTTTAGATGTTTGTCTTATTTACTTATTTTTCCCAAAATATTTATGGGAAAATAAATAAAAACTCTTTTCCTCGCCACCCAAGGGGTAGAGTCCAAGGCGCGTTTTTTTAATGTGATATCCCCTGTGGGTCTAATCCACGAATCAACTATAAACTAATATAAAAATAATATAAGAATTTGTATAAAAACATAAACGAATAATTATCTATTACATCGTAAATGTTTATATAGTATGTAAGTAGATAACTTACCGACCGAGAGTTTTACGAATCAATTACATGTATTTTTTTAATTCAGAACCTTATTATATAATTTATTGTTGGATATGAACTGGCGATACTTATAAGTATATTCGATTTCTAATATTCATCATCATTTTCTAGTGTATGTACATTTTTTATGGTTGATCGGAATCGCGGGCACGTTGTTCGTTTCAGGTTAAACATTGCTTTGTTTACATACATTTTATTAGTGATACATCATTGTGAACGTGTTAGAATTGATCTTCAATTTTGTCTACGTGGTAAATAAACTTTTTGCTTGTAATTCGATTGAATTCGTTGTTTCTTTCCCCTATCGCCTTTTTCTCAAAATGAGTTTGCAATCTTCAAATCCTGTAATCTCTGTAGCGGAGCGCCCTCGGAAAATTTCTAAAAAACCAAAGATCTTTCACGAATCTTGGTATGATGAGTTCCCTTCGTGGAAAGAATGGGTGATAAAAGTAGAGGATCCTACGAAATATTTGTGTAAATTTTGTGATAAAATTTTTGCATGTGGTAAATCTCAAATCGTTGATCACGAGGCGAGACCAAAACACAAACAAAGAGTCGAAGCGTTTTTAAAATTAAAACAATACGGTGTTGAGAATGTTTCTTCGATCTTAACAACCGATTCGTCCCAATCGCAATCTGAACTGCCAATGCCGTTTACTGAGAAAGTAAAAATTGCCAAATTAAAATTAGCTGCATTTTTCACAGAACATAAACCGTTTGCCATTTGTAAAGACTTGATAGGCCTCTTCAAAGATTTTGATCCCAAGGTATTAGAATACCTTCATTTAGGGCGTACACAAATGACCTCTAGCATTCAGTTTCTTGCCGACATAGAAACAGATCGCGTAGCAAATAATTTGCAAACGCAACCTTTTTCCGTGTATGAAGATGAAACGAGTGATAGAACTTAGCAAAAGTGAATGTCATTGATGGTTAGGTATGTTGATAAAATTTCGCTTTCTGTAAGGGTTGAACTATTTCAATTGATAGATTTAGATGCTTCCGATTGTTCAGCTTAAAAAATTTTTAAGGCATTTGAGGAAGCCTTGACACAAAAGAAAATTCCTCTCTCGAATGTAGTTGGGTTAGCGTGCGATAACGCGAGGGTTATGGTCGGGCATTGTTCTTCTTTTAAAACCCATTTGCAGAAAAAAAGTCCACGAGTTCAAATATTTCCTTGTGTCTCTCATTCTTCAGCATTAATAGCAAAGTATGCTTGCGCCAATATTCCCGATGTTGAGGATTTAATAAAAGCATTGCCAGCTTTTCTTAATAATAGTCCCAAGAGGCTCTCCATTTATCGCCAAATCGTTTCCGAATTCGGAGGAAAAAATCAAAAGATTCCCAGTCATTGCGAAACTCGTTGGCTCGTTCGCTACCGCTGTATCAGCGTTATAGTGGAACAGTGGGAAGTCCTTTTGAAATTTTTAATGGTCCTCGCTTCAGAAAAAGTAGTAAAAGCCCAAAATTTGCTAGATACGATGCAAAAACCTTTGACACATGCCAATTTTGTCTTTCTGAAATTCACGTTGAATGTATTTAATATTTACAACGCTATGTTTCAGAAACAAGAAACAATGATACAGGAATTGCAGCCGTTATCTGTCAAATTATTCATCTGGGTTCTTGAAAAATATCTTAAACGCGGCCTTCTTCAACCACCGGAATTATTTTTCAATACTATTAGAAATGTGGATTTTTCTAATCCTAATGAATTTTTTCAAAATTGTTTGAAGTTTTACATAATCGTAAGAAATGAAATTCGCAACCGTCTTCCATTTGATAATTATTTCTTATCGTGCGTTTCCTTCTTGCATCCTGAACGTGTATTTCAATGCGATATACATAACTCCCTTTCTAGAATCCTTCATCTGTGTAGATGTCTAGGTCCTTTCAACGAAATTGATATAAAGGAAGAATGGGATGCATTTTTGCAAATCTCTTCTGAAGAAAAAAATTCCTTTTCTTCAAAAACTTTTGATGGTATGTGGACTTCCATAGGTTTATATTCTCGTTTTCTACATATTACTCACCTCATAACTCTTATCCGAACACTTCCTCATTCGAATTCAGAGACTGAACGCCTATTCTCAATGATAACGGACGCGAAAACTTCCAAGAGAAATCGTTTAGGCAATAAGACGATCAATTCCATTTGCATCGTTCAAGCAGCATTACGGGCGCGTAATGAAACTGCAAGAACAATGCAATTCTCCCAAAAACATTTGGAATTGTCGAAGTCTGCCTATTACCACCCTTCCATCGACAATGTCTCCGCACTGCGACTCCACCCTTGGAACGAATAACATTCGTTCTAAATTCCATAAATCGTTTCTAGTCTCTCTAGTAATTTCTTTAAGAAATAGGTTCATAGTCGATTCGTGGATTAGGCCTACAGGGGATACCACTTTAAAAAAAACGCGCCTTGGACTCTACCCCTTGGGTGGCGAGGAAAAGAGTTTTTATTTATTTTCCCATAAATATTTTGGGAAAAATAAGTAAATAAGGCAAACATCTAAAAAGCCTGCTAGATGTAATAAATATACAAAAAACATAACACAAAAATGAGTTAAAGTTATAACGGCATTGACAAATAAATACTTTAGTAACTATATAAATCAACAAATGAATAGGTTTCTAGTTCATACCTAACAATAAATTATATAATAAGGTTCTGAATTAAAAAAATACACGTGTAATAGATTCGTAAAACTCTCGGTCGGTATGTTATCTACTTACATACAATATAAATATTTACGATGCAATAGATAAACATTAGTTAATTTTTTATGAAAATTCATGAAAAAAATACACATTTCAATTGCATCAACAATCAAACATGAGGGTTGTTAAGAATCAAGGCGTTACAAGAACAACTCGTTATTCGTTCGAGAAATACAATTATTATAAATTTTTTTGAAACAGGTACATATATTAGTAAATACGGGTAATTATGGAAACAAAATCTCTATTTCTGTTATTCTTTTATATTAATACAAACAAATGTGATATATTACATTATAATTGGTGATAATGCTCGAAGTATTCGCATGCGCAGACTTTAATATCGTAAATTACCATAAAATTTTATTAAACAATTTCAGAGTTACTGCTCTGCATGTATCTTCATAAAACTGTTAAAGTTGCAATTTTATGTTAAAAATTGAAAACGAACAGCGATTTTTGTTGTTCCGAATCGTTCGAAATTAATAAATTAAGATTGCTTAAATTTTTAATAATGAATTTTAACATTTTGAATGTCGTGCCTAGATTTATTCCAAAATTATCAGAGAGAAGAAAATTCAGGATCGAGCTAACATCCGGAGACACGTCTTATATTTATAATGTAACGAGATTCGTCACAGATCTCACCCCCACCTCCCGTAAATTCCCAGTTTCCCAGAAAAGAAACAGAGGACCACGACTAAGCCGCGCAGTGGCAAGTCGACAGGATACGCAGACATCCTGAATCGCCGCAGATCGTAGGACGTCAGAAACCGAATTGCTTCCCCTATTCAAAAAGGTACATCCTCTCCTCTCACCTCCCACTACCGGTCCGTCAACTGCAATTGCAGCGGTTGAACGGCAAGTTTCAATTCTCGAAGAAGCGTCCGCTCGTGTGAGAACGCTTCTCTCACACCTTTGATGCGCGAGCCTCTTCCCCCCTTTTGCCCCTCATATATCACCAAGCTAAGGAATCGGTGCTCCAACGATCGTCGCCTCGACGCACGAGAGCCCGTTCCCATTTCTCATCCCCACCATGGCGACTGCTCCGCTAGCCGTTCGCCTCAGTCGTGCATGCATCCATCGCACTTACTCGACGCACGACCCCTTTCCCCCCGCTGGATTTTTCCATGCGGCATCTTCGCCTCGACGTTCGTCGCAACCGCGACACGCAAGGAACCGATGTTCGCTTCCGGTTCCCCACCAGCAAAACCTTTCCTATCAGAAAAACCACGGTTATAAATGGCATCCCTGGTGGGGAAATCAAACTAGATTCCCCAAAAATTTAACTTTTGAGAAATTTGTTATCGGGAAAATTCGCCGGTTAACGAGTAACGAGTGTCGTTTCCGAGTTTTCTAGTTCGCGGTCGATTTTGTTCGTGTTCCCCCATTTTAGTTATAAGATTCTTTAGATTTAAGGACATAAGAATATTTGAAATTCGATATAATAAAATATATAATATGTCTCCCTTTGTTCCCATCCTCTCCTTTCCATTTTCGTCATCCCCAGGTTGGAAAACGGAAAAGATAAAGATCCGTTACAAAGAGTGACGGTTGACCTTGCGCGAACGGTGCGTTCCAAAAATTTCAATTTTCGAACGTATTGTTTTCGTCTCGGGAGAAGTTGTTGTTTTTTTTGTGAAGGCCGAGTGTTGACGAGTTCTGTTTACACTCGGCGACCACGAGTAAATAATTACTGGTTCGTTCGTTTTTTTTTTTTGAAATTAACGATCGCTACGGAAATTAAACTCCCTCGAAGGTTGTTTACTTTCGAGTTTTGCTGTCCTTGTCCCTCCCAACGGCCCTTTGTTCAAACGAACAATTTCCAATCCGTTACGGCGAGTACGTACGAGTCCGGCATGTTCGAAGAAAATAAAATAATATACCACCTTTCCTGTCGTCCCCGAAAAATTTTAGTTATCCAATAACCCGAATAACATTGAAAAGTAATTAGTTTTTTTTTTGTCAAAAATTTAACTTCCGACTTTTCAAATTCATAATTTTTTTTGTGTAATCTGATTAGATTTTTCACATTTCTTAATTTTCTCTCAGTTACGTTGTAAATTTTCATCGCGTCACGAGTATAAATTTCCCATTTTCTCTTTTTTTTCTTGAATTTATTCTCCCTTTGCCGAGTGGCAGTTACGTGCACCATATACGTGCTAGATAGATTCTCCCCTTCTCTCCCCCCTTTTTTGCCACGTTACATCATAGGAGGAGAGTCACGTCTTGCGCCACACCTTCTGCCTAATATTGTAATTTATGATTAGGATTTATGATTAGGATTTATGATTATGATTTATGATGTGTGATTATCTATGTTAACCCAATTATTTTCCGTACAGTTACAGGTGTCAGTGCGGTAACGCGTTAAAAATCGAGTTTAGCAATTTTCGTGAACGGAAGTGATTTTCGCATTGCCGTCGGTTTGGGGAATTTCCGGATTTCCTTCCGCCGTCGTCCGATTTTCCACTTGGAAATTATTAAAAGTTTTTTTTTCGATATAGAACTTTGAAATTTTCCAAACCGTTTCCGCTGCAACGGTACGTTACCGGGAGACTTTTGTGAATTGGTGATATCTTTTTTTTTTGCGTTCCCCCCCCCCCCCCCCCTTCTTCCACTTCAAGATGGCATCCCCCTCCCACGTTACTGACTCGATGCCGATCGTCCCCACGCTCGTAATCACGACGTCAACGGAGAATTCTCCGATTACGACGACGTCGCAGTCCCTCGGTTCAACGGCAACGCATGTCTCCCCGTCGAGCGCAGTCACTATTCATGCCGCCACCCCCGCGCAATACGCCGTGATACGCGCGGAGATTGACAGGATTATCGATCTCCGTGAGTTGATCGGGCGTTGCGATCGCGCGGAAATCCAAATTTCCGGGTCAACCGATGTCCTCCGCGATCGCCTAAGGCGATGCACCGTGCATCAGCGGTTCCCCGAGACAAACGTCGAGTGGGATCCTGCCGTGGACGAACGAGGCGACCAACCCCCCTACACCCTTACCGAAGCGGTAAATTGCCCAATCATAGGGGACGTTTTGACCGGGTCGTTCAATGCAACGTACCCCGGCTACGTAATTCCCCAACCGGGGGAGGCACCGCGTCAAAGACCCGGTGTCTTTCAGAGTTTGACCGCCGGATTACCTTCGGACCGTTCTCGCGCATTTTACCGCGATCCGATCTCTTTCGCGGTAGGGAGTTTCGATGCCCCGGAAAGGCAATTGCTTATCCCAACGTACCATCGGGATCCGTCGCCGACCCCCCACCCGTTCAATCAGGTGGACCCCCCACACTTGTTGCCCCTCACCGTTAACACGCTTAACGGACCGCGCGTAAGCCGCGATGCTCCGCCTCGGTCGTGCGTCGCGCACGACGCTCTCTCTTTCGCTGGAGCGGAAATTACCGAATTTCCCCGTCCCGAGCCGCATAACGCACCCGATGTCGAATTACGTCATAAGATTGGCACGCGTGGCAAGATATCTTACCCCCCTCCTATCACGGTGGTACTGCGTACGCACAGCCTACCAGCCCCTTCCATCATCCTTCTAATGATACCGACATCCACGCATCCTGCCCCCACCCTCATCAGACCCTGCCGTCAACCGGCATGATTACTTGGAGCCGCGTGCTCCTCGTCAAAACTCCTTCCGTCGCACAGCTGTCACTAATTCCAGCGTGCATTTCCCAGTAGACCTGACTTATAGTCTATCCCCATCACAGCCGCCCTATAATGGCACCCGTGTCGGGCCTCCTCCCTCGTCTCGCCGTCCCCGGAACAATGTATCCGAGAACTTTTCCTCTACCTATTCCAGCATGTCGCAGACCACTGTTCGATGGGGAAGATCTGCCATCGAACACTGGAAAACGCATGGTCCTCGATTCGCAGGCGAGAATAGCGAGGACGCGGAGGACTTCCTCGTGAAATTGGTGGAGTACGGCTCAAGCCGAGATTTACCAGAGGAAGATCTCCTTCGGGCCCTCCCGGAAGCCTTCAAGGGCGCCGCCCTCGCATGGTACCGGGTGGAACGCAATAGTTATGATTCGTATCCCGGGTTCGTACGCTACTTCCGGGAGGCGGTCGGACAACGCAATCCGTAAGCGAGCGTTAAAAAAGAGATAGCGCTTCGCACTTAAGGTCCCGATGAACCAGTGCGAGAGTACCTCGTGGCGTTACGCAGCCTCTTTAACCTGTTAAGTTTTCCCCCTCCAATCGAGGAGCAGTTGTACATTTGCGTCCAAAACGTACGCCCCGGTCTCGCGAAACATATAGAGCGCGATTCCGTGTACGGGTTTTCCGATCTGTTGCGTACAGGTCGGCAACTAGAAAACGTCGCCGTCCACGAGAAGGCCTATCGTCCCCCACCCTCGGCCGCGCAGTCTGCGTTCCCCGCATTCGCGTACTCCCCGAGAACGAGAGGAGCGAAGAAGAAGTTGGCTGCGGCCGCGCCGGCTCCGAAGCACACCGCGAGGAAGGCAACGCGTGCCGATTCCCCTCCGACCGCCACGCTGCCGTCGGGCACGATTTCTCCGACGTGCGCCGATCTCGCCGAGGCTTCGCGTCCAGTGCCGAAGGCTCGGCCCCCTCTTTCACGCGATCGAACCCAGGCAGTCTCGCCGTCCCCTCTCGCGCCGCGAATTCAGCCACTGCTGAAAGCCGCCCCGCGTCCTTCCGCAAGTAGCGCAGAAATCGAACCCGATTAGTGCTACTGTCCGCTGCTGCAACTGCAAGCAGGTCGGACATGTGTACCGGGAATGCACTCAGCCAATAGGGTATTTTTGTCGCGTTTGCGGTTACCCCGGCTGGAACAGTAATAACTGCCCCGTCTGCGCGCGAAAGCGGTCGGGAAACTGCTAGAGGGGGAACAGAGTTCCCCAGGTCCCCCTAGCTAATCCATCAAGCCTCTCCGCCTTCCGTAACCTGCAAGATGGGCGATCTAGCACGCGTAGATCCCCCACTATATCGAGCCGACCCGCGTCGTTGTGTCCTCCCTCCCTCTCGCGTCGACACGCATCGTCGCTTTTCCATGCTGCGTTTGCCGAGACGTACGCGCCGGTGGAAGAAGCCGAACCGGATCTCTCCTTAATGGAAGTCGATCCACGGCCATTTATTCGGCTCGGTATCAATGGAAAATCCATTAGAGCCCTTATCGACACGGGAGCCTCGAGGTCATACCTCGGTCTCTCGTGTGAAAAATTAGTAGCCCCATTCATGCGCGACGCCGACGAACAAGTACGGGTCGCGAACGGAGCCCTCGTCCCCCTCGCCGGTGTAGTAAAGCTGTCCCTAACTCTCGCAGAGCAAACGCACGTTTGCGAATTTCGAGTGGGGCCGATCAGCTACCTTTGTGTCCTCGGAATGGACTTCCTACATGCATTCGGGATAAAATGGGATACGGCCAACGGAACCTGGAGCAACCGTGACGGAACCTACCGGGAATTAGACGAGAGTTTCGTCTCGGTCGAGGCACAGACTGCGTTCGACTGTGCCGGTCTAGCTGCCCCCTCCCGTGATGCCATGCCCCGTTTACGACGAATTCTTGCGCGTTTCTACCCCTCGGAAGCCCCACCAACCCTCAGTACGTCCCGTTTGACCCAGCATCACAATGATGTGCAAGGTCAGCCCCCAATACGCCAAAAATCTCGTATGCTATCGCCCACCATGCTCAAGTTCGCACAGGACGCCGTCGACGAAATGCTTCGCGATGGTGTCATTGAGCGAGCCGAGAGCCGATGGATGAGCAACCCCGTGATTGTCAGGAAGTCGATCGGCACTTTCCGTTTCTGCGTTGACTTCCGTGACGTGAATAAAATCACATGTAAAGACGTGTACCCCCTCCCCTCCATGGACCGGATACTAGCGAGTCTGAGTCGGGCTCGTTACATAACGACCCTCGACCTCAGTCAAGCCTATTTTCAGGTGCCGGTAGCCCCTAATAGCCGGCCCATTACCGCGTTTGCAGTCCCAGGCCGCGGTTTATTTCAATTCCGCCGTATGCCCTTCGGACTCACTAATGCCCCTGCCACCTTTCAGAGGTTAGTGGACCGCCTCATTGATCCGGCGTGGGAACCTCACGTGTTCGCCTATTTAGACGATATTATTATCGCCACGGATAATGAGGAGGACCACTTCCGATATTTGGAGCTCGTGTTGTCCAGTCTCAAGAAAGCCGGGTTGGAATTAAATCCGGAAAAGAGCGAGTTCTTCCGAAGTGAGGTTAAGTACCTCGGGTTCGTACTTAACCAGAACGGGTTGAATACCGATCCCGAGAAGATCGCTCCCATCCTGAAGTTTCCACCCCCCACCAATCTGAAACAGCTACGACGCTTTTTGGGAATGGTGGGGTGGTATTCTCGCTTCCTCCCGGACTTTTCTCGAGATCGCGTCCCCCTCACTATACTCTTGACGAAAGGAACTCCGTGGTCCTGGACAGATGACCAACAGGAGGCCTTTGAGTCACTGAGAAACTCGCTGACCCGTACCCACGTTTTAGCCCGCCCCGATTTCAATCTTCCGTTTAAGATCATGACGGATGCGAGTGACTTCGCAATCGGCGCCGTGCTTACTCAAGAACTCGACGGCGGTGAACATCCGATTAGGTTCGCTAGTCGGGTGCTCACCAAAGCCGAGCGAAAGTACACTGTGACCGAGAAGGAGTGTCTCGCCGTCCTCTGGGCAGTGAGAAAGTATCGGCCCTACGCTGAGGGTGCTGCGTTTACAGTCATCACCGATCATAGTAGTATGCAATGGCTTCGTAATTTGCGCGACCCCAATGGTCGATTAGCCAGATGGTCACTCGCGATGCAGACCTATGATAAGACCATACAACATCGTAAAGGCGCCTTCAACGTGGTCCCCGATGCTCTCTCCCGAATGTACGAGAGCTGCAACGTGGCGCTCTGTGCAATCGGAAATTCCGAAGATACCTGGTATCTTCGGAAAATGACGAATGTCCGGGAATTCTCCGCGAAGTACCCCGATTGGCGGATCGAAGCCGATCGCCTATATTATCACAGGCCTCACCCCGTCATAGAATCTGCCATCCGTGACCTTGACGCCTGGAAACTTGTCCTCCATCCCGAACTACGTTTTCGTGCGCTCAGTGACTCACATAATTGCCCCCAAGCCGGAAATTTAGGAGTGGATAAGACGTATCATCGTCTTATCCAAGACTTCTATTGACCAGACATATTCCAAGACGTCGCCCAGTACGTCGCCCGCTGCCCCGATTGTCAACGGCAAAAAGTATCTCAGCAGGCCCCTGCCGCCATAATGAGGGAACGAACGACCGAAGGACCTTGGGTCACGGTCAGTTCGGACATTATGGGTCCCTTTCCCGCGAGCAAAAAGCGGAACCACTTCATTGTCGTGTTTCAGGATATGTTCACGAAGTACATCGAAGTGAAACCCCTTCGGTCGGCCACCGGGCCAGCGATAATGACCGCGTTTGACAACTTGGTCATAAACCGTTGGGGGTGCCCGAAGTACTTCGTGACCGACAATGCCAAGCAGTACGTCAATTCGTACATCGCTTCGCACCTAAAACAACTGGGTATCTCGCATAACCCCGTCCCCCCCTACCACGCACAAGCAAACCCAGTCGAGCGTGTAAATCGTACGCTTAAGACACTGATGAGCACCTTTGTCTCTCACGATTATCGCGATTGGGATGTGCATCTCCCAGAACTTACGTTCGCAATAAATTCAGCTGTGCAGTCGTCTACAGAGATGACGCCAGCATTCTTGAATTTCGCCCGGAATCCCGTCCCTACCCGTAATTTACGGAACGATCTTCCCCCTCCACCCCTCACGCTCCCGAAGGATACTTCATTCTGGCGCGATCGCATGAAGCGCCTCCCACTCATTCACGATTGGGTACGCCGAAACCTGAAACGTGCATCGGCACGCCAGGCCGCGTATTACAATACCACCCACCGCGACGTCGGTTATCGAGTTGGTGACCTCGTCATGCGACGAATCCGCTTCTTATCGTCCGGTGCCCAGAACTTCGCTGCGAAGCTGGCCCCGAAATTTAGCTGTTCCCATCGAATCGTAAAAGTCGTATCTCCCGTGGTCTACGAAATCGAAGACCCAGAGAGCCGTCGAAACCCGCGTGCCCACGTAAAGGACTTAAAAAGATATTGCGCCCCTGAGCCCTATCCAGTTATCGCCGCCCCGTTCGATTCAGCGAACGAACTCAAAAATGATTTTCGAGAGCGTAACGCCCCCTCTACGCCGTCCCGCTCAGTACCGTGTGAATCGCACGATCGCGATATTCCCAAAACTTTAAGTGTCGTTAACAACAGGGTGATATCTGTCATTTAGAATAAGTATGATAATGTATCTTTTGCGATCCATGTGTCTGTACGATCCTTTGTGATCGTTTGCGATTTCTGTTTGTGTACGATCTTTTGTGATCGTCTGTGATTAATGTTTTGTACGATCTTTTGTGATCGTTTGCGATATATTTTTGTGCGAGTTTCGATGCGCTTTTCTTTGCGATTTTCCCTTCTGCGATTTTCTTTGCGTTCTTTTTGCGATGCGTATATTGTCTGAATTGCGTATCCACCATTCTGTGAGTATGTTGTGTGCTAGTATGCAAGTATGTCAGAGCCGCCCTATTGCGATATTTCGCCCCCCCCCCTTCTTCCTAGTGAAAGCGATATCTAGTGAAGTGAGTAGTGAAAGTGCAGAGACAATTTGGACAATAATGGCCCGAAATAATGACTCATCGTACGCAAGAGGTACTCGAGTCAGGTCCGGGGGTTTGTAACGAGATTCGTCACAGATCTCACCGCAACCTCCCGTAAATTCCCAGTTTCCGAGAAAAGGAACAGAGGACCACGACTAAGCCGCGCAGTGGCAAGTCGACAGGATACGCAGACATCCTGTATCGCCGCAGATCGTAGGACGTCAGAAACCGAATTGCTTCCCCTATTCAAAAAGGTACATCCTCTCCTCTCACCTCCCACTACCGGTCCGTCAACTGCAATTGCAGCGGTTGAACGGCAAGTTTCAATTCTCGAAGAAGCGTCCGCTCGTGTGAGAACGCTTCTCTCACACCTTTGATGCGCGAGCCTCTTCTCCCCTTTTGCCCCTCATATATCACTAAGCTAAGGAATCGGTGATCCAACGATCGTCGCCTCGACGCACGAGAGCCCGTTTCATAAAAAACGGAGAGACGATCTCCCGTCCGTCTCTTTCCAGGACACGGAAATTCCGCTGTCCCGCCCCGCTCTGAGACGCCCGATATGCTGCATCTCTCTCTCATACAAGAGGAAACATATGCACCCCTCTCTGTGCTATGAGACGAAGTCTCTCTGCTTTCCCCCTTCGTCACACACCTATCCTATCTAACTGTAAATCGCTGTCCTTTTCCTTCTGCTTGCCCGTCATACTTTCTATTTCTTTTCCTTCCTTCCCCCCGACGTTCTGCGATACGCACGAAGCGGCAACACCGTGCTCGCGGCACGCGCCTCGGAAATTTCGGCGCGAGCCCCGGCACATTCGTGATCGGTGCTTACTAGCAATCGGACAGATATCGACGTGCGTGCCTGTACCCGAGTGAACGAACTTTAATGTGCGAGTTACGAGGGACTCTCAAGTAGAATCCACCGTCTGGAGGACTACCGACCTCAAGGAGGACCGCCAATTTTGGACTGCCAACCCATTATCACCTCAGCCAGCCCGGACGAGGAATTCGCCGTCCCGAGTGGACCATCACCTGTCCAGTGCGCCGGTTTTTGCGTGAGTACCGCCGCCCCCTTTTGGATTTTGTGCCCCCTTTCGTTTCCGGTCATTTCACAAGAAATTTTCTCGTCGCGTGATTTCCAGCCCTTTGAATGTTTCAGCCGTCCTTTGTGCATTTATGTAATGTCCCCTTTTTTCTTGAGAAATACATAACTTGTCGAGTTAATTTGAGTCTTTCACTTTTTTTATAACCTTTTTTCTTATCAGAAAAACCACGGTTATAATAACAATTATACAATTGTATAAATATAACTTAAATAGCAATTCAGGAAAATGTAGCGTAAAAGTAAATGCAAAACATAGTAGAACACGCGTTTTTCCGATATAATCTCACATTTCATGAAATAAACGTTTTAAACATTTTTGTTTAGCAGTTTTGAAGGTATTGTTTTAACTATTAGCAATAACTTACAATATAATTATATTTTTAAAGAATAAATAACTAACTGAAAACAATATAAACCAGCGATAGTTTCGAGACATTCATTTATAATTCTTTTTATTCGAATTTTATGATTTTAATTCAATTTATGCATTTTTCATATTCAATGAAAAAAACGCTTACATTAATAACGCCTGGGATTAATTTGATTAATGAAATAGTTTTTAATATATAGTATACTGTCGGGCAAAACTTTATTAGGAGGATTATTGTTGAATCTCCCGTACCGCTTGGTAGCCGAGTGGTCTAAGCGTTGGAAAGTAAAGAATATTTTTGGCGTTCGCGCCCAATATGGGACGACTTTTTTTTTTTTTTTATTGGACAATTTATTATTACTTTTTAAAATTTATTTTGGCATATATAATGTTAAAGCAAATACTAAAATCCTCTGTTTTGATTCCCACAACATTTATTCCATTCAATATTATTAATTATGGCATTTTTATACAAATATATGTAAGTTGCAATCCTAATTAAAAGAATTATTATTATTATTATAAGAACAGTTTCGTTGGATTCAATACATTATCTATTGTTATTGATTAGCGAAAATTTCCGCATTAAAATGACAAATAGATAGATAAGTTTATTTACCCATATATAATGAATACAAAAAATTCAATGTGGGATGGAGCACACTTGTTATAAAATTATTCTATCAAGTAACGCATATTTACTATAATCGAATTGAATACATTTAGATAATAAAACAAAAGACGATATTAAAACGCACGCATTTAAAAAATGTATAACTTTTACAATCAAAACGAGAAAAAAAAAGAAAAAAAATCACAAATAATAAAATTTTGATTTTTTTGATATGGAAAATTTATAAATTAAACTTAAATCATAAAAATTGAATAAAAAGAATTATTAATGAACTTCTGAAATCTGAATTTAGAATTCTTTGGTTCGATGTATATGGCTTAATCTCATTTTATAGATTTTCAATATTAAAAACATTGTAATTGCTTAAAATATATTAACCATTGATATTGTATTGCATGAATAAATTGAATACATTGCTTTTAGATGTCTCCTTAAAAGAAGTAAAGTTTCTTTGATATAATAATTAAGAAATTAAGAAACTAATATTATGTATACATTTGATAAATGTAACATTAAAATGTTAAATTCTTAACCGCTTGTATTTAAAAATATTGTGCGTATACTCGGTGTGACGGTCCGTATATTATATGTAGAAAAGTAAACAAGTAGAAAAAACCGTAAACAGACGAATTGCGATGGCAATATGCGTCTGGCGCTTTGATAATAGATCTTCTTATGTGTTAAATTTTTGATTCACTAGCTTTTAGATATTGGATTAATATAATAAGTATCCCTCTTGCGATAATAATTTAAACTATTGTGAAAATGCGTTTCGCACCAGGATACCGTAATGTGCTCATCAGCAGGGTTTACGGCATCCTTACCCTGCACGCAATATTAATTGTATAATGTGAAGACTCGAAAACGAGAAGAAAATTAATAATTCAAGTCTCGTACTATACTAAAGCACGGGATTATGCTTTACAGTAACGAGAAAATGAAAAAAAGGAAACGAACTAAGTTTAGTACGTTTCATGTTACCATGAATAACTAATATTATGTATACATTTGATAAATGTAACATTTAAAATGTAAAATTCTTGACCGCTTGTATTTAAACATATTGTGCGTATACTCGGTGTGACGGTCCGTATATTATATGTAGAAAAGTAAACAAGTAGAAAAAACCGTAAACAGACGAATTGCGATGGCAATATGCGTCTGGCGCTTTGATAATAGATCTTCTTATGTGTTAAATTCTTTATTCACTAGCTTTTAGATATTGGATTAATATAATAAGTATCCCTCTTGCGATAATAATTTAAACTATTCTACTTGTTTACTTTTCTACATATAATATACGGACCGTCACACCGAGTATACGCACAATATGTTTAAGAAATTAAGAATTTCGGACATATCAATAAGTTAAAAATAATTTTGAAAAATAAATTATTAAAATAATGATTCTTTTAGTTAGGGTTAAAACTGATATAGTTTTATAAAAATAATTCAAAGCCATAATTAATAATATTCAATCGAATAAATGTTGGGGGAAATAAATTAAGGTATTTTTTCATTTGCTTTAATGTTACATTTGTCAAAATAAATGAAGAAAACATAAACATATATTAAATTGGCTGATAAATAATTTTTATATGCACAATCTTTATTATGCAAATAAATAAGAAAAAAAATTCGTCCCGTACTGGGCGCGAACACCAAAAATGAGCGCAACATTCCAGCACTTTAACCACTAGGCTACCAAGCATTGCCAAAATACATATGTAGTAATGTTGTATATGAACATCGGCAGAAGAAATTTGTTTAACGAAAAAATAATTAACATTAACAAGAAAAATAAAGAAAGCAAGCGCAAATATATAAATGTTGCATTATTTTACTATTACGTAATATAACAATAATTCAGAAATAATTAATTTATTCAATACTTATTTTTCAAATTGAATAAAAAATTATTTAGGATAGTTGAAACTTGGCTAGCATATTACTTCGACCCAGACTAAGTCTGGACGAAGTATTGAATTTGGTCACTTCGGGCAAAAAAATTACCATATAGTTTTTCATCAAATGTCGACGTTTCAGACCCTAAGGAACCCAAATCAACAATAAAAAAATTTTTGTCCGTGATCTTGTACGTACGTACGTCCGTACGTCCGCGAACGGATGAGCGTATCGACATAAATTTTTTTTTAAAATGCGCGTCTTGGCATAACTTAGATCTGATTAGATTTTGGGGCAGATCCACCCGTCCATTACTAAAAAAATTAGCCCCAATTAAGTTTCTTTGTAGTTTTTTGCATTTATTTTGAAAAATACAAATTTTATTAAAAAATGTTTCAAACAAAAAAGATAGAGCATGAAATTCTCTACAAAAAAGGTTGTATGTATTTTCTTCCTAAAGTAAACGATAATGCCATAAAAACTGGTTTAAAATGTTTATGACTATTGTCTGAAAAAGTATTGAATTGGTCATCGCGGCAAAAAAAATATCCTATTGTTTTTCATCAAATTTCGACGTTTTGACCCCCTACCCCCCAGGGGTAGTCTTTGCCAGCTCCTCGGGCGCGGTGACCCCCTACGGGCGCAAAGTTCGTTTATGCCCTTGATACGAAAATAACTATTTCGATATATCTAAAAGATGTCTTAGATATATCTATGAGATATCCATCATATATCTTTTCGACACTTTCTAGATATCTTGGACGAATTATATGTATATATATATATATATATATATATATATATATATATATATATATATATATATATATTGTATATATAATATCATAATAATACAGACAGTAATTAGTAAAACACAGTAAACATGTAATATGAATCGAATAGTCTATTAGAATACAAGTGCATGAAGTAAGAGTTTTGCAACTTTTATTTATTAATACTTCGGCTGGCCTGTTGTCGGCGTCGAAGTTGTGAAAATGCTCATTTTCAATTTTCATTCATATAAGAATCACTATATTGTTGTAACACATCTATCGAAGCCACTTGGGCCTAAATAAGATTGGACCTCCAAATATCAATATAATTTTATAATATAATTGAAAGCTGTTAGTAAACAAACAAGTCTTAAGGAATAGCCGACTCTCCACGGGGTCGAAGTTTCTGAGCGAGCGAAGCGAGCGAGGCACCACGCCAACACTAGTTTTTGAATTGAATTTACATTAAAAAATAATTCATTTTGATTAAAACAACTTGATTAATAAAAGTAGGAATTTTCCTGATAAATAACAACAATTAATTGTATCTTCATTTTGAATTTCGCGCCTAGATATATTCCAAAATCATAAGAGAAAAAAAGTTGTATTTATAGTATCGGAATTCGCGGAAGGCTACGTCCGTCAAATTTCCTTCTAACAGCGTCAGTATAGCTCACACAGACACGCCGACTTTGACAGTGTGAGTGCGGTGGGGATATAACACGGGCGCGTCGACTTGGGTAGTGTGAGTGCGGAGGAGAAATCACACGGATGAGCCGCGTTTGAATGTGGATTCTCCGCGGCGAGTCCGCGGGAAGCATGGAAGGGGACGAAAATCTCCGTGGCCGGAACGCGGTGGGGATGGGAATTCTCCGCGGATCGGCAACTCTGCATAGAGCATAAGAGCTTATATTTTTCTCAGATGGTGCAGCATCTTAATATAAAAATAAGTCAAACCTTATCAATTTTGTATATTTAGGGAAATCCACAAAAATTGAGAGCGAATGGAATTTTTTTGCTCCATCGCATGGCAAAGGGGTATGTGACGGAATCGGGGGGAACAGTGAAATGGTGTACCTATAATGCCAGCTTGCAACGACCCGTGAACGATTAAATTACTACCCCTAAAGATTTTTTTAATTGGGCTGTAGGATTTTTCAAAAAAATTTCTTTTGCGTTTACCACGATTGCAGATCATGATATCGAACACGAAGAGTTACAATCTCGATATGAAAACGCGATGACGATAAAAGATACTCGACAGTATCATTCGTTGAAATGGACTAAAAATGGAAAGCATATGATATGCAAAAAAGTTTCATCGATTTCAGAATTTGAAAAACGCGCCATTGTTAATTAGTTTTTAAAAAGTTATGTAAAGAAAACATTTAATTATATTTGAGTAGAATATGTTGTATTCCTTACAATAATATAAAATAAAAAATATTAATCCTTGGAGTGAATTTAAACTGGACGCAGTATACATAGCGCACGACCAGCATTGCACGGTGGTTTTCGTCATGCCGCGCCGCGTCAGAAATATTTAAATAACTCCCTTCCCTTATGCGATCCATTTTTTTCTCAACGGAATTTTTTTCAGAAATGTATGTGCTCTATTTCTTTCGATTTGAAATTCGACCAAAATCACTATGT
Source organism: Trichopria drosophilae (assembly GCA_030407085.1). Classification (NCBI taxonomy): domain Eukaryota; kingdom Metazoa; phylum Arthropoda; class Insecta; order Hymenoptera; family Diapriidae; genus Trichopria; species Trichopria drosophilae. Next base: position 95,212,229 of record CM059582.1, read on the forward strand.
TTTACTAATTTGTTATAAACAACTACTTTTTAAATAATGTAATATTCGGTATAAAAATATGGAAAAATTCACGGTTATACTTTATTTCATAACAAATTTAAAAAAATTTGGTTTTTGAAAATCGATCGAGAAGTTTCCGAGATATGAATTTTCTAGTTAAAATGTTGAAAATAATTGCATTGCCTATATAATCACTAAACATTTTTTTTTTCAAACTCGTTTGGGGAATTGTTATTTGTCATTAAATACTACAAGCAAAACTTATTTGCAGCAAAAAATAAGATATCATGTTTTTGGGTGGCCCGTTTCAGAAATTCTTACTCAATACTCAGTTCAGTGCCGTATGCTTCTTGTCCCAATTTACAAGGAAGGGCCCACAACCGGGCCGTGCCCATACCCGGCGCACTTCTCCTATATACTTCTGCACCTCTTGTCAGAATCCAGGGCGGTCAAGGCATGGTAGGCGTGTGTAAGATAAAGTGTGGAAAGTGCGAAAACATGACCCGAAATTTTGATCCAGGAATTAGACAACTCCTATTTAAACAGTCCTGAGAGCTAATTCGAGTCGAGTAAAATGACAAGACCAGAGGCGGAGGCGCTTATAGACCACCACGCATAGAATCATCAGTGCTTGCATTGCAGCCATGCCCAATTGGAAAAGCAATCAATGTTGGAAGTCTGGTGGAATAATGAAATTATGGACTTACGCAGGGAAGCACTCGGTCTTAGAAGAAGACCCAAAGGGAAAGGAGGAGAAGCATTGCATCCGAGGAATAATCGTTTTACATTACAGCCAGAAAACGCTTGTCGAAAGCTATAATGGCAAGTAGGAAACGCTGTTAGAAGACACTATGTGATGAGTTGAACGAGGAGTTATGGGGTCGAGGTTACCAAATTGTTACCCGAAAGTTTTGAAGCCTAATACCAGTGGCACCAGACAACCCAGATAGCCCTGGAAAAATCGTGACAGAACTCTTTCATCCCACTCTGGTAGAGCATGGAAAGATATCCACGTAGCTGTGGGAGTAATTTCCCCGTTTTGCATGGAAGAATTGCAGCAAGCAGTGAGATTAGGTGGAAATCGGAAGATGACAGGCCCAGATGGCATCCCTGTGGAAGTAGTCAAACATATAGCAGCACAGTGCTCATACACGTTGGTAAACACGTTTAACGCCTGCTTATACGCGGGAATCATTGCACGGCCTTGAATGTGACAAAGCTCATTCTTCTCTACAAGGGTAAACCATCCCCGTCACATCATCCTCATAAAGACCAGTCTGCATGCTGTACGACATTGGTAAGCTAGGCGAGAAACTTATAAGAACGAGGATCCATCGGATAGTAGACGAAGCAGGGGGACTTGCTGACAGACAATTTGGTTTTCCTGCCAAACGCGCGACTACTGCAGCAATGAAGGCAGTCGTGGATGCAGCTTTTAAGGCATGGCAGGGTAACGATAGTACAAGGAACTCCTGTATCCTGGAAAATCCGGACGCAAAGAACGCGTTTAACTCTATTTAACTATCGTCCCCTGGTCAATACGTCCTTGGGACGTTTATTTACTTTATGGGGGCTTTCGACCATCTCCGCTGGGACCCGATCCTTGGGATACTCCGGGAGGCGCGCTTCTTTAGGTACAGATGTGCCGGGATGTCCCCCGGGTTTAGCCGAGCGGATGTCCGCAGGGATCGATGTCGGGTTTAATTTTTTAGAACCTGGCAATCGATCGATTCTTGCGGACATTGGACAGTTGTGGCTTTCACCGACGGCCTCCTTCTCATAACGAGCGCGGAGACCCGGCGAGAGCTGGAGATCCGAGCGGAGGGGGCCTGGCAGCTGTCGCTGAATGGGGCGTATGGGCGGGTGTGAAGATATCTCTCCGCAAGACCTTCTGTATGCTCCTTAAGGGACCGCAGTGGAGACGGAACCTTCGCGTCATGCTCGACAGGCGGGCTATCGAGTACGTGACCTCAATCGAGTACCTCGGCATCATTCTGAGGCAATGACTGAGCTTCAAACCTCACCTTCAACTGGTGAGGGAGAAGATGTCGCGGCTCATCGGCCAGTTCCGACGGGTCATGCGGAAGGAGTGGGGTCTCCGGCGGCGAGCCGTGAGGGTCCTTTACTGGGGTATCGTCACCCCCTACAGACGGTACGGAGCGGCGGTATGGGCGGAGCTGATCCGGAACAGTTCCGTGGCTGTAGTGGCACTGAATCGCATCCAACGATCAGTGCTGCTGGCCATGGTACCCGTCTGCCACACCGTGTACACGGAGGCGTTACTCGTCCTGGCGGGGGTTCTCCGCTGGGATCTTTCTGTGCATCTGGTGGAGTTCGGCTACTGCGCGCTCATAGGACTGCCCGATCAGGTGGGCGTGCCCGGAGCGCGCATGGTCAGGGCTGATGGGGGTTCGCTCTCTCAGGATGCAGAATTAAAACGCGCTAAGCGGTGCATTGAAGAGGCACTGTGGTCTCGCTAGGAGGTCTACGACCCGATGCTTCTTCCCTGTGCCCAATCGAGTCGTCGAACTTCGGCATCTCGATTTCCGGCTTAACACCGGTTTCCTCCTGACGGGCCATGGATCGCTCCACGAGTTCCTTCACCGGAGGGGACTCGCCGAGTCACCCGCTTGCTCAGCGTTTAAGATTGTGTCCATGTCCTGTGCCCTTTTTATGGCGCTCTCCGGGACATGGATCGTATGGACCTCCTTGCCCGTTCTGCGGGGAGCTGGAACGTGGAAGGGGCCGTTACGACCTCGGAAGCATAGGCGTCTATTAGAGACTTCGCCAACTGGGTCTTCTCCTCTAGGGCGAGCAGTCTGGCTGCCATTGGCGGGGAGGACCCGGTTGCACCGCGGAGTAAGTATTGATGCCCCCGCTGCCTCGAGCCGAGATGTGCAAGGGGTACTCTGGAGTACGGTGGCATAATCTCCTGCGGGATTAACGATCCCGCACTCTCTGAGTTGGAAGACCAGTCCCGCGCCGGCAAGGGCGCAACTAGAAGTGGGCCAAGTTGACCCACGGGCGTCTCACCGTTGACGATGGACGGTACCATGGGAGCCGGTTTGCTCCGGGTGGGCCTGTCCCATCCTGCCGGCCGATTGGTGCAGGAGTCGTGGGGGTAGTGGTTCAAAGCCCGCAAGCTGGACTAGGGATCCCCTTCCGGGGCCCCGGCGGGTGAGCTGCGCATAGTTTAGCTCGGATGCGGCCTCGCTGGGCCGTAGGGGTTGGAAAGTGCGCTGACCCTCACCGAGGGACTCCGTCGGTCTTGCCATCGACGGGGAGATTGAAGGTGGCCTGTGTGTGTGTGTGTGTGTTTTTTTCCGAAGCGACGATGGAAAGCTCTACCAGCCATCCCTGCCGGCCGGCGCCAGCAGGAGTGCGGTGCTCGCACCCGCTAAAACCACCTCCGCTTAGACTGTGTCTCCCCACCCCTGTGCAGCCGCCGTAAGGCATTACTTCGAGGGGGGCAGGCTATGCCTCAGAAGGCCCTCCGCCGATGTTTTGGCTCTTCAGATCTGGGCGATGTTGTTGCCTCTTCCTTCTTCTTCTTTTTTGATGGCATTCAGCCTATCAATGATGGAAGTGGCGATGGTGACCACCGCGTCCCATCCCTCCTGTGAGGCGAGCAGACATTCCCCAAAGCGCTCAGGTGTTAGTGGTCGTCCTGCCGAGATTCGGAACTGTTCCCGTTCCGCTGCAAATCTCGGGCAGTGGAAGAGGACATGGGCCGCGTCTTCGGCGACACCAGGGCATGCCGGGCACTCCGCGCCTTGGTAAATGTGGAACCGATGTAAGTAGATGCGAAAGCAGCCGTGCCCGGTGAGCACCTGGGTGAGATGAAAGGTGGTGTATCCCTGTTACCTGCCCGTCCACTTTGCTACATCTGGGGTGATGCAGTGGGTCCACCGCCCAAATCCGCTGAATCCCATCTTTTTTTGCACTCTTCTATGGACCTCATGGACCATTTGTCGTGGTTCAGCTCCTGGTCGGCGATATCCTGCCTTGTACACCTGCCTTCGTGGTGTACTGCTGCCCTCTCAGCAGCAAGAAGGTCTATGGAAGGGAGTCCCGCGACCACCGAGAGAGCGATGACCGATACAGAACGATAGGCACGGGCCACTCTTAGGGCGGCTGTTCTATAAGCCCGCCGACAGGTGGCTCCGTAGCTCTTATGGATGTTCATGGCATCAACCCAGATCGGTGCCCCGTAAAGAATATCGGAGCTTACTACCGATTAAAGCAGGAACCGTCGCGGCAGTTTCTGCACCCCCCCCCCCCCATATTGGGCATGATGCTGGAGAGCGTACGAGCCACTTTGGAAGCCTTTGCGCCTGCGTTCATGAGGTGTTGTTTGAACGACCGCCGTGCATCTAGACTGACTCCAAGATATCTAATAGTGTCCACCGTCCTGATCTGCGTATCTTCCACCGTGAAGGCGGCGTATACCCTTTTCTTCGTTCGAGAGATGAGCATCGCCTCCGTCTTCTCTGCCGCCAGATCTAACCCATGGTTGCTCAACCACCTAGCTACTACCTAGATAGCTTCATCTCCGCTAAATTGCACCTCGTCGATGGTCTTCGCGACGACGATTACTGCAAGGTCGTCTGCGAAAGCTACCATAGACACTCTGTCTGGAAGAGATTGCCTGAGCAGTCCGTCATATAAGACCTTTCAGAGCAAGAGGCCCAGAACCGAGCCCTGCGGCACGCCACCCGTGATGTTGTATGAGTGCCTGCCGTCATTGGTGTCATAATACAGAGTCCGGTCTGTAAGGTAGCTTGAGATGGCTTCTCTTAGGTAGAGCTGCACATACAGACCTTCGAGTGCCTGCATGCTGCAATCCCATCTGGCCCTGTTGTAAGCGTTCCGAATATCCAGAGCAATGATGGCACACATGCACCTGGTGTTTCGGCTCCCACTGATGGCATTCGTGGCTATTGCCTTCACTCGACCGATCGCATCTATGGTTGAGCGCCCCTTCCGAAAGCCGAACTGGTTGTCGGAAAGACCTCCCGCATCTTCGATGGCTGCTTCTAGTCTGGCACAGATAACCCTCTCATAAAGCTTCCCGGGGATGTCCAGAATGCAGAGAGGTCGGAGCTTTGAACCCTTCTTGCTGCTCTACCAGTCAGTTGGAGCTGGTACACCAAGGATGATGGTCACTGCCCGTGTATCGTTCGCTAACTTTCTAGCCCAACCCTTCCCCCATCAATTTTAGGCCGACGAAGGTCAAGTCGACTACGGAGGACTTGCCGGCCTTGAAGTAGGTCGATGTTTGGCTACGCAGTCCTCAATCTTGTGGCCCTCTTAACCGCACCGGAAGCACTGCGCCGAGCGATGGACCGCGCTCTTACAATCCCTTGCCAGGTGTCCGCTCTCGTGGCCCCTGTAGCAGCGCGGGGATCTTTCACGCAGCAGAACCCGGCATTTAACCCAGCCAATTTTGAGCTTCCCTTTTTGCAGCAGGATGTTCGCCACTGCGACGGGAAGCAAGATAATGGCCGCCTGGTTCCTCTATATACTCCCCTGAGCTTGATATTCTCAGGGGTCACTGCTCCCGGTAAAGTCACCTCAATGATGGCCTGTGCCACCCCCTCCCTAGTTGTGGCCTCGTCCATGTCTTTGATATTAATGACTTCCTTGTGGGACAGTGTCTGTACGACGGCTGTCCCGTTTAGCATGGACGTGGCCGCTGCTTGGAGGTCTTGGGTGCACACGCCAGGCGTCGCAAGCTCTAGAAGAAATTCGCCTGCTTTCGTCCACCTGATGGCGGTCACCCTTTTTCCTAAAATTCGCAGTTCTGGTGCTGCTTTTATTATTTTCAGGATGCCCACATATGACCCACCTTCTGCTGCCTTGATCTTGATGGCATCAGGGCGGCGGGGTCGGAGGCCGGGTGTTGATTCCGGCTTCCCTTGCGGAACTGGGGCGGCGTTTGGCTCGCCCCATCTTTGCAGGTTATGCACGCCTGCGAGGCCCCCGAGCTTTCTCTTGCCTTGGCGTAATGGCTAAATTGACCCGAATTTCCGTTACTGGGCATTACCTGTAGAAAATGGCGGAATGGCGTCAAAGTAATCCGGACAAGAACGGAGCGTTGTTTTCACAATTAATCCACAAACATTTCCGAGCACGAATGCTGACGCGGGCATGAACCAAATATAAAAAATACTTTATGACGAGTCACTTGCTAATCATTGCTCAACCATACTTTTTTCCAAGCGAGAAGAACCGGACTTCGGTTCGCAGAGAACTTCATTCGTTTTTGTCACAGCACTAACTATTCATCCAGAGACCCGGACTTCTTCCTCAAATCCAAATAGTACCAAACCTAGCCGAAGCGATCCGAATATTATCGACACGCATTGATAACACACATACGTGTTGGTTTCAGCGTTAGCATTGTTTCTATATTAAATAATTCACTCTTTTACTCTCTCACTATCTCTTCTTTTCTCTGCTCTGTTTCTCGCTAATTCTATTTCTCCTCTTTTATTCGTTCGCTATTTCATTCTGGGCCGACTCACTCATTTTGCACGTTACATAAATAAACTAAATAAAAGTTGGCTTTAGTCCAAGAAAGCAGACGTGATTCATTGATTCTGCATACCAGACTAATAATCTGGAAGTTTTGTAATTGTTGGCGTATTGCGATGAATATCGATATTTAAGAACTCCGGTGCGGCTTCTTTTGATCGCGACGGTGAATCACGGCGAAACATATTGATCGATCGGGATTTCGCGACTTTGTTATCATTCGCAATTTTAGTTTATTTTTCTTGCTATTACTTAGTGTAGGTAAACAATAGATGGAGTTCGCTCGGGCATCGCGTCGTGTCATTCCGCGGCGAACTTCGTCAGTTCCGCATGAGTTTTCTAGAGAAAAGCTTCGTTCCTCTCATGTTCGCTTTTCTGCCTCAACCACGATTGTTAATCGAAGAATTTTGTATTCGGGCGATTCGTAAAGTTTGTACCAGCACCGGGCAATTAAACAAACCTCTCTCTGGTTTGTCCGATTTTCGTACCGGGTTTTCGGAAAATCTATAGTCGCGGCATTTTCTTTCGAGCGCGCGCGCGTGCCTACGTGACCCTCAGTTCTCGAGCGTTCTATGCGCCGCGCATCGTTATAGTTACCAAAGGGTTTTTTTGTTACTGTTGAGTGAATACAATTTGATTTGGACATCTGAATATTGTGTTTTTCACTTGGACCGACCTGACCTCCTTCTAGGCAGTGCGTATTCGGCTAAGGAACAGCCGACGCAGTGTCGACGCATAACATTTGGCGATCCTGCCAGGATCTCGGTCCATTCAGTGAATCAGTGACTAAGTTATTCAGTGATTTCTATTCACTCGAATCGAGTGAAATCATTAAATTTAACAGGCCACGTGCCTTTGCGGAAACGCCGCCATATTTTTAAATCGCACATCAGCGCCATCTACCCGGAAAAGCCGGGAAATCAGGCGTCTCTCATCCTACCGCGACCAGGGACGCAGGAATTGCAAAGAGGCACGAGGAGAGGTGGCAGCGAGCCAGCGGGGACAGTAATTACAGTCCGTCGTCTGTGAGTTTTGGTCAGTCCAGGCATATTCACGTTTCTCGTGTTGGTCAGCCGATGTATTTCAAGCGCAGCAAATTAGAACTTTTCCAATTACGGCTGCCATTGAATGAGCGACTTTGAGTCCAGCGGCAATCTGTCCGATCCTCTCTTGCGGACTTTGTGAGAACCGCAGTTCAATTCCACTCCGCTTCCAGGAGCCATGGCAAACAGCACGTTCACCATAGAAGACGGTATGAGTGACCAGGAAACCCGTTTCAGCTCAATTGAAACGTTGGTGGCCCAGTTGATGGATCCCGCAGCCAATGGACTAACAGCAGGGAATCAGATGGAATACCTCCAAGATGTATGGGCAAAGTGTGGAGATACACACCTCACGTTGGAGCGGATGGCAACCAAGGAAGATCGCTCGACCCAGCCTTATTTCAAGGAGAAACAGTTCGCCACTTTGGAGCTGGTAGTGCTTGATGCCGTTGGAGCGGCGAAAAGGTTCATTTACGGCGACCCAGTGCCACCACCGCACAGCAGTCATGCAGCAGACAGGATCCAGATTGCAAGTTTCGCAAGAGAAAACGTCCAGAGAGAGAGCTGCGTAAAGGTACCTCGTATAAATTTACCGATATTTTCCGGGTCGTATACCGAGTGGCCCTCTTTTAACGAATATATTGAATCATTGTTTCCGTCAGTGCAGTATAATAATCTCGAGCGTTTACATTATTTGAAAGCGTGTCTTAATGGCGAAGCCTCTAAGTTAATTCGTAACATTCCGAGTACGGGCGAATATTTTGCAATTGCTTGGCAGAAATTAGAAAGTCGTTACGCGAATAAGACTAGTTTGATCAATGCGCATCTTGATTGTTTATTCGCGATAAAACCAATTCAGTCGAATTCGTCAGTTCTTTTGCGAAGTTTAATTAATAAATATACTGATGTAGTCGATGCATTGAAAAATGCGGGTCGACCTACGGAACAGTGGGACGATCTTTTAGTGTATATGGTTACGCATAGAATCGATCGTGAAACACGCGAAGCGTGGGAGCTCGAAGCCACTGATCGCAATAGGCCTTCTACCTTTGCCGAACTTAAGGCTTTTCTTGATAGGCGCATTCGCGCCGTCGAAGCCGCAGGATCAGCAGCTGAGAAAACTCGCGCTTCCAAATCAGCACCGAAAGTGCAGATGCATCACGTTGACGCTTCGCCATCTCAGTGCGTGATGTGTCCCGAACATCACGCTCTTTATAAATGTAAACAGTTCAGTCTTTTGTCTATACCACGTCGCTGGGAGACTGCGAAAAAATTTAAATTATGTTTCAACTGCCTCACAAGTCTGCATTCGGGCAAAGCGTGCGGTAGCACAAGGAAGTGTATGTACTGTAATAAGGAGCATCACTCTTTATTACATAATAAAGTAAATACAAAATCTAGTACGTCAAACTCGAACGCAGAATCTTCGCCTAACCCCTCTTCAAACTCTCGCGGTCACTCAGAGCAGTCGGATGCCTTTGACCCCGTCGTCATCGCTCAGCATGCTAGCAACGGCGTTCGCTCTGAGATACTGCTCGCGACCGCTAGGGTTTGTGTTGAGGCGGGTTCTCGGGTGATAGTAGCCAGAGCACTCCTTGACTCCAGGAGTACTCACACAGCGGCACTAGTGAAAGCCCTACATGCTAGGACCTTCCCCACCTGTGCGCAGGTTCAGGTCATTGGAGGGGACATTTCGAGACGTGGCACCCGTACAGCTCAGATGTTATTAAAACCGATTGGTCAATCGGAACCAGTGTTCAAATTCGAACCATTTATAATTGAGACTCTCACGTCTTATAAACCTCAAGCTCATCTCCCATTGTCAGATTGGTCACATCTAGAAGGAATAGAGTTGTCAGATACAGCAACAGTAGTAGAAACCCCCATCCATCTCTTGGTTGGAGCCGACCTCTACCCCTACCTTCTTCGGGATGGGTTGCGTCTAGGTATGATGGGAGAACCTGTTGCGCAAAATACTGTTTTCGGCTGGGTGCTGTTCGGGCAGACCTCTACTGTCCCAGTACCTGCAGAGCCAACAGTGTTTGCGAATCATATCGATTCATTGTCAGACCTCACAAGAGCTATCTCACGCTTTTGGGAAATAGAAGAGGTCAATCCATGCTTCCCTCCCTCCGAGGATGATGTACGTTGCGAACTGCACTTCCGACGGTCGTATTCACGTACGTTTAAGGGTAGATATGTGGTCCGTTTGCCATTCAAACAACCACCTCCCATCGGCATTGGCAATTCTCGCCTTCGAGCAGAACGTCAGTTCAACGCTCTTGAGAAGCGTCTTCTGCGCTCGCCAGAAGATCGTCAGGAGTATTGCGCATTCATGCGCGAGTACGAGAATTTAGGGCACATGAGTCGTGCTAATCTTCCTGTAGATTCCAGTCAAGTTTACTACCTACCCCATCACCCAGTCGTGAAGCAGACTAGTACTACTACCAAAGTCCGCGTAGTGTTCAATGCCTCTTCCCCTACATCAAATGCGTCTTCGCTCAATGATCATTTGCTGGTCGGCCCGAAACTGCAACTCGATCTCCCGACGCTGCTCACTCGATGGCGCTTTCATCGGTTTGTATACTGTGGGGACATCGCTAAGATGTTCCGGCAGATACTCATCGATGAGAGATATCTCGACTACCAGCGGATCCTGTGGAGAGAGAATGCGTCTGATCAGCTTTACGAGTATACACTTCGTACCGTAACCTACGGAATGGCAAGTGCTCCTTTCCTCGCTCAGCGAGTACTGAAACACTTGGCCGATGACGATGGCCATCTCTTTCCCGCGGCTAAGCCGATTCTCGCATCCCAAGTGTATGTGAATGATTGTTTATTTGGAGGTGATGATCAAGCCTCTACGAGAGAACAACGAGATCAGTTGATCGCCCTTCTTCGCAGAGGAGGATTCGAGATTCGGAAATGGGCTAGCAACTGTCCAGAGTTGTTGAACGACATCGACCCAGCTAATCATGGCTTGGCTGTGGAGAAGCGACTCCAACCTGACGACAGCCTTAAAATACTAGGTGTTGTTTGGAGTCCCCTCTCGGATGAATACCGCTTCTCGGTGCATCTCGAGGAACATACACAACTCACAAAGCGTATTGTTCTGTCGCTCATTGCCAGGTTGTTTGACCCTCTTGGGTGGCTCTCACCTATTATCGTCACAGCCAAAATCATAATGCAGTCTCTGACGAAAATGGCCTTGGAGTGGGACGATCCGATTCCGGAATCAGTCTCCACTACTTGGACCAATTACTATGACTCCTTGTCTGCTGTCAATTTCATTGCCATTCCACGTTGGTTACGATTCGGAATCAAGGTTGAGTCTGTGGAGCTACACGGCTTCAGTGACGCCTCTAATCTGGCTTACGCGGCGGTATTTTACGCACGGGTGACAAGCCTTTCTGGCGAAGTATCAGTTCACCTGGTAGCTAGCAAAAGCCGCATTGCTCCCGAGAAGAAACTTACCATACCTCGGCTCGAGCTCATCGGGGCCCTTTTGTTGGCTCGTCTCTTGTCTAAATTTCGCTCCGTGAAGGAATTCGAAGGATGTCCCGTACAATGTTGGACTGATGCCACCATAATTTTGGCTTGGCTGAGTAAACAGTCTTCACACTGGAAGACATTTGTAGCCAATCGGGTCTCGGAAATCCATTCGCTTCTAGATGGGGTTGCATGGGATCATGTGGCAGCGGAATCTAATCCTGCCGATCTGGCTTCGAGAGGTATGTCCGCGCAAGCTCTCGGTAACAGTGAGCTTTGGTGGTTTGGCCCACCTTGGCTCAGACAACCAAAAGCTGAATGGCCTGTATCCGTTCCCGAGCCACCCGAACAGAGCATCATGGAGGTCAACCACTCCACCCTCCAAACTCTTGTCCAAATGGAGAACACACTCGCCTTCACGAAAAGGTTTTCAGAGTGGACACGTCTGCTACGAGTCACTGCTCTCATTCTGAACTGGCTCCCGCTACTACGACGAAAATTCCCATGTGGGCTTAAGCCAACTGCGATTGCAGACTCAGCAGTTCTCAGAGGAACTCAAAGTACTGACGGACCTCAGTCCAAATTCAAACGGGTTCCGCCACTTTGATGAGAATTCTCCGATCCCAAAGACCAGCTCATTACGACGACTCAACCCGATAATGGACGAAGACGGACTACTTAGATTGGGAGGTCGTCTTTCATTGAGTCCACTCGCCTCAACTGCAAAGTTTCCCTACATAATCGGCAACCATCACATCACGGGTCTGATCGTCAGGCATGTACATCAACGTACGTTGCACGGGAGTATTGCACTCATTCTGAGTGCTCTTCGTGATCGCTACTGGGTCATTCAAGGCCGCAAAATTGTCAAGTTTATTGCATACAACTGCGTAAATTGCGCTCGACTTCGTGTCGAAGTTCCGCAACAACTTATGGGTTCGCTCCCATGCGCACGCATTATGAGTCCTGGGAACCCGTTCAGGGAATGTGGCGTCGACTATGCGGGTACATTTCAAATACGCATGGCGGGCGGCCGAGGTGTAAAAGCTCGTTCAGGATACATAGCCGTATTCGTGTGCTTTGCCACGAAAGCGATTCATTTGGAGGTAGTAACGGATTACAGCTCTCAGACATTCCTTGCCGCGTTTGATCGGTTTTGTTCGCGGCGCGGTCTCCCAGCGACCATGTATAGCGATTGCGGAAAGACATTTGAAGGTGCGGATACTGAGCTTCGGCGTGGTTATCAGGAAGCAATTGCGAGTCCGGAGTTTCACGCTATTTTAGCTCGGGATCAAATTCGATGGTCGTTCATACCACCGGCAGCGCCTCACTTCGGAGGTTTATGGGAGGCCGGAGTAAAGAGTGTTAAGCGTCATCTTAAGCGCATATTACTTGATAGAACTCCTACTCTCGAGGAGCTCATGACTTTGTTGTGCCGTATCGAGGCCTGTTTAAATTCTCGCCCTCTCGGAGCGCTGAGTGATGACGTTGAATGTCTTGACACTCTTACTCCAGGACACCTCCTTATCGGTCGCGCAATTCTATCCGTACCAGTCCCTTCTATACTGGATGTTCCGGAAAATCGGCTGTCGCGTTGGCAGCTAGTCCAGCAGATGCTGGAATCCTTTTGGAAGAGATGGTCCGACGACTACGTGCGATCTTGTCAGCACCGGACTAAATGGCAAGATAGAGTCTCCAGTCTGAGAGTTGGCCAGATCGTACTTCTCCAACAGAAGGATCTCCCTCCAACAAAATGGAGCCTTGGTAGAATCACGCGATGCCATCCCGGAAAGGATGGACTGACACGGGTAGTTACCGTACGTACCGCAAAATCTGAATACGTCCGACCTATCTCAAAACTAGCGCTTTTACCTCTCTCTCTGGAAAGCGGTGATACCGTAAGTTAAGAATTTTTGTATTTCAAGAGGTTCTTATTTTGTACACTCGTTTAGGTTAAGTGCGGCTAAGATATCGCCCTACGCCGGTGAATGTTGCATTCCGGGCAATGCAAGGCGGGCGGTATGTTGGCGTATTGCGATGAATATCGATATTTAAGAACTCCGGTGCGGCATCTTTTGATCGCGACGGTGAATCACGGCGAAACATATTGATCGATCGGGATTTCGCGACTTTGTTATCATTCGCAATTTTAGTTCATTTTTCTTGCTATTACTTAGTGTAGGTAAACAATAGATGGAGTTCGCTCGGGCATCGCGTCGTGTCATTCCGCGGCGAACTTCGTCAGTTCCGCATGAGTTTTCTAGAGAAAAGCTTCGTTCCTCTCATGTTCGCTTTTCTGCCTCAACCACGATTGTTAATCGAAGAATTTTGTATTCGGGCGATTCGTAAAGTTTGTACCAGCACCGGGCAATTAAACAAACCTCTCTCTGGTTTGTCCGATTTTCGTACCGGGTTTTCGGAAAATCTATAGTCGCGGCATTTTCTTTCGAGCGCGCGCGCGTGCCTACGTGACCCTCAGTTCTCGAGCGTTCTATGCGCCGCGCATCGTTATAGTTACCAAAGGGTTTTTTTGTTACTGTTGAGTGAATACAATTTGATTTGGACATCTGAATATTGTGTTTTTCACTTGGACCGACCTGACCTCCTTCTAGGCAGTGCGTATTCGGCTAAGGAACAGCCGACGCAGTGTCGACGCATAACAGTAATGTATGCGAAACTCCGTAACTGGAGAAAATCGTGTCTTGTTCGATTACTTGAAAATCATGCATCAATTTACTTGGACGATATTTTTTTTTAATTATATTCGTAATTAGCAGGCGAAGATTCGCTGAAAACTGTGAATCTTTTATAATTGCAATGGTCAAATCTTTCCGAATTTTTATCATACTTACTCTGTATCTCTGGGTCTGCAGGCAAGAGTATTTCCACATAGGTGGAAATGGATAGGTGGAGACAGGCCGTAGATCGCGCCGGACGGTTGGACCCCAACCAACATGGCTTTCACATAGGTAGATCGACCCTGGGTGCCATCGGCGAAGTCCTGGCGAAACCAAAAGCTGCTTGACAAGGAAACCATCGGTCTCGTGGGACACGTGTGCTCTTGACATTTGACGTCAAAAATGCATTCAACTCAATCAAGTGGACCGAAATACATAAAACGTTGGAGCATAGTTTCGCAGTACCCGCATACACCAGAGGGGTCATTAGTAACTACCTACACAACAGGAAGCTGGGGTATGAAACGTCTACGGACACTCGCGAAAAAATACTTACTGCTGTGGTAGCTCATAGGTCTGTCTGAGGACCCGATCTGTGGAACATTGTTTACAATGGGTTGCTGACTGAGCAACCCCGGAAGGCGCAAAAAATGGGCTTTGCTGATAATGTGGCGGTCGTGTTCACGGCTAGGAAACCAGACAAGGCAAGAAGAGGCCTCCTCGGAGGCTGTTGGTCCGGATGGCTACGTCCAAGAACTAGTCTCTAGAAGCCAGATTGAGATAAGAGATCTAGACGCTGCCTCCGACGAAACAGAGGGTTTGGCAGTTGTTAAGGAGACAAAAGGACAGAAAACCGGAATAGAGGTGAGAAGAATTAACATCTCTAAGCCGAACAACAAGCGGGACAGCAAAATAGCGTTCGTGGACTTAGGCGAAAAGTCTGCAATAACATTGGAAACCAAAGCGCGCATTAGGATATAATGGGTTAACTGTCGGATCCGTCGCAAAGAATGCATTATACTGTACTACCGTTGTCATGATTTTGGACACGTAGCAACGAAGTGCAGAAGCCCAGATAGGTCCAAACAGTGCAGGAGATGTGGTGTAGTTGACCACAGAGCCGCGGAATGCAAAATTCCGCCAAAGTGCTACCGGTGTGAAACATTACCTGGCGATCCCGAGACTGATCACCTCCTAGGTTCACGTCTGTGCCAAGTACACCAGGAAGCGGTTAGCCCTTCTCGGCGTTAGAAATGGCTAACGTTTTGCAATGCAACCTACAGAGAAGCAAAACAGCCCAGGACGTCCTACAACAAATCATCGCTGAAAGGCACCCGGACTTACTACTCGTTTGCGAACAACATCATGAAGTTGATAAGGCCTGGTTTGATGATACCTCGAAGACGGCAGCTATCTGGGTCTTAAAGCCAGGAAAATTCCCGATCCAACAGGTGATTAAGGGAAACGGCTTCGTGGTCATTTGCTGCGGAAACACTAACTACATCAGTGTATACTTGTCCCCTAACGATCCTATTGGACATTCTGCGGCAAGTTGAACACACTGGAATACTGCTTACCATTGTAAAGTCGGGAAACAGTCATTGGAGGCGACTTTCACGACAAAGCATGCGAATGGAACATGCCAGCCACATGCACCACAGGAAGGCGCATTGTGGACTTAACAGCCAGACGGGACCTTGTCATACTTAATCAAGGAAACGCTACAACGTTCCGGAAAGTAGGCACAGATGGTTCGATTGTCGACATTACGCTGGGGACTCAACGTGCCTCTGCCAAAATATCTGGGTGGTCAGTGCTCGAATTATACAAGCACGGTGCCCACCAGTATATTGAATTTTACATAAATAGCCCCCAAACCATACGAACACTGCCAATGCCAACCAAAAGATTGTCGGTGCATAAATTGGACAGAGCAGCCTTGACCAAGTACCTCGAGACTCGTGTTGTCAGTATCTGGGGGCAAGAAACCTCTGTTGAATCGAGACACGACTCAGAAAAGGTGGTGTAGAGTACTATGGACCCGGTATAGAAGGGCTGTATATTCGTGGGCCCATGAGATCAGCGAACTCCGTAAGACCGCATTTAGACTGAGATGGAAGGCCCAATGGGTCTCCTGCATACCGACCGTTGTGTATGCTGGATGTAGGCGGAAAGCTATACGAGAATATGCTTCGGAGAAGGCTTCGACAGGCCGTAGATCGCGCCGGTGGGTTGGTCCCCAACCAACATGGCTTCCAAATAGGTAGATCGAACCTGGGTGCCATCGGCGAAGTCTTGGCGAAACCAAAAGCTGCTTGACAAGGAAACCATCGGTCTCATGGGACAAGTGTGCTCTTGACATTTGACGTCAAAAATGCATTCAACTCAATCAAGTGGACCGAAATACATAAAGCGTTGGAGCATAGTTTCGCAGTACCCGCATACATCAGAGGGGTCATTAGGAACTACCTACACAACAGGAAGCTGCGGTATGAAACGTCTACGGACACCCGCGAAAAAATACTTACTGCTGGGCTAGCTCAGGGGTCGGTGTTAGGGCCCGACCTCTGGAACGTTGTTTACAATGGGTTGATGACTGAGCAGGGTTCCGGAAACCTTTCAAAGCTGAGGTAGCGGGCAGGATCATCACTGCCGCGCCCGCACTGAAATATTTGGGAATCACAATCGATGAGAAACTGACATTCTGGCCCCACATTAAAAGAGTAGCCGATAAGGCGGATGCAACAATAGCAATGCTGACCAGGATAATGGCCAATTTATCTGGGCACTGCAGCAAGAGATGGATAATTATGAGTATGATTAATAACATAATACTGTACGGCGCGGAATTATGGGAAGATGCACTTACCACAAAGAAATATAAGCAGCGTTTTATATCTGTGAAACGGAGAGCAGCACTGCGTGTCGCCTGCGCTTACCGCACAGTGTCCGCTGCCGCGGTCTTCGTTATCGCAGGGATCATACCGATTGATCTGCTGGCAGCTGAAAGGAAACGGAAATGGGAGACATATCAAACCAATCCACACAATAACGCAGAAATATGCAGACAAGAGCGTAAAACCACGATCGCAAACTGGCGGCGATGGTGGAATAAAGAACACGACGGGAAGGCTAATCGGAATGCTCCACTGCTTTGCAGAGAGCTGGAAGTATCGACCGACAGAAGAAACACAGGTCCCCTCTCGCCATGGCCAGTTCAACAGGTACCTGTACGTATGGAACAGGAGGGACAGCGAATTCTGACTACTGTCCTAAAGTTGTAGACAACATCCAGCATACATTCTTTCAATGTGCAAGATGGGCTGATGATAGGGCCTCATTGGAGACGCGCTTACAACACAGGGTAAATCCAGAGAAGATAACCAGATGCATGCTGCAGTCACAGGAAAGCTGGGACCAAGTAGCAGAATACGTAATGAAGTTGTTGAGAGAAAAGAAGACAGAAGAGGCAGCGTTCGTACACAACCGAGATGAGGAACGACAACGAATAAACATCTGAGCAAAGCCAAATATGGCTAGGGCATGGGTACCACCTTGATATAATGTGACGCTATGCGATTCCGAGTTAGAGGTAACATCTAACATCCATGCAAAGAGCTGGAGGTTTAGTGGGTAGGCCTATGACCAGGAGAGTCCCACACACGGGGGAGCCCCGATGGCTCCCTTATGGTGTGTAAAGCATTCCTCCCTTCTTCCGATAAACTACTACTACTACTACTACTACTACTACTACTACTACTACTACTACTGCCTAGTGTGGTGTTTCTCTCGTGTGGTGTTTCTGGTCACCCATCGGGCGCCTCCCCGGGTGGCGGATAGGGGAATGCTCACCAGATATGGAGGGTACCGGCGAAATAAAATAGTCGGGGCGGACCAAAACCAGATAGTGGAAGGCCACCACGAAAAAACAACCTAGGGGAAGGAACCCCGAATATAAAACCGATTATGGAGAATTCCAAAATAGAAAAACCGTTTACGGTGCAGGGGAGGGATACCCCAGTACCAGCGCCGGCAGGGAGTGAGCAAGCGGGCTCCCGGGCGTCGTTATCCGGCGACCGCAGTGACGTGGTGGTGGTCGACTTGGCCGCCACGTCATACAATGCTACAAGCGAGGTAATGAATGATGCGAGGGATGAACTTGCCGCGTTCCTTGATGAGGCCTCACATGGTACGCAGAAAGGACGCCCCCTGAGGCGTATATCGTCAGAGGCTTGCCTTGCGCGACAGCGAGTCCTGGAGAATATCGCCCTTGAGGACAAAGAGCTGACGGCCCTTACCTCGGCAGTAATGAGCATGGTGCGCTTCTGTAAAACAAAGAAGAACATGTTCAACGAGATCAAGGATGGGCTAGAGGTGTTGGAGAATCGCCTGAGCGACATTAGACGCTGCAGGAAAGCGTGGAAGGTTGCTCGATTCAAGGATCACGAGGAGGAACAGAGGACTATAGCAACAATACTCCAGGAAAAGGAAGATCTCGCCTCGCAGCTGGAAGCGACTTCACGAGCAGGTACAGAGAAGCGTAAGAGAGGAAATGATACACCAAGTCCAGGAAAGACGGAAGGTGGTAGACCCCGGAAGAAGGGCCCTAACACAGAAACTCGGGAGGAAAATAACTCTTCCGTGAGGCATGAGCAGGACGACTGGACGGAAGTCAAAAAACGAGGGAATAAAATTAGAACAACGGAGACGGAAGGAAGTACATGTCCAAACGTTAACCGATATGATAACTCCTCAAATAGCAGACAACACCACAAGCGACACAAGCCCGAGGCGATACTTATCACGCCCGCAGACGGAGCGAAGTATGCAGATGTGCTGAAGAACATCCGTCAAAAAGTGAACCCTGGGGGTTTAGGCATCACAGTGCGGGCCATTAGAGAGACTCGCAAAGGTGATGTCCTTATAGAAGTAGGCGCATCCATGGAGGATAGAGCCAAATTCGGGGAAGCGGTCCAAACCGCGGTGGGCGAAGGAGCCATAGTCAAGCAACTGGTCCCTAGAACAACACTTGTGATCAGGGACCTCGACATTGTCACAGAGGTAGAAGAGATCAAGGATGCCCTTAGAGCTCATATTGGCGACAACTCTCTCGATGATGTCAAAGTAACATTATCAACTAAGAGCTTTAGGGGAAACCTGATAGCCTTTGTGGAAATGGACACCAAACTGGCCGCCAAGTTCGAAGAAATGCGCCACCTTAAAGTGGGATGGGTTAGCTGCCGAATTCGACCCAAAGAAAACATCCTTAGATGCTATCGATGCCAAGGCTTCGGCCACATGGCGGCTAGCTGCAAACTCACGGACAGGTCGAAATGCTGTTGGAGATGTGGCGCGTCCGGCCATAAGGCTGCATCGTGCGTCGGCGAAGTGACATGCTATGCATGCTCTGACCAGAGATATGATGGCCCTCTTGACCACACCCCAGGTACCATCAAGTCCGCTGCATACCAAGGTGCGTGCAAGGCTTTACAGACTGTAAAGAAAAAATGGAGGTAATTCTGCAAGGTAATTTGTGCAGGTCCAGGCTTCCACAGGACCTAATGATCCAGGCCGCACACGAAAATAGTGCGGATATGTTCATGGTTAGCGAACAATATAAGGACCCAGACACAGACGTATGGTTCAGTGATACTAGCGGGACTGCCGCAATATGAATTATTAACCGCGACAGACACCCAGCTACCTCGAACGGTAAAGGCGACGGCTTTGTATGGGTTGAAAGCTGCGGCATACTATACGTAAGTTGCTACCTGTCCCCAAACGAAGGCATCGATGTATACCGCAGGAAATTAGCCGCAGTGGAAGATGCGATTCATCAAACAGGTGGGAGCTTTATTCTGGCCGGCGACTTTAACGCCAAAGCGATGGAAGGGGGCGAACCGAAAACATGCTCTAGAGGTGTAGCGCTCGTTGAGATGATAGCACGAACGGACGCAGTGATCCTGAACGTGGGCAATACTCCGACCTACAGGCGTGCTGGGTGCAGAGGCACAATCATAGATATTACCTGTGCAACCCCCGACCTGGTGAGCAGGATCCAAAACTGGGAGGTTCTGGAGGACTTTAATGGCAGTGATCACCAACACATTAAATTCACGCTAGAACGACTTACTGACAGAAGACCAAGCTGTCAACCAAACAGGCAGTATACGGCGGCTGTTTGGAACCCTGCGAAATTAAACCGCACAGTATTCCAAGACACTATACGAAATGGGATTAGCCACCGGAGGGAGCGAACCGTGCTGCTAACCGGAAAAAGAGAAGCTGAAGACATTGTACAGCAGACGATGGGTGCTATAATCGCCGGCTGCGAAGCTTCTATGCCTAGACGCGTCCGACGATATCACCGTAAACCAGCCTACTGGTGGAACGATGATATCCAGGAACTGCGAAGGAACGCACTGCGATACAGACGTCTCGCACAACGAAATAGATATCGAGACGAAACTCTCCTGGAAGCGTACAAGACGGCGAAGAAAGTGATGAGAACTGCTATACGCTACAGCAAACTCCGCTCCTGGAAGGAAGTCTGTGAGGATATTAACCGCGATACATGGGGTCTTGGATATAACATCGTTATGGGCCGGTTCGGATACCGCATACCAGCGGCGCCCGGCGATGCGGAATCCACAAAGCTAATAGTGGACGCATTGTTCCCTGAACACCCTGAGAGGGTACGCCAGGACTTACAAATGGAAGAAGATATACCCCTTTTTACCTCAGAGGAGGTCCTACAAGCAACGAACTCGCTTGGAAACCGCAAGGCGCCGGGGCCTGACGGCATACCCTCAGAGGCGATGAAGCTAGCAGTAGCAACATGCCCGACTGAGGTCCGAAATATGTATAACCAAGCATTAGCTGCAGGTATTTTCCCTAGTATTTGGAAAAGGCAGAGGCTGGTCCTGATTGACAAGGGAAAAGGGCCGCCCATTACCCCGTCATCATTTAGGCCACCGCTGTGGAAAGCGCTGGAGGCCTCTCCAAAACCCAGTATGGCTTTAGAGCTAAACACTCGACAGTCGGAGCAATCCAAGAGGTAGTAGATGCTGCGAGAACAGCTTGGCTAGGGAATCACAGGACTAGAGATGCCTGTGTCCTTATAACCCTGGATGTAAAGAATGCCTTTAATTCTGCCAGGTGGACGGATATACTGGAAGCACTGGAGCACCGTTATACTATCCCGTTGTACCTTAGACGAGTCCTCGAGGACTACATGTGTGATAGAACTCTTATCTATAACACTACAGAGGGCACTAAGACGCGCAAAGTGACTGCTGGGGTTGCGCAGGGTTCGGTTCTGGGGCCGGACCTGTGGAACATTATGTATGACGGTGTACTTCGTAATTAATATCTACCTAGTTGGGCTAAAATAATTGCCTATGCTGATGACGTTGCGATTATCATTATGGCACGAAATGCGGAACAAGCAAATAGGAGAATCGCGGCGGTTATGGCCATAGCCCAGGAGTGGCTCCAAGACCACGCACTTGAGCTGGCCACAACTAAAACGGAGATGGTGGTCCTCACTAGACAGAGGACGATCCCCTATCCACTTACAGTGGAATTTGGCGGCACAACAATTGTTGCGGGGAAGGAAGTGAAGTATCTTGGAGAGACACTTGACGCCAAATTGACCCACTGGAGGCATATCTCCCAAGCAGCCGAAAAGGCGGCAAAAGCAGTCGCATGTTTATCGCGACTAATGCCAAATATCTCGGGCCCTAAAACGTCGAAAAGACGGATCATTATCAACGTCGTACACTCAATAATGCTGTACGGCGCCGAAATCTGGGCAGAAGCAACCAGTGTAGCCAAATTTAGAAAACGGTTGCTACAGGTGCAAAGGTCGGCTGCATTACGGGTTACTTGTGCTTATCGTACTGTCTCAGAATTGGCGGTACTGGTAGTGGCAAGCGCCCCACCAATTGACCTACTCGCGAAGGAGAAACGGCAGGTATATGTCAGGAATCTGAACACTGACAGTGACCGGACGTGCAACAAAGCCTTGGAGAGGTCCCTTATGCTAGAACGCTGGCAAAAACGATGGACGGATAATCCTGATATAGCGAAATGGACGCATGAACTAATCCCAGACATAAAGGTGTGGTACAAAAGGAAGCATGGAGAGGTCAACTTCTATTTGACGCAACTCCTTACGGGACACGGACTGTTTGGGAGTTACCTGTATAAGAGGCAGATCAGGCGGAGTCCGCAATGCCTGTATGGCTGCGAGCAACCGGACACACCGAAACATACGTTCTTTGAATGTTACCGATGGGCAGAACATAGGAACGAACTGGAGGAGAAACTGGAAAGCGAAATTCGTCCTGAAAGAATAGTGGCGATCATGCTTGGTAGCGAGGAAGCCTGGGAAAAGGTTAGGATGTACTCCGAGATGGTACTAAGAACAAAGAAAGCAGAGGAAGGTACTACTACTACTACTACTACTACTACTACTACTACTACTACTACTACTACTACTACTACTACTACTACTACTACTACTACTACTACTACTACTACTACTACTACTACTACTACTACTACTACTACTACTACTACTACTACTACTACTACTACTACTACTACTACTACTACTACTACTACTACTACTACTACTACTACTACTACTACTACTACTACTACTACTACTACTTTTCGGGCGTTGGGATCTGTTTCTGTGTGGATATGGGACCCCTATAGACGGGCTCTCCCGTGCGAATGAGGTCGTGAGCCTATAAACGGACGGACCTGTGTGGATGGTAGCACCAACGACCGGGCGGGTGCCGGCGTAGCAACCGACATGCGAACGTGTCAGCGGTGCTTGATTGCAAGTGAGAAACAGGTCATTAGCCGGGTATTTCTTCCAGCCGATAGGTAGGAAGAGCGCCTGGTGGGGTGCCGGGGGAATGCCGAGAATGACCAAGAAGCAGTCCTCCAAGTGGTTGTCGGCCCAGCCATTTGGGTATCATGGCCGCTACGTGTGTGCCCGTGCGTAGCATCCCGAGAAGGTGGGAAAAGGGTGTCCTGGGCGTTGAGGAAGTGTACTCTGCGGACGTGCGCGGACCAACACACGCCTTTGGCCCCGGATCCCGCCGAGAGACGGGAGGTCCTGGGAGCAGACCCCGCCTGGGATCAATCGGGCCTGGTGTCGAAACACGGCCACCCTCGGCTTGCCTTCGGGCTGCGTGCCCTGGGAGGGCGTGCGTAGGTGCTTGGGGGAGCCTTCAAGGCTGGTCGTCGCCCTCGGTGTATCCCCAGAGTGGGTGAGTCGGTAGTGGTGCCGGCGATCTCACGAGGGGTGCATCTTGGTCCGTCGGCCAGCCCGATAGGCTAAGCTGGGGTGTATTCCGCCACCTCGTACCGCCTTATCAGGCCACTACTCGATATATGTAGGGTCAGAGTAGGGCCGCGGGAGCACGAAAGCGAAGGAATTATCTTTCTACATGCATGAGGTTATATTTACTACCGCTTTTAATGAGGGTGGGGAGGGGAAAAACGATAATGTGCTAAGAGAGGATAGCCTGTCGAATGGAATCGATACTGGGTGCGAAGAAACGGTGGCGAATAAATGTGCATCCTACGAAATCGAGTACGATAAGCACATGGAAGAGCTAAACAAAGCTCTCACGGACATGGAGACGTATTGCAGTGGCAAGAAGAACATGTTTCTAGAAATCCGAAATGGCCTAGAGAAGGCGCGTGAGACATTTCGGCAAGCCCAGCGGGAACAGGCGAAGCGAAGAGGAGCCCAAAGCCTCCTAAGGAAAAGCTGTATAAGACGCATTGTGCCCACTCAGCCAACAGGAGCATCGCCAGGAGAAGCACAAAACCAAGCGGATCCAAAGGAGAAGCGGAAGCGCAGGGATAGTAATACTCCAAGCCCGCAAGTTATTCGATACAAAAAAAGGCATAAGGAAGGTGAGAACGAATGGACGGAGGTCACAAGGCGAAAGCGAATGGCGGATGGAATGTCTCTCGATAATAACAGAGCAGCCATGAGTACTCAAAAACCGAGCCGCAGGCGAGCGCGATGCGACGCTATACTCATCACGCCTGCCCAGGGGAAAAAGTATGCCGATGTACTCAAGGGTATACGTAAGGACGTGAACCCCGACGAACTAGGAATTAATGTTAGATCCATCAGGGAGACCCGCAAAGGGGACATCCTGGTTGAGCTACGTACATCTGCGGAGGGCACAGCCAAATTTGGGAACGCTGTGAAGAACGCGATAGGCGACGACGCCACTGTTAAACAACTGGTGCCGAGGACAACTATTGAAATTAGGGATCTGGACACCGCGACAGAACTTGCGGAGATTGAGAACGCCTTAAGAGCCCATATGGATGAGTCCAAGCTCAGCGAGGTCAAGATCACACTGTCCACAAAGAGCTTCAGAGGCAATGTAATAGCCTTCGTTGATATGGACCCCGAAACAGCCTTCAAACTGGAGAAGGAAGGCCACCTGAGAGTGGGATGGGTTAACTGTAGGGTCCGTGTAAAAGAAAACATACTCAGATGGTACCGTTGCCAGGGCTTCGGACATATGGCAACGGGTTGTAAATTACCCGACAGATCGAAGTGCTGTTGGAGGTGTGGCGAACCCGGTCACAAGGCCAAGACATACGCAGGAGGCAAGCAGTGCTTTGCGTGCGCCGACCGCAAGGATGACTCCCCACTGAAGCATATACCAGGCTCTTCTAAATGCATAGCCTACCGAGAAGCATGCACTGTGAGCAAAGCGAAAAAATGGCGGTGATACTGCAGGGAAACTTGCGAAGGTCAAGGTTACCTCAAGACCTAATTGCACAGGCTGCATTCGAACACAGGGCGGACATGTTCATGATCAGCGAACAGCACAGGAACGTTGATGGCCAAGAGTGGTACTGCGATAACGAAGGAGTCGCGGCGATCTGGATTATTAATCGCGACAGCTTCCCAATAAGCTCCACGGGGAAAGGCAACGGCTTTGTCTGGGTAGAGAGTAACGGCACCCTGTACCTGAGCTGTTACTTGTCTCCAAACGAAGGCATCAATGCATACCGCAATAAAATTTTGGCGCTGGAAGACACAATCCGGCAGGTGAACGATCGCTTCATACTTACTGGCGACTTTAATGCAAAAGCGATTGAATGGGGTGAGCCGAGAACATGCACCAGAGGTGCGGCACTCGTTGAGATGATTGCGAGACTGGATGCGGTAATTTTGAACGAAGGGAATACCCCGACCTTTAGACGGGCTGGATGTAGAGGCACAGTCATAGACGTTTCTTGCGCAACCCCTAACCTGGCGAGCAGGATTAAGAATTGGCAAGTGCTGGAAGATTTTAACGGTAGTGACCATCAGTACATCAAGTTCTTCCTGGAGAACCCTGAGAGGATAAGAACTCACCAGACTACCAGACGCCCGACCGCGGCTACCTGGAACGTAGCGAAGCTTAATCGCGCAGTCTTTGAAGAGACACTAAGAAACGCGACTAGACACTTAAATCCCCCAACTACCTCCCCACCTAGCAGGCGAGAAGCTGAAGAACTGGTGCGGAGGACGATGGGCGCCATAACCGAGGGGTGCAAGGCATCTATGCCTAGACGAGTAAAGCGATACCATCGCAAACCAGCCTATTGGTGGAACGACGAGATTTCTGAAATACGAAGGAAGGCGCTGCGATACCGACGGCTCGCTCAGCGTAACAGGCAACGTAATACCGATTTTGTCGAAGCGTACAGGATCGCGAAAAAAGAAATGAGAGCTGCTATCCGCGAGAGTAAGCTCTGCTGCTGGAGGTCTGTCTGCGAGGACATTAACGGTGACACTTGGGGCCTTGGATATAACATCGTTATGAAAAGACTCGGAACGCGCACGCCTTTAGTAATGGGAGACGCAGAAGCGACTACAGTGATCGTTGACGCACTTTTCCCTGAACATCCTGAAAGGTGCAGACAACGAATCGATGTCGACGGAGTTATACCCCTCTTTACCTCAGAAGAGGTGTCACGAGCAGTGAGATCACTCGGAAACCGCAAGGCGCCGGGTCCTGACGGCATACCGGCTGAAGCTATGAAGATAGCTGTAGCATCATGCCCGGACACGGTACGAAAAATGTACAATGTGTTACTGGCTGCAGGAATCTTCCCCTCTCCATGGAAAAGGCAGAGGCTGGTGCTGATCGACAAGGGAAAAGGCCCCCCAATCACTCCTTCGTCTTATAGGCCACTGTGCATGGTGGATAATGCTGGGAAGATCTACGAGAAGATGATCAAAGTGCGCCTACATGAAGCTGTGGAAAGAGCTGGAGGCCTCTCTGAGGCTCAACATGGCTTCAGGACAAAGCGCTCAACAGTTGGAGCCATCCATGAGGTAACCAATGCAGCAAAAGCAGCATGGGAAGGGAACAACAGGACCAGAGAAGCCTGCGTACTGGTTACACTCGACGTAAAAAATGAATTCAATTCTGCAAGATGGGCTGACATCCTGGAAGCACTGGAGAAGCGTTTTAAAGTTCCATCGAATCTGAGACGCGTCCTCGATGACTACATGAATGACAGGAATCTTATTTATGACACCACGGAGGGAGCTACGACACGTAAAATTACGGCTGGTGTTGCACAGGGTTCGGTACTCGGGCCGGACCTGTGGAACATTATGTACGATGGCGTGCTGCGAATTAAAGTGCCGTCCTGGGCCTCAATAATTGCTTACGCTGATGATGTTGCGGTTGTCGTTAGAGCAAGAAACCCAGAACAGGCGGAAAGAAGAGTTGCCGCGGTCATGTCCCAGACACGGGGCTGGCTACATGACCACGGACTTGAACTGGCAATGGCCAAAACAGAGATGGTGGTTCTGACTAGACAGAGAGTGTTTAGTGCCCCACTTACCGTCGAACTCTCCGGTACCACAATTGCCGCGAAAAAGGAGCTAAGATACCTCGGAGTGACGCTTGACGCCAAATTAACGTTTTGGAAGCACATCACCCGGACATCTGACAGGGCAGCTAAAGCAGTTGCATGCTTAGCGCGGCTCATGCCAAATATCTCGGGTCCCAAGACGACAAAAAGACGGATCCTCATGACCGTCGCGCAATCAATAATGCTGCACGGCGCAGAGATCTGGGCGGACGCAACCAACGTGATGAAGTACCGCAAGCGGCTACTGCAAGTCCAGAGGGTTGCGGCTCTACGGATTACCTGTGCCTACCGCACTATTTCGGAATTGGCGGTACTAGTAGTGGCCAACACCCCACCTATCGACCTACTGGCGAAAGAGAAACAGCAGGTTTATCTCCGCAATAAGGACGCTGGGAGCGACCGAACGGTCAATAAAAACATGGAGAGGGCTACCTTGCTTCAATCCTGGCAGAAACGCTGGACGGACGAATGCAACACTGCTAAGTGGACGCATGTACTGATCCCGGACATAATTGTATGGCATAATAGGACACACGGTGAAGTAAACTACTTCATGACGCAGTTTTTGACTGGACACGGCCTCTTTGGAAGCTATCTGTGTAGAAGAAATATCAGGCAAAGCCCGCTTTGCTTATACGGATGCGGGAACCCAGACACGCCGAAGCACACGTTTTTTGAATGCTACCGATGGAGAGATTTGAAGGACAAACTCGAACTGGAGCTGGCAACGAGCATCACACCCGAAGAAATTATTGCCATCATGCTTAGCAAGGTGGAAGCGTGGGCAAGGGTAAACTTGTACATTGAGGAAATTCTGCGAACGAAAAAAACGGAAGAACGCGACTTGTTGTAAGAGGTCATACCAAGGAACGGAGTGACAGCTTTTCTGTCCCAACAAGTGGCCCCGTACCGAAGTAATGCGCGAGCTTAAGTCCCGGTGCGGATCTGGTCAAGGGAAAGAGGTGGAGGTTTAGTGGGTATGCCTGTTTACAGGAGAGTCCCACACACGGGGGAGCCCCGATGGCTCCCTTATGGTGCGTAAAGCATTCCTCCCCTTTTCGGAAAAAAAAAAAAAAAAAAAAGAAAAAAAAAACTACTACTACTACTACTACTACTACTACTACTACTACTACTACTACTACTACTACTACTACTACTACTACTATTACTACTACTACTACTCTCGGGGGAGTTTCTGGATCTTCTACCGAGCGCGTCCCCAGGTGGCGGATCGGGGAATGCCGGTAACAGGTACTGGGGAAATAAAATACCCGGCGCGGACCAAAACCAGGTAGTGAGGAGGGATACCCCAGTACCGGCGCCGACGGGGGGTGAGCAAGCGGGCTCCCGGGCGTCGATATCCGGCGACCGCAGTGACGTGGAGGTGGACGACTTGGCCTCCACGTCATAGAATGCTACAAGCGAGGTAATGAATGACGCGATGGATGAACTTGCCGCGTTCCTTGATGAGGCCTCACATGGTACGCAGAAAGGACGCCCCCTGAGGCTTGCCACGAGGCAACCTGATAATGCTACTGGTGACGAGGAGACGTCAGACACGAGAGTGACTAAGCTGGAAGTGATACGTCTCAGCATGGCGGAGAAGATTGAACTCGAAGATAAAGTCCTCACATCGGTGACTTCTACGGTAATGAGCATGATCCGATTTTGCAGAAGCAAAAAAAACATGTTCAACGAAATTAAGGACTGGACCGAGGTTCTTGAAAACTCCATGTCAGAAATCAGACGACATAGGAAAGCCTGGAAGGCAGATCGGGAGGCAGAGAGTGCTGAAAGTAAGAAATGGATGGAGTCTATGTCACGAGAATGGGACGAATTGGCAGCCAGTATGAATGATAGGGCCCAACAAACAAGGAATCAAAGGAACGGGGTGTCTAACCTTAATACGCCGGATCACGGCCCTTCACAGGACAAGAGGAAGCGGAACGGTAACACACCTAGCCCGCAGGCGACGGACGGAGGAAGACCAAAGAAGAAGCCAACATACCGAGACGTAACCAGCAGATCGAACACACGGAATGATCAAATTGGCTCTTCTGGAGGGAATGTAATGGGGGACAATAACGAATGGACAGAAGTAGCAAACCGGAAGAGAATGGCTAAACAGCGGAATGCTCTGGCCGAGCAAGGTACCGATGTTAGAAATTCGCCAAAACCCAAGGGAAACCGCCGCCGTGTGCGCCCTTATGCAATCCTCATCAAACCAGCTGAGGGAAAAATGTACGCGGATGTACTTAAGGATATTCGCAAGAACGTGCACCCAGAGGAACTGGGAATAACTGTAAGGTCTATCAGGAAGACCCAAAAAGGGGACATACTGGTTGAAGTAGGAGCCTCCAAAGAGGACAGAACCAACTTTGGGAATGAAGTCCAGATAATAGTTGGCGAAGGAGGTACCGTTAGCCAACTCGCACCACGGACAACTGTCGAGGTGAGAGACCTGGACGCTGCAACCTTCCTCTACCCTCGTGGAGGAAGTTCTGCTAAAGGACGCCTGAATCACCATCTCCAACAAGAGCTTCCGGGGGAGTGTATCTGCCTTTGTGGAACTCGATGCCAAAGCGGCAGGCAAGCTAGAGAAAGCTGGACATCTTAAGGTCGGCTGGGTCAATTGTAGAATACGAGCCAAAGAAAGCATCCCTAGATGTTATAGATGTCAAGGCTTCGGACACATGGCCGGGAGCTGCGACCTACCGGATAGGTCGAAATGCTGCTGGAGATGCGGTGTCCCTGGACATAAGGCTGCTGCATGTGTCGGTAGCGTGACCTGTTTCGCCTGCGTTGACCAAAAAATACAAACAGCTCTAGATCACGCCCCTGGGTTCCACAAATGTGAGGAATACTTAACAGCATGCAAGACTGCGCAAGCAAAGCGAGCAAAATGGCGGTAATTCTGCAGGGGAACCTAGCCCGGTCCAGACTAGCCCAGGACCTATTGACGCAGATAATTTTCGAACAAAGTGTGGATATCCTTATGCTGAGCGAGCAGCACAGGAGCCCGAACCACGGAGACTGGTATAGCGACAATGAGGGAGTCACTGCAATCTGGATCAAAAACAATAAGGAATTTCCAATAACCACCACAGGCAAGGGTGATGGAGTTGTATGGGTGGAGAGTGGGGGCCTATTTCTCATAAGCTGCTATCTATCACCTAATGAAGGTATCAACACCTACCGGACAAAACTCGCGGCGGTTGAAGACGTCGTGCGTCAGACTAACGGTCACTTCATACTCGCTGGCGACTTCAATGCCAAGGCTGTAGAGTGGGAAGAGCCGAGAACCTGTCCTAGAGGTGCAGCTCTCGTCGAGCTGATCGCAAGAACCGACGCCGTTCTGCTGAATGAAGGAAACTCACCAACATACAGACGAACCGGCTGTAGAGGAACGATCATCGATATCACCTGTGCCTCGTCAGACCTATCGACCAGAATAAGGAACTGGCGTGTATTGGAGAACTTTAATGGCAGCGACCACCAATATATTAAGTTCACACTGGAGTCTAAACACACCAGCAGAACCCCCCGAATAGACTACACCAGCCCAACTGCCTCCAAGTGGAATGCAGACAAGCTGGATCTCTCAGCCTTCCGGGACGCCCTACAGAAGAGGATCATGTGCCGAACAGCGATAGCCACCTCTCGTCCTACTAAGGCAGAAGTGGAGGAGCTTGTCCTATGGACCATGCGGGCCATTGCCAAAGGCTGCGAAGCATCAATGCCTAAGCGCATAACGGGGTACCACCGCAAACCAGCCTATTGGTGGACAGAGGAAATCGCCGAAAAAAACGGACGGCGCTACGATGTAGGCGATTGGCGCAGCGTAACAGACGCAGGAACAGCGACCACGCAGAAAGGTATAAAAACATCAAAAAAGACCTGCGATTAGCTATCCGCCAAAGCAAACTGAGATGTTGGAAGGAAGTCTGCGACGACATTAACCGAGATACTTGGGGTCTCGGTTATAATATCGTCATGCGCCGTTTAGGCCTCCAAGCACCCCCCATACAAGGCGATGTAAATACCATGGAAACGGTGATTAATACGCTATTCCCTCAACATCCAGTAAGGGCGCATAGGCACATTCAAGTCCAGGATGACATCCCTCTCTTCAGTGTTAGGGAAGTCAAACAGGCGGCGGACGCACTCGGTAATCGGAAGGCCCCGGGCCCGGATGGAATACCTGCCGAGGCTATGAAGGTGGTCGCAACAGAATACCCAGAACTGCTCCTCAGGATGTACAATGCCTCACTGGAAGCAGGCATCTTCCCGAGCGCATGGAAAAGGCAGAGATTGGTCCTGATCGACAATGGGAAAGGCTCCCCCATTACCCCGTCATCATACAGACCTCTCTGCATGCTTGACAACGCAGAAAAGATGTACGAGAAGCTGCTAAAGATGCGACTACAGGAGGCGGTAAAGAAATCTGGCGGTCTCTCCGAATCGCAGCACGGGTTCAGAGCTCAGCACTCTACTATCGGCGCTATCCAGGAAGTAGTAAGTATCGCACAAAAGGCATGGCTAGGCAACAACAGGTCAAGAGAAGCTTGCGTAGTAATTACACTGGACGTTAAGAATGCCTTCAACTCAGCCAGGTGGATCGACATCATGGAGGCGTTGGAGCACCGATTCGAAGTGCCAGACTACCTCAGACGTGTCCTTGACAATTATATGGAGGACCGTGTCTTAATATACAGCACATTAAATGGCACCCGGACATATAACATCACGGCTGGTGTCGCCCAGGGGTCGGTACTGGGTCCGGACCTCTGGAATATCATGTACGATGGTGTGCTGCAGATGGTACTGCCAAGCTATGCTAAAATCATCGCATACGCTGACGACATCGCGATTGCAATCCTTGCTAAGAACCCGGACCAAGCAGAGAGGAGAGTAGCGACGACCATGGCCCGCATACGCGAGTGGCTACACGATCATGGCCTCCAACTCGCCATGAGCAAGACTGAGATGGTGGTGCTCAGCAGGAAAAGGATATTTGCGCAACCTCTCACGATGAGCCTCTTCGGCACAATGATAACATGCAGGGACGCCATTAAATACCTCGGGGAGACTCTCGACTGTAAGCTCACGCACTGGAGGCACATCAGGCAAGCGACCGAAAAGGCTGCCAAAGTTACAGCATCGCTGGCACGTCTCATGCCTAATATCTCAGGCCCCAAAACTACAAAAAGAAGGACACTGATGAATGTTGTGCAATCAATACTGCTGTACTGTGCAGAAGTGTGGGCAGACGCCACAAAAAGTAAAAAATTCCGTGGGCGGTTGCTCTCTACACAGAGGGTAGCAGCACTCCGCGTAACGTGTGCATATCGGACCGTGTCGCAAGTGGCGGTCCTAGTGGTAGCCAGTACTCCCCCCATCGATCTGCTTGCTCAGGAGAGACAACGTGTATACCACCAGAAGCAAGAAAATAGCACTAGTATAGCCGCTATTAGAACGTCGGAGAGAGAACGTACGCTGCAGCTGTGGCAAAGGCGATGGGCTGAAGACACAAACATGGCAAAGTGGACACATACTCTGATTCCCAATGTGGTCCCCTGGATCGAGAGGAAACATGGGGAAACGAACTACCACTTGACACAGTTTCTGACTGGACATGGGTTCTTCCAGAGCTACCTGTTCAGGCGACACATCCGCCCAACCCCTCAATGTATGTACGGGTGCGAGAAACCGGATACACCTAGGCACACCTTCTTTGAGTGCGATCGATGGACGGCGAATAAAAATGCGCTAGAAGAGCAGCTGGGCAGCGAGATTACACCCGATGTCATTGTAGACATCATGCTGAGAAGCGAGACGAACTGGGAAAAGGTATCCTTGTACGTGGAAACTGTTCTCCGCACGAAAACGAGCGAAGAGCGTGAGTAAAAACATCTGACCTCATGAGACAAGAAGGCAGCCAATCATGCTGGTAATTAGGCCCCACTCCGAAGTAATGCGCAAGCTTTGGTCCCGGAGTGGATTATGGTCAGGGAGAGGAAAGTGGTGGAGGTTTAGTGGGTATGCCTGCTTGCAGGAGAGTCCCACACACGGGGAGACCCGATGGCTCCCTTATGGTGCGTAAAGCATTCCTCCCCTCGTCGGAAAAAAAAAAAAAAAAAAACTACTACTACTACTACTACTACTACTACTACTACTACTACTACTACTACTACTACTACTACTACTACTACTACTACTACTACTACTACTACTACTACTACTGCTACTACTACTACTACTACTACTACTACTACTACTACTACTACTACTACTACTGACGGAGTGCTACAGATTGACTTGCCAAGCTATGCAAGAATCATCGCGTATGCTGACGATATCGCGATTGCTATCCTCGCGCGAAACCCAGATCAAGCGAAGGGAAGAGTCAAAGCGGTTATGCTCTGTGTTCGTGACTGGCTGTACGATCACGGCCTTGAACTTGCCATGAGCAAGACCGAGATAGTGGTGCTCAGCAGGCAAAGGGTATTCGCTGAACCACTCACGGTGAGCCTGTTCGACACGACAATCAAGGCAGGGGAAGCCCTTAAATATCTTGGAGAGACGCTCGACGCTAAGCTGACGCATTGGAAACACATCTCCCAAGCTGCCGAAAAGGCATCCAAAGTGACTGCATCGTTGACACGGCTTATGCCAAATATCTCTGGCCCGAGACCAACGAAAAGGAGAGCGCTTATGAGCGTGGTACAGTCTATACTGCTGTATGGCGCAGAAATCTGGGCGGATGCTACGAAGATAAGGAAGTTCCGTAGGCGGTTGCTCTCTATACAGAGGGTTGCGGCACTACGTGTTGCGTGTGCATACCGCACCGTGTCAGAATTGGCGATCCTGGTGGTGGCAAGTACACTGCCCATTGATCTACTCGCGAAGGAACGACAACGGGTGTATAGACGGCGCCAAGACGAGAACGATGATGCGATGCACATCAGAGCAACCGAGAGAGAACGCACGTTGCAGCTGTGGCAAGAGCGGTGGTCGGAAGACTCTAACACGGCGAAGTGGACGCACACGTTGATCCCCGATGTAGCACAGTGGTATCGAAGGCAACATGGAGAAACCAACTACTACCTTACCCAGTTTTTGACCGGGCATGGGCTATTCCAGAGTTATCTGTTAAGGAGGAAAATACGACAGAGTCCGCAATGTATGTACGGGTGTGTAGAAACAGACACTCCGAGGCATACGTTTTTTGAATGTAACCGGTGGGCGGGAAATAAGCACGCACTCGAAGTGTCACTGAGGATGGAACTCACTCCTGACGGGATCGTCCCAAGAATGCTCCAACGCGAGGAAGTCTGAGAACGAGTGGCCTTATATGTGGATACCATATTGCGCACGAAAAAGAATGAAGAGCAGCATTTGCTGAGGGAGGCAGCAGTGTAAACAGCGGTATCTGGAGGTAGCCACACAGGCTAGTAAATTGATCCCACTCCGAAGTAATGCGTAAGCTTTAATTCCGGAGTGGACCAAGATCAGGGAGAAAAGAGGCGGAGGTTTAGTGGGTAGGCCTGCCTGAAGGAGAGTCCCACACACGGGGGAGCCCCGATGGCTCTCTTATGGTGCATAACGCATTCCTCCCCTCTTCGGGAAAAAAAAAAACTACTACTACTACTACTACTACTACTACTACTACTACTACTACTACTACTACTACTACTACTACTACTACTACTACTACTACTACTACTACTACTACTACTACTACTACTACTACTACTACTACTACTACTACTACTACTACTACTACTACTACTACTACTACTACTGTTGCGGGCACTAGGTCCTATCGCGTCTTCCGTGAAGCGT
The DNA here is from genome assembly GCA_030407085.1 of Trichopria drosophilae. Classification (NCBI taxonomy): domain Eukaryota; kingdom Metazoa; phylum Arthropoda; class Insecta; order Hymenoptera; family Diapriidae; genus Trichopria; species Trichopria drosophilae. The sequence continues at coordinate 95,246,748 of CM059582.1, forward strand.
TGGAGAAGAAAAAGGCGTCAAGATGACGTGTATTTTGCAAGCGAATCTGGGGAGAGGCAGTACTGCCCAAGCTCTTCTCGAGCAGATTAGGCACGAGAAGAGAGCCGAGCTAGTTATCATTAGCGAGCAGCACCATAATTTGGGCAGGTATAATTGGTGGTACGACATGACGGGCACTGCGGCGATTTGGATTCCTGATATCCGGAAAACCCCAGTTGACGAACACGGGAGCGGCGAAGGATTCGTCTGGGTACGGACTGGCGGGCTTGCTTATATGAGCGTTTATCTCTCCCCTAATGACGCGATAGGCGTATTTAGGAACAAACTGGAGAATATCGAAGATACGGCACGAGATCTCGGAGGGTACATAATACTCGCCGGGGACTTTAATGTTAAGACAATTGAGTGGGGTATGGGGTGAACTGACACCCGTGGCAATGCAATCCTAGATATGGCTGCCAGACTTGGCCTGGCCATTATAAATACCGGTGTGGGTACAACCTTCCGGCGAGCAGGATATCGTGAGACGATACCAAATATCTCCCTTGTCACGGAAGATATCACACACCGCGTTTGCAACTGGCGGGTCATGGAAGGGTATACTGGTAGTGATCACCAATATATCACTTTCCAGGTGTTAGAGCCTGAACGACAGCTAAGAAAAACAGCAACGACGCCACACAAATGGAATGTTGCAAGACTTGATGAGGACAAGCTCTCGGCACATATTGGTGCCAGCTACCAGCTTATCCTACGGAGACAGTCGGGTACAGTGGCCACAAAAGAGGACGCTCAGAAATCGGTGGACTCCACCATGAAAATTATTAAGGGCGCGTGCGACATCTCGATGCCAAAAAAGAAGCTGCGCGGAGGTAGAAAGGCGGCGTACTGGTGGAGCAATGACATCGCTGAGCTTCGAAAGAGATGCCATCATAGTAGAAGAGTCGCACAGCGGGCCCGAAACCGAGTCGACTTTGACCAAAAAACTGCGGAGTATAAGGCCTCAAGGAAGGAGCTACGTATAACCATTAAACGCAGCAAAGCCCAAGCCTGGCGCGATATATGTGACGACGTAGACAGGGATATCTGGGGAAAGGGGTACAAAATGGTTACCCGCAGACTAGGCGCCCCACCGCCAGCTGTGCGGGACGAAAAAACCATGACCGACATCGTACAGGCACTGTTCCCGGACTATCAGGAACTTGAAATGCATGACGAGGTCGCTGGCAACGAAGAGGTTCCAGAGTTTACTGAGGCGGAACTGCGTGCGGCCGCGGGCGCCCTTCGGAGCAGAAAAGCACCAGGCCCAGATGCAGTCCCTACAGAGGTTTTAAAAATCGTGGCGGAGACATGTCCAAACATGTCGCTGGACATATATAATGGATGCCTGAAGACGGGATTGTTCAGTAAAAGCTGGAAGAAGCAAAGGCTGGTGTTAATCAGCAAGGCGAAAGGCGGGGCAAATAGCCCTCAGTCTTTCAGACCCCTTTGCATGCTGGACACGGCAGGGAAACTTTTAGAGAGGCTTCTGAAGCCGCGCTTGGACAAAGCGATTAAAGCTGCAGGCGACCTTAGCCCTAGACAATACGGCTTTAGGCGTGGAAGAACGACGATGGACGCTGTCCAGGAAGTGGTCCAGGCAGCAAGGAGTACCGAGAGAGGCGATCACCGGTACAGACCGCTTTGTGTGCTCGTGACGTTAGATGTGCGGAATGCTTTCAATTCCGCGAGCTGGAACAACAATATGGATGCAGTCCGGCGAAGGTTCCGCGTGCCTAACTACCTCTTGCGGATAGTTAGGGATTATCTTAGAGACCGAGTTCTGGTTTATGACACAACCAATGGCGAGAGAACCAGGAAGGTTACCGCGGGGGCGGCGCAGGGATCGGTGCTCGGGCCCGACTTGTGGAATGCGATGTACGACGGCATCCTCACGATGGAGCTACCGGAAGGTTGCTTCCTGGTGGGCTACGCCGACGATATCGCTGTCATCATAATAGGGCGTAACGACGACGAAATACAGCGCAAACTGGCACGCGCGATGCAGCAGGTTGGAGCCTGGATGAGCTCCCACGGGCTGAGCCTCGCAGCTAACAAGACAGAAGTCCTGTTCTTGACTAAGAGGAGGGTACCTATCCCACTCGAACTGAAAGTGGGAGACGAGATGGCGAAGGTCAGCGAAACGGTCAAGTACCGTTACCGTAGGCATTGTTTTGGACAAGAAACTTACTTTTTGGCCACACATCAAGGAGAGGGCACACAAGGCGGCGTCCGCAGTGGCAGCATTGTCCCGACTGATGAAAAACGTAGAAGGTCCGCGTTCTAGCAAAAGGAGGACTCTAATGGTCGTTACGCAATCGACTGCGCTCTATGGGGCTGAGGTGTGGGCGGAATCCCTCAAGATTGCCACATATAGGAAGAGCATGGCCTGCGTGCAAAGAAGAGGTGCGCTGAGATCGCCAGCGCCTACAGAACAGTGTCTGAGGCTGCGGTTCTCGTCATCGCAGGAACAATACCTATCGACCTGCTGGCGTACGAGAGGAGACGGCTATATTTAAGAAGAGCGGATGGAAATCCAGCCGAGGCCAGAAGAATGGAGAGGGAAAGAACCCTACAGGAATGGCAAAGTGGGTGGGAAACCCAAGATGTGGGCAGATGGACTGCCAGACTCATCCCTCATATCGAGCCATGGGTCAGCAGGAGACACGGAGAACCGGATTACCGTCTCACACAGTTCTTCTCTGGGCATCGATTTTTCCAGGCCTATCTGCATAGGATGCATAAGGCACAGTCACCGCACTGTATTTATTGCCCTAGACAAGAGGATACGGCTGAACATACGTTCTTTGGCTGCCAGCGATGGCTGACAGAGAGGATGAGAGCGGAGACTGAACTCAACGATGGGCTACAGGTTGGCAACATTGTTGCACACATGATGGAGAGCGAGGACAAATGGAATGTTGTATCCACCTACATTCATGCCGTGCTAAAGAAGAAGAAGTCAGAGGAATCCAGAACCGTAACTGACTAACACAGCGGTGTGACGGAATTCCGCACAAAGTAACTGGCCCGATGAAATGCAAAATTGGTCCCGGGCCAGTTATCCTCACGAATTGTAATAAGAGGGAAAGGTTTAGTGGGTAGGCCTGGGGGTAGTAGCCCAGGAGAATCCCACACACGGAGGAGTCCCGACGGCTCCTTTACGGCGCATAAAGCGTTCCTTCGCCTGTTCGGATAAAAAAAAAACTACTACTACTACTACTACTCTCCCCTGGGGATCGCATAACCTTGTCGTTGGTGGGGAGCTAAGTCCTCGGCGTTACTAGGGCACATGGAGTCAACTGGACTGCATGTGGGACCTCTATAAACGGGCTCTCCCTTGTGTGCATGTGGGATCCCTATAGACGGGCTCTCCCTTGTGTGATTGGAGTTCAGACCCTATAGACGGACAACTCAAACGAGTGTGTGGACCAAGGTCTGGGGAAGGGCCGGTTTAAAGACTGAAACTTGCCTGCGGCCGTGGCCCTTGGGTGAGGGTGAGTTGACTCTTGCCGGCTGCTGCTCACTGCCAATAGGTAGGAGCAAAGGTTGGCCAAGCGCTGGGGTAATGCCGAGGATGACGAAGAAGCGATCCCTCAAGTAGGCTGGTGGCCCGACTACTTGAGTAATGAGAGGCCGGTGCAGGTGTGTGCGTGCGTGCGTGTGTGTGTGTGTGTGTGTGTGTGTGTGTGTGTGTGTGTGTGTGTGTGTGTGTGTGTGTGTGTGTGTGTGTGTGTGTGTGTGTGTGTGTGTGTGTGTGTGTGTGTGTGTGTGTGTGTGTGTGTGTGTGTGTGTGTGTGTGTGTGTGTGTGTGTGTGTGTGTGTGTGTGTGTGTGTGTGTGTGTGTGTGTGTGTGTGTGTGTGATTTAATGAATGGGCTGTGCTCGATGCCCGGTGGATATTCCCCTTAGACTAACCAAGGAAGGAGTAGTAGCCGACCGACCGGTCAGCGCGTTATGATGTCAGTACCTGACCGTTGGGGTAGTAATATGGGCTCGGGCCCGGGAACCCCCATGTTCAACGTGGGGAGACCGCTCACGACGAGAGCAAACTGGAGCCTATGAGGGGGTTGAAGCCGGCGCATCGGGCGCAGGAGTGAAGGATTACCTGGCCAGTATTTCCTTATACCCGAGCCTCGTCGGGTAAACCGAGGCAGCGTCTAGCCGTAAGCCAGGATGAATCCGGGTGGGAGCCTCGGTGTCCTGGTGAGATGGGGGACGTTAAACCGTAACTTAACTTGGCTTTTCTTTTTTTCAAATATTTTTTATCTTGTTCTTTTTTCTTCTTCATCTTCTTATTACTCTTATTATTTATTTACTTATTTATTTATATATTTTTTATTTTTATTTTCTTCTTGCGGGTGCTGATAGATCTGGCCAATCGACAAATCGCTTATCGGTTTCAGCAATACCCGAAAGATAGGGTTCTTTTCGGCGGGGAAGAAACCTCACTGCGTCTGAGGTTCCCATGATGGGCGAACCATCGTTAGAAAAAAAATCGATACTAATATGCATACAGACTCAAATAATGAAATGACTGAAGGGAAGCAGGAGGCAGAGGCTACGGTACCGATGGATACCGACCCGGAGGTAATCCAATTGGCAGCCCTCTTTGCGAACGCCACGAGAGGTTTAAGAAGTAACTCGTTGGTGGATACTACGGTGGAACCAACACCACTTCAACTCTCTAGGAAACAAATGGAGGAGACAAGAAAGCAGGAGGCTGAACAAATCGAGCGCCTGAAAGCAACAGTTGACGAAATGACCCGATTCTGTAAAACAAAAAAGAACATGTTCAACGACATCAAGAAAGGGTTGGACACAGCTGATATGATTCTACGAAACATATACATGTGTCGCACAAACTGGGAGAAGGCCTGGGCTAACTTAGCAAGCGAAGAAGCAAGGCTCACTGAGACGGCACAAGAAGTGAGTGATAAGGTTGATAACAGCAAAGAAAAGAGGAAGTGGGATTCCAATACCCCTAGCCCCCAATTGAAGGATGGAGGTAGACCTAGGAAAAAAGTCCAAACAGTCGTGGAAGAGAAATGGACAGAGGTGCTTAAGAACAAACCCAAACGGGGTGGGAACCCTATGCGGCCCACACCAACGGAATAGAATATCGGGACGGAAAAAGAAACCCAGAAACTCAAGAACAGTCAGAGACCTAGAAGACCAAGGGCAGATGCAGTACTCATTAGACCTACTGAGGGCAAGAAATACGCGGACATCCTGAAGATCATCAGAGGAGGTGTGTCCCCTGACGAGCAAGGAGTGATCGTCAAAACCATAAGAGAGACTAAGTCTGGTAATGTACTGGTCGAGGTTTCTGCATCCGAAGACAGGAAGCGATTTGAGGAAAAGATTTCTGAGGTAGTGGGAAAGGACGGGGATGTCCGACAGTTAGTCTCTAAAGCCCAGATTGAGATTAGAGACCTGGACGCAGTGACTGACCAAGAGGAGATCGTAGCAGCGCTGCAAAGGAGCCTGGGTCACGAAGGAGAATTGTCATCGTGCAAGATAAACCTGTCACGGCCCAGTAAATGGGGTTGCAAGATTGCCTTCGTGGAACTGAAAGAAAAGGACGCCGTGCGCCTCGAAGCGAAAGGCCACGTTAAGATAGGGTGGCTCAGCTGCCGGATCCGTCAGCGCGAACTAATCACCCGGTGTTATCGGTGCCACGGGTTTGGGCATATAGCGGCGAGCTGTCGAAACGCCGATAGATCCAAGCAATGCTGGAAATGTAGTCAGAGTGGCCACATGCAACAGACTGCAAAAATAACCCGACATGCTGTCTGTGCCTGGAGCTGGCTGATGCCCCACCAGTGGACCATCTACCGGGGACGCGTGCATGCAGATCGTACCAGGAGGAGGTTCAGCGTAAACTCGGGAAAACATGACCTTCGTGTTGCAATGTAACCTGAATAGAAGTAGAACAGCTCAATCTCTGTTACAGAAGATTGTGACTGAACGCGAAACGGATCTGCTTCTGATATGCGAACAGCATCACGATACGGACAACTTGTGGTTCCCGGACAAACTAGGAACAGCAGCAATCTGGATTTTAGACCACGGTAAGGTTGCGGTCCAACAAGTCATCCAAGGCGAAGGATTTGTATGCGTAAGTGCTATTGACATAAAATATGTCAGCATTTACCTGTCCCCGAACGACCCTATAGCCAGATTCAGAGAGAAGCTGGATGCCCTGGAAGACTGCTTGAACGCGCTAGTTGGTGAAACCATCATTGGCGGAGATTTCAACGCAAAGGCCTGTGAATGGGGTATGGAATCCACATGCAGCAGAGGACGAAACGTCACAGAGTTAGCTGCCAGGCTTGATCTGGCATTCCTAAACTCTGGTAACGTAACGACGTTTAGAAGAGCAGGCACAAGCGGGTCTATAATCGACATAACCCTGGTTTCTCAGAGGCTGGCAACGAGGGTGACGGGATGGACGGTACTGGAGATCTATACCGCCAGCGACCACCAGTTTATCGAATTCCGCATTGGCTTGAGACAACCGGGCCGACTTATTAACAAGCCCGTCAAAAAATAGTCCGTGGAGAAAATGAATCCTGCAGCACCTGGGCGCCCCAGACAAGGGAAAAAGCGAAGGAAGTAGTCCATGGGACAATGTCCCTGATACATAGAGCCTGCAACGCCTCGATGCATAAGAGGTGTACCGATAAGAAAAAGAGAGCGGTATATTGATGGACGGATGACATTGCCGAACTGAGGAAAACAGCTTTTAAGATGAGACGCAGAGCTCAACGTCTGAGAAGAAGAGGAGCTGACGACACTGCGACAGAGAGATACCGGGAGGCAAGGAAAGCTCTGAAGATGGAAATTAGAAGTAGCAACCGCCAGTGCTGGAAGAAGCTTTGTCAGGAGGTGGAAAATGACACGTGGGGATTAGGCTACAGAATCGTCACAAAACGCCTGGGACAAAAAAACCCAGCAGGTCCGTTCGAAAGCGCTGTTGCAACGCGGATCGTGGATAACCTATTCCCGCAACACAAGAGAAGACAGGAAAGAAACTATGTGGGGATAGAACTGACCCCACCGTTTAGTACCGAGGAACTACAAACCGCGATTAAGGCAGCAGGAAACAGAAAGGCTCCCGGGCCCGATGGGATCCCTATAGAAGCAATGAAGGAAATAGCGCGAAGTCGGCCGAGTCTGTTGCTAAACATGTATAATGCATGCTTAACAACTGGCACTTTTCCGAATAGATGGAAAACCCAAAGGCTGGTTCTGCTGGATAAAGGCAAGGGCCCACCTATTACCGCCTCGTCATTTCGTCCGCTCTGCATGCTGGATGAACCTGAGAAAATCTACGAGAGGATGCTGAGCGCTCGCCTACGTGCGGCTATAAGCAGAGGAGGGGGTGTCTCGAACCATCAACATGGTTTCTGCCCAGGACATTCGACCATGGACGCGGTAAGCGAAATAACCCAGCTAGTACACCAAGCCTGGGGGGGGGGGATATTAGATCATGTGTGTTGTGGTCGCGTTCGACGTTAAAAACGCGTTCAACTTATCTGAATGGGATAACATCATGGACGCCCTAGAACACGACTTCGAAGTGTCGCCATATCTGCTGGCAGTCATAAACGACTATTTGCACAACAGGAACCTAGTATACGAGACAACAGAAGGGCCCATATGCAAACCCATCACTGCGGGAGTTGCACAAGGCTCAGCACTCGGACCGGACCTCTGGAATATCCTCTACGACGGCGTACTGCGTGTACAGTTACCGGACTGGGCCACAATAAAATGCTTCGCGGACGACCTGGCAGTGATTACCTCTGCAAGGAACCTGCCGCAAGCTGAACGCAGAGTAGCTTTTGCTATTTCCTGCGTAAACACCTGGCTTAACGAGCACAAATTACAGCTAGCGACTCAGAAGACAGAGGCTCTTGTTCTCAGCAGAAGAAGAAGCATCGCCGAGCTGCCTATATTAGAGGTGGAGGGTAGACCCATACAAACAACAGCGTCCTTAAAATATCTTGGACTTTACTTGGACGCCAAACTTAAGTTCGGGGAACACGTGAAGCAAGTGGCCAACAAGGCAGCCAAGGTAGCCAATGCTCTGGCCAGACTGATGCCAAACGTCGCAGGACCCAGAGCCTGCAAAAGAAAAATGTTGATGGGGGTAGTCCATTCAATACTCCTGTATGGGACGGAAGTGTGGGCGGACGCTCTACGAGTAGATGTGTACAGACATAGGATGGCTGCGGTTCAAAGGACAGCTGCCCTGCGTATTGCATCCTCATACCGCACCGTGTCAGAAAGCGCGGTGTTATTGATAGCGGGGGTCATTCCCATAGATCTACTCGCGGAGGAACGAAAACATAGGTACGAGAGGAGAGGCGAAGCAGACAAGAAGTCAGTTATCGCACAGGAACGGGATATCACGCTAATTCGGTGGCAAGAGAGATGGCAAGGTAACACCACGGTAGCCAAGTGGACACACCGCATCCTACAGGATATAAAACCCTGGATCACCCGAAAACATGGCGAGGTAAATTACTACCTCACACAGATCCTTTCTGGCCACGGACTCTTTAATGCGTATCTGTACAAGATACACGTAAAGGGCAGCCCGAATTGTCAATATTGTCTGGACCAAGTGGACAATGTCGCACACACCTTCTTCGAATGCCAAAGGTGGTTCGACTTGAGGGAATCACTGACAGCTGACCACCAGATCAGAATGTACCCCGAGGAAATCGTAGAGCAGATGCTGAGAACTGAGGAGAAGTGGACGGCAGTTGCGTCGTATGCTGAGAAGGTCCTCCGACTCAAAAAGCGAGAAGAGTGACTGGTAGAGCATAGACCCAGACCCTGGTGTACCTATCGCGATACCAGCTACTAAAGACATAGGGTGGCACTAATAACTGCCACCAGCCCTCCGACCCTCAAGCCGTAAATGCCACAGCAGTGCCGGGGTCGAGAAGGAAGGAGAAAAGAGGTGGAGGTTTAGTGGGTAGGCCTGCTTACAGGAGAGTCCCACACACGGGGGAGCCCCGACGGCTCCCTTATGGTGCGTAACGCATTCCTCCACCTCTGGTGGTTGGACGGAAGTCCCAAGAAGAAGGTCCGGGCAGAACGTGAAGAACCACGATTGGCTGATCCAAATCCCCCTAAAGACGCACCCACGACCGGGGAAGGAAAGCAGACAATGAGGAAGAAGACGTCGAAGAAGAAAAAGAAGAAGAAGGTGAGGACCAAACCCGAAGCTATCGCCCTGAAGCCGAACGAAGGGAAGACCTACGCGGACGTGCTCAGCATCGTCCGGCAACAGGTCGACCCGACTTGCTACGGTGCAGAAATCAGGGCGGTACGCCGTACAAGAACGGGCGAGGTCCTCATCGAGCTGAAGAATACTTCAGCAGAGGGGAGGAAGGGCCTCTCCCAACAGTTGCCAACAGCAACAAGGGGGGAGTGCAGCGTCCGAGAGCTGGTCCCGAGAGCTAGCCTCGAGATGAGGGACGCAGACTCCCTCACCACAGAAAAAGAAGTTAAAGAGGCCCTTCGAGCCCGCCTGGGAGAGTATGCGGGGCATCTGCGTATTGGGCTGACGAGACCAAATAGGTCCGAGCAACGACTCGTATTCGTCGAGACAGACGAAGACGCTGCCGAGAAGCTGCTCCAATCAGCCCATATCCGGATAGGGTGGGTCAACTGCCGCATCCGTCGACGGCAAGTGGCGACGAGATGCTATCGGTGCCTTGGCTTTGGACATAAAGGCACCGAATGCAGGGGACCCGACAGGAAGAAAACCTGCTACCGATGCGGCACAGAGGGTCACGGGGCATCGACCTGCACTGCTAAGCCACAGTGCTTTCTCTGCGCTGAGCAGCTCACATCGCAGGATCTGCCCGCTGCAATGTGTTCAAGGAGGCCCTGCCCAGATCTAACAAGAAGAAACAAGATGCCTTGCGTTCTGCAGGGCAACCTAAATAGAAGCAGGACGGCCGAAAATCTCCTGGCTCAGATCTGCCGCGAAAAGGACGTAGATCTTGTCCTTATAAGTGAACAACACCGCGACAGAGACGGGCCAGGCTGGTTTGCGGACAAACTCGGCACCGCCGCCATATGGATTCCGGACCTTTGTCGGATCCTCGTTACAGACTGTGGCTCCAGCAGGGGTTACGTCTGGGTGAGGAGCAGCGACATGACCTTCATTAGCTGCTACTTCACCCCAAACGAGATGATCGACGACTTCCAGGCCAAAATGGATGACCTGGAAGACAAGGTTCGGAACATTAAGGGAGAGATCGTAGTGGCCGGAGACCTCAACGCCAAAGCCCTCGAATGGGGGGAGCCCAACCCTGACTCACGAGGAGGAAGAATCATGGATATGGTCTCCAGACTGGGGTTGATGGTACTTAACACCGGTACCATATCAACGTTTCGGAGACCAGGGAATAGGGAGTCCATCATCGATGTCTCCTTTGCCTCCGAAAGCCTGGCAGCGGGGGTTGAAGGCTGGCATGTGATCGCTGACTACACCGGAAGCGATCACCAATACATCTCCTTTACCTTTAAAGGAGATGTGCCAGCCAATCACCACCATCATCACCAACAACGACCCGCGCGAGTTCCCCCCCGGTGGAACATCGCCAAAATGGATGTCGAGAAGCTGTCTCTGGCCATAGCAAGAGGAAAAGTCTCCATCGATGATATCCCTCACGGCCTAGATGCCAGCACACAAGCGGAGGCTCGAGCGCGAGCAACCATGCGCCTTCTACAACAGGGCTGTGAGGAAGCGGTGCCGAAGAAACCACGTCCGCGGGATAGCCGTCCTGTGTACTGGTGGACGACGGAGATTGCGTCGCTCAGACGTGAGTGCCTTAAACATCGAAGGGCAGTCACTAGGGCTCACAAACGCGATCCCCGTAACGCAGCCCAAAAATCTGCCGTCTACATACGGAAGAAAAAGGAACTCCGCCAAGCCATCACGTCCAGTCAACGCCGATGCTGGAAGAAGCTGGGTGATGATCTGAACAACGATCCGTGGGGTTTAGGGTGCAAAATTGTCATGCAGAAGGTGGGGGCGTTCAAGCCAGGAGCTCCTACCGATGCATCGACTCTACAAAACATCGTAGATACCCTATTCCTCACCAATCCGAAGAGACCGGAACGCCCGGCTACCACGGACCCGCCTGTAGCTCCCCCCTTCACACTTCAGGAGCTACAGCAGGCAGCCGCAACGCTGCGCAACAAAAAGGCGCCGGGTCCGGACGGATTCCCAGCAGAGGTGTTAAAGGCCGCAGTTGAAAGGCAGCCGCAGCCCTTGCTTGACATGTACAACTCCTGTCTGAGGGCGGGCACATTTTACTCCCGCTGGAAAGTGGGAAAGCTCGTCCTCATAAGCAAGGGCAAGGGACCAGTAGAGGCAGCATCATCTCACCGACCCCTGTGCATGCTAGACACCGCCGGCAAACTCCTGGAGAAAATGCTCCGACGTCGCCTGCACGAGGCTGTACAGTCAGCAGGCGATCTGGCTGATTTCCAATATGGCTTCCGGCCAGGCAGGTCGATGATCCAAGCGATCCAGGAGGTTGTACAGGCCGCACGGGGCACGGAACGGGGAAGTTACCCTTCTCGCCCCGTTTGCCTCCTGGTAAGCCTAGACGTTAAAAACGCTTTCAACTCGGTCAGCTGGGAGAAAGCACTGGACGCTTTGAGGCGGCACTTTAAATTACCCGAGTACCTCCAGAACATCATGAAGGATTACTTGAGGTCCCGCTTCATCGAATATGAAACATCGAATGGCTTGGTCCGGAGAGAAATGACGGCAGGGGCAGCCCAAGGCTCTATCCTGGGTACTGATACTTTGCTGTGATATGTACTTATTTATTTTTTTATCAGCGTGACGCAGCGGTCACTGGAATCCAGTGGTCGCCAAGACGTCAGCGTTTAAATACCGGACGACGAAAGAGATGTAAAGTATTTATTTATTTTGTTTACTGGAAGGACGCGGCAGTTACTGGGATCCAGTATCTGCTCAATAACCGATGCCACCGCGAAGTACTGTTATTAGTTCCGCTGTGGTCACTTGAACGTCGGTCGGATAAGAAGGTTAGGGTTTAGTGGGTATGCCTGTGTCGGATAACAGGTGAGTCTCGCACGACCTTACGGTGCTCAACGCATTCCCCCTTCTTCGGATAAAAAACAAAAACTACTACTACTACTACTACCACCACTACTACTACTACTACTACTACTACACCGAAACTGAAGAGGTGATAGATGCATTGAGAAACGCACTCGGGGAAGAAGCTACCGCCACCATGAAGGTGGGCCTATCCAAAGCTAATAGCAGAGGAAACAAGCTAGCCTTTGTGGAAATGGAAGAGACTGTGGCGGTGAAACTAGTGAATATGGGTCACTTAAAAGTTGGCTGGATAAGCTGTAGGGTGAGAAAGAAAGTTCAGGTCGAAAGATGCTACAAATGCCAAGGCTACGGCCACCGAGCAGCGTACTGCAAGGCAACCGACAGAAGTAAATTCTGCTGGAAGTGCGCCAAGGCAGGACACAAAGCTGTGGTATGTACGAGTGCACCAGACTGCTACCTGTGTGCAGAATTGAACGATGGGAGAGATAAAGATCATTACGCAGGATCAAGGCGCTGCGCGGTATACATGGAGGCACTGCGGAGAGCACGATAATGGCGACAATATTACAATGCAACCTAGGAAGAGGAAGACTGGCACATGAGCTACTCAGTCAAGCGGTGATTGAACTCTCAGTCGATCTTGCCATCATTTCTGAACAATACGCAGAGATAGATAGACAGGGTTGGTATGCTGATATACCCGGCACCGCAGCAATATGAGTGCGTGACGTGTCCAAATTCCCAATAATGGCCGTGGGACAAGAAGAAGGCTTTGTGTGGGTTAGAAGCAGCCAAGGCACGTTTGTAAGCGTATACCTCTCGCCGAACCAAGGCATGGGTGAATTCAAACGCAAGCTCCAAATACTTGAGGACTTCATCCGGGATAGGGAAGGCGAAATCTTGGTTGGTGGTGACTTCAACGCAAAATCAGTGGAATGGGGTATGAACCGGACTTGCCCAAGAGGAGCCGCAGTAGTCGAGCTGGCAGCGAGCCTGGATCTAGTGGTTCTGAATACAGGTAGGGTGACTACGTTCAGACGCAGTGGATACAGTCAAACGATACCTGACATTACCCTTGCAACGCACAGGCTAGCAGCGAAGACAAGGGAGTGGCAGGTTCTTGAATCATTCACTGGAAGCGATCACCGATATACGGTGGAGGCGAACTCTACATCCAACAGAGGGGATTTGAAACATCCAATCTGTAAAAAATGGAATGTAGCCAAGCTCGATAAAGAGAAACTGGCGATTGCTCTAAGAGAACCAAGCCATCACCGAAAAGGGGTGCACCCAGTAAGAACGTCCATTCAAGATGCGGAACACCATATAGAAAATATCATGTCCCGCATAGCAAAGGCATGTGAAACCGCAATGCCGAGAAACTCTAAAAATCGGAATCGAGCACCGACGTACTGGTGGACAGATGAGATCTCTGCCCTGCGCAGGACGACATTAATCCTGAGACGAATCGCCCAGAGGCATAAACAAAAGGGAGACGTCCGGCAAACAGCAGACGCTGCCCGATACCGGGAGGCTAAAAAACAATTAACAAAGGCCATCAAATCGAGTAAGCAAAGATGCTGGAAGACTATCTGCAACGAGGTCAATGACGATATGTGGGGTCTAGGCTTCAAGATTGTCTTACGTAAACTAGGTAAGCAGTCTCCAACGGGACTACACGACGAAGAAACCATGTCAGGAATTATTGACGCACTTTTCCCTGATCACCAACCAAGAAGATATGAAGATATCACTGTAAGTGAGCCGATACCCCCATTTACAGTGGATGAACTACAGACAGCAGCAATGAGCGTTGGGAATAGGAAAGCACCAGGACCCGATGGAATCCCCGGAGAAGTGATCAAAGAGATAGCCAGGACTCAGCCCAGCATCCTATTAGGAATGTATAACAGCTGCCTTGCGGCCGGAACGTTCTGCAAAAGATGGAAGAGGCAAGCTCTAGTACTCCTGAAAAAGGGAGAAGCACAGCAAAGCGGCTCAGTTTCTTACAGACCGCTATGCATGCTGGACGAGGCGGGAAAACTTTACGAAAGGCTTCTGCGCCTTCGGCTCCGGGACGCTATTGAACAAGCAGGGGGTCTTTCGGCCAATCAACATAGGTTCCGAAGAAACCACTCTACAATCGGGGCAGTCAAAACCGTGGTAGACGTAGCAGTCAAAGCCTGGCAAGGCAATCACAGATCCAGACAGGCCTGCGTGCTTGTCACACTGGATGCATCAAACGCCTTCAATTCGGCACGATGGAGCGATATCACAGAAGCACTGGGTCACTTCAAGGTACCACCGTACCTCCGAAAGGTGATTGACAACTACCTACAAGATAGGGAGTTACAATATAATACCCTGAATGGCCAGAGACAAAGAGGTATCACAGCAGGCGTCGCGAAGGGATCTGCCTTAGGCCCGGACCTGTGGAACATGCTGTACGATGGACTCCTTCGTTTAGAATTACCGGAGTGGGCGAAACTGATAGGTTTCGCTGACGACGTTGCAGCCCTGATATTGGTGAAAAACATCGCACAGGCAGGTAGAAGAGTACCGTTAGTGATAAGACAGGTGAAGGGCTGGCTGCATGACCATGGACTGAAATTAGCAGTACACAAGACCGAGATAGTCATCATGACCAGACAAGAAACCCTAGCTGGACCACTCACAGTCGAGGTGGATGGCGTGACCCTAAAATCTTCCGATACCGCCAAATATCTAGGTGTCACCATTGACACAAAATTAAAATTCGGCACCCATATAAAGAAGGCAGCGGAAAAGGCCGCGGAGTTAGTCGCAAACCTGTCTAGACTTATGCCTAACATCGCGGGCCCACGACAAGGAAAAAGACGTGTTATGATGGAAGTAGCACACTCCATTATGTTGTACGGTGCGGAAGTCTGGTCGGAGGCCATGAAAGTGGAGACATATCGGAAGCTATTGGGGACTGTGCAAAGAAACGCGGCTTTGAGCATAATCTGTGCATACCGCATAGTCTCTGAAGACGCCGCATTCGTAGTAGCAGGTATACCTCCAGTGGACTTACTAGCTGAGGAACGAAGCAGGATTTACGCGCGAAGACTGGAAAAGGATGAGGAGAAGGTGAAAGTAGAGGATAGGAAAACAACAATTCGCGAATAGCAAAGGCGCTGGATTTGGAAACAGGACACGGCTAAATGGACCCATAAGATCTTTCCCGATTTCAATAGGTGGTATTTGAAGAAGCACGGCGAGTCAGACTTCTACCTTTCGCAGCTTCTTACGGGGTATGGCTTCAATAAATACCTGTATGTCAGAGGCAGGAAGAAGAGCCCGGTATGCAACTACTGCCCGGATGAAGAGGACAGCGCTCATCACACGTTTTTTGCCTGCAAACGGTGGAGAGGATACAAAGAGCAGCTCGAGGCGGCAGTGAAAAGAATAATTACGCCGGAGAATATAGGAGAAGCGATCCTGGAAAGTCAAGACAACTCGGACGCCATTGCTGGCTTAGCAAGGGGCATCCTGCAGGAGAAAAAAACAGAGGAACTCATTAATAACGAGGCTTGGAGGTACCCAAGGAGAACTGGAGAAGACAAACATTGATCTCTGCAAATGGCGCAGTCTACTCCGCTGATTGCGCTAGTGGAAAATCGGAATAAAGATGGTACCGCTGATGGCATAGAAACGAGGCCCCGCCCCGAAGTAATGCGAGAGCGGTTCCGGGGTGGAAACGGCCAGGCTGTGGTGGAAATTACTCATTCCTGTTCATGTGTTGCTGGTATATTTTCTCCCGCAACCTATGACCAGGGGAGAGCAGGTTTAGACGGTCCCCCTGCGGTCGATGGACTGGTTGCGAATGGTTTAGCCTTTCCCACCCCGTCCTGACCCCGTCAGTGGAACCCGTCTCACCGGTAGGGCACCAGCTTAGCCGCGGTTATCCCTTGTTGAGAGGGCCCCGCGGATGGTCTGTTCGCAGATTCTCCTGTTTTTTGACCACCTTAAAAAAACAAAAAAAAAAAAAAAAGGCTGCTCGCCTGGTGGCGGATAGGGGAATTCTCGCCAGATTTGGAGGGTACCGGAGAAATAAATTATCCGGGGCGGACCGAAACCAGATAGTGTTTCGCTACCTCGCAAAACAACCTAGGGGAAGGAACCCCGAATATAAAACCACATATGGAGATTTCTAAACCAGAAAAAACGTTTACGGTGCACCGATATCCATGGTAGGAAGATCCTGGATATGGCTGCCAGACTCGGCCTGGTCATCATAAATACGGGCATAGGCACTACTTTCCGGCGAGCGGGATATCGGGAGACTATACTCGATATTACGCTGACCTCGGAGCACATCGCACCTGAAGTACGCAATAGGCGGATTATGGAGGATTATAGGGGTAGTGACCATCAGTACATTATCTACCAACTACTGGAACACGGAAGAGACACGAGGCCTACAACAACAAAGTCCCATAGATGGAATCCCGCGAAGTTGGACGAGGATAAGCTTGCGGCGCATGTGGGCACCAGCTATGATTTTATTCTCCGGAGACGTGCGGGGACGGTGGATACCAGAGAATACGCCCAGAGGTTAGCATACTCCACCACGAGAATAATAAAGCGTCCGTGCGATATATTGATGCCGAAAAAGAAGCCTTTTATAGGTAAGAAGGCGGCATATTGGCGAAACAACGACATTGCCGTGCTTCGGAAAAAATGTCTTCATAGCAGGAGGGTTGCGCAGCCAGGTGGTAACCGAACCAACTCCGAAGAACTGAGGATACGTTTTCGTCTACGGCGCGATGAGAAATTGACGCCTTATCGACAGAAAGCTAACTGGCTTACTGTAATGACGAGGCGGTAGTATTTTCTTGGTAACCTGACGCATCAAATCATTACCACTTCTCAGCCTTCATATATGGCTGATAAGTTCATCCCCATCAGTGAATCCCTACCCAGATCAGCACGCCATCAAAAATCTAGTTTCTCACTTCCTATTCCACGCACCAACATTTATGCTCACTCATTCTGGATCACTGCAATTCATTTTTGAAATTCATTCCCACGACATTTTCATGCACTTGCCTCTTTGTCATCATTCCGCACGAATCTTTTCCCATTTGTTCATGGCAGAACAAAACTAAAGCCCAAGGTTTGTCTGCGGCAACGACTTTTTACATTATTATCTAATTATATTTTTCTTATTTATTTTTCCGTAGTTTATTATCTTAGTTAGTAGTTTACAATAAATGTACGTGTGCAGCATAGCACCGTGATCCAGAGATTGTATTCCGATCACATTCTATCCGAAGCATTGTAAGGGCAGGATGCCGTTTAAATTTGTCGACGGTTCATTTGTGGCGAGGACGTTAATAAATATGATTTCAATCAATCAATCTCTCTCGTTTGCGGCGAGACGATAGGCTCCTTTCAAGCAAAAGGCAACCTGGCTGTCTGATCCATAAAGACGACTTTACTTCCTTGACAGACTAAGTCATCAAATTATCACCACCAATCAACCATCTTATCTTTCATCTATATTCATCCCAATAGACAGCTCACTGCGCCGTTCATCTCGTATACAATCATAAAACTTCACTCTTCCGACTCCTCGTACAAAAATGTTTGTTAGTACCTTCTGAATTACGGCCAATCAATATTGGAATTCCTTATCACGCTCCTTACAAAGCCAAGCATCTTTTCTCCCTTTTCGTTCCCATCTATATGCATCCTCATACGCTACCGAAAGCTCATGATAATCTTCATTACAAATACTCATTGCCGAATTTGTTTGCTACATTTGTTACTAAGCTAGAGCACGGGAAATTAGGCTATTCTAGTATTTTATTGTTTGTCAGTATATAATTAGTTAATGCATAGCCTATATTTATTAATGTTAATCGCGGAGAGAGATATTTTGTAAGTATAGTTTGTATCTATTACATCCTGACCGATTGATTGTAAAGGCAGGATGTTTTTGTTGCTTTGTAACAATAATAAACTGTTATCAGTCAGTCTCTCTCTCTCTCTCTCTCTCTCTCCCCTCAGGTGCATCATCTGTGGACTAACCTATCCGCATAGTTTCCTCCTACTGTTATCACCTAGTCAGTCCACGGTGTACCTTTTTTGGAAAACCTGTTAAACATATTTACGATTTCCACCGGACACGTGCCAACATCGATTTTCAACCATGAGTCAACTGCGCAGCCTCTGAAATCACGTGGTCCGCCATACGTCCGCCGCCAGCTACATGCGCTACCTGTTTTTTGTAATTAATCTTCTGCAAGGTATGCTCAATTGCTGCCGAGAACCCGTAGTAGTGTTACGTCCTGCGGAACGGACTTAGATTAGTTATTTTCGAATTGTCGTAATTGCAGATTCCGCTTATTGTAAACCAGCATCAATGAACATTCTTTATTAGCTAGCACTTAACGCATGACGCACAAACACGTTTTTATTTTTCAATTTCACCAATCTCTTATGTTTGATTTCATTATTCGAAACGAGAACAACAAGGCGTTTGTCCATAAATCTTAGGGCCACGTCACCGAACATTTCGACACCGATCTTTTCCAGTTTCTAAAATTTCCACGAAGTGCTTCTTATTATCCGACAAAGTAAACATCTGTTTTTTCATTCGTATCCGCGTCCGACTCATCAGAAAGAATCCAATTCTCACGTGCACCTTATCACATTCTAAACTATGAACCTTCACATCCACGCGCACTCCCAAAATACCAGCGACTATTTCGTCATCGATTCAACTGCTACGATTTCCACGTGGGACAATGTCTACACACCAATACATAAAGAGATAAAAAGAAGATGATTTCTCTCGAACAACCCAATCAGTTCTCCTTCAGCAGCGGTGTCGGATAGACCCCGACAAAATTTGGACAGTGAGTGTTCTTCCAGGAGTGGCGTCGGATAGATCCCGACTAGATTCCGACAGTCGCGACTCAGCCCGACTTCATCAGACTGATGGTAAACTAGTAAGGAACGACATCAAACACATCGCGACCAAATCGGTATCACACTTACATCACACTCCATCTCGGATAATCACATGGTAAGCAATTCGCTTTATTTTTACCAATTATTCCTTAATTAACATTCCTTAATCCCCCCCCCCCCACAGGAGGCGATAATTAATCGTAAATGCCTCATTTTTATTTTTATATTTTTGTTATTTTTATTGAGACGAATTTGTTGATTACCTTTTAATTTTTTTTTCTCTCTTTATTTTAAATAAAAGGAACAACACCTTAGGGAAAATATTTTTGTTATTAGTGATACTAGTGACTCGATTCGGCGTCGTTCTTTGCAAGAAAAGCCGATCGAGCCACAAGCATCAATAGGGACTGTTAGGTTTCAATCCAGTAATATTATTATGTTCTTTCATTTTATTCTTTCTCTTGTAATATACACCCAGAGAACCCAATATGTATTTTTCTCAAATTACTAACTACTAACAATATCTAATGCATTCAATACTCGGGAATATTTAATTTCTTTAAAACGCGAATTAAAAATCAAATATGTAATTTATTTAAAAGTACATGTAAAATTTCAATTATTAATTTTCATTTATCGATATATTACTTTTTATTTTAATTACAAGTTTTGTAATTCTTTAAATTGTTTTTGTTTAAACAAATAGTTATTCTTATCTAAACTACAAATTTATAATACGCATAATTTATAATATAATATTTTTTTTTGATTCTAGAAAAAAGACAGAAAGAAGTTGGACGCCAGAGAATCCTCGAATTAATCTATCCCTAATTCCTTCCAATCCTTCCTTATTTTTATCTTTCTGAATAAACGGAATTGTTTACTTTGAATTTGAATTTTCTTTAAATCCAACCTGTTCTTTTGTTCTTTTGTATTGGCAGCAGCCCCCACAAAATTTTGAACTCAGAATCGACTCTTCCAGTCGATTCCGTCTTTTCGTGGTTGTATTGAGGTGAGGTATTTGCAAACATTTCATTGCAAAACGCCTCTCCACCGGCCATAACAAGTGGTGACAGCGTTGCTCGTGGGAAAAGTATTAATGCAAAAGAAAGAATAAAGGACTAGCAAGTTTAAACAACAAATAATATTGCAATAAAAAATAATTATTTTTCACAGTTACAAACTTTTACTGGTATTATGAAAAAGAAGTAAAAGCAATACTACCAAAAAATTGCAATTACAATTGCAAAGAAAAGAAATTCCCATATGTAAAAATGTTCATTAATAATATTGAACTGTTAGCACTGTATTAAAATATTAAAAGTGGTTATAGTTTTACTGGCAAAATACGTGAGCATAAAATATATAACATCATTCTTATCCTTTTAAATAAAAGCAATGGAAAACAGTAAGTTTTCAGAAATTTATAGTAAATCAAAATAAGCAACAATACGAACAGTAATACTAATAGTTCAATATTAGGTGATTCATGTTTTTTTACTTCCTCAGATATTCCAATTTTTCCTTTACTTCGGTGTTCAACTTCACAGTGGTTTAGCAATAAGTACCAGTTGTGTATTACTCATCCTTTATTTTCAGGCACTTAAAAACATTTATTTTTTAATTTAGAAAAAAAATCATAATATAATAAATGCAAATAGAAAAATTTAATCAATTTCTAATATAGCATACAAATTTTTAACATTCCGTTAAAACCTTTCCAAATACTTTGAGAATATGTAAAAAAATGCAATACTTATATAAAGATTAATATTTTTGACATCTTAGCAACATTTTTAACAACATTTTTGTTCAATACATTATTAATCATTTTTATACAGATTTAAAACTTTTCTGGTTATTTTTATTGATTAAATAAAAAGAAAAACAGAATTAAAACGGTAGATATCTTTTGACAAAAACACAAAATAACATTTTTCCGTAAAAAAAAAATCTTCTTTTTTAATTAGTATTACACTTTTTATATCTTTTTATCAATTTTATTAAAACATAAAAAAGAGACAAATTTATTAATTATTTAAATTTTTGCAATTTGGAACATTTTTTAGGCAATTTCCTTGTGACTCTAAGCAATTTTTTCGAATGTAAAGTAACATTTGTAAAATTAAATACATATTAACCTTAAAATTAACCTTATTTTGTTTTAAGCTATAAACAATATTTTTTTAGATTATATAATCCGTTCATTTTCACTTACAGCTTATATTTAAATTACAGACGATTTTTAATATATTCTTTATTTTCGCTCCTGACAAATTTTTATGTTCAAACATCTTTTAAAAACTTACAACATTTGTTAAACAAGTTTTTATTTAAAAAAAAAACTTTGAAGGTCCATCCACTTTTACATAAGTTCAAATTATAATTAATTTATTTTTCTTAAATGTCTCGTTAATCTCGTTCAAGGTTATTTTTTGCGAATCTTACTAATTTCCAGCAATTTTGAATTTATAAACAGGTTTTAAAAAGTTATTATTAGCTCAAAATAATTATTAAACACTATTTTTTGTTGTGCGTATTATTGCATACTATCTTTTATTTGAATACGACTTTTGAAATAGATTTTTTTAAATTATAAATCATCTGGTATTTATAAGTAGTCTTTTTCGTAAACATAATTTCTTCCTAAACAATTTTTGGTTACAAATTCTTTTCAGAAAACAGTCTGCAAACAAAAAAACAATACGAATATATCAACGATTTCTCTTTATATTATTAATAATTTTCAGAATTTGCGACAATATTTAAACACATTTTAACAAAATCACATTGTTTTAAAGCAATTGTACAAATAATAAATTTCGATGGTAATAATCTTTTAATAAAATGTATCAACAATAAACCACAAAAACGTCATTACGGAGGATCTATACGAATTATTACAAAAATTTGTGTGAGTTTGTCAGAAGTAAAACATAGTTATATATAGAGTACATTAGCAGTAAAACAGAATTAATTATTCATAAGAAAATTAAAAAAAAATCATTAATAAATAACATCAAAGTGCGTAGAAAAATCCGTAACAAAACAAATAAATAGTTATTCAAATGCGCCAGTTGCCTACAACAATACTTAATAAATACTAAGTTATAAAAGCAATCAACGATGTATTTCTATATCCTGAATTTAAAGGATTTTAAAGATTCTAGACAGAATATTTCCTAGGACTATTAACCACAAAATTACTAAGCCCCGACACTCCGAAATAAGAAAATGCACAAATTTCAAACCATGCAAACGCAAAATTATCACGCAGTACCTTGGAACTATAATGAATGTCAACCACAAAATTATGAATATTTTCAAGTTCGAAATAAAAAAACACACAATTACAAAAAATTACCGTGGAACTATCAACAAGATCAACGCCAAACGCGTAATTCCCAAACTTCGAATTTCGAAAATTATCAAGCAGTACCATGAAACTACGAAGAAAACCAACAGCAAAACAGAAAAAAAATTAACAGTTTAACTTAAAGTCGCGAAATTATCAGGATAGTTTCAAATACGACCAACCTAACAATCGTCAAAATAATCGAATTCAATTTCAATGTGCAAAATTTCATCAACAAAGTTATATACAAAACAGATCAAGACAAATAAGAATTAAATGTACGCATTGCAAACGTATAGGACATATCTGGCGAGAATGTAACAAATTTAAGGAAGAAATAATCTCCGAAGTAGTACACGAATTTAACAGTATAAAGCTGTCAAGACGGGAAAACGAGAAAATCACGGACGGAAATTTGGAACAAACTAAACATAAGAAACCTAAATATGTACAGAATTATGAAGAGGAAAATGAAACGAACAAGTCTTATAATACTAAAAACGAAACCAAAAACAATCCTAAAAATAAAACTGACAAAAATTATGAAAGCAAGAACGATACAGGTAATGAATTCGTAACCGAAAACAATACTGACGACGATTATGAATTCGAGAATGATACTGATAATGAATATACCATAATCGAGAACGATACTGGTAATGATTACAAAACCAAAACGGACAAAAATTCACAAACTGTTCAACAAAATTACACCAAATATAAATCAAACCGAAAAAGAATCTATTGTACACATTGCACAAATATAGGACATAACTGGCAACAATGCAAGAAATTTAGAGAGGAGATAGCCTCAGAAATATTACAAGAATTTAACAACCAAAACAAGCTAGAAAAAGAACATGACTATGAATCAGGTAATGAAGACCGTAATGATCATGAAATACAGAGTATAACCGATGACGACCATGAAACCATGAACATGCCCAACAACAATTACAATACTGAGAGCTACATCGACAATGATAATAAACGACGCACAAAATTAATATCAATTACGAAGTTAGACACCACACTGCGAACGATGATGAAATAGAAAATAAAACCAACTATTATGAAATTGGGAATGAAATCATTCATGATTCTGAAAGTGCGAATATAATCGACAACACTTATTTAGCCAAGCACTACACCGACATCAGTCATGAAATTAAAAAGAAAACCAACAAAGATTATAAAACTGAAAACTATGAAAACCTTCAAGCAGCAAAGAAGAAAATTAAACCTTCCCAAAAATGGAAATCCCAAAATTACAATGCAGTACCTTGGAACTATGAAGAAAACCATGAAAATCAAGAACAACAAAGAATATTATGTGAAAAAGAATCTACCTACGATTATCAACATTTTGACCTATATCGTAGCAAGAGACAAGTTTACGAAAATAAGAGTCAAGATCAGAAAACGAGTATTTATCAAAACGAGTATGAAACCATCAAGGAAAATGAACATGAAGCATATAACGAATACAACGAATGCCATAAAAATAGTGAAAACAATGAAAGTAATGAAAATAATAAAAACAATGAAAATGAAAATAATGAAATTAATGAAACTAATGAAAATAATGAGAATAATGAAAATAATAAAAACAACGTACATAATAAAAATAATAAATATAATCAAAATAATCAAAATAATGAGAATTATGAAAATATTAAAACTAACCAAAATAAGGAAAATACTGAAAATAATGAAAATAACGAAAATAATAATGATGAAAATAATGAATATAATTCTGATCAAGACTTGATAAATAAGTCCTCTCGATCACCAATATTAAATAAAACAAAAAGGGATCAATACTTGAAAGATAAGTCCTCACGATTACCAATATTAAATAATACAAAAAGGGATCAAGACTTGAAAGATAAGTCTTCTAGATCACCAATATTAATTAAAACAAAAAGGGATCAAGACTTGAAAGATAAGTCCTCTCGATCACCAATATTAATTAAAATAAAAAAGGATCAAGACTTGATACATAAGTCCTCTCGATCACCAATATTAAATAAAACAAAAAGGGATCAATACTTGAAAGATAAATCCTCACGATCACCAATATTAAATAAAACAAAAAGGGATCAAGACTTGAAAGATAAGTCTTCTAGATCACCAATATTAATTAAAACAAAAAGGGATCAAGACTTGAAAGATAAGTCCTCTCGATCACCAATATTAATTAAAATAAATAGGGATCAAGACTTGATACATAAGTCCTCTCGATCACCAATATTAAACTAAATAAAAAGGGATCAAGACTTGATAGATAAGTCCTCTCGATTACCAATAACTGATTCCATTTCAAATCATGCAGAGCCGCCGGGGTCATGTCTCAGAACGCGTTGATATTGAAATATGCGGTTCTATAGTGAAAATGAAGAGACACGTATTTTACCGTTTCGCGAAAAATATCATTCTCTGCGATTCTAGAAGTAGGGGAAGTTAAAGACACATTCCGCAGAAAGTGATTGTTATTTTTACGAAAACTCCTGCCCCGCCGAGAAAAATAATGGTATGTTAATGTTTCTTTGTGCATTTAATGTATGTATCCCAGCCGCATAAAATGGCGCTAAAACAATTTGAAAATATTTTTAATTAACAAAATGGCGTCCATTTTACTGGAAATTTAAAAAATTGAATTTCTCAAAAACACCACCTTTTAAAATTTTCATTTTTTTTAACAAGTTAATGGGTTCATATGTGACTCATTCTCAAAGTTCTAGCTCTGGTAAAGCACTTTGTCATATAAAAAAAAAATTAATTTGTGGAAAAAAATTAAATTATTGAGCTAAGAATTTTTCCTTAGATGATAGTTTCTTGTAATTGGGTGTATAACGGTTTTTTAGGTCGCTGATTATGAATCCGGTATCAGGTTTTGAAAATTCAAAATGGCGGATGTAATATGGCCGATCACATATGCTAAAAAATAATAGTTTTGTCTAATATTTGGTGTATAGAAGTTTTCAAGGTTGCTGATTACGATTCCAGTGTCAGATTTTAAAACTTTAAAATGGCGGATGTAATATGGCCGATCAAAAATGTTTGAATAGTATAGTTTTTTCTAATATTTGGTATATAGAGGTTTTCGAGATTGCTGATTACGAATCCGATGTCAGATTTTAAAAATTCGAAATAGCTTATCCAATATAGCGGATCGACATTTTGAAAAAAGATAATTTTGTTAAATGAATATTTTATGCTATGAGTACTATAAATTATACGATCAAACATTTTTTAAGAAATATATTATTCAAATTTTCTATTTGTTGTTTAAGTGATCATATACAAGCAATTCTTTAAGTGTTATATGAAGTTAGTGTTTTTTTTTTCATTTGTTCTTGTTACTAACAGAAGTATAAAATTATTGATAGAAGCAGAGACGTTAGTTTGGCGCTCTATATCTATGTTTATTGATTACAAGGTGAGTTTTACTTTTATTTTTAATGTCTTTTTATTTGTTATCAACTTTATGATTTACTTTTATTTTTTTTATAGCGTAAAGAGCCGACACATTAAACTTAAGAAGTAAGGTTATACTATGCTCCGTTTCGTCTGTAGGTATTCCTGTCAATTCATGATTATAGGGTAAATATAAAAATATATGTGGATAAAAAATGGTAAAGTCTACGAAGGAAATATTTTCATGGAATCGAAAAAAGTGTCCAGATATTCTGAATATTCATAAAAAGTCGATATACAACACATCGGAAAAGTTCCTCCCGTTGAATGATTTGGGCATCCTACTGCGGTCATTTTTTCCCAACAAAAATACTGAACCTGGCGATTACGTTTGTCGAAATTGTTATCGTCGATTTGTTAATAAATTTCAAGCTCGATCAGATGTAGCAATTGAATTTGAAGTGACAGAATTTGAAAATGAAGATGATGCAGAAATAATGCATGCGCATGAACCCGTAGAAGATTATAGCAATTTAGACGAGCAATCGTCATCAGAGTTACACAACGAAATTAATGACGAAATTTCGGAAAGTCATCTTAATGTGTCTCCTATTCGCATTAGAAGCGACGTAAAGAAACCGTACATATCCCAATATGTAAATGGAATAAGAAAAGAACTAACCGATTCTGCTTCGGAAATATTTGGTGCTAAATTGCATAAAATATATGGTACACCAGAACTTAAAAATGATAAATGCATTGAATGTGAAGAATGGGAATCAAATTTTCGATTAGCTTTGGATAACTGCAGCTGTAAACGGGAGGCAATTAGACTTCTCACACTATTACCTAAAAATCATACTAAAAACTACATTACGTCAACATATAAAAATGTTACAACGTATATGATTGATAGGGCAAGAAAATTGAAGACAGAGAGAGGTATCTATGGAATACCTGATATGTACAACGGTCATCCTCTCAGCTCAGAAGATATTATTAGACTAGCCACAGAATATTATCTTAATGATGACTTAGACTGTTCCAGACAAAGTCCCAACAAAAGTGACGTAATATCTGTGACTGAAAATTCTCTGAAAGTGATAAAAGTTAAACGTTACTTAACACGAAGTATAAGGGAAATGTATCACGTATTCAAAGAACAAAATCCTCAAGTTAATATGAGTCCATCGAAGTTTTACTCCCTGCGACCAAAGTGGGTACTGATTCATCCATTAAAAGAAGTATGCGTATGTACATATTGTGCGAATTTTGATCTTTGCATTAATGCATTGAAATATATTTTAAAATTAAAACATTCGGACTTGCCTGATCTGAAAAGTAAAATCTTAACCTATACAATGTGTTCACATCAAACTGATAAGTGCACGCTTGATGAATGTACAAGTTGCCCTGGTGCTGGTGGGATTACAATCGACTCCATGGGCTTGTTACATCTAGATTATGAAGAGGATGTAACGTTTGCTATTTGGAATAAAGCAGAACTCGAGAAAAGAACCACTACCCTACGAGGATTTGTAGAAGAATTAGCGAATTGGAGTGCTAAAGCAAATACTCATAAGCGAGTGAAGAATATTCAAAGAGAGGCTATTCGGACAGAGAAAGAAACAGCAAGAAGCTCTTCAAAACATTTGTTGTTGCATGGTGATTTTGCAGAAAATTGGACGATAATAAACAAAACCGCTGTTCAGAGTGCATATTGGGTAAAAAACCAAATTTCCATTTTTACTGCCGTCTGCTACAAAGGTGAAAAAGTTCAAAGTTTTGCGGTGGTAAGTGATGACAGAAAACACGATTCTGCACATGCTCTTTTAGCCATGAATCGAATTTTGGACCATATCGGGGAATCATCCTGCGATTCTCCCGTAGAACATGTAGCTATAGTTACTGACGGAGCCGCAGCACATTTCAAAAACCGCTTTCAGTTATATGAAATGATTGGTTCACCTTGTGATAAAAAGTGGTTGTTTTCGGCCACAGGGCATGGGAAAGGAGCCTGTGATGGAATCGGAGGTCTGTTAAAGCATTACGCCACTTCACATAATTTAAAATCATCACATTTGAATTGTATACAGAATGCAGAAGAGTTTGTAAAATATGTGAAACTGTATACCTCCGCAATCACATTAATTTACATTCCGATTGATGACATGAATCATTATCGTCAAGAAAAAGTAAACAGTTGGTTAAACGTCCCAGTCATCACAGGAATTCAAAAAAGTCACGCTTGGAAATCAGTAACTGAAGATGACAAAAAATATTGTCTCATAGCGAAAACTGATATTCATTCCTATAAATTGATTTGTAAACTTATTATTTTTATTCTTCGCATTATTATTGTTGGTTTACTCGCGGATATATATGAGCTTCGTTCGTGTAAAAAATCTATTACTTTTTGTTGCATATGTGGTTAACTTTTCCTGCTCTGAAGATCCCACAACAATTTTTTCTCTATTAAGTAATAAAGTTAACATTTAATTAAATAATAAAATTAGCATTTTTCAAAATTTTGATGCGCCATATTGGATCTGTTATTTTGAATTTTTAAAATCTGACATCGGATTCGTAATCAGTAACCTTAAAATTACCCCTACATACCAAATGTTAGACAAAATTATAAATTTTCTACATTATTGTCGGCAATATTGCATCCGCTATTTTGAATTTTGAAAATCTGAATTCGGATTCGTAATCAGCAATCTCGAAAACCTCTATATACCAAATATTAGAAAAAACTATACTATTCAAACATTTTTGATCGGCCATATTACATCCGCCATTTTA
The DNA here is from genome assembly GCA_030407085.1 of Trichopria drosophilae. Lineage (NCBI taxonomy): Eukaryota > Metazoa > Arthropoda > Insecta > Hymenoptera > Diapriidae > Trichopria > Trichopria drosophilae. The sequence continues at coordinate 95,275,435 of CM059582.1, forward strand.
AAGTTTTAAAATCTGACACTGGAATCGTAATCAGCAACCTTGAAAACTTCTATACACCAAATATTAGACAAAACTATTATTTTTTAGCATATGTGATCGGCCATATTACATCCGCCATTTTGAATTTTCAAAACCTGATACCGGATTCATAATCAGCGACCTAAAAAACCGTTATACACCCAATTACAAGAAACTATCATCTAAGGAAAAATTCTTAGCTCAATAATTTAATTTTTTTCCACAAATTAATTTTTTTTTTATATGACAAAGTGCTTTACCAGAGCTAGAACTTTGAGAATGAGTCACATATGAACCCATTAACTTGTTAAAAAAAATGAAAATTTTAAAAGGTGGTGTTTTTGAGAAATTCAATTTTTTAAATTTCCAGTAAAATGGACGCCATTTTGTTAATTAAAAATATTTTCAAATTGTTTTAGCGCCATTTTATGCGGCTGGGATATATACATTAAATGCACAAAGAAACTAACATACCATTATTTTTCTCGGCGGGGCAGGGGTTTTTGTAAAAATAACAATCACTTTCAGCGGAATGTGTCTTTAACTTCCCCTACTTCTCGAATCGCAGAGAATGATTTTTTCGCGAAACGGTAAAATACGTGTCTCTTCATTTTCACTATAGAACCGCATATTTCAATATCAACGCGTTCTGAGACATGACCCCGGCGGCTCTGCATGATTTGAAATGGTATCTGTCAGATATTAAATAAAACAAAAAGGGATCAAGACTTGATAAATAAGTCCTCTCGATCTAATACGAGTTTTCAAATCACAAATTGCAATGGCGAAGATTTCGACCTCATATAAATACATATCTCACATCAAATGTCGAAAGAAACAATGAGTCATGTAACGAATACTCTGAGTTTTCCGAGAATTACTATAAAATAATGAATATTAAATTTGTTTTAAATAAATCCGGTACATGCCATGTCAAGGACAATGCCAAGAGTACAAATTCTACATTCCACAAGGCAATTCGGAATATTTCAAACATAAGTTAACAATTAGGAAGAAAGGGATTTCAACGAATTCCATATGACAGAGGCAAATATATTCAGAAATATTTCTTATCTTTTTAATTTGTTTTAATTTTTCTATATTTTTGCTAAAAATAATATTCAGAAATTACATTAAACATAAAATGATTATAAGTAAACATTACGTGACATAATACATAAGTAAAAACATATTCACATATTATTATTAAATGCACATGAAACTGACAACAAAACAAAAAAAACGAAATTGAAATTATTATTACTGATGATAGATAGATAGATTTATTTAGCCCTTACATGAATATACATAAATTCTTTAGAGTTGAGTGCACGCAAAATTCAAGTCGCAATACAAATGTATAAATACAATGAAGCGGTAAAACAGTAAATAAAAACAGTATGATTACGCAACAAAACAATATCAACGCTTAAAACGACCAGATAACTGCCTATATATAACAATAAATAATCACAGAGACATGAATTACGATTCAAGTACGAACTGCCTTATACGGAAGCACGATTTCACAAAAAAATACAGTTTCTTGAGCGCATACAATTCATTAGAGGCAAGTAAAAAGGCTACACATGAAGTGATATGACGGTTTTTAAACATCTGACTCTGTTGTAATCTTGATCTCGAGGGACGTGATATCGGACAATTACAAAAAATATGAATTAAGGTTTCTAATTCACCTAAATTACATAACGTGCAAATTTCAGTCGGGTTATATATGTGGCGATATAGATATAGGCGCTCGCGAGTGATTAGTAGCAGTTCGCAATTGTATTCTCAGGCTTAAAAACGCATAAGGACAACGCGTAGGATACAAACCGGCGAGGCCATCGGAAAGTTGCCTAAAAATCGGTAACTGTACAGATTCAGAATTAAAGTAGCGCTGTAAATCACGATTGCGTTGTTCGCAAGCAAAAGTGGCACAAGTCGCTTCCGGACGCGCCTCCCAATTTTCTGGAGAAAAGTCAGACCAGAGGTCATCATGGGCGTATGAACCCAAAATACTCCTCAGCTGGCAAACCCAGTTTATGGTCTGATCGCTTGAACCTTCCAAGCTGATCGCAAGCAATCTCAAAAGGCCCATGCGAGGCAAGCTGGAAGAAGCCTGTTTGAGAAGCTTTATTACGAGTAGAAGCGACCTGCGTATGATCTGAACAGCTATATGATATAGGCCTTGTTTAAGGCGCAGCTGATATGAAGGCGTCGACCTAGGAAGCCGAAGCCATTTTTTGAAAAAATCAATTTGCGCTGATTCTAAAAGATCAAGGTGGCCAAGGGCCCAACAGGGGGCCGCGTATAATAATGTTGAAATTATGGATGCTTTATATAGCTTAATGGCCGCTTCGTACGAGTCACCTTTCACTGAAGACAATATAGCCAGAACAGAAGCCGTAGCTTGTATAGTCTTGGCTATAGCGTTTTCAGTGGCCCTCAGTCCTCTAGCCGACGATGAGACGACTGTGCCCAAATACAGGTAAGATGACACAAACTCTACCGGCTGACTATTAAAGTAAAAATTCCTGGAGTAGGAATCTAACGGGCCCCCCGTCTTAAAACCACAATTTTTGTTTTTGTCAAGTTAACCATGAGCCCATTCAGTGAACAGTATAGAGCAAGTATTTTTAATTTTGCTCTTAAATCAGCCGGAGAATAAACAAAAATCGCCAGATCGTCCGCATAGAGTAACATCAACAGGTCAAAGATCAACGTGTAGTCCACGCCCCTCAAACCATGACTCCTAAAAAACGAAACAATATCAGAAATATAAATAAGGAATAGAAATGGACCCAGTATTTCACCCTGAAAAACTCCCTCGGTCACCCTAACTGATGGAGTTGAGCCTGTAGAGCAGATAACCGATGACCTCGCCTCGCTGTAGAAGGATTTAAGTAACCTAATTAGTTTGGCACTAATGCCAATACCAGACAATTAACACCATAGCTTTTCATGAGGTATTGTGTCGAACACCCTTTGGAAGTCAACAAATAAAACATAGCATTTAGATTCTTTTCTCCGTAGTTGAATCTGAACAGCGGCATTTAAAGAAAAAATATTGTCTTCCGCAGAACGTCCCCTCCTGAAACCAGTTTGTTCCTCCGGAATTACCTTATTGATTTCAAGCCATGAGTCTAGTCTATTAGCAATAATTTGCGTGAAACATTTAGTCAAGGCATTAGTAATCGCTATACCCCTATAGTTCAGAGGATCAGCGCGGTTCCCCTTTTTGAAGAGCATGATGAGATTGGCATGCATCCAACCGTCTGGAGGTAATTCACTGTCAAATATATAATTAAATAAGTCCAGTACATAAGAAAACCAATCACCCGAAAGCAATTTCAAAATTTCAGCTGGGATTCCGTCAGGACCTACCGCTTTTCCAGTTTTTAGTCTCTTCATGCTCATCATTAGTTCGGGAGCTGTTATCGGTGTATCAAGCTTAGGATCGAAGGTACCATAAAAAGCCATAGGGGACAGTATTCTCGGCGGGTTCCACGCCACAGAGGAAACAGTTGAGTTTTAATGAGGCGTTCTTCTGTGCCTTCGAACCGATGCAAAAGAGTCCGCAACCTTCGTTAAATATAATTTTTTCGCAGTAGCAGTTGTATTTTTAAAAATTTCTTTGGCTTGTAAATAACCTTTTTCATGAGAACTGTCATAATTTTTGATACGAAGAAGATGAAGCGCATTGTTCATATCTTTACGGGCTTTTCTACAGCTCAAGTCGTACCAAGGAGACTCATGGTGTCAAACACGATTAGTTTTTGAGAAAATTGTCTTTTCAATTAAGCCCTCTTGTTCTGCAAGATTTAAAAGGGTACGACAAAAATCAGCAAATAAATAATTTTTAGAGTCACGGTCTACGAATAAGTCAAACGACCTTAATTCATTCAAGCGATCGCAAAACTGTGACACACCATTCGCCGACCAATTCAATTTTGTATTAGCTCGATAATTTATACAAGTAGGCTGCCAACCGTAAGATTTATCCCAATTTAAATTCAAAGTGACCGTAGCCGGACAATGATCTGAACCTCCCCTATCTGAGCCAATACAAAAATCTTCAACAAAATGTAGATAATTAGCGGAGAGCCAAACCATGTCCACAATACTACGGCCTCTAGTATCGAGGAATGTAAACTGATCTGGGATATCACCAGGCGAGCGACCATTTAACAAAATTAAATTGTTTTCATACATAAAATTGTATAAAAGTTTACCTATCAAGTTATAACGCGAGTCGGAGGACCATCTTTTGACCTCTAAAGAGGTATTCTCAAATAAATAAGAGCAATCACTTTCAAGATTAAGATCGCCCGTCCATGCATTAAAGTCTCCACCAATTATAAACATACTGTTTGAAAATCTATCCATATGGGAATCAAGTACAGTTTGTAAAGAGTTGAGCAAGTCTGAAATACAAGAACTTGGCGAAAAATATATAGAAACTTGTATTAAGCTTATAACGTTAGTTTTCCCGAATAGGAAAAAAGGGTTATAAAAAAATTGAATGACTCAAATTGACTCGACTATTCTCTATATTTCTCGCAACAACAGAAAAAGGGGGCATTACAGAACTGCGCCAAGGGCGGCTGAACAATAAAAAGGGTCCGGAATCACGCGACAGGAAAATTACTTCCGAAATGACCGGAACGAACGGGGCACAAAGTTAAAAAGGGGCAACGGTACTCACGAAAAACTCAATTGTCTATGTGGGACGGCGACTTCCTCGTCCGGGGTGGCTGAAATGATATGAAGGTTGGTGGTCCAAAATTTGCAGTCCACAGGATGGGTAGCCCAATGAACTGGCTTCCACGTCCACGTAACCACTCACTGGCACTTAAAGTTCGGTTTTCTTCCAAGTTCGTTTTCTTATCTCGCGCACGTCGAAATTCCGTCCGTGTAGTTTCGAGTACTGATCACGAATGTGTCGGGGCTCGCGCCGGAATTTCCGAGGCGCGTGCCGCGGGCACGGTGTTGCCGCTTCGTGCGTATCGCAGAACGTCGGGGGGAAGGGAGGAAAAGAAATAGAAAGTGTGAGGGGTAAGCAGAAGGAAAAGGACAGCGATTTACAATTTGATAGGATAGGAGTGTGACGGCGGTGTAGACGGGGGGAAGCAGAGGGACTTCGTCTCATAGTACAGAGAGGGGTGCATACGTTTTCTCTTGTGTGTGGGAGAGAGATGCAGCATATTTGGCATCTCAGAGTGGGGCGGGACAGCGGAATTTCCGTGTCCTGGAAAGAGACGGACAGGATATCGTCTCTCCGTTTTTTATGAAGACTGTTTTGGGGCGGCGTTACATTGGAAGTGCGGCATCAGGTCTGCCGTTGGGTTGTGCCAAGGGACGACTGTCAACTCGGACCTCAAATGGTGGAGGCAACGAAAGTTGCCGTACGTGCAAGGAGGCACGCACGAAAAGAGGGGGAGAGAGTAAGACGGACGCAGCGAATGCTGCTTGAGTCCGACAGAGAGAGGGGCCTGCAAATTACAGGCGAGCAAAAGAAGGGGCATCGGCGCGCGGGCGCGTTGCATGGAGCGTCCGATTGTCGTTCGAACGACTTGGGATGGCTGGCAAGTGCGTAGACGGGGTGGGGAACCGGAAGAGGACATCGGTTCCTTGCATGTCGCGGTTGCGACGAACGTCGCGGCGAAGATGCCGCATGGAACAAATCCCGCGGGGGGGGGGGGGGGGGGGTGGGGAGGTCTCGTGCGTCGAGAACGTGCGATGGATTTTGCACGACCGAGGCGAGGCGATGATCGTTGGAGCACCGATTCCTTAGCTTGGTGGTATGTGAGGGGCAAAATGGGGGGAAGAGGCTCGCGCATCGAAGGTGTGAGCGAAGAGTTCTCACACGAGCGGACGCTTCTTCGAGAGTTGGAAATTTGCCGTTCAACCGCTGCAATTGCAGCTGACGGACCGGTAGTGGGAGGTGAGAGGAGAGGATCTATCTTTTTTAGTAGGGGAAGCGATTCGGTTTTTGACGTCCTACGATCTGCGGCGATTCAGGATGTCTGCGTATCCTGCCGACTTGCCACTGCGCGGCTTAGTCGTAGTCCTCGGTTCCTTTTCTCGGAAACTGGGAATTTACGATAGGTGGGGGTGAGATCTGTGACGCATCTCGTTACAAGCTTATCGGTGAAGTTTTTACTAAGATAAAAATCCAGTTGGGGGAGACCTCAACCACCTCGGGCGATCCCAAATACGGTATCATAGACAACAAACCGCCGGAAAATCTTCCTGAACATGCGTTTCTAGTTGCAGGAGCGGTAAAGGATGCGATGTCATCCAACGCAGCTGGTATGGAGTGAGCAGGTAACCGAGTCTCAATAAAATTAATAATGGCCTTTTTGCATGATTTGTCAACTGTAGACAAATTTTGAGGTCCATGGATGTTCCAAAAGGAGATGTTGATGCCATATCTTCGAATAGGTAAGCCTATATTTTTTAAAGGCAATCCTGACGACACTGGCTTAGTCCGATTGGAAGGTCTTGTATGAGTTTCATTTACAGTGTTCATTTGATGTTTCACAATGCAGCTCCTGTAGCTGGAGAGAGGGGCTGCCATTATGCGTTTTTTGATGATTCCATTGGCGTGGACATGTCGTTGCTGACATTAGACGTAGTGGATGTTGATAAAAAAACCTCCCGAATGAATTGCTCATCTTTGTCTGACCACTAATACCAAACACCATCTACATTTATTTGTTGAAACTTCCTAAATACTTTCTTTTTTTCAGCAAACGCCTGTCTCATTACAACTCTGGCATGATAATTTATCAGTCTTTCTTTCTCTGTCAAATCTAAGTCTATAAATATATTTTGACCATTTAAGCACTTCTTTTTATTCGCCATTATAAAATTTTTTGCTCGTGAGGTTAGCAGTTCGACCAGTATAATGGGTGGATCTTTACGAATAACGAAAGCTGTATCCACTACATTAGTCAAATGAAAATTTTTATCAATAAAATCTTCGGTGATCTTAATAGTATCACCGTTACAATTCAGGCCACGATTAGTAATGTTTTTTTCCCGTACCAGTCTGTTGCCTTTTAGTAACAAATCTTTAAGGACCTTAATTTCACGATCCTTTTCACCAATTTGTATTTTTAAGTTGGCAATCTCTTGAGTGGCTTCTCTACGCAGTGTCGAAATAGCCTCCATATTTTGTTGTTGCGCGCTGTCAATCTTAGCAGATATTTGCGAAATTATGGCTTCTTGCATCGATTTAAATTGAGCCTCCATAGTTAAATCCAAATTACTGGCTTCTTCAGAAAAACTTGTATTAATAGGTGCGTTGACAGTGCAGAGCTTCTTTGCATTAACAGAAACAGACGAGGAAGCGCACGTCGATTCAGGTGACAGTCGACGTTTGTTGGAATCGAAATAATTCGTTATCGATGCAGAGGAAGAGTCTCTGTAAGCTAGCCACTTGGTCGCAGTCAGCGGGCGACCCGGTGTAGAACGAGGGCGTTGCGTAGACGGCAATTCCTCAAGCGCCCCAATTGAATGCTTAGGCGAAGACGCTGCGGAAGGGGAGGATGGGCCTTTCACTTCCTGCATGGGTGAGATCGCGTTTTCGTGTCGGTAGAGTACTACTACCAACTCACCATATAAACAAACGCAGCGAAAAGCACGGAAATCAAATTATATACGAAACAAATTATGCGCGAAAAATCGGCATAAGACACGTGGAATATTGGAAATTTATGTTCCTTTTATCTGTCTTGATTATTCACAACAAGTAGAATTAAGACACAGATGCATGAACCAAAAAAATACATAAAAAATCCACAGGCACACTTATCCTCAAAATATTCAAAGACAAAAGAAAACTTTAATGTCAAAAAACTATGCCGATGATCAGGTTAGAATAAAAGTCTGGACTTCAAAACTTCAAAGTTCCACCGTAATAACACTGAACTGTCACAATTAACAACTCCCAAGACAATAAAACTTAATATATAACTAAAAGATGTACTAAAAAGCTTAAAATGTCAAAGATTCAAGAGCTCTGAAAAACGACGTGGCTATCTCGACAGCACCGGAAGTGCACTCCAAGAAGATATGTCACAGGCGATAACTTATTATTACTGATAATAGTTGAACATGTTATCAGAAATCAACGAAATCGAACTCACAAGCGAAGTAAATAATTATTACATTTAGAATCGTCAAAATGAAAAAGGGTCGGAAATAATTAAAAATATTATAAATGAAATTGAAACTATAATTTAAATCATTCATATAATGAAAAATAAATTAAAAAATCTTATTAAAATAAATATTATTCAAATTTTCCGATGCGTTTTAGATACGAATATGAATCCAAACCTTAAAATGAAATTTTTAGATAGACGAAATATGTTACAAATCTTTTGACAAAATTGAACAAACCACATCATGATTATCTTAAGTCTAGTTTATATGAAGCACTATCACTTATTTTAAAACATATAATATAAATAATAATGCACCTTTGCGTTTACAAATATACATGTGTAATCCCGTTATCTAATCAGAGAAATGTGGAAACATGCATATATGTATATGAACATTTCTTTTTTCAGGACCAACATTCACACACGGAGCAAGATAAAAATAAAAAATTATTTTCTCTTCTCGAACTTTATATCTCTTTAATAATTTTCTTTTCATTCTATCAACCATTTTCAAGAGGCTTGAATAACGCTTAAAACAACTTTTTTTTATTAATAATTTTTCAATTCGTTTCTGTTTCCTAAACACTATTAGACTAAAAGAAATATCAAATGAAACAATATTATTCAACCAGCATGTATACATTACAAACAATTAACAAAACTAATGAATACTAACCTTCACGATTAACAATAGAATTACAATGAAACAGTACGGATAGACAATAAAGTAAAATATAATGATGCACGAACTTCTCCAGTGAAGAAAAAAAATAATAACAAAAAGAATTGCGAATTGCATTACTGCATGATCAATGTAATCGATACAAAATAAGGACAAATGTGAAAAATATGAAAATGTTAATTTTAAATGATTACAATGAATCAAATAAAAGAAAATAAATTGAATCTCAGAAAAGAACTAACCTCGCGTTTAAGTTAGGCTTGCCACAATTTGGTGGAGTGCGAAATAATACATGCTAATTAAGATCAATGTAATTTCAAATTCAAAGTGATAGAGAAACTCGCCGTTAAGTTAGGTTTGCCACGATTTGGTGGAGAGCGAGGTATCACTGACTTAGCAAAAGTTAATATTTTGGTATTCGTTTCATTTGAACCTTATTGGATATTACGATATTGCAATAGCCAACAAGATAATAAAAATATTTTTGTAAGAAAACAGCAACTGTAGTAACCAGTAATAACTTTCCTAAAACTAACAATTACCATATACTAACCAAAATCTATCATTCACAAAATTTGGAGTCGGAAATACACGAAAATATATATCTTTTTCTCACAACTTATCGACAGACGCGAAAAGAATTATCAAACTTTATGTGATCGAATATGTCAGTACCATCAATACATCGCTAGAACTTAAAACTTTTATACATTGAAATAAATGGTTATCAAATTGCTAAATGTTATGAATCGAGATCGACATATACACTGTTTATTTGCTACTGTTATTAGTGAAGTTAACAAACAAACGAAATATATCATTACCGCAAATATGTAATATTATTATGTAAACACATACTGTGCATTCTATAACAATTTACAAGATTAGCGAATAAGATAAGACTCAATGTAACTGAATGCCATAATGTAATACCCTCGAATACGAATGTATACTACTTACAATAACATTGTACCAAAAAGGTTCATAACTACGAACATATTGGAATACAAAATGCAGATGTATTTAATGTCGCAATAATCCACCACGTCGTAGCGATTGTAATAATGCAATTCTTCAACTTTCAACTAAGAGGGGGGGGATGTTACGTCCTACGTAACGGACTCAGATTAGTTATTTTCGAATTGGCGTAATTGCAGATTCCGCTTATTGTAAACCAGCATCAATGAACATTCTTTATTAGCTAGCACTTAATGCATGACGCACAAACACGTTTTTATTTTTCAATTTCACCAATCTCTTATGTTTGATTTCATTATTCGAAACGAGAACAAGGCGTTTGTCCATAAATCTAAAATTTCCATGAAGTGCTTCTTATTATCCGACAAAGTAAACATCTGTTTTTTCATTCGTATCCACGTCGGACTCACCAAAAAGAATCCGATTCTCGCGTGCATCTTATCACATTTTAAACTATGAACCTTCACATCCACGCCCACTCCCAAAATACCAGCGACTATTTCGTCATCGATTCAACTAGTACGATTTCAACGTGGGACAATGTCTACACACCAATACATAAAGAGATAAAAAAGAAGATGATTTCTCTCGAACAGCCCAGTCAGTTATCCTTCAGCAGCGGTGTCGGATAGACCTCGACAAAATTTTGACAGTGAGTGTTCTTCCAGGAGTGGCGTCGGATAGACCCCGACTAGATTCCGACAGTCGCGACTCAGCTCGACGTCATCGGACTGATGGTCAACGAGTAAGGAACGACATCAAACACATCGCGACCAAATCGGTATCACACTTACATCACACTCCATCACGGATAATCACATGGTAAGCAATTCGCTTTATTTTTACTAATTATTCCTTAATTAACATTCCTTAATTAACATTCCTTAATCCCCCCCCCCACAGGAGGCGATAATTAATCGTAAATGCCTCATTTTTATTTTTATATTTTTGTTATTTTTATTGAGACGAATGTGTTGATTACCTTTTAATTTTTTTCTCTCTTTATTTTAAACAAAAGGAACAACACCTTAGGGAAAATATCTTCGTTATTAGTGATACTAGTGACTCAATTCGGCGTCGTTCTTTGAACGAAAAGCCGATCGAGCCACAAGCATCAATAGGGACTGTTAGGTTTCAATCCAGTAATATTATTATGTTCTTTTATTTTATTCTTTCTCTTGTAATATACACCCATAAAACCCAATATGTAATTTATTTAAAAGTACATGTAAAATTTCAACTATTAATTTTCATTTATCGATATATTACTTTTTATTTTAATTACAAGTTTTGTAATTCTTTAAATTGTTTTTGTTTAAACAAATAGTTATTCTTATCTAAACTACAAATTTATAATACGCATAATTTATAATATAATATTTTTTTTTGATTCTAGGAAATAGACACAAAGAAGTTGGACGCCAGAGAATCCTCGAATTAATCTATCCCTAATTCCTTCCAATCCTTCATTATTTTTATCTTTCTGAATAAACGGAATTGTTTACTTTAAATTTGAATTTTATTTAAATCCAACCTTTATTCCTGTTCTTTTGTATTGGCAGCAGCCCCCACAAAATTTCGAACTCAGTATCGACTCTTCCAGTCTATCCCGTCTTTTCGTGGTTGTGTTGAGGTGAAGGTATTTGCAAACATTTCATTGCAAAACGCCTCCCCACCGGCCATAACAGTAGTATCAACTCGGACGATAGCACAGTCGAACGCGTTATCTGCGCAAAGTGCCACATAACCGTCGTCAATTTCGTGAAGTGTCTCCTGCGTGGCAAGTATTTTCACGAGTCTTGCGGACGACTATTTATTCGCGGGAAATCGGAGTCCGTCTGTTGCGTACGCTCTGTATCGCACTTACTTCATCCGCCGCTTACCGTTGTAAGCACCGCTGTCACGCGCGAATTACCCCTTCCTGCGCTCCCTATTCCATATTTTCAGATTACGCAAACCAACCTGCTGCACCTTATGGATGATGTGCGCTTGGACGTAGATAGTGGAGCAGTTACTATCTTGATACTGATCGACTTCTCGAAAGCCTTCGATTCTTTAAGCCATTCTGTGATATTAACGTGTCTGAGGGACATATGCTTTGAGGAATCGGCCCTAAGGTGGCTCCATTCATACTTATCTAACCGTTCTCATGCAATAATCGACCTAGATGGTTTAATATAGGATCCAGAGAACCATACTTCTGGTGTTCCTCAAGGTTCGAGCTTAGGACCCATATTGTTCATTACAGTCATCAATACGTTATTCCCGAGACTTCAATACTGCAGCGATACCATCATCATCTTTGCCAACGACGCTCAATTTTATCTGTCTACCCAAATATGTCGCTTAATTAAAACGATAATCAATATTAATAGTGATATTGCTGAACTCGTGAGGTGGTCCCATGACTATGGGCTCACCTTAAATGCACGTAAAACTCAGGCCATCATCGCTGATCTGTCAGCCTACCTAAACACCAAATTACAGCGCCTGCAAAACACTGCCTTACGATATATCTATCGCCTGCAACGCGACGACAAACTTATGCCGTACCGAACAAAAGCTAACTGGTTATATATAGCATCTAGGCGACAGTACTTTCTAGGCAGCCTTACACACCAAATTATCCATAACTCGCAACCCTCCTACCTCGCCGATAGATTCATTCTTCTGGACCACTCCATTCGACGATCATCTCGATTACAATCTTCCAATTACATGCTTCCAATACCACGTATTAACATCTTTGCATGCTCCTTTTGGATCATACCCCTACAGTTTTGGAATTCTCTATCACGTCATCTGCATGCCCTTACCTCCCTCCCAACTTTTCGTACTAACCTCATTATGCACCTTCTCGTGGTAGTCCGATCTTAAGATTGTTACGTGCATATTATATGCTATATACAATAATGCGAGCGTATTTAAACCGATATCAATTAATGTAAGGTATAGGTTAAGTCTAATTTTTGCAATATATTTGATGTAAAGGTTTATTAAATCGCGTACTACCATGCTCAGAGGCCGTGCATAAGTGCAATATCATTATATCCTGACTGCAACAATGTAAAGGCAGGGTATTGAGTATATTTGTCCACGGCTCCGAGTGGCCAGGACATTAATAAACCAGTCTCCAATCAATCAATCTATCTCTCCCTTTCTCTATTACTCTGTCTCTCTCTCTCTCTCTCTCTCTCTCTCTCTCTCTCTCTCTCTCTCTCTCTCTCTCTCTCTCTCTCTCTCTCTCTCTCTCTCTCTCTCTCTCTCTCTCTCTCTCTCTCTCTCTCTCTCTCTCTCTCTCTCTCTCTCCCTCTCTTGTCTGGGAGAGTTTTCATACAACGCGCATTAATATTGCTCTACAAATTTTTACAAAATTATTACCAAAACTTCACTCTCCGGAGCGAAAAATTATTTCCAGTTGGGCGCACTTATCGAAGACCTTTATCTCAGTGCAAAATTTTTTGGTTGCATCTACTGGCAGGTCCTCGGTGTGCCTGGAAACCAGAGAATTTTCTTGACAATATTCGCCGGGCACGTGTCAACGGCTCTTCTTGGATCTAGCTTTATTGCGCATGTTTGCTGAAGTCACGTAGAGAAATAGGCCGCCAGCTACACCGTCTACCAGTCATCGTTAGAGTGTTCTATGCTGTTTTTTACACTTTTAACACAACTGTCATCAAGCCGCAATTCTTCTCCTCAAGCACCGAAACAAGTATTTTAAGTGCATATTAAATAGCTAGCTTGAAAAAGTATTATTTTGGTTAATTGGCTAGCTTGGAAAAGTATTTTTTTCATATTTTGCGTTGTCCGACTAGTGCAAGTTACAGGTCTCACACATAGTCGTATACAATATAATCGTCACGTGTATGCACCCACACGTACTCATTGTTTGTTCCGCGCTAAGCTGGGAGCAGACTTGCCTAGCACCTCCGTTCCCGGGCTGCGCTCGGTAAGTGACGCGTACGGTTCACGAACCCGTTCCCTAACGGCTACACATGCATAGTCTGTACGTCTCTTGTTCACTTGTACGTGCATAAATTGGTAGTGCATGTTAACTTCTTCACGCACACCACGATGGATTAGTGTGCTACATGTGGTACACAAATAGAGGAAGACACCGCCCGTGATTGTGTTGAATGCAAGAAGCAATTTCATCTCGCCTGTCTACCTTCTACTTCTTCTGATACAATGTCCAGTGTCCTTGTATGTTGCTTAAATGTTCCAACACGAACAAATAAAAAAAAAAAAACCCAATGAAACACTACTAGCTCCAGCACGCCTATTGCATTCTAATAGTGTCACCTATATCGACTGCGATATAAGCGAAAAATCAGGCAATATTCAAATTCCGCCGGTGTTTCAGCTTTATTTCGATAAGCAGGAACAATTTAATAAGGCGCAAAGTGCAACGCAGGACCGTTACAATAAAGAACAAAATGAAAAACTTGATTGTATACCACAGCTTGAAGAAAGAGTTAATAGCACAGATTCGAGTGTCTTACAACATGCAGTCCATGCGCTCCAAATTGATGAGGCGCAAATGGCCTACGAAATTCGAAATTGCGACCTAATTCTATCCTGCTTGCCGGAATCTACCAACGAGGATCTTCAAACAATTGCTATGAAGTTGCATTCCTTACTTGACGTGACAATAGCAATGAAAGATGTTTTGGCAGCATATCGCATTCCTCGCTCGGCCGCTTCAAATGCCTCTACAAATTATTCACTTGGCTCTACTTCGTTTTCTCAAGCTTCATCTATGCTTCAGTCGAAACCTGCAGCGGCTTCTGTATGTGTGCGCCTATCTAATCCGGTCTTGCGATCTGCATTTATTCAGGCCATGCGGGCCAGAAAAATTTTATATTCTAACGAAATTGATGCTTCTCTTCCGAAATCCTACGTTTACAATAATGAATGACTCTAAATTTACTTAAGAAAGCACGAGCTTTAGTAAAAGGCGATTCAAATAAATAAATATATATTTACCGAGGCACAGTGTTTTACCGACCGGCGCGTGGCTCGGATGCTATATCCATTTTAAATGAAACCGATCTGGAGAAAACCGCTAAATCACGCCAAACGCCACACCAAGCAAAGGGTACCCCTCTCACGTTTTGCACACAAATGATAAAAATCAACCCAAAGATAACGTCATTAATATTTGTCACATTAATGTTCAGTCTCTTGGTGCGTCAAATAAAATTGATCGTTTTGGATATTATTTTGCAGACTATTTTTATCAAGCGATCCTCCTCTCTGAAACATGGTTTAATGAGTACACCAATGACCGATTCTTCAAGTTGGCTAACTATGATCTAGTACGGATTGATCGTAAATATAAGATTGGAGGTGGAATTGCGATGTATATTTATGAGTCAATCAAGTATAAAAAGCTTGATTCTTCTGATTATACTAAAAACCCTGAAAATTTTCTCGAGTTTCTCTTGGTTGAACATAACTGCGGCTCTCCCTCGGATTAACGTATATTGCTTGGTGTGATTTATCGACCACCAAAAAAGTCATTATTAGAATATTTCGAATCAGTATTTAATAAATACAGCTGTCATTACAACCGAGTTAGCGTTATGGGAGATATAAATATTGATTTGAATCGTGACTACTTTGAAGCAGCATATCTCAAACAATTTATGACCTCAAACGATCTCCGCACAGTTCCGTATTCAGCTACTCACCATACAAAGATATCGGATACCTGGATAGACCATTGTTTCGTTGACAACTTGGACTATGTTATTTCCACGCTCCAGGAAAGTCTCGATTTTATTTGCGGTCACGATCTCATTGAAATTCAATTCCGCACTGTCGGCACTAAACCAGACCTATTGCCGGTAACATGCAGAGATTACGGGTGTTTCGACAACTCTCTCTTAATTGATGATCTGGAATTGCTTGATTGAAGTTTGTTTGTCCCCTCTCTGTAATCGCCTAATTTAAACCTTATGGCCAGTACTATTAAGAGCAATCTTTTAAGCATATTCAACATCCACGCTCCGATCTATTCATTCATGCCGAAGCATAAGCCCACACCGTGGACCACTCCTGAACTACGCGTGCTTCATCGAGAATGAAACAAACTACTGAAGGCTTATCGCAGAACTCGCAAACCTGCCCTCAAAACTCGTCTGCATCTTTATAATAAAACGTACAAACAAGCATGGATTTCTGCTAGAAACACCTACTTTTTTAAACGGCTTACTCCAATTCGTGATTCCAAAACCCGTTGGAAAGAATTACGTAATTCCGGTCTTATTAGTTTGAAGAAAAGTGTTCCCCAGATATGCTGCACAGTGAATGACCTTAACCTATTCCACACATCCTCCTTCCACTGATCCTCTAGAGTTGTCTCATGGCATGACATTACCCTGATTTCGATGAATCTCATTTTTTTCTCTCTCTGATATAACTATTGATGACCTGACATCTGTTATTTCCAAAGTAAAGTCTGAACCGCTGGGCGTGGACGAGATCCCACATTGCTTCTATACTAAATCTTTCGCGTTATTGCTCCTCATCTGGTATCGCTCTTTAACGAATCGCTCAACACATTCACATTCCCCACTGATTGGAAAATAGTACATTACGATACAAGTGCGCTAAGTACTCGTTACGCTCGGGCGCCAAATCCGCTCGTGGGCGAATCACCTACGCGCACGCGTATCGTATACTATTTTTTTAACGTGTGAGCTAAGTGCTCACTTAGCGCACGGAGTTAAAAAAAGTCCCTTATGATCCCGATCAATAAGGTTCCTAATCCAGTCAGTCCTGAACAGGATCGTCTCATAGCTATCCTACCTGCCATTTCTAAATACTTGGAGAAAATAATTTACAAGCAAACACTAAACTATTTAACTAAGGTAAAGAGCTTGGATCCTTATCAGTCAGGATTTCGAAAGGGATACAGTATACAGACAGCGCTTTTATATTTCTCCGAGCAATACCGTCAATCTATAGACAATCGTATGATCACCATTATTATCTTATTTGACTTTAGTAGGGCTTTTGACTCCGTTAACCATGTTACTTTGTTAAAAAAAAATTGAAAGCGGCCAACTCCTCTATTCAGGTGATATGTTGGTTTGCCTCTTATCTCTCGGGTCGTTCCCAAACGGTAATTGGTACGAATGTAGGAGCTGGAGTTCCGCAGGGCTCAGTATTGGGCCCCTTACTGTTTTCAATTTTTATTAATGTTCTTCCATCTGTTCTGTCACTCGAATCATGCAATCTTTGCTGACGACACCCAGATATTTTTAAAATGTGAACCTGAAGAGATTGATACTGCCGTTAGTAAAATTACTCACGATATTGGTTGCTTTTGTGATTGGGCACGCAAGAATGGATTAACATTAAACCTGACAAAAAAGAAAGCTCTATTGGTAGGAAGCTCCTACTATAAAAATGCCATCAATACTAATTCTCTCACCCAAATTGTAATCGATGGAAATAGCATCACGTGGGTAAAATCGGCAAGAAACCTCTGTCTTATGTTTGATGAGACTCTGTCTTGGAAGGAAAATATAGTTAATTTGTCTAATCGAATTTATTCGACTCTTCGCCAACTTCGAAATTGTAAATCTATGCTGAACTGTGATCTTCGGAAGAGACTTGTCATGTCGCTTATTACGCCTTATTTTGATTATTGCGCTGCGGTTTATAATGATATTAATGTTACACAGAAAATAAAACTTGAACGCATGCTAAATGCAGCCATTAGATTCATATTCGATTTGCGACGGGATGAGCATATCACGCCGTACCCTGTTAAGCTTTGTTGGCTCACCGCTGAGATGCGACGGCTTTACTTTATTAGAATTACTACTTTCAATGTTCTAAAATCTCGAACTCCTGTGTATTTGTACGATCGATACGTGTCCCGTGGAGAATCGTCTTGTCGCGAACGTCGGCCGGGTAGTGCTCGTCAACTTCGTATCCCGATACATCGATTGGAATCGTATACCCTCTGCAAAAAAATCTCAGACATCGCAAAGCAAGTCGTACTGGACATGGTTAACGACGTCGTAAACGACATCGTAAAAGTTTCAACTTCTGTAGAGAGCTGTCGGATATCGTAAACTGCGTCGTTTCGGACATCGTAAACTACGTCGTTTCAGACATGGTTAACGTCGTAGTTTACGACATAATCTACAATACACCCTCCGTACAAAAATCTCAGACATCGTAAAGCAAGTCGTACTGGACATGGTTAATGACGTCGTAAACGCCATCGTAAAATTTTCAACATTTGAAGAGAGTTGTCGGATATCGTAAACTGTGTCGTTTCGGACATCGTAAACTACGTCGTTTCGGACATCATTAACGCCGTCGTTTCCTACATAATGTACAACACAACCTCTGTACAAAAATCTCAGACATCGTAAAGCAAGTCGTACTGGACATAGTTAACGACGTCGTAAACGACATCGTAAAAGTTTCAACATTTTTAGAGAGCTGTCGGATATCGTAAACGGCATCGTTTAGGACAACGTAAACTACGTCGTTTCGGACATCATTAACGTCGTCGTAAACGACAACGTAACCGATTCAACACATAAAGAGAGCTGAATGACAACGTAAACTGCGCCTTTTCGTACAACGTTAACTACATCATATTGAAAATCGTTAACGACGTCGTAAACGACATCGCAACCAATTCAATATTTGAAGATGTCATTTCTGACATCGTAAACTACGACGTCTAGGATATGGTTTACGTAGTCATGTACTACATAATTTACAAAAATGTCCGGTAAACTGCGTCGTACTGGGCATTGTCATCGACATCGTAAACGATTCAAAAAGTCAGGGGAGTTTCCGGATAGCGTAAACTGCGTTGTTTCGTACATCCTTAACTGATTCGTACTAGTCGTACTAAACTATGTCATATATTATGTAATTAATAAAAAAATTCTAGGCAGATAAGTGTTCTATATCGTAAACTGATTCATTATGGACAAAGTTAAAAATATTTTACATTAACCGTAAAAAAATACCGGATATGGTAAATTTCGTCGTAACGGACATACTCAGGGGGTATTAGCGTAAAATAATTTTCCTATAAATATACATTCGCTGTTAAAACTTTACAAGGTTTAGAAGCAAGATAAAAAAAATATTACAAAATATAAAAATATAAAAATATAAAAATATAAAAAGAGATAAAAACTTGCTATTATTGTAAAAAACTAGTAAATCTTTTGTTTCCTCAATAGAAATTTTATTTATAAAAATGCAGAAAAGCAAACGCGAAAGAAAGTGACAGGCAATGCCATAAAATCTGCCGTTTAATAATTTTAAAATGACCTTTTCCCTTTCATTTAACAAATATCGCATTTTTTTTATTTTGGCCCTTTCTGCCCACTTTCGGCTAATTGGCCCCCACCGCTCGTACTACGGCTGGGGCGACCTGGGCCACCCCATGACCACATTATGTCGGTGTAGCGAGAGCTGCAGGTCGTCTTTAGATAGCACCATACTCACATTTGTCGAGGATGTAGGAAACTGCAGAAACCCACATCGAGTACAGTAGCGGCCTTGAGTCGATTCCTGCCTGATAAACAACGCCCGAAAATGTTAACAAACAATACGGCTCGTCTTACGCATTGCGAACTGCTGCTTGAAAACAATTCCGAAAAATCGTTGTACCTGGCCGGGATCGAACTCACGACCTGCGACTTCCAGCACGCTACCGCCTGAGCTACGAAGCCGGTAAAAAATATCGCATTTCATGTTCACGATAACAAACTATATATTATAAGTAGTAGTAGTATGAGTTTATTTACCCATATAGTGAATACATAAATTCAATAAGGGATGGAGTACACTTGATTAAAATACATACCGATAACGCTTATTTAGAAAAACTAAAAAAATTAAATTTCATACATTAAAGAACGATTTCTAACGCACGCCATTGTAATTAACACATTTCCAAGAGAAAAATCAAATAAGTTAGAGTAAAAGTAAAAGCCACCCAGATTTATTAAGACACTAATACAGGTTCATAATCCGATACATTATTTTTCAGAATTTTCTTTTTTAATTTTATCTTTCGCGATAAAATATCCAGGTATTGAATTGCAATAGAACGTGCACCTACGGTCATTACTTCTTACGGGAAATCCCATCTATTGTTTTTTTTTTATATTACGGCCCTTTCTGCCGTCTGCCCTTCTATCTATTGTTTTTGCTTCATACACAAAGATGTACCCACACGTTCATTAATGCGCGCGGGGAATTACCTCGGTTTACTTTGTTTTTCACATCAAAATGCATAGATAAAAAGAAGGCCTATGGGTTTCCCCGCGCGAATTAATAAACGTCGTTGTCAGACAGAAAACATATTAGAACATATTCAATTCGTTATAATTCTTTTTCGTTTGTTGGGTAACGTATGTACATCGCATCCGATACCGTTAACTGTAATGAATCTCTTGTACGACGTAATAATTTTTATTTGCCGAATGTTATTGAATTTTAACAATGATTTTCTTGAAAATTAAATAGAAATCATAAAGGAATAAATTTTAAGAAAATATTAATTGAATCACAATTGTAACAAATATCTTGACTTGACATAAGCATAGATTTACGTCAATTGAAAAACAAAATCGACATTTCTTTATTCTGTAATAGATCTTTAATAAATGCATTATGTGATATTTTATACTATACAATTACATGTTACAATTACATGTTATCTTACAATTACATTAGAACACATCAGCAATCACATCAGGAATATATGATATGACACTTTGAACATTTATCAATGACACTGGCTGGACTTCATGTTCCTGGTAAGTAATGTTGATATGTATTTTTCCAAAATCTTTAATGTTGCAAGTTGCCTTCGGGCGTTGTTCATTTATTGCTGTTGTTCGTTGTTGCTGATTTATTTGCTGGCTTTCAACATTGAAACATAACCAATAATAAGAAAACCACATACTTCCATAGTTTAACAATTACAGCATTCAACAGCAGACAATTTATCATGTAATAACTGTCGTCCGCGAGCTGCCCTCGGTAAGTGTTTCTGTAAATACAATACATATTATTGTCTACGAATTTTTATTATCTGAATTTTTGCAGGGTATTTTCTTTCTATTTTCATAATTTTTCAATATATAATTACATCACTTATTTTTTAAGATAATTAATAAATCATTATTATTTCTCTAATGTTTTAGGCAATTAAACAATTGCCTCAAGTATTGATATAGTTTTCAAGTCTGTTTTCCATGTACTTTATAACCCCGAAATGGAAGAAAGCATAACAAAAATTAATCATGCAGGAAATTAAATTTTACGTTTAGATTTAAAAGTCATCATAATTACAATTTTAGGAACCTTTGTTTTCTACACTTCGCTCATAAATATTACAACCGGACAAAACAAATGGTGTCATAATTTATGAAATATTGTTTTTCTAGCAAATTAAATTGAAGAAGGCACACACATTTTGTCGCCGAAACGTCTTTAAAAGAAACAGCTTTTTTCCTTATAAACCGCGTGATCCCCGATTTAGTGGGCTCCCGTTGGTCGCCATTGGTAACGTGCATCGCGAATTCGCAGGTTCGTGAAACTAGCACGATAAATATACAAAAAGGAATGTACTTGGTTCAGTTTATTTCGTCCATTGGGAGCAACAAGGTCCTATTTGGGTGTAGCATCAGAGAAGGTATCTCGTTTTAGCACCGAAGAAGGTCCGATTTCGTTTTAGTACTGAAGAAAGTCCTATCTCGTTTTAGCACCGCAGAAGGTCCGAAACACCGACGAAAGTAGTGTTACCAACCTAAATTGGCGTCCAAAAATTTTCCTCGCAAGATCGGACCTTCTTCGGTGCTAAAACGAGATAGGACCTTCTCTGATGCTACGCCCAAATAGGACCTTGTTGCACCCAACGGACGATTTATGTTGTCTCTTCCTGCATTGTTCACAAACATTATGAGTGTCTTTTTAACCAACCTGTTTGCTTTTCTGGCAACTGCACCTTCGTTTCTGCATTGTCCATGGGTTAGACCGCCAAGAGGTGAACGTCGCAGTTAGGTTTGGTTGAGTAAAATTAATATTTGTTAATTATACAACTTACATTATATTATATTAGATGTATATATAAAAATGAAATAAAATTATAAGTATTGACCGAATATTTTAATTATACAATAATAACGTATGGTAGAAACGCTTATACAAGTTAATATTAATTATTATTGTTTTTTTTGCAGCAGAACATGGTGTTTCGTAGACTTTTATGGGCATACACTTATTTCTCTTAGACATGTGAGCCTTGCGTAGAATTCCATTCATTCCAGCGTCCGTAATTTTATTATATATACAATTTGCAGAAAGAATATACACTGTAAATAAAAGACAATTTTCAGAGCTTAATTAGTAAATATTTACTAAAGGACTATTAAGAATAACAATAGTATCTAATTTATAACTAAAGATAGTAAATATCTTAAGTAATTGCAATTGCAAACAAACAGACTAAGAAAACCATACATTTTTAGGAAACAATTTTATTCTGAAAACAAATTGTTATCCGTAACTGTAAACATTTGTAATCTGGAGGTACTGTCAATGTTTTAAATAGCGTGTGATCATGGGATACTTTATTGACCTCGTTAGTAATATTATTGCCTACTTAGAATAATATTTAGAATATAACAAAAATTGCTGATGGCTTTCAAGATAAGTAGACAGAGAGCACTACTATTGTAGGCGATAGCAAAGTCCGTAGACTAAAGGTATTGTAGGGAGTCGAAGTAGCTCGAGAGAACCTTGTTATTTGACGGCTCTTTGTAGCGGATCTCCTAATGATAATATTCTACGGCATAGCGATTAAGATTTTTATTTAGATAGCAAGAATAGCATTTATAATAATAAGTTTATCTTCGATTAGATTGTGCGTTTCCGAGGTCATTAGTAGCATTTTCCGATGGATGAACTGAGTGTGCACTTCTTATGAACTTACATACCAAACTTGCCCTTTTTTTCCACATCGGAAAACGCCTTTTCTGACAAAGCTTTCTAACCTAAAATGCATTAAGGCGCGAAATATTTTGTTGCTTTGGTAGTAATATCTTCATAATTTGTAACGTTGCAAAAATTTATCGGGACATAAATATAACAAAAAATGCTTTTTGTTCGTTTCCAGGCTATTATAATCGTTTATGTAAGAGAAAAATAGAAAACAGAATTTTGTTTTTTTAAAATAAATGACTAGTGTGGCTACGACACCGACCTCCCAAGTATTGCGTGCAATATTTACGCACCGAGTGTACAAAGTGCGCACTCAGTTCACCATCGGAAAATGCTATAAAAGAGTTCGAAAAATTACGGTCCTGCCATCCAGGCAGTTAGTCTGAGTTTCTTTGCATGCGTTCAGAAGGAATTGTTTTCTCCTATTTCGGTATCGCGTCTTAATCCTCGAAATTTGTAGCGTCGATTTTGAACACAACAAACGAGAACGAATTAAGACCAATTTAATATTTGAATTCGTTTACATCCGGATCCTGTCCATTGCGAATTAGAATGTCAATTGAAACGATTTTGAATAAAGAAATTATAACTTTTATAACTTTTCAAAATTTGAATGCCGGGATGCCCACATAGCAAAACATCAGTTACGTCAAAACTACAACCGGAAACTCCGTCATATTTGGTCTCCCGATTTGTCAGGAAAAAACAAAACGTCCGCCATCAATATGCTTGCAATGCCATAAATATTGTACACTTTTGATGCAATAAAATGGACCGTCGACGAGTTGCGTGCCCTTGATGTAGATACACGAAAAATAATGAACATCAATAGAAGTCTACATAAGCGCTCATCTATTGAACGTCTGTACTTATCACGACGAGATGGAGGAACGGGCCTCATAAGTCTCAAAGATCTTCATGACCGCATGGTTTTAGAGGTTGCAGGAAAATGCTTTCTTTTATAAGAAAGCTAGACAGGCATGTGAGAAACTCGGTTTACCATATGAGTTCGGGACAGACGCTCAAACATCGGAGTGGTCTTTAAGAAGTGTAGGGATAAAAGATCTTAAATCCCAAATAACTAGTCAGCAAATAACCCAACTCAAAGCCCATTTAACCGATAAAGCGTTGCATGGCGTTTTTTCGCGCAACATTATCGAACAAGGTTTATCGACGAAACTAACATTTGGGTTTCTAAGAAGCGCCGGATTGAAATCCGAGACCGAGGGTTTCATAATAGCCTGTCAGGATGGTGTGTTCGACACGCTAGCGCATCGTCGACATGTAATGCACAGCGAGGTCCCGGATGCAAGATGCCGTGCCCTCAGAGGGGAACTAGAGACAATAATGCATTTACAATCGACTTGTCCGATATATCTTCGTTCGGAGTACATCTTCCGCCATAACGAGGCATTGTAACGAGCCGTTGATCTCGACCGCGCGGAAGAGAAAGAGCGACGGAGAGAAAGAGGGCCATTACAATATTTATCTACATGTGAAAAAACGAAAATACCAAGGATGAGATGCGCGCTTTTTCCGGCCGGTCGGCCATTTTGGATCCCAAGCCCACGTGGGATCCGAGCGCGCATCAAGGGACATGCGCGCGCAATGACATGGCGCTGGCGCTGGTGCGCCTCTACATGCACAGAAGAGGTGCAACGGCGCCCTGGCAGCGCAGCATAGAAAGTGGGCAACAAACGGGCCGAGTTCCAAGCTCGGAGCGCATGTGTCGCCGCAATGGGGCGCAGGCGCTCCAAATTCAAATGAGGGGCGGGCTGTCAAACTCAAATTAAGCAAATTAGATTCAAATGTTTGACAGTTCCCGTCCCGATTCTTAGTAAAAATGGAACTCTGCGACACAACTGGACATAGGGATACTTACCGAGGTATTATAAGACCTGGTAAGTGTCCCTCAACTCTCTCTTACATTTGGACACTTCCACTGGACTCTTTGGCTTGACTCCTGGTGACCACTCGCTACCTCAAGATCCGGAGCACCTGGCTGCTCCGGAACAAAAAGAGGGCCCACCAAGATTCACAGCCAGCATCACATTTAATTATGATGGAGGCGGCGAGGATAAATTTGTAACCAAAACGAGACCAGGAACTGACGACGGCACTCCGTTCGTCAAGGACACAAGAGGCTGCTGGTCCTCTCCCTCGTGGTTGCGAGGGAGTGCGACACCGAATTTGGTTCACCAGGTGACAGCAGCCGCATCCCAAATCTCAAGACGGATGGAGTCAGACCGAAACCAAAGGAAAGAAGGGCGCCGCAAGAAGAAGAAAGAAGACACGTAAGCCTCTTTCTCTTCCGTTCGTTAACGAATAAATAATGAATATGTGCGTTTTAATTTATTATGTTGTGTAACAGAATATTCATGTGTATTAATATATGTGTATGGATGTATGTGTGAGTGCAATATGTATGTATGTCCGCGTCTTAACTTAATTCCGCGTAACTTATTCCATCGTTGACAATATGACAGTTTTATATCTCTTGACCTCACACACTTTACCAACGACTCTATGACTAATTGTTATCATACTGACTCTTATTGTTTTTATATTCGCGTATGACCGAGTATGTTGGCATGTGTGTGGTAATCATTATGTTATTGACGACTTCAATTATTTATGGAATTCAAAATTATAAATATACTTTAATTGAATGACAAAAGAATAATGACTTTTTGTTGCGGTATTGGACCGCGAAATTCTTCGCTTCTCGTCCGTCATCGCGTCGGCGAAATTCTCCATTCCGCGATCGGCGACGAGAATCGAATCAGCGCCCGATCTACCGGGGCTCCCCCACTCTTTTCCATCTGCCCGAGAGCACGACCGATGTTACATTGCGTGCTTTTCAGTTCTTCTTCTTCGTGAAATCGGCGCGGTTCACGGACGTACGAGTGTCGCGCTTTCTTTTCGCTTCCGTAACCGAACCACGTTTTCGATCGGAAGTTGCCACGCCTTTTGTATTTTTAGAAATTAATAAACCTTTTGGTGCGTAACACGTGCGAGTCTCTTTTTCCACGCCTCTACGACCTCGTTGCAATCGCGCCGCGGATTATCGGCTACAGATCCTGAATCATATATACATGTATTCGCCGGCCCCTATAGCCGTGCGAATTTTCGAGCTTTTCGATCTCGAACATTTGGCGATCCTTCGCACGACTTCGCGGTTACTCGACCACCGTTCGCCCCCCGCTACCAGATTCGACGCAGTCGGCGTCCGAATTCCGAGCAGGATACTTCGCTGATTTTGGAGCGCCTTTGCCGCTGACCCTGCAGAATTTGAGAAGCAGCTTCCCATGCCATTGGAGCAGCTGCTGACCAAAGATAGGTTGCGTCGTTCCGCATCGAGAGTACGCACTTCTACTACCCGCGATTCGACCTTGTCTCACGACATTTCCGTGGGAGATTCCCTTCTTCTGCAATCTTTGAACATTTCGGAAGTTGTGCAGGATGTAAACGAAATGGCAGCCGCCGTCGATTTTAATTGCTTGATGGCACGGCGATTGGAGAAGTTCGCCAGCATTCAGCAAACGTTCAGCAATCTTCCCAAGGGTCCGACCGGTACGGCAGCCCGGTTGAAGGTTAGATTGGACCATATCAAATCGACGTGGGTGGAACGCGACGATCTGCAAGCCCAGTGTGTGACCATGCAACAGAGGAGGAACGAGAGCTGGAATATTTCGCACAGAACCAGCATGCAACGGATGAACAGCTGTTCTTGGACTACATAGGAGACATCGAGGAGGCCATCGCCGCTCTCACACCACTAGCTGTTTCGAGCCCGCTACTGACAACTGTGCATCCGGAGAGCTTCATCCACCATCGCAGCAACTCATCGTTACCTATGATTTGTACCGAAATTTAACGGTCGGTTTGACGCGTGGTGTACCTTCAGCGATTATTTCAATTCTCTTGTTGTCAATAACGCCTCTTTGGACAATTTGCAAAAGTTTCACTACTTGAAGTCCGCGCTTGCACCAGAACCGGCTGCTTTAATTAATCATATAACCTCTGGTGACACTTCTTTTAGTGAGGCCTGGCAAATTCTCAAAACGAGATACGCGAATAATTTAGCTATCGCGAACGCGCATTTCGAATCTTTGTTTTCAATTCGACCGCTCCAAAAGGAAAGTGCAGCGGGTCTTTTGCAAATTCACGACAAATCGAAGAAAGCCGATACTTTTTTATTATCACGATCGCGTGCTTTGGAGTCTATTGGCGTCCATTGGGTAAAACCCTCCGCGTCCAATACAGGAGCGACACCAAACAAGCTGAAAGCTTTCTCTCAGTCAGTGCACGTCACAACTGACACGCGCGTGTGTATCATGTGTCACGGGGCACATTCGTTGAATAGGTGTGCGCGTTTCAAAAGCATGCCTGTTGCGAATCGGCAAGATTATGTCAAAGGACAAAATTTGTGTGTGAATGGTTTGTCCCCGCATGCGTTGTCGGCGTGTACAAGTAAATTCACGTGTTTCAAGTGCAAAGGTAAGCACCACACGATGCTGCATCGACCGTCGGAATCGGCGGCGGGCCGGACGTCCTGGTCTCCCTCTGAGACATCTGCGACGCTTAATCAGCCCGCGACTGAACCAGTGACGGTGCAAACGCACTTTTCTTCAAATGTCAGTTTTTCTAAAGTGCTGCTAGCAACCGCGACGGTATCGGTTCGCTCATCAAACGGTCGGACAGCATAGGTACGCGCGCTCATCGACCAAGGTTCGACCTGGACACTCGTCTCGGAACGTGTGGCTTATGCAATTGGGGCGCGTCTCACGCGGGCAGTCACGCCCGTGTCCGGTGTCGGCGGCATCTCTGCAGGTGTCGCCAAATACACGGCGTCCCTGTCAATTTCGCCGAAGGATAGTGACACACCGGGTTTCGAGACAAACGCGTTCGTATTGAAAGAACTGACGACCTACGCGCCGCGGCTACAATGGTCACCCGTACAATGGCCGCACATATATAACCTCAAACTTGCTGACCGAAACCCATGCGATTCAACGCAAATCGATCTGATAATAGGAGCCGACTTGTACGGATGGATAATTCTGGACGGACTCATCAAGGGCCTTCCAGATCAACCCATTGCCCAAAATTCCGTTTTCGGATGGATTATCTCAGGTGGGGCAGCTGGATTGACCTCGTCAATCCCTTCACACGCTCAAGTGCATAATTGCACTGTGCAGTTTCAGCTGTCAAACTTGATTTCTCGCTTCTGGGAAAGAGAAGAACTTCCAACCGACAAACCCGTGTCGGAAGAAGATGCGCAATATGAAGCGCACTTCGTCTCAACGCATTCGCGACTATCAGATGGCAGGTATATGGTTCGGCTTCCCTTTCGGGTAATTCCGCCTTCCTTCGGTGCATCTATCAACACGGCCGTTCGTGCTTTCAAGGCCCAAGAACGCCGATTGATTCTCAAGCCAACCGAATATCAGCTGTATCGCGAATCGATAGCAGACTATCTACTCCAGAATCACATGGAGCCTGTTTCTAACGCAATTCAGGCTGGAAAGTCATTTTACTTGCCGCATCACGGGGTTAAAAAAGGGACGAGTTGCACCACAAAATTAAGAGTGGTGTTTAACGCTTCGAGCAAGACCTCGAACTCTAAGTCGTTAAACGATAACCTCCTCACTGGAGCCAAACTCCAAGCCGACATCACGGCGGTTCTCTCGCAATGGCGATTTCCTCGTCTCGTGCTCTGCGCAGATATCGCGTAGATGTACCGACAGATCTGGGTGCATCCTGAGGATCGCGATTACCAGCGTCTTGTCTGGCGCTATGAACCCGATCAATCTATTCAGCACTATCGGCTGAATACCGTGACTTTCGGTGTTTCATGCGCGCCTTTCCAGGCGCTCCGAGTTCTGCAGCAATTGCTGCATGACGAGGGCGAAAGATTCCCTCCCGCCGCGGCCAGTTTACAAACGGGGATATACGTCGATGACTGTCTCTTCGGCGCATATGATATTTCCTCCTTTCGTCAAATGCGACTCCAGGCAGTCAACCTTTTACGAAGCGGAGGCTTCACCCTTCGAAAGTGGGCCAGTAATTCCCCCGAACTGCTCGCGGACATCAATCCCGACGATCATGGGCTCGCGTGGGATAAACCCTTGACTCCAGAGGAAGGCATTAAAGTTTTGGGCGTTTTCTGGAATCCGTCCAACGACGCCTTCCAATTCAAGGTCAAATCGGAACAGCCAAAGTTGCTCACTAAACTTGCGCTTCTTGCAATGATCGCGCGCTTGTACGACCCTCTCGGCTGGGTATCGCCTTTCATTATCACGGCGAAAGTGTTAATGCAAAGTCTTTGGCTGCTTCGACTTGATTGGGACGCGTCTTTACCGGATTCCGTGGTGCAACGTTGGTCGTCATTTTCAAACGAGCTCAGCTGTCTGGAGAACTTCCGAATCCCACGATGGATCGGAGTCAGCAATGGAATCGTGAATTGCGAGCTTCATGGTTTCGCGGATGCCTCCAGCGTCGCGTACGCCGCGGTCATCTATTCGAAAATCACTTTGTCTTCCGGCGAAATTCAAATTTCGCTTTTAATCAGCAAGACGAAAGTTGCTCCGATCAAGCAACTTAGCATCCCTCGTCTGGAACTAAGCGCTGTAGTTCTTCTCGCGCGAACCATGAAGTTCCTTCTTTCGATGCGACAATTTGCAGAATTTCGTTGTCACTGCTGGTCAGACGCCACCATTGTTTTGGCATGGTTGAAACAGCACCCTTCCCACTGGAAGACTTTTGTGGCGAATCGGGTCTCCGAGGTGCAGACCCTGCTTCCCGAAATTTGCTGGCGTCACGTTCCCACACGCGACAACCCCGCTGATCTTGCGTCACGTGGAACCTCCGCACGGGATTTAGTAAATTCACAGTTGTGGCAACACGGGCCAGAATGGTTGAAACTGTCCGAGGACAATTGGCCCTCGTCTCAAACGGAACCGGTCCCGGATGTCGACTCCGAGGCTCGACAAGTTCAGGTCCATGTTGCCGACCTCAAATCTAACGACACCCTGTCTGAGTTGTCGTCGCGATTCTCGAGCTGGAAGCGCTTGCTTCGAGTCACAGCCAGCTTGCTGAAATGGCGATACCCTTCAGACTCGGCTTTTCCCGGCAGTCTGTCAGCTGATGATTTAAGACGAGCTTCTCTTGTCTGGCTGCGTTGGCTGCAATCGCTGTCCTTTACAGAAGAAGTCGTCTCTCTGCGGGCAGGTACCTTGGTCTCTCAGCAGAGTCCACTAAAAACCCTCAACCCATACCTTGATGGGGACGGTTTAATTCGCGTCGGCGGACGTCTACGTCACGCCTCGATCAGCGAAAATGCAAAGCATCCGATAATTCTCGGCAATCACGCTCTCATACGTCTAATTGTCGAGCATGCCCACCACCGCTGTATACACGGTGGAGTCAGCTTGACACTTCAGACGTTGAGAGATTCGTTTTGGATTCTTCAGGCAAAGAAACTGATCCGGTCGATCATTTTCCACTGTATTACGTGCGCCCGACTGAAAACCGCGCTTGCCACGCAACTTATGGGAGATTTACCCGCTCCTAGGGTGCTGACTCCAAAACGCCCTTTTCAACATGCTGGCGTAGATTACGCTGGTCCGATCCAGCTGCGAAGTTCCAAGGGTCACGGTCAAAAATCGACTACCGGGTACATCGCACTTTTCGTGTGTTTTGCGGTCAAAGCAGTACACCTAGAGGCCGTCTCCGACTACTCGTCCGCTGCATTTATCGCCGCCTTCCGGCGGTTCGTTGGACGTCGTGACATCCCTAGCGATATGTACAGCGACTGCGGGACCACATTTCGTGGCGCCGACGCGGAACTTCGTCAGAACTTCAACGCAGCTATTCGCGATCCCGAATTCCGTTCTATGCTCGCTGAGGATGGGACGTCTTGGCACTTCCTACCCCCTGCAGCTCCTCATTTCGGAGGCCTGTGGGAGGCAGGCGTTAAGAGCGTCAAGTTCCACTTGAAGCGCATCCTTCAAAATTGAACTCCAACGTTCGAAGAGCTCAGCACGCTTCTATGCGAAATAGAATCGTGTCTGAACTCGAGACCCCTAGCGGCGATGACGAGTAACATCGATGACTTAGATGTACTGACTCCGGGATATTTTCTCACCGGGACACGCATGCGAGCAGTTCCCCGACCATCGCTGTTAGATCTATCGGCGGATTCACTGCCCCGTTGGCAGTTATATAGTCAAATGTGGGATCGTTTCTGGGCCGCCTGGTCTGGCGATTACGTGCGGTCGTTGCAGCATCGGTCGAAATGGCGAAAGCCACAGGAGAACTTCGCGGTCGGACAACTCGTGCTTGTCCATACTTCAAACGCGCCGCCAACGAAATGGCCCAT
The DNA here is from genome assembly GCA_030407085.1 of Trichopria drosophilae. Lineage (NCBI taxonomy): Eukaryota > Metazoa > Arthropoda > Insecta > Hymenoptera > Diapriidae > Trichopria > Trichopria drosophilae. The sequence goes on from CM059582.1 coordinate 95,306,675, forward strand.
AGCGCGCGTAATCGCTTGTTTGCCCGGAGATGATGGATGTGTGCGGGTCGTGACTTTACGAACGGCTACAACCGAACTCAAGCGCCCAGTGGCAAAACTCGTGCCACTGCCGATTCAAGCACCTCCACGCGAGGAGTATACGTAGACATTAAGTATTGTTCTCGGTTTGGTCCGTGCTCTCGGGGAGATTTTCGTTCTTATTTTGCGAGCCTTGTCATATCGCAAGGGGGGCGGTATGTTGCGGTATTGGACCGCGAAATTCTTCGCTTCTCGTCCGTCATCGCGTCGGCGAAATTCTCCATTCCGCGATCGGCGACGAGAATCGAATCAGCGCCTGATCTACCGGGGCTCCCCCTCTCTTTTCCATCTGCCCGAGAGCACGACCGATGTTACATTGCGTGCTTTTCAGTTCTTCTTCTTCGTGAAATCGGCGAGGTTCACGGACGTACGAGTGTCGCGCTTTCTTTTCGCTTCCGTAACCGAACCACGTTTTCGATCGGAAGTTACCACGCCTTTTGTATTTTTGGAAATTAATAAACCTTTTGGTGCGTAACACGTGCGAGTCTCATTTTCCACGCCTCTACGACCTCGTTGCAATCGCGCCGCGGATTATCGGCTACAGATCCTGAATCACATATGCATGTATTCGCCGGCCCCTAGAGCCGTGCGAATTTTCGAGCTTTTCGATCTCGAACACTTTTATTTCAGCACCAGCGATTCCAGTCTATGATTTTAATTGATTTATTTATAATGATTGACTATAATTTGACTTTATTTTAATTTTATGTTTGGACGATTCGAAAGTTTTATCTAATCGACTCCGATTCGTTTCAGCATTGAAGGTTCTCTATCTCTATCTCAGATGAGCGTATAGCCTTGACGACACTCCAGAACCACCATACCATCAGGGAGACGCTGAATCTGTAATAGAGAATGAGATATACAAATTATATTGGAATTTCTCATTCAATACCAGTGCAACCATACACGCCAGAAAACGTGATATTGTCCTCATTGACCGCTAGCGAAAAAGAATATATGTAATTGAATTTGCTGCGCCGGCGGAACAGAACATCAAAGAGGATGAAAAGAAAACCAAATATCAGGCACTGGCTGCAGATCTACGACGACAACATCCGAGATTCCGGGTAAAAATAATCGTACTGATTATTGGCGTCCTAGGGGGAATGGGACAGTGATTTCTGGAAAATTTGAACATCATTGAAGAATGTAAAAAACAAAGATACGAAATTGCTGGTCGTATGCAGAAGGCTGTAATCCTTGGGTCGCTCCATCTACTCAGATCGCACGATCGATTACCTAATGGATGAAACAAGGAACCTGCCTCTGCTCACTCCCAGGTCGGCAGAGTGGTTGTAGTGAGTTTGAATCCAATTGAAGAGGTTGAGAATTAGCATCGGAGCTACCTCGGCATCATCAATCGGATTCAAACTTGGGAGGGGATTTAGTCGGTATGTACTATGGTGGTTGGGGGTAGTAAATTGATGAAGCCAGAATGACTAAAAGACTTGGATACTTCCTAGGAATTTAGTATTTCTGATGTCATCAATTTATTAAACTATAGCACGAGAACTACGAGACCGACACACGGTGGCTCACGAATTATACATCATATTCGTGGGACATTATGGTGCTTAAAAGCATCCCCCCACCTACCACAAAAAAAAATAATAATAATAATAATAATAAACGATAAAGGATAGGTATTATCCACCGCTTTAAACTTTATTAGCCTATTCGCGGGTCGGCGCTCGGGTGGCGAGGTAAGGATGGACAAGACAAAACGGAACAGGACGTTACAGGAAAAAAAACACCCACCCGGAGTTCAGTCCCCGAAACCCCAAATGTCGGTATCGCTGACATCCGAATTCGGCGGTCTATGCGCTAGCAGATGCGACACTGCTATTACCCCAACTTTATCCGAGGTAATACCTACGACGCACCGACCGCGGAAGAAGTCGCAGACGGTACCGCCAACTGCCGACCAAGATCGACAGCGGTCCCAAATTCGTCCCTTCGCCCGGCACGGCTCACTGAATATTCCAAACACTGGAACTATACAGAGAGAAAATGCACGGACGGGGATTCGAACTCGGGACCTTCGCGGCGATTAGTTCGTGCGAACTAAGACTGACGCCTTAGCGCGCACGACCATCTCGCCGCTTCAATAATAATAATAGTAATAATAATATTTGGTACAAATGCAGACGAGTCAACCGACTAACAGACTTTGCAGCATCTGTTTCGAAACACATAGATATTAATGAATAAATGGAGATTTTCGAGCACATGTTTCAAAACCTACTTCAAAATAATTCTACCAGGTATCATATTTATACCAAATAATATTCGATCTCGTTTTCGGGCTACTACACCATCTACTGTCATATGGACATAAACCTATGCTGATAGATATCACATTTATATTATTGACCGTATTGAGATTTTTGACCACATGGATAAGATGACCACGTGGAGACTACCAGAAATCAGCATATGGTCATGACTACATTATCAACACACGGTCATGAACAAGTAAATGTCCATCTGAAATTTTCAATAGGGGCGTGTTGGACGCGTGTAGGGGCGCTCCATGGAGGTATAGTGCGGCTCTATCGGAATATTTCAGCCCCGCAGTATTGTGACTTTGGTGGAAAAACCCGTATGCCTCTTGAGCACAACCGCTATTTTGACGTTTATTTTCCTAGAACCCATTGCGTAGGCCTGGTTGATATCTACGCTTACTTGGTATCTCGTGTACAGATAATCATGGATCACTGGACGGAGATCAACTTAAGGCGAGAGGAGTTTCAGGCCCATCACCACGAAATTACAGCGGCGATTTTCAATCTTCGCTGTTCCCTTTGAATTCAGCCATATTGATAGACTGTTGCTCTACGTTAGCGTCGCGAGCCGGATTATAGGTTGCCATTTCTTGTTTGAGAGCGATCAAATCGGCGATGACAGTGTCTACTTTTCCAGTAATGTGGTTCAACATATTAATGATTCTGTCAAATTTGTAGTCGGCCATTTCGGAGCAAATAGAATCAAAATTGTTGTGCAGTTCAATGTTTCACTTTTTCCTGGACACATTGCGAGATTGTTGATATTTTTCAGAGTCTCCCTTGTTTGTCGGAAAATAGTGCAGTGAAGAACAGGACTCCCATTTTAGTTGACGCCATAAGGCAGTTTTAGGCGGTCGGCCTCTTGTAGTCGAACGATCGGAGGACAAATCTGGAAAAGACATGCTTGCAATACAATCTTGATACAGCAGCGATGACATTGTCCTAATGATTCATACTGTTGCCTAAAGATGCGTGGCGCCGGGGGTGCTGCGTCATTAACGGTTTCTGTGGGATTCAGGTGTGGATCATCCTTTCCCTACTGGCTCGTGGAAACAAAATGGAATTTAATACTTCTACAAACTTGAGGACAGGTGATCGAGATACAGGAACAGGCAGTTGTGAAGGGAGGAAGTGAGGGGTAAACCCCATAATAAGGGCGAGCACTTTGCACATCCCTACTGTTCAGCATTGCTAGCGCTGATAGCAACGGTAACGCGTTCAGCATCGCAACCGTTGACAACCTTTCCTCAAATGGAACAGAGTGGAATAACTTCAAGGGTGCACGTCAAAAGGAGACAGGCTATTTCCCTGTGATGGAGCAGAAATTGTAGAAAATGGTGGATTCCTGCGAAAATCAAAGGAACATTAGCATGATCATAATAGATGGACTTAAAGCCATGAAGTCGTAGCTGGATTAAACGAAGTCACTGCATTACGGATGCTGGGCACTAAAAGGAGCGAGATTACGAGCGGCCCAGGGTCTATTATGAGGAAGTTCTTAAAGCCAGGAGGCGCACGAGGGAGAAGATACAGGCCAACCTTTATAGAGGTGCTGTTCTGCAAACCGCGCAGTCTTCGAAGAGGGCTAGATAACCAAGTCCTACTTCGAAGGCGAAGAAAAAGAAGAAGACGAGAAAAATGAGAAAAAAAGGAAGACAATCCCGAGAAGAGCACTCCCAAACACAGGAAGAAAAAATCGCGGAAAGCAAAGGACGATACAGTCCTGATCACAGCATTGGCAGGACTACAGTATGCAGACGTCTTGAAAGAGATAAAAAGTCAGAAGTTTGCCCAGAAGATCTTGGGGTGAAGGTGCGAGGTATATGTGCGACGAGAACAGGAGAGTCCGGCAGCTGGCCACCCGAGTGAAACTCACGATATAGAACATCGATGATAAGACGGAGAAGTCCGAGATCACGAAGACTCTCCGATAACCCTGGGCGCGGTTATCCGCCTTACTTGAAAGACTGTCAGGGGTAATATCCTGGATTTCATAGAGTTAGCGGAGGCAATGGCGGGCAAGCTCATGGACATTTCCCTCCTTAAGATAGGGTGGATGAGCTATCGGGAGATGCGGGAGTCGCATAGTTTATCAGGGTTTCGGATATCTGGCAGGGGAGTGCAGGGGTCAAGACCGCTGCTCCCGATGCTGGAGGTATGGTGGTGAGGGCCACAAGGCTGCATGCATCGAGAGCCATAACTGCCACGGATGTGAGAACCGCATGGAATGCAGCCGCACGGACCATATACCGAGGCCTTTGAGGTGAAAGCTCTTAAAGGCGGCAATAAGGATGCCAGACTTCAGTAGCAGTCACCAGTTCGTACCTTCGCTTAGCAATGTTTACTCCATAAATTTTCCAAACACTGAAAGACATGCATGAATGGCGATTCGAACTCCCGACCTAGGCAACGTTCAGTTTACGAGGCTAGCGTGCTAACGAGGGTTACAAAAGGATCTTTATTTTCGCGAAAAGGCGAGCCACAGTGAACGCTGTATTATAGAGTGACCAGAATTTCGCGTATCTCAAGAATTATCCTTCTCGAAATATTTGACAATTTTTTATGTTTCAACGGAAATAAAATTGAAAAACAGGGCGATATCAAATGGAATTAATATAAATATATAGCTTTGCATAATTCAACATTAAATAATTTAAATTATGAAATATGACGGAAAATGATGAGAATTCATATGAATTCGGTAAATTGTAGTATTTTTTCGAAATTCTCGAATAAAACAGCATTTACTAATTAAAAGATATGTCACCGAATTTATTCAAAACGATTTTAATTCGTTGGTGGTCACAGTCTGGATTAAATACAGTTTTTCTAAATTCGTTTACTTACGTTCTCGTTTGTTGGGAGTGACAATTAATTATTGGATTACAATAACTATTCTTAAAAGTTAAAATAAGATGATTCATTTATTTTTGGGTTACCTACGTGACAGTCATCTGCAAGTGAGTTTTGAATTTGCCTTTACAGTTGATAACAATGAAACGGTTCTCTCGGTGAGGTTTTTCTCGCACTAATGACGTAGACAAAGACTTTTTCAGAAAACTAATTACAGTTCCACTGAAAAAAACTATTGGAGAAGTACTCTTAAGGATTTTCAGATGTTATTATTCATACTTTCTCTTAACTCAATTGCTGGTTTATTTAATGTAATTAATTATGTTCTTGCTGAAGCCAATATACCTAATTCTAAATACTTGATCAATAAATTATTCTGTCTTCAGAATAATATAGAAGTTTATGGAACATACAATGCGGGACGTCTGTTAGTGCAGTCAATAACAATTAAATCATATCTAGAATTCCAGGGGTTGCCCCTTCAAATTTTAGATGTTGAACGGCTGATGGCGAACTCTTTCAACCTTTTAAGAATAACATAGTGATTTAATTAGAGATACACACACACACACACACATCTAGATACGTGCATTGATTTAATAATAATCTGTAGAAGAATGCCTTGACTGATAGACAATTACACATATATCATCAATAAAGTCGAACGGTTCTATGGATGCATGAACGCGGTGTACACCGGCGTGCAGAGATTCTGTCACAGCTAGCTGGACATAGATGGGCGACCGTTTTCGCAAATCTCAACATGACGAGTCTTTCTACAAAATGTTCGTTAGCTCATGCTTGATTCGGAAGTCGTAACGGATCGTAAAAAGATTGGCTATGTTGGGATTTGCCAAAACGGTCGCCCATCTATGTGATGCTAGTTGTGACAGAATCTCTGCACGCCGGCGTACGTGTATTCATGTGTTTGGATGTCTGGATATCTTTTATTAAATCGCGACTTTAGTTCTTAATAGGTTAGATGAGTTCAACATCAGCTATAAATTATACAAGTCGGTAGAAAACGTCCCACCGAAAAAAATTCACAGGTGCAAGACACGGGGACTCCAGATCTCAGTTAATGATCCTGTGTGTATTTTCGACATGTACAATTGTAAAAATACAGTTAATTTGTGAATAGATCAAGATATATTGATTTCAACATTCAATACTGACGGAGCGGTATTATTATACAATTTAACCTATTTATTTGAGGAGAAATGAAATCCCATATCGCATTCGTGCTCAAGAATTTATTTTGGTTGGACACTGATTTGGAAAAAGTAACGTATACGTAATTTGAAACCATTTGTACTGTAAATGAATGAACTTGCAACTGCAATCGTGGAATGTGTCACTAAAGAAGTGAAACCTTTCATGAAAGTTTGCACTTTGGTGGGCTCCGTTAATGCAGTTCCCCATGTATTAGTTCAAGGATTTTATACAATATAACACATAATACGATTCTGCCCAACGCCTTCATATCGGCGAATGAATGAAGATAGACTTCTACTAACGATCTATGTTTTAGTTACATAAAATATCTTACCACCAATGCAACTCCAAAAGAGAATGATGCCAATGAAACTGTGAAACATATGTCAAAATTTACTGATTTGAACAAGTCTGATTATGGTGTAATTGACTAGCTTGTTCAGGTGTTGTCAAACAATTGACCACTTTACGGTTACCACAATCGACAAGGCTATAAGAAATATTAATACATCACATCAAACAGCAAGATTGGCAAGAAATATTCACATTAAAGAGTTTTGGAAGTCCGGCGATATGTGACAAATGTATTTTTTTACACCATACTAGTATTGCGTAATGTATTACCTGCGTATCTTTTAAAACACTTGGATTTATTTAATAACTGCAGGTGTTAAATGTTAATGAAAGATTCAATTGCAATTAAGAAAATAGACCGTGAAGACCAGTTACCTCATAAATTTGGTGCTTATACTGAAATATCCTCTATAAGAAAAAATGTACGACTTTTAATGTACATTTTGTTATCACATAATCGTTTAAGCCATTATGGTGATATAATACTTATAATTTGCGTTATAGTAGGCGTGAAGTATGATGTTTCACCCTCATATGCGGGCCAAAATTGGAACTTCTCGACGGCTATGCCGGTCCTCGAGTCCTCAATCGCCAACGGGTATAACGCCCTCTATGTTCCACTTCACGTCTAATAGACGAGAAGGTCAAATATACTCCAGGAATTCGTGGCGTACAAACGTGCATCCTTACTCCTACAATGGTGAAAAATTATGTTCACACCATAAGCATACAACTTGTACGCGTCACTCTATATCACTCTATACCCTCGGGCAGGCTTCGCTTTCCACCGGGCATGAGGATTTCCTATGAAATAGTAGTTTTCGTACCATGGGCAGGAAGTGCACTGTGGGTATAGAGCGACTGCCTGAGGGTGTACAAGTTGTATGCCCGCGGTGCGAACATTATTTTTCGTCATAGCAGAAGTACAGTACATTTCTATGCCGCGTTCTGCGTGAATAAAGTTGGCATTCGCGCCTATTAAAAGTGAAGTGAAACATATGGGGTAAGAATTTACACCTCTTAGTGATCGTCACTTCGAGGGGCGGCTACGACGGCCCAAGGGTGTACTCCCTATTGAAAATATCCAGGTGGTTTTTTCCACATGGTCAAACCACGTGGAATGACCAGGTCGCGACCTGGACGTTTTGGAACATTTGACCAGGTCATCAGTTGGTCTCAACCACGCGGTGAAGACATTTTTAAAATATAAAAAAATTCTGCGAGAATCAGTATGCGAACCCGAGACCTCCGCGTAGAAGTCGAACGCCTAACCACTCGGCTACAAAGTGATTTATGAGTCGAGGCGCTGGAAAGCATAACTGCGTCGAATCATAAGTCTCACCATTTCTATCCATTTCTAATTATGATTTCGCGCACTCCGTCATTATGCTTTCTAGCGTCTCAATTCGTATATCACTTTGTAGCCGAGTGGTTAGACGCCCGACTTCTACGCGGAGGTTTCGGGTTCGCATACTGATTCTCGCATAATTTTTTTATATTTTAAAAACGTCTTGACCACGTGGTTGAGACCAACTGATGACCTGGTCAAATGTTCCAAAACGTGCAGGTCGCGATTTGGTCATTCCACGTGGTTTGACCATGTGGAAAAACCCACCAGGATATTTTCAATAGGGCTCGATCGCTAACGGGAGCAACGCCTTACACCGTATGTTCCTCTTTACGCCTAGTAGGCGAGGAGGTCCACTCTACGCCCGCAAAACGGGTCGTAAAGACGTACGCCTGAAGAAAGTAACGAAAAAGTAACTAAAAAAAAAAAAACTAAAAAAGTAACTAAAAAGGTTTGGACATTTTTCTTGAAAGAAATTGGTGCTGCTGAAAAGATTCATTATACATCAAATAATTAATAAAAGATTTAATTTCAGGTATATAAAATGAATCATTTGTATACAAAAAAAAGATGAATAAAGTTCACAATTAGCAAAATAGCAATTAAATACAATATGAGCATTATATATTGTGCACTAGAAATTTAATAATAATGAAGATTCGGGACAGCGACCAAATATCCATCTTTATTCAGTGGTATATGCACGCATATTTTTGCTATATCACTAGTTAATACAAGGGTCGTTTCTTTTGATATTTCGACAATTTTCTTAATCATATTACAGACACCGAATGCATTTATTATTTTCACTCGTTTAACAACAGTATGTTCTTCACCATTGATTTCGTTGATAATGAAACAATTAATATAAACGTATGAACCGTCTTCCACTTGAGCAAATGCATTATTTGAACGTATGTTTGGTTTCAGTCCAGCTACATACAAACAGCCATTTTTCACAATTTTCATATATTCAATTGCTCTATTTGAATAATTGAATCTATTTCAATATAATTCATTAACGGGTTGGGGATTACCAAAATATGTAATATCTTTACTTTTATACATTTTTTTGGCCACTGTTGTACCAATTGTGTTGCAATATTGTTTGACACTTTATGAACAAAATGGATAAATATAGTATAATAATCTTATAAAACTGTACTTCAAGCTTATTCGTCTACATAACTGGTGATGTATGCCGTTAGCAGCGTTTATCATTCTCAATAAATCACCATTTCCAGACTCGAAAGCGTATGCATTATGACCGTACAGTGGACCCCAATCTCTGACACTTTTGGCTAAATGTAGTAATGAAGGCACGTTGAACGTCATTGCTATTTTCGAATATAATTTTTCTGTCTTAGACACAAATTCGTGAAGTAATCTGTCCGCGAAATCCACTTCATTAATGTGAATTTTAGCTTTACTTAACAAATAAAAAGCCTCCACAAACAAGGCCCAATGCATTAAAAGAAAGTCTGGCAATACATCTTTCAAGACAAGCATACTGTAATATAGAGTCCAATTTTCCCACTCTCGTGCTTTCCAAAATTCTCTATCAGAAAATGGCCGTGTCAACCTCACTAATTGGTTAGGTGCTTTGATGGACCTCATACGTTTATCTATTTCAGCCATGATGGATTTAGGTATCAATCCACATTTTTTAGAATTGCCAAACCATACAGTGGCAAATTGCTTTGCAACTCCAGAACAACAGTGCATAGAGTCAACCCCGCAACCATTAATAATATCGTAATACGATAAATTAATCAATTGTGATGGTCTTTTCACTCCATAAACAGGTTTCTGCAAATCGACTGATTTTTTCATGTGGTTTAAAGTGTCATGTGCATTTCTAGCTGGTACTGCTGTATTTGTTAGTGGATACTTCATAGTTCCAGATGAATTAGTAGATGCATTTGAATTATTTCGAACCCATTCACCGGGGTGAAGGCAGTGGCCACAACCGTATTTGCTGTTAAATTGTGAAAAGCCTTGCACCGGTGCACGCGCAACTGCATCAACGCGACAAACCAATGGCAAAATTTTAATGAATAATTGCTCACCGTTTATTACACATTCAACTCCTGTACGTGACAATTCGTTCATTTCTTCAACGAATGGCTCCAGAAATACGTTCATACCGGTTTGTCTTTTCCAAACCATAATCCGGCAAGAATTAATTCCTTGCTTCTAATTTTATATGGTACTTCATTCACCATCAAAAAAATAGTTCAAATTGAATACGAAGAGCTTTTAAATAAAGGCGCTCCATCCGTATTAAACGTTATCGTTGCGAATCTTTGACGGTCATTCTTTCTTAAGCTATTCACAATTTTCTTGTATAATTTCCCATCATAAATGTCTTGCAGATAGTCGGTCTGGTAATTTGATTTTTTCATGACATCGCTATAATATTCGCTATTAGTCTCTAACAATTTTGAAATCGGTGATGCAATATCCATAAAAACAAAAAAATCTTTATATGCGTAATCCTTGACGTTGACTCTTTTTTTGCATATTTTACATTCCAAAAATTTATCTTTCTTTTCGAATGTACCTAAATATGCACTGCACTTGGTACATATTCCATGAAGTTTCTTACTCTTTCTGGAATAAAATAATTTATTGATGAAGTATTTAGAGTTTGGTAAAAAGTTGTCCGCGAAAATATTATTCACTAAACTAAATAAATCTGCCATTGCAGTTAAAGTGAGCGCATGCACGAGACAAAGCTTTAAAATCATTAGTATTATTTCACCCATAGTTTTGTTCACGGGAACGGTAATCGGTTTTTTCAACGCTTCGCTACTAATCATTTCGTCAAGAGAAGCAAAACAATTTCCAACGGAATTCGCTTCCTCAACGTTGTTATGGACAGGGATATCATTAATCGCGTCAAGGAATTCGTCGTTATCATCTTCATTATCGAAGTTATGATCCTCAACACTTTCCTTATCAAAGTAATCAATGGCGTCATTTTTTTCCTGAAAAGTACATTTGAATACGGAAATGTGACAATAATTTTTAGAAAACTTGTTTATTTTAAACAAGACTCACATGATATTATTATATTGTATTGTAGTTGCTTAAAATATATACAATCGACAATAACGCATAAATGTGAACGGGTACGTGAACAACGCATGCTGGTAAAACCGTCCGCTATTACCAGCCTGTTTTACGAACCAGTAGAAATTTACCGTTCCGAAACACCTCGTGAATATTCAACTGAACTAGCCCCAAAAAGAATCGTAAGAGGCGTGAACCAAGCAATACGCCATTCTTATGGGGTGTTCTTGAGTCGGTCTAATTGGGAATCCGTGACATCGTATCCACGACAAATGAGCAACTTGGGCTTTGCATACATATATCATAGGACTGTAAATAAAACCCATGGTGATGCTACAGGGCGAGGTTCCTGTGATACTCACACTAGACATGACATCCAGCTTTCCCTATGTAGTCCCGTCACTATGTACAAAAAAAAGGCTTGAAAAAGACAAAATTCCTAGTAGCAATTTTTTTGTCTAGGTTGTAGGGGACATCGAGAAAGGCTTAACTCTCATTTTTCAGCACCTGAGAGCGCGTGCTTCTTTTGCTAGACTAAAAAACGTAAAAAAAAAATCGTTTTTTGGCGATAACTCGGGTTCTAATAAGGCAAAATACTTTTGTAATAGCTCATTTTAACGGGGTTTCCCGCTCTACAAATTATGTTCTATAACTTTTTTTTTATTAATCGATTGTTTTCGAGATATCGAAGAATTAAGTAAAATAAAAGAGGTAAATTTTTAGTTTTTTTGCGTTTTACTCGAAAGATTCGATCGGAAATGAAAAACTTTTCAAATAAAAGTTGTAGAGCATAAAAAAATGAACAATTTTCATATATTCTACGTTTACTTTTGTTGAAAAATACTCCTTGTAGAGCGCTCTCAAAGTGCGAGTTCCGCGTCAGCTGCTCAGCGGTGAATCGGCTATTTTTTCCAAACAAAACGTATTTCGTTATTTTAATATTTATAAAAAATAATATGTAATTGCTATGAAGTATAATCGTTATATCTATTAAAATGCTTTTCCGTATCAACGTTTGTATATCGTTGACGAACGTGGCAGTTTTATACCTGCGAAGGGTCGAACGGCTGGCCGGGTGACGTAATATAATGGAATGCGAGGATAACATAAGAAAACATCTGTCCCTCTGTGCGTGCTTGTTCTTGTTTTGCTCGCGTCTTCTCACAGTTTCTTTCTGAATTTAATGCGGAGCGCATGCATTTAGTAAGTAGAACGTAGTGAATATTTCGGTAGTGAGTTTTTGTGACAGTTTCTGCCATTTTTAGAAGATTGTTAGTGCAGTTATTGCACTTTTTTGTTTGTGCCACTTTCGAGCACCTTTTTAATGCAGTTTTTATTCTTGAACTCTTTGTAAGTGTCGTTTGTGGACACTTTGTCATTGCCGTTTTGGAAATTGTTGTTGTTTATTTTTCGCGCATAACAAAGAGTGCCTCAAATTGCTTTATATGCAAGCAACCTTTGATTACAGACGTGCATATAGTGAAATCGATGGGTATTAAAACTCTTTTATCTGTGTCCGTTTTAAGAGGAGATGAAGAAAACCGTCAAATGTTAGAGAACTTAAACGAAGTTAGTGTGCACAGTTCCTGTTACAAAACGTACTCGAATAAAAAAACAGCGCTTTCGGCTTCTCGGCGAAGCAACTCATCAACAGGAGAAAAGAAAAATCCAGATTTTGATTTCGAGAAAAATTGCATATTTTGCGGAACAGAATGCCAAGAATCGGCTACAAAATTGGCGATGAAATACCGAACGCAAATTTCCAGAGTAAAACATGCAAATTCAAAAGAATATATTTTGAACAAACTGGGCGGTCGCGATGATGACATTGCTCGTGCAATCAAGTTTCGCTTGAATAGTGTCCTTGATCTGGTAGCAGCTGGGGCTCGGTACCACAAAAAATGTTATGTACTTGTTACTGATGCGTCGAAACGTGTGTCAAGTGGAAGACCGAAAGATGATGACATAACTGAAGGCATGGAACAAATTTTTACATATTTGCAAGAAAATTCTAGTGAGTGTCAATTTCCACTTCAGACATTAATTGATCAAATTACAACATGTACCGTTTCAGAAATGTTGGTCACAAACTCCTCTCTGACATGTTTTACGAACGAAGAGACGCAGACCCTCAGGCAGAAAAACTGCGAGTCATACGTGAGGCTGCAGGTATAATTCGCAGTGATATTCGCTCGATGGTTTATGAAACAAGTGAATACCCAGCATCCGACAACTTTGTGGAAGACGTGAAATCTTATGTGCCTGAAACATTGCAAGTCTTGTTATCTGAGGTAATACAAAAAGATAAACGCGGTTGGCTCGAGCCTTGGAATAGGAAATGTACATCGATTGCGCATGCAATCATAGCGGCTGTACGACCACGTTCGTTCCTTTCCCCACTTCTGATTGGCGTAGGAGCATTTTTATACAAAAAATTTGCTTCGAAAACACTCATCAGCATTTTATCAAGTATGGGATTCAGCGCCTCATACAAAGAAGTCCAAACGTTTGAAAATTCGGCCATTCACGCAAAGGAACGTAGGACGTTGGACATCAGCATTACAGCATCAGACTTTATCTGGGAATACGGGAAATGGAAATGCGTTGTCGATATACCTGGATGGAACGGCTTCATGGAGTTAATTACCTCGGATTTATGTTATGAGATGTCAAAAGTCATATGCCTACCTATCATCAACGCGCCCCCTTCAGATTATAATACTATTTACACGTCACTTCTTGAAGCAGTCAAAAGATGTAAGGATTCAAATCAGACGGCCTGTTTTGTAACTATCGACCAGCCGCTGTACTGGAAAGCTTCCGACATAGTTGCAGCTTCTGAGCCATCGTCCGATTTGCAGAATGTTGTTGTGAGACTCGGGGGCTTTCACCTATTAATGCCCTTCCTTGGAACAATAGGCTATATCATGGCTGGTAGCGGAATTGAGGACATTTTTAAATTGATTTATGCAGAAAATTGTGTGAAAAAAATCCTTATTGGACATGCGTACTCGAGAGCAATTCGCGCACACTTCCTAACGCATTTAGCTATATCTAAAATCATTATGAATAATATCGACGTTTGTAATGATGAATTCGATGTATTAGACGATTACACCGATGCTCTCGATCGTCCTGCTGTGCTGGAAGTTTCCAAGAATGAAAATGTCCAAGAAATCGTGAATAAATTTTACAACGAACTCCAAACAACGAAGGACAAGAGCCCTACTGCAAGACTATGGATCCAGTACTATGAAATGGTGACTTTTGTCAAAAACTTCATAGAAGCTGAGCGAAGTGGAAATTGGGCTCTTCATCTTGATACCATCCAAAAAATGCTGCCCTTTTTTCACGCAAGCGGTCATTTTTTATATGCAAAGTCTGCCCATTTATATTTGCAGCAAATGAGGACCTTGGGTGAAAAAGTACCTGCCGACGAATTAGAGAAATTCACTAATAAAGGATATTTTACAATTCGAAGAACACAAAAGTTTTGATCCGGCATCATGTCGGATCAGACCATTGAACAAGTTTTGATGCGGTCACTCTGGACAGCTGGTGGATTACACCAACGTAACATTTCGGACTCAACCATCTCATCCTGGATTTTGGGAATGATCTCTCTTCAAAATGTATGCGAGCAGATTGAAAATTTCGCAGGCGTCGCTTGTGCTACTTCCGAGCAACACGTAGACATGCGTCCTGCAAGAATCATACGAGATGATTCAGACGTCGAAAAAATATATGCTTGGCTCGCTGCCCACAATCCATTTCCTGAAGGAAAAGATGTCATGTCCATAAGTACGGGAATCGTTGGACGTTCCAAAATCAATTGTTACCGTGCACAGGAAATTGGTGACTCCCTGATGTCCAAAATCGTAAACGAACGATTCGACGGTATCTCTTACAAAAGAAAAGATAAAGTACAACCACTGGCTACTGTCAACAGTTGCATTCAAATCGAATCTACATCTATTACGATCGACCCTCTGCTACTATTTCAGAGAATGTGCATAACGAAACATTCGGAAGCCGATATTGAAAAATATTTAAAATATGACTTGTCGCCTTTTCCTTTAACTTTATTTACAGAAGTAGGAATGCGCAAAGGAACTAAGTCCTCGATGTACAATGCATTTACGCCATTACAAAATGTACAGTTTGGACAAAATCATATAAGATTGATAGATGGCGGATTCCTCTTACATAAAGTTGTGTGGGACAAAGTCACCAATTTCAAACTTATTTGTACAAAGTACGTGACGTTTGTGCAGAAACATTTTGGAACAAATGTTTGCATCGTATTCGACGGTTACACAAACGACAAGTCAATTTCCGGGACGAAATCAGCTGAGAGAGAAAGGCGTATTAGGAAGAAACAAAGCCCAGATGTAGTTTTCGACGAAAACACGACTCCAACAATCAGCCAAGATAAATTTCTGTCAAACGCTAACAACAAAGAGAGGTTCATCGCCATGATTCGTGTTCATTTCGAGTTAGCGGGAATTGAAGTTCGACAGGCTGTCGAAGATGCGGATGCCCTACTCGTCAATACAGCAATCGAAGAAATTGAAATGTATAATTCAGCTGAAATTGTCGGTGAGGACATCGACTTACTGGTGTTACTTACTGGACTGGCACCTAATGCAAAGAATATATTTTTCACAAAGCCTGCTAAAGGCAAAGTCAAAGAAGCGATTTTCAATTGTACGAGTTTCAAATACGATGATTCCATCCGCAGTAATATCCTTTTTTTACATGCGTTAAGCGGATGTGATACCACGTCCTCTCTATTCAATGTAGGAAAGATGAAATTTATTACAACGTTGATAAATCGGCCAGATTTAACGAGTTCGGTGGAACTATTTAAGTTCCAAACAATTGATGATAAAGTCTTGACGTCGGCTGGAGAAGTGTTCATGGTCGCTTTGTATGGAGGTCGAAAAGAGGACAAATGCTTGGATACGATACGCTTCAAATTTTTTTTTAAAATCAGCTTCAAACACTCAGTTAAATTTAGCCACGCTGCCACCAACAAAAACCTCCGCAAAGGAACACATTTTGCGCACCTACCACCAAGTCCAGACTTGGCTAGGTAATGAAAAAGAGCCCGAAAACTATGGCTGGGTTAGAACTTATGCAGGTTTACAGCCAATCAGAAACCATGCGCCACCAGCACCTGAAGAACTATTAAAATTAATTTCCTGTAAATGTAAAGGAAGTTGCAGTGGTGCATGTGGCTGCAGGAAAGCAGGCATCAAATGTTCAGTCATTTGTTACCACTGTTCCGGGTAAACGTGTCTAAATGCAGTTACTCCAGCAGAAATAGTCCGAAATGAAATTAATGAATGTTTAGAAAATATCGACAACGAAAACGCGGAAAACCCTGACACATCACCTTCCGTTGCAGAGGAAGAAGAAGAAGAAGATGACAACCAGCCGTCAACTAAACGACTTAGATACAACTAAATTATGTGTATTTCTTTTAATATAATAACAATTAGCTTAATGGTTAATGAATAAATAAATATTGTTTACTCTTTTATATGAAATGTTGTCGATACACTTATTCTTCCAAACTTCATACATAGATTAAGATCAATTATATCCAAAAATAAAATTTCTTATATTTTTTAAGGCGTCTTGTATTTTTTTTAGCAGCCGGTAAGTGTAACTATATTTTCGTATAGACTATTATGACTGCAATGATAAATACAGATTCGATTGGTAGAGGACAATTTTACGGTGTTCAAAATACCTGCAATAATTACGAAATATTAAAAAAATATCTTCTTTGCTCTAATTGCAACTAATTATGAAATGTAAATAAGTTCGAAAATGCTCATTTTTTATATTTTCGCGTTCAATTCGTCAAACATTATTTACAATTTTCGAGGTGCCATAAAAAATAACTTGTACAGCATCATAAAGCCTGTGAAAAATATATATTATATTAATGTTTTATAATAGTAAAGTCGGAAATCCCAGACGCAGCGATTTCATGCCGCGTAGAGGCACAGCCGATTCACCGCTGAGCCGCTGACGCGGAACTCGCACTTTGAGAGCGCTCTACAAAGAGTATTTTTCAACAAATGTGAACGTATAATATATGAAAATTGTTCATTTTTTTATGCTCTACAACTTTTATTTTAAAAGTTTTTCATTTCCGATCGAAACTTTCGAGTAAAACGCAAAAAACTAAAAATTTATCTCTTTTATTTTACTTAATTCTTCGATATCTCGAAAACAATCGATTAATCAAAAAAAAGTTATAGAACATAATATGTAGAGCGGGAAAAACCCGTTAAAATACATATTTTGCCTTATTAGAACCCGAGTTATCGCCAAAAAACGATTTTTTCGCGTTTTTTAGTCTAGCAAAAGAAGCACGCGCTCTCAGGTGCTGAAAAATGAGAGTTGAGCCTTTCTCGATGTCCCCTACAACCTAGAAAAAAAAATTGCTACTAGGAATTTTGTCTTTTTCAAATGTACATAGTGACTGGACTAATGCTAACGACGAAGAATTGCTAGGTTTGAGAAGGGGCTCGTACAGATGGTGGAGGACGATGTACCGAAAGCAAATATCGGTGTGTTGTGGATTCAGGAGGGACTCTAATGAAGAACTACCCAAGAACATACTATATCGACTGAGGTGCGAAGTTATAGTCACGGCTTAAGCCGCGGCTTAGCTAGGCCGTCTCAGAGACTGGAAGTGTGCGTTCCAAAACGCATGCGAAAAGAGGGCAAATCTCATAAGGGAGAATCTTTCTAAGCAATTTTAGTTAGTTCATGCTTGATTACGAAGTGTCAATACATCGAACTTTGTCGTAACAAGTCGTACCAAGTTTTAACGATTGTAGAATTTGATATTTTAAAAAGTTTAAGAAATAAATAAGAAACAAAATTAAACTGTTGATAAATTGATCTGCTTGCATTTGCAACTTCAGCAATGAATAAATAAACTAAAATTGCTTAGAAAGATTCCCCTTATGAGACTTGCCCTCTATTCTCATGCATTTTGGAACGCACACTTCCGGCCCCTGAGCCGGCTTAACTAAGCCGCGGCTTGAGCCGCGACTATAACTTCGGACTTGAAAGTCAAGAATAAAGGACTGCGAACCGAGTACTGGATGATCATAGGAAGACATAGATAAAATGTCAGACATTGATCTTATTGATCGCTGAAGTTGTTCGACGAAGCTAATAACATCCAACTTGACGACGGTACAATTCGGCACTTGCAAGCAGGTGATACGTATCCGTACTTGGGTGTCCCACAATATAGAAGACAAGACGCCCAGTTCGCAAAACGTCAGTTACATCAAAACTATAAGCGAAAACTCCGACATATTTGAGCTTCCGAATTATCGGTTAAGAACAAAGTGTCGGCCATAGACATGCTTGCAGTGCCACAAATATTGTACACATTTGGTGCAATAAAGTGGACCATCGGCGAGTTACGTGTAGCTAGATGTAGACACCCGCAAAATGATGAATATAAATAGAAGTCTACAGAAGCGCTCGTCTATTGAACGACTGTACTTGCCACGAAAGGGTGGAGGAAGAGGCCTCATAAGTCTAGAGGATCTTCATGACCGCATGGTTTTAGGGATTGCACACTTGGTTCTCTACAGATCAGATGATCCCCTGATTGGTTCAGTACAATGCCATGAACATCAAGGAAAATAGGCTTTCCTTTACAAGAAAGCCGAATATGTTGCGGTATATGTTAAATAGCGATCAAATCGATGCGTGGCTATTTTGGACGCGAGGTTCCATCTTTTGCCGAGCGGTCGTACCACAGACCCCAATG
The DNA here is from genome assembly GCA_030407085.1 of Trichopria drosophilae. Classification (NCBI taxonomy): domain Eukaryota; kingdom Metazoa; phylum Arthropoda; class Insecta; order Hymenoptera; family Diapriidae; genus Trichopria; species Trichopria drosophilae. The sequence continues at coordinate 95,325,699 of CM059582.1, forward strand.
AGCTCTTCAATTATCGACCCCCCGCGAAGCGCTGTGGATATCGAATTTCGCGGACTTGTCCAGGAAACTAATTTCTATTTTGGCCGCGAGCGGCGTAACTCTTTTTCGATTTCCTGGACGATTCCAACAAGATTTCTGGTCTCCTTAGATTCTCATCCGTCTCGATAGGCGAATGCACGTGTTTTTCAAAGATTCGGTTTTTTTTCTGTCGTAAGTGCAAAACGGTGTTCGAATTGGAAGCTACCCGTTTCTCTATAGTTCGGTTCTGGAATTTCCTCAATTCGCCGCGAAAGGGTCCGTTATTTCGCATCTCTCGCGAGGAAAATTCCAATCGGACTTTACGCACGAAGGTCGTCATTGACCAAGTGTAACGATCACGCTCAAAGACGAGTTTTGTTGTCGGGTTTTCGGTGTGCTCCTGATCGCATCAGGACAAGGTGTAGCGACGCATCGTGTTACGACAGATTCAAATACAGTACATTTCTTTTAAATCCGTTCGTTATCCACTCATTTCAAGCCCTCGCGTGTCCTGGACCACTGCAAGAGTCGTGGATTATATCCGACAGGTTGGAGGATATAGAGGCGAAAGAAACACCGAAGTACCCTTGCCGGCGGCTTTGAAAATTATAGGCAAATAGTGTCGAAAGGAGAAAGCATCTGTTAATGCAGAAATTACCATTCTTATCCCTTATACGTAAAGGGAAAATTGTATATGATCGACACTCAGTGGTAAGAGTTTACCACTGGCAAATCAAGTAAAATATGTCGGCGTAGTATTAGACAAAAGGATAACGTGAAGCCAGCACTAAGATTACGTACAAACCGAAGCCAGGGGGATTTTTGCAATCATTCACAGATGGTGGGGCGTAAGTGATGTAATAACCAGCAGTGGAGCTATTTTATTTGCTTAAATAAACCAAATCCAGACTTTCAAAATACCGTCCAGGTACAACAAACTGACTCTAAGATGTATCAGGGGAGTCGTCGGCAATGAAAAGGCCGACGTACTGACTAAGCAAAGAGCAAAATCACAGCTCCTTGGATCAGAACGTGCAGTAGGTACTACAACAAGGTGGCAAAAAACTTACTGAAACAACCAACTGGTATAACATTGATATAGCTAAGAAAAGTGAGGAAAATATCCCAATATATATCCCAAACATTCAAAAACACTAAAAGAAGGATCTAACAAGGCCAAATTCCAATTTACCAATTACCAAATAATTTGTTCAAGAAGAAATATAACAAGTGCAATAATGAAAGTAATTATCGGACAATGCAGATTCAGAACCCATATATGTAAAATAGATATTTAAATGAAAAGTGCCGATTTTGCAACAATATGGAAGAAACTCCCATACATATATTGTCTGACTCTGAAGCAATAAGTTTAAAAACAATTTCCATACTTGGAATATCATTCCTATATTCGGGAAAGATTAGGAACTACTTGTTCAAAAGAACATCCTACAGAGGGTTGGTATACGTAAGGAATATTAACTGAACGGTTCGCCATAATAGGATCACTTACGATCTGTGGTCACCAGGCTGTTATAATCTGGGGTTAACGCGTAACCGTGCATTCTAAAACGCGGGTTCCTCGGCTATAACTGACCTTATATCTTGGAGTCCCATAAACCGTGAAATATAGGTTTCTAGAAAGTTAAAAAGGGTAGAATTCGACAGTTGTAAATTTACGGCTGTGAGTGACATCCAGCATATAATCACTCAACTAAGTGATACTACTAATCAGACACACCAATGGAGTAAGGTAAATGTCCCAATTATGGTCCGTGTCCCGATTTAGTGACCATTAATATATTTTCTCATAATTATAAACAAATCTTTTAAATTAATCACTGTAGACTCTAAAGTGGTAGATTCTAAATTTATTTAGGAACAGTTTCATATAAGTATTATCGTATCAAAAATAATATCTAAATGAAAAAAAAAATAAATTATAATTCATTGGGACAATCATGAACATCTGTTATGTTTTGTACCGGCCAATGACCGGGGTACTTGCCGCTCGCTGATAGGAACTAGGAAAAATTTAATGGACATTAAATAGGGACAATTTTACTCTTTTTTATTTCATGTTTTAAATATTAAAAAAACACAAATTAAGATTCGGAACTCATCATTATCGATTAAGAATGAGTTGAACTTTGATACTAAACAAATTTTTTTATGCTTGGAGTGATTTATAGTTACATTTTCGTTAATTTCCTGACAAAAACATTTACCTTATATAATATATGGGGGTATATAATAATAAATCATAAATCATAAATCAAATACATGGGTTGACGATTGCACCGCTAGAGGGACACAGAACCTATTAATAGTCAAATCATTAAAATTCCTTATATTCCGAACAGTAAAATCAAAAGGTCTGAGCGGTTATACTACAAATCCCGGCAATGCTCACTTAAGTTTACTTTACGACATACTTAGTGGTTGCAATCGTCAACCCATGTATTTGATTTATGATTTATGATTTATTATTTGTTTATTTAAGTAAAAGGACCGTACATACCACGAAATTAATCTAATTCTTAATATTTACTTATAAGCGGTCGAGAAAAACATTAAACATTGCTTTCGCAACGAATATTATATTAAGGTATATAATAATGGTTAGAAAATAACTGAAATATCTGGCATTTACCTTTAAGCACTCAATATCATTTGTCACGATGTCGTCTATATCTTCCGAAAATAATTGCATTATATTTATTAAATTATCATTAAAAGTATCAGTTTCTTCGCTTACAGGAAACGTACAATTCTGCAATTAATGAAAAGATCTTTAATATACATTTTTAATGTAAATGTAACCAAATATCATAATTCATCCGCCATTAAAAATGCAAATCAGATTGAATTTTGTAGCTCGTCGTGAAGAATTAAGGAGGAAAAATATTATCGAGTTACTGACGTAGTTCATGCTTCATCTTCTGAACGCGTTTATCCATAAAAATACATTACGGCTAAAAAACATCACTTAACAGCACCTGATATTACTTTCAAGTAACAATTCAATGCACCAGATCATTTAGTATTTTGTTATTAATAAAAAGTAATAACATGTGGAGCAGATTATATTTGTATTTTATTGTAAATGAGTCTGGCACATTGGTCACAAGAAATACATACAGTATATCGCCCATTATATTAAGTTTTCGAGTCATAGAATATGGCGGATCCTTCCCTTATTTTAACGTTTCTCCTCATCCCCACCACTATAGTAGACCTGCTTCCCCAATATTTTGTTTCCAATATTAGCCACCTCTCTATATTAGAAGTGAGGTCCCTTCAATATTAGCCTATCCCCTTGATTGATGTCTCCAACCATGCTGCGGTACTTCTGTGGCGATATAACTCATACGAAATCTCTCATTGTATGTCGGCCAAGTGGGAGAAAAATTACGTTATCTTACTCGGGTAATGTTGTAAGCAAATGTTGTATTTATTTAGTCTTCGCTTATTTTCTAAATAATATTTCCAAATGAAATTGACATATTTTATTTTCAAACATTTCAAACTGCTGTAATAAAAAAGGAAAATAAATAAGGACTAAATACATACAAAACATTGGCTAACATTTGTTATTGTTTTGCATTATATTCACTACCTCTTTCTATTCCTGTCTCTTTCCTGCATTTTCGTCACAGTCAGTCGTAAGATCGAAAGAAATCTTGCGGTTTTAGATTGAACACGAATCATAATTATTATCAAGATTTCTGCGCACTTCCATATTTTGGCCGTAAGTTTTATGACACTCACCCGGATGAGTAAATAATAACATAATATAAAATAATATAATAATAACAATAATAATAATACTAATAATAATAATATTTATAATAATAGGGGGCCCAAAGGGAATGATGCGTAACACAATGCGGCTATGCAAAAAGCCGCATCTTAGCCTATCTTCCCAAATGGCCTACTCTCACCTCCACGTGTGCTTATTAAAGCCGGTGGGCCCTGGACTCTTAGCAACCTTGCCAGAGATTGGGTAACCAACCCCAGTGGATGGCGAGGTAAGAGACAAACGAGAGAGGCATAACAACGGGGAGTAGGGCTAACCACCCTGCTCCCTGTATTTGCGGTTACAAGCAATGCAACGCGCAGGGCTCCTGACCATCGGGCTGCTTCGGATGCAGCCCAGTCCCGAGGTGGAGGAGCCGAAACAGGTGTCCCGGGACGACGACCAGCTAATGTCCACGGACGATTTCAGTGGACGGAGGATCTCAGACAGGATCTAATGCGCTGCTACGAGGAGAGCTGTCCGCAACAGAGGGGCTACATGGCGCGAATGCACAGTCGGTTTGCAGTAATGCATCCCGAACTGGCAGATCGCTTTTCTCAACAACAACTGAGAGATTATGTGGCCTATCTGAGGCAGGTTTCGTTGTGCCCAGCTGTCAACCGGTACCGGATGTGCGGGCAATAACAACTGAGCCCGTACTCGGTGCTGAGAGAGATGCTCCACATTATGAAAGCACGACACTCGTGTTTAGGCAGAATTTAACAACGAAAGTTTTGCCTAAGCAACGAGAAATAGACAGAGCAAATAGCCTACTTCTGGATGCTCTTCCAGATGACTGCGACCTGTGGCAAGTCAATTGTGCCGTTTACGAGGCTGCAAGTGATCTGGTGATTCCGCGAAATCTGGTACAGATATCGGGGAGTCGGCAGATTACAAAACGCATGTCTCAATTGAACGACAAGATTCGACTGACACGGAAACTCGCTTCCCGAATTCAGTGTGTGATCGACTATTTAACATCTGGCCGTTCATTTACGGCTAAAGTCAAGAAGTTCGCACAACAACTGCGGACGTACTATCACACACTGAACAAGCTGAAGTTGCTCAACATCAAGCAACGTTTGGCTGATAAAATTCGGGTTTTGGCGGATGCCAAAAAGAGGCTGCAAAGACGGGAGGATGGAATTCGACAAAATGCAATATTTTGGACGAATCCTTCCAACCTCTTCAAACATCGTATCGCAGCCTCAAGCGAGTTTCCGTCGATGACCACAGTTGAGGAATTCTGGGGGAGCATCTACGAGAAAACATCTAGGCTTAATGCAGACACTCCAGGTATTGAAATCTTCACCGAGTTGTGCGACGAAGTCACACAAGAAAGTGAAGATTGCCCACCCGTCAGTGCATTAGAGGTGAAAAATGCCATCACAGGAGCGAGGAATTTCTCCTCGCCGGGCTGGGATGGAATTAACAACTATTGGTGGAAGAAGTTCACTTCTGTCCATCAACACCTAGCCCGAATATTCACCTCTTATATAAATGGAGACCAACCCATTCCGCACTGGTTGGTGGAGGGCCGAACGACACTGATCCCAAAATCGGGAGACTTGTCCGATCCGAGAAACCATAGACCGATCACGTGTCTCAATACGTTATACAAATTGTTCACTAACATCTTGATCGAACGTATTGAGAAATCCGTGAAACCGGTGTGGCAACGGATAGTAGAACAACGAGGCTGCAAAATGGGTGTATCCGGCTGCAAGGACAACTTGCTTATCGACAGGTGTGTTTGTCAGGACGCAGTCCAGTACAAGCGTAACCTGCCGATAGCCTGGCTGGATTACATGAAGGCGTATGACTCAACATCGCACGAGCTTTTAAGCTTGTTGCTCAAACGCCTTCATGTCCACCCAAACATAGTGAGAACTGTAGAAGACCTGATGCCTCTTTGGAAAACACGCTTTGTCATGACATCGGGCAAGCGTCGAACCATGTCTAGACTGGTTCAATTCCAAAGAGGTGTCTATCAGGGAGATTCTCTGAGTCCTCTGCTCTTCTGCATCTCACTATTGCCTCTATCCGTTGCTCTCCGGAAATGTCAAGGGTACATGTGTGGACCGCCTGGTGAACGTGTACATAAGATCACCCATCTTTTCTATATGGATGATCTTAAATTATACGCATCAGGCGAAGATCAATTACATCGATCTCTGAACATCGCACTCACATACTCGAGAGATATCGGTATGGAATTCGGATGGGACAAGTGTGCAGTCGTTCATTTGCACAGAGGAAGGTCAGGCTCCCATAACAACGATATGGAGCTCGTCAACGGAAATGTCATCCGCCACCTTAGCGCCGAAGAAGCCTACACATACCTGGGCATACCTCAAAGGCATGTCCAGGATGTGCAGGCTGCTAAAACCACGATCATTAAGAAATACCGGCGCATTCTCCGTCAGATCTGGTCATCAGAATTGACTGGGAGAAATAAGGTGGCAGCCACGAATATGTTGGCCGTATCACCAGTGCTCTATTCTTTTGGAGCACTGAAGTGGAACGTTGACGAGCTAAGGGATCTTGACCGAAGCACACGGAAGATGATTTGTATGCAACGCAGTTTGCATCCAAGATCTTCCGTGGAACGACTGTATTTGCCCCGAAATATGGGAGGTCGTGGCCTTTTAAGCCTGGAGTGTATGCATGACCGATTGGTCCTCGAAACAGCTTGCGACGTGATTAATCGAACGGAGGATCCCCTGATGATGCTAGTACATCAGCATGAAATTCAGGGGAAGGGGGCGTTTTTGTACAACGCGGCGGAACGAGCGGCGCGAAACCTCGGTCTGGTTTTCAACGTGGGACGTAGTGGTGCACAGGAGGCTGAATCAGTCATCAATCTGTGCCCAGTGCGTCTCAGGGCTAACATACGGAAGGAACAACTCCGTATGTTGGAGGGAAGGCATATCGACAAGCCGTTGCATGGACAATTCTTTCGAAATGTCCAACAACTTGGCTTGTCGGCAGAGATGACCTTCTCCTTCTTAAGATCAGCCGGCTTGAAATCCGAGACCGAGGGTTTTATCTTCGCGTGCCAGGATGGGGTCATCAATACTTTAGCGTACCGCCAGAACATCTTACACCAGGCGGTACAGAGTACGCTTTGTAGATTGTGTAGATGTCATGCTGAGACACTAATGCATCTTTTGGCAGCATGTCCAATATATGCAGTTTCAGCATACATCGAACGTCACAATGCGGCTCTTCGAGTGCTGTATTACCATCTTCGCAGCACTTATGGTATTGATGCAACCCCAGTTTTGCCGTACGTCCCCACTGATATTGAATCCGTAGTCGGGAATGAGTCTTGCCGAGTATACTGGAATTACTCATTCCCGACGAGCAGGCAAATATCAGCCAATAAGCCTGACATCGTCCTTGTTGACTTCGATGACAAATCCATCTTCGTCATCGAGTTTTCTGCACCAGCAGAAACAAATATAGTCAGCAAAGAGGACGAAAAACGGATGAAATATCAGGAACTCCTGTTCGAGATTCGCAGACTGTATCGAGGATTCAAAATCAAGCTCGTCGTGCTGATAATTGGAGTGCTGGGAGGAATGAGACCAACTTTCCTCCAAAACATCAAAAGCATTCCGGCCTGTCGAGAACATGCAAATTCCATCGCAGGCCGAATGCAGAAAGCAGTGCTACTGGGATCTCTCCGTCTACTGAGGTCACACGATATCCTGTAACCACTTACCTAATGGTAGAGGGAGTGGTTACAGTTGCAAACGAAATGGCCCGGTGCAGTCTGCAGCGGAGGAGATGGATATCGGAGCCACTTTTCTACTGCAGACTGCACACGTGGATTCTGGAGGGCCAAGGGAGGTTAGGGTTTTAGTCGGTAAACCTTGCCGTTAACATCAAAGGTGAGGGAGTCCGACACACGGGGGGTTACACAACATCTTCAACCCCCTATGGTGCCGAATGCATTTCCCCCCCCCGTCAAAAAAAAAAAAAAAAAAAATAATAATAATAAGGGGCCCAAAGGGAATGATGCGTAACACAATGCGGCTATGCAAAAAGCCGCATCCTAGCCTATCTTCCCAAATGGCCTACTCTCACCTCCACGTGTGCTTATTAAAGCCGGAGGGCCCTGGACTCTTAGCAACCTTGCCAGAGATTGGGTAACCAACCCCAGTGGATGGCGAGGTAAGAGACAAACGAGAGAGGCATAACAACGGGGGGTAGGGCCAACCACCCTACTCCCTGTACATGCGGTTACAAGAAATGCAACGCGCAGGGCTCCTGACCATCGGGCTGCTTCGGATGCAGCCCAGTCCCGAGGTGGAGGGGCCGAAACGGGTGTCCCGGGACAACAACCCCAACATGCCCACGGACGATTTCAGTGGATGGAGGATCTCAGGCAAGATCTAATGCACTGCTACGAGGAGAGCTGTCCGCAACAGAGAGGCTACATGGCGCGAATGCACAGTCGGTTTGCAGTAATGCATCCCGAACTGGCAGATCGCTTTTCTCAACAACAACTGAGAGATTATGTGGCCTATCTGAGGCGGACAGGTTTCGTTGTTCCCAGCTGTCAACCGGTACCGGATGTGCGGGCAATAACAACTGAGCCCGTACGCGGTACTGGGAGAGATGCTCCACATTATGAAAGCACGACACTCGTGTTTAGGCAGAATTTAACAACGAAAGTTTTGCCTAAGCAACGAGAAATAGACAGAGCAAATAGCCTACTTCTAGGTGCTCTTCCAGATGACTGCTACCTGTGGCAAATCAATTGTGCCGTTTACGAGGCTGCAAGTGATCTGGTGATTCCGCGAAATCTGGTACAGATATCGGGGAGTCGGCAGATTACAAAACGCATGTCTCAATTGAACGGCAAGATTCGACTGACACGGAAACTCGCTTCCCGAATTCAGTGTGTGATCGATTATTTAACATCTGGCCGTTCATTTACGGCTAAAGTCAAGAAGTTCGCACAACAACTGCGGACGTACTATCACACACTGAACAAGCTGAAGTTGCTCAACATCAAGTAACGTTTGGCTGATAAAATTCGGGTTTTGGCGGATGCCAAATAGAGGCTGCAAAGACGGGAGGATGGAATTCGACAAAATGCAATATTTTGGACGAATCCTTCCAACCTCTTCAAACATCGTATCGCAGCCTCAAGCGAGTTTCCGTCGATAACCGCAGTTGAGGAATTCTGGGGGAGCATCTACGAGAAAACATCTAGGCTTAATGCAGACACTCCAGGTATTGAAATCTTCACCGAGTTGTGCGACGAAGTCACACAAGAAAGTGAAGATTGCCCACCCGTCAGTGCATTAGAGGTGAAAAATGCCATCACAGGAGCGAGGAATTTCTCCTCGCCGGGCTGGGATGGAATTAACAACTATTGGTGGAAGAAGTTCACTTCTGTCCATCAACACCTAGCCCGACTATTCACCTCTTATATAAATGGAGACCAACCCATTCCGCACTGGCTGGTGGAGGGCCGAACGACACTGATCCCAAAATCGGAAGACTTGTCCGATCCGAGAAACCATAGACCGATCACGTGTCTCAATACGTTATACAAATTGTTCACTAACATCTTGAACAAACGTATTGAGAAATCCATGAAACCGGTGTGGCAACGGATAGTAGAACAACGAGGCTCCAAAATGGGTGTATCCGGCTGCAAGGACAACTTGCTTATCGACAGGTGTGTTTGTCAGGACGCAGTCCAGTACAAGCGTAACCTGTCGATAGCATGGCTGGATTACATGAAGGCGTATGACTCAACATCGCACGAGCTTTTAAGCTTGTTGCTCAAAGGCCTTCATGTCCACCCAAACATAGTGAGAATTGTAGAAGACCTGATGCCTCTTTGGAAAACACGCTTTGTCATGACATCGGGCAAGCGTCGAACCATATCTAGACTAGTTCAATTCCAAAGAGGTGTCTATCAGGGAGATTCTCTGAGTCCTCTGCTCTTCTGCATCTCACTATTGTCTCTATCCGTTGCTCTCCGGAAATCTCAAGGGTACATGTGTGGACCGCCTGGTGAACGTGTACATAAGATCACCCATCTTTTCTATATGGATGATCTTAAATTATACGCATCAGGCGAAGATCAATTACATCGATCTCTGAACATCGCCCTCACATACTCGAGAGATATCTGTATGGACTTCATTTGCACAGAGGAAGGTCAGGCTCCCATAACAACGATATGGAGCTCGTCAACGGAAATGTCATCCGCCACCTTAGCGCCGAAGAAGCCTACACATACCTGGGCGTACCTCAAAGGCATGTCCAGGATGTGCAGGCTGCTAAAACCACCATCATTAAGAAATACCGGCGCATTCTCCGTCAGATTTCGTCATCAGAATTGACCGGGAGAAATAAGGTGGCAGCCACGAATATGTTGGCCGTATCACCAGTGCTCTATTCTTTTGGAGCACTGAAGTGGAACGTTGACGAGCTAAGGGATCTTGACCGAAGCACACGGAAGATGATTTGTATGCAACGCAGTTTGCATCCAAGATCTTCCGTGGAACGACTGTATTTGCCCCGAAATATGGGAGGTCGTGGCCTTTTAAGCCTGGAGTGTATGCATGACCGATTGGTCCTCGAAACAGCTTGCGACGTGATTAATCGAACGGAGGATCCCCTGATGATGCTAGTACATCAGCATGAAATTCAGGGGAAGGGGGCGTTTTTGTACAACGCGGCGGAACGAGCGGCGCGAAACCTCGGTCTGGTTTTCAACGTGGGACGTAGTGGTGCACAGGAGGCTGAATCAGTCATCAATCTGTGCCCAGTGCGTCTCAGGGCTAACATACGGAAGGAACAACTCCGTATGTTGGAGGGAAGGCATATCGTCAAGCCGTTGCATGGACAATTCTTTCGAAATTTATTATTGAATCCGATGTCGGGAATGAGTCGTGCCGAATATACTGGAATTACTCATTCCCGACAAGCAGGCAAATATCAGCCAATAAGCCTGACATCGTCCTTGTTGACTTCGATGACAAATCCATCTTCGTCATCGAGTTTTCTGCACCAGCAGAAACAAATATAGTTAGCAAAGAGGACGAAAAACGGATGAAATATCAGGAACTCCTGTTCGAGATTCGCAAGCTGTATCGAGGATTCAAAATCAAGCTCGTCGTGCTGATAATTGGAGTGCTGGGAGGAATGAGACCAACATTCCTCCAAAACATCAAAAGCATTCCGGCCTGTCGGGAACATGCAAATTCCATCGCAGGCCGAATGCAGAAAGCAGTGCTACTGGGAACTCTCCGTCTACTGAGGTCACATGAGATCCTGTAACTAACCCAATGGTAGAGGGAGTGGTTACAGTTGCAAACGAAATGGCCCGGTGCAGTCTGCAGAGGAGGAGATGGATATCGTAGCCACTTTTCTGCTGCAGACTGCACACGTGGATTCTGGAGGGCCAAGGGAGGTTAGGGTTTTAGTCGGTAAACCTTGCCGTTAACATCAAAGGTGAGGGAGTCCGACACACGGGGGGTTACACAACGTCTTCAACCCCCTATGGTGCCTAACGCATTTCCCCCCTCCGTCAAAAAAAAAAAAAAAAATAACCTTGCAGATAGCTTTTCTAACCCAATGGTAGAGGGAGTGGTTACAGTTGCAAACGAAATGGCCCGGTGCAGTCTGCAGCGGAGGAGATGGATATCGGAGCCACTTTTCTGCTGTAGACTGCACACGTGGATTCTGGAGAGCCCCACCTTTCCGTTAACATCAAAGGTGAGGGAGTCCGACACTCGGGGGGTTACACAACATCTTCAACCCCCTATGGTGCCTAATGCATTTCCCCCCTCCGTCATAATAAAAAAAATAATAATAATAATAATAATAATAATAGCGCTCGCGGAGGCCGACAAAAAGTATTGTCCACGGGAAACAATGGTAATAAATGTTGTTGGATTCAACACGCCATATCTCGGTGAAAACTGTATGATAAATCTGCACTAAATGTATATTAGTTTACAAATCAGACGTTAATTTAATGAGCTAGATAATTGGCGGTTTGCGAGCTATACCAAGAAAAAATGTGTTTTTTGAAAAAAATTTTAGCGGGAAAGTTATTCATCAATGTATGAAGAAGGCTTTTGCAAAAGTTTAAATTTTTTTGGTATTTAAATATGTGAATTGTGCATTATTATCCAAAAAGCCCGTGGCAGGCTCGTCGACCGCAGCGCGCCACAAACTTTTTTGATAATGATACACAATTCTCTTTTTTAAGTTCCACAAAATTTTAAACTATGTACAAAAAAAAAATTCTGTAAAATGAATTTTATAACACAATTTTGACGAATTACCACGGCCGGTACCACTTGTTCTAATCGTTCTTTGGTTCTTGCAGGTTGCCCGACTGAACGCCGAACGGTGACACGATCGCGAGCGAGAGAGAGAGAGAGAGAGAGAGAGAGAGGGATTGTCTCTCTCTTCCCTAGTTTCTCGTTCCTGCTTGATCTAGAGAACTCTTTGGGCACCACGTAAACGAAGTTGTACGCGAGTTCGGGCACGCGGGAAAAGGATTCGACAGCCGAAGCGCGCGACCATTTCGGGAACCGCGGCCGCGATTTCTGTAAATTTCTCTCCCATGAGAGCAATGGATGTCATGTTGTCTGTACGTACACGAAGCGTTATTATTTGACCCGCTGTAACGACCTAGTTTCCTTCCGGAACGTTCGCCGCATCATGCTAGCTGGTGGCCCATATTGCTACTGATTCTGCCCAACCGGACGTCGGATAATCGGGAATATAATCGTCGATTTCCACATCGTACGTATCGTATCAAACTGGGCAAATTGGTGAATTAATATTAACAATTCGAGAAATAGTTTGTTTATTTAGATTCACCTATCGGTTTCGTTAGTTTCTTGTGCATATACTCTGAAAATTTCAGAATTACTGCAGTTAGCGAAATTCAGTATATTCTGTATATAAGACTTTCCATTTTGAAAAATAAAAGACGGCGTATAAGGCAGGTGAGTACCAACAAGCTTTCCTGATGATTCCAGTAGGTACAGACCAGAATGAAAAGCCAGAGGTGGATTCCTCTCATTTTTTCAAAAGAGGGGCATCTACTTCGTTCGTTCTGGTGATAAAAAAATAACCTTTTAATTAAAAACGGAAATCAAATTCCATCTTGATAAAAGATGTTCCTCCTCGGGAATGCGCGCGAGTCAGCCGAGAGGTAGGAACAATGAATTTGTCATTGGTGGGGCATAAGCCGTTCTTTCGATTTAGTTAGTTTAAAATCCGATCCACGTTACATCTTATTCATTATTATTTTTCATGCATATTTCACCGGGATATGGCGAGTTAAATGCAACAACATTTATTACCATTGTTTCCCGTGAACAATACTTTTCCCGGCTTCCGAAAGCGCTGCCCCCTTTTAAGATTCATGGCCTCAATTAGCATTAACTTAGCGATATAACAGCAGGACGATTTTCTAGGATTCATGCGTTATGGTTTTTATAACATGCAGAGCATAAAAAAATAGTTCACATTTCGACAGGTACCCTGGATGATTCAGTCGAATTCGTGTATAATCATTTGAGTAATTAATGAAGCATTCAGCATAACTTTTTAGTTTTACCTGATTAAATAGCATTACAAAATAATATAACAAATACTGATTCAAGTATTTAAAATTATTCAATTTAGGAAATGATTCACAGAGATCAAGACAAAGGATTCAGAAACAGTAAAATTAATACTTCTCAATAATTCTCGATAACTCTTCGTTTGCTGGGCAGTAAAAAGGTGATAATGTTGCATGGTTGATATTGATAAGTTTTGCCATCTTTAGCTTTTTTTGGAGGGTAGGTGAAGATCCTAACGTGAAGGGTCAAAGGGGGTCTTGCATTCATTTTCAGGGACCACATAAACGTATAATGCACCTGGTATGGTCAAATGGAACTTTTATCGATTTTCGTTTATGACAGTGTGTTATCAGCGACTTATAATACTCATTAATTGCTTTTTGTCCTTTAAAGTTTTTTCTCATCCATATGTGAATACCCAATGAGCACACGTATTGAGCTTGCGTCAGAAAGCGAAGAATTATAGTTGATATAGAATGACCACAAATCAAATCATATTTTTGCCATTAGATGTGACTGAAGGGGCTGCAAAATATCGACTCGCAACTTTTATCAAATTCGCTATTACCGACACCGTATTTTCGTTAAAAAGCATATATTTCAGGGAGAATTCACAATGAATTACTATTTTAGGGCCATTTTACAGTGATGAACTACATTATTTACGTATACATCAAACGATTAAAACAATAACAAACGAGAATTCGCGATAATAAATTTTGTAGGTAACATCGCCACCTGTTTGACTACTACAAAAATTTATTCTCACGAATTGTAGCTCGTTTATGAACAGATTCCTCTGAAATTTTCCATGCGTTCCATTAAGTAAAATAGCCCTAGAATAGTTTTAGGGTTGAAAATATATCTAGTTTCTGTTTAATTTGCATTTTATAGGTTAGCTAGTGACATTACCGACGGGGTCGGGTTAGCAGCCCCTTAAAAGTAATACCGACTGCTACCGAAAATTATTTAATGATTTAAATCATAGTACGATTCATAAATGGAGCCTGAATTACGTTAATAATTCCGTACAGTTTTTTATGTTTGAATTATTGTTCACAGTTTTAAAAATCGCAGATTGCACGAAATCAAAACGTAATCTTTTTTCAATGTCCTACCTCAAGGTTATTGATATACTCCTCTTCGGGGATCGAACTACTTTTTGCATAGTCGCTATTGTCATCGACAACCATTTCTTCGATGCCTTCATTCTTTTCATTGTCCTGACAACTATCTGTCGTATCCATCGAGTTATTCGTATCATTAGGCTGATGTTCCTAAATATTTGTAGTATTGAAACTTAAAATTGTACCTTACATTAATATTCTCTTCGCAAAAATATTACCATTCCCAATTGTATCCCTATATTGAAGCCTATGTGAACTCATATTTGTTAAATTGTAAGTTATTTACTCAATATCAGATAAGAAATCTGTTTTGCCGCAGTATGAGAAATACTCAGTGTAAGCGAAAGAACGCTAAACTCGTAAATTCAAATTAACGCTATCGAGTTTCAGATTTATAAATTCTAGTTATATGGGTGATAAATGCTTTTTGTCATTGGTTGTAAATTAAGGCATATTTCTAAACTATGTTCATGAATATGGTTTTATAATTTATTAGCAACTAGTGAAAAAAAGATTTCTAGCCCCTATATGTGTACATACGTGAAAAGGACCCAGTTGGTCGGTTCTAGATTTGGCTGTCAGCATGTGATTTACTCTCATCTATAGTGGCTCGTGTTCTCTTACATGCGTTTCGTTCCGACCCAAATTGTCGCTTCTGTCCTATAGCATACTCTTCGCTACCCTCCACTTTCGACAAAAGTAACTTTTACCAGAAGTTACTTTTACCTTGCTCCCATCAAAGAACAATGCACCTGATTCTGTATATTTGTGTAAATGAAATCCATTGAGAATCATTGTTTTCCAACTTTTGCAGTTGTTCAAAAGTTATTAACAATTGTTTAAATAAGAAAATCAAAATAGATGGACAAAAAGGACCCCGCACAAACCTTATGGGAAGTGGCCCTCGGTTAAATTCGCTCAAACTGATGTATGTTGTAGCCTTTGATGTTCTGATGAAAAGTGTCCATGGCCACAAAGCTTGAAAATCAATAGTTTTTTTTTCTACATGTACGTTCTAAGTACAGCGCGACCTGCCTTAAATACGGGAAGGTCATTATTTGTTCTTATCTTTCAACGTTATATTTTTTAATGTAGTTGGCCTGGAAAAAATGTTGCAAAGACCAATTCCGAAAGCTTAAAATCTCCTCTTTCAGAAGCCTTTGATAATTATTCCAAGCCAATTACGTTAAAAAATACAGCGTTGAATGCTGAGAACAGATAATGGCAGTCCCGTCTGTAAGACAGGTCGCGCTGTACTTAGAACGTACATGTAGAAAAAAAACTATTGATTTTCAAGCTTTGTGGCCATGGACACTTTTCATCAGAACATCAAAGGCTACAACATACATCAGTTTGAGCGAATTTAACCGAGGGCCACTTCCCATAAGGTTTGTGCGGGGTCCTTTGCAAAAAATTCTATCATATAGTTTGATCAAAAATGAACATTTTTTATTACATACATATATAGTCTAAAGTTCTGTTAAAAAAATAGCGAAAATGCCTATTGTTACGACTTTTTCCTCGAAGATTATTGATCGAAACGACATGAAAAAACGAAAATTTGCAGTGATGCATCAGCTATACCGAGATCTATTTTTATTTTATAATCGATAATAGTTGACAGTTGACAGTTGTCCCGAGCGGTTGTCTATATTTTCGCGTGCTCGCTGTTTACTTACTATCTTCTTGCTATCTTATATCTTATATTAGAAGTTGTTCTTTAATTTGTTATATGTCTCAAGTGCATTTGTTCACGAGGTGCAGTAGTCTTTTTACTGGTGTCTGATTGGATTTAATCGAAACATGTTCTTACTAAATGTTTTTTCATCGAGGAATTGCAAGTTCGGTGACACGTGTTGACTGGTTTTTGAGGAATTCATCGATGTAATAAACTATATGTTATCTTTGTTGTGCTAAAAAGCAAGTGCATTGGTCTGTTCCTTTAAATTCATATATTTTAGCGGATCGTGAGGTGTCCCAAGGGATTTTCAGTTTAGTTCATTTTTGGAAGGAATTATTGGCGACGGTTACACATACATTTCATGTTGTTTAAATGTGTGTCTTTCATACGTCATCGCAGTAGCGTGGCATTCGGATTTTGGTTCATGTTGTGAACGCATGTTACCTGCGAATTGGAAACTTAAATTCATGCGCCACTGACTTTCTTATCAATACGCCAGTTCAATTATTCTGTGGAACCTCGATCATCCGACCCCCTCTCCATACAAGCGAGCAGAGGTGGAAATCAAATATTGCATCGAAGCTGTACGCGGTATCAGTCTACGCTGGCTCGTAGATTTATGCATAGTAAGCTCCTTCGCATCACTAGTCATTAGGAATATATATATAAATTAACATAAATCTAAATGATGGAGCCTTGTGTATCTTGCAACCTACCAACGAATGATAATGATAATGTCAGGTGCATAGTATGCAACTCCATTTATCATGACAAATGCCGCCCCGCAACCGTCTCAAGAACGTTTGACAATCAGCTGATCTGCTGCATGAGTGCCAATAAGAGGCGAGGGAAAAAACGTGCCGGCGACGAAATTTTACAGCCGCCTCGTGCACTACGATCTAATAATGTCACTGCAATAGATAATGCGAATATCGATTCGCCCGAAGTTGACAACACGCCTGGATTCGCATTTTATTTCCAAGAATTATCAGCGCGACTTGACAGGCAGCATAAGGAAATTTGTGATAAATACGATTCACAGCATGAAGAGCTCAATAAGAAAATGGGCGAAGTTCTTTCCATGAATATATGTTCGCGAAATAGAATCTTCGGTGGCCACTCTGCAAACGCAAATTAACAAAGTGTTACGTGACAGAGCTACTACTGCGTATGAGATTCGCAACTGTCAACTAATAATTTCCGGTCTACCTGAAGCCGCCAATGAAAATTTACGTGGGATTCTCGTGAAAATTGGAGAAGTTCTTAATGTTACTATCGAAGAGGCGGATGTCATCTCCGTCAACCGGTTGATATCTACAACACCTCCTCATATGATCGCTGGCGCGCAAGCGGACAATCATCGAACCAACGAGCCGCATACTATTATTGCCAAATTGTCAAACCCAGGTCTTCGTACTAATTGCATTAGAGCAATGAGACAACGGAAAAAACTCACGGCAGACGAAATCTCAGCTGAGCTTTACAAAGTTCCGGTTTACGTGAACGAATATCTTTCACTGGACACACTAAACTTAAAAAAGAGAGCACGCGATCTGATCAAGGGACAAAGCAATAAATATATCTATATATATAAAGGTATTGTCTCCTACAAATCCAGCAAGGATGCTGCGCCAATCGAAATTTTATCTGAGGAAGACCTGGATAAAATCACCTCATGACGCCATAACCAGGTCCCCAATCGATCTGAAGAACAGCAAGATCAATATGATATCCACGATCATCCAAACGATGTCTCATCTGAATCTATCCGTATTTCATTTTTGAATGTTCGCTCGTTGGTACCGCATCTTTTAAAGGTTAAAGAACTTATTTTAAAATTTAATATTGATATATTCTGTATTTGCGAATCTTGGCTGTCTGAAAAGGTCAGTGATAAAGATATAAATATTCCAGGTTACAGCTCTTGAGAGAAGATAGGAAACATTCTCGTGGTGGCGGTATCGCATTGTACTCTAAGAACGAGTTTAACTGTATGCGTTTCCGCAAGTTCAATATGATTTCAGTTTGGAAGAGCTATGGGACACTTTACGGTATCATAAAAATAGCTATGAAATTGGGGTCTTATATCGTCCACCTAATATCCATCTGAACTTAGATTCTATTGACGCCTCCTTATCCAGCATACGTTCTTCTGTTGACAAATTAATTATTATGGGTGATCTCAACGCTGACCTGTTATCTAGATCGCGGCCTGTCTCTTCCAGGCTTGAATCATGGATTGAATCTTCCAGTTTTCGGCAAATCATTACTTCTCCCACGAGGCTGTCAGCTTCTACCGCTACGTTACTTGACATTATCCTGATCTCTGATAATGTTAATTACCTCGATACCTTTAATGTGAACTCTGACGGCGTATCAGATCATCGCATGATTGGCGTAGATATTGAATGTATTCGTGAACCTATCTGTAAAAAATTTGTAATAAAACGTAATTTTAAATACTTCGATCGTAATGCTTTTAAATTTTTGGCTAATTGCGCGCCGTGGGGTGTAATTCCTTCTCTTGGATCAATTGACGAAAAAGTCGACTTTCTTAACACAAATATTTATAATTTATTTGATATTTTTGCTCCATTCAATAAATTTCGAGTGTCTAAACCAGTTGCCCCTTGGGTAACATATGCAGCCAAAGTTTTTATCAAGAAAAGGAATGCCGCCCAAACAAAGATGCGGAAAACCAAACTGAGCAGTGATATAGCATATTATAAATTGCTTCGCAATCAGACGACCAATATTTTAAGAAGCGAAAGAAAGGCCTACTTTGAGCGATTACAGTCCCTTTCATGTAAAGACTTTTGGAGGAACATAAATCTTCTCGGGTTTTGTAAAAATCGATCTTGTGAGGTACCGCCTTCTTTTAATGATCCTGAGATTATCAATGCCTATTTTGCAGCTCGCCCCAATATTATTCCCTGTAAAGCAACTGTTGCCTTTGCATATCAAATTCGTTTTCAAAGTGATCAATTCCAGCGAGCTGAAAAGTATAATTGATAGTGCCAAGTGCTCGGCCCCTGGCGTTGATGGAATTTCATGGGAAATGTTTTCTCATATACATGAATTCTGTTTACCTGAACTTTTACATATCATCAATTCTATAATTACCTCAGGAATTTGTCCCACAATATGGAAACATGCCATAGTTATTCCGATTCCCAAAAGTAAAATACCGCTTGAACCAAAAGATCTTCGCCCTATTAGCCAGCTTCTTTTGTTTGCTAAAATCCTTCAAACTGTATTATACAATCAACTGCTTCTTTATTGTAATCAATTAAATTTGTTTCCACTCTTTCAGTCAGGATTTAGAAGATTTCATGGATGTGAGACAGCGTTACTAGATCTATCTGATGACGTTCTATACAATGCTGACAAAGGCCTTACGTCTTTTTTATGTTTATTAGACTTTTCTCGTGCCTTTGACACCATCAATCATGAGTTACTGATAGCAAAATTGAAATTTTATGGTGCATCAGACAGTGCATGCGCTCTCATCAAATCTTATGTGGATCATAGAACTCAGTCAGTTTCGATTAAAACTAATGATAGGAACATATTATCTAGTCCAGCTGATTTGTCTTGTGGAGTTCCACAGGGAGCAAAACTTAGCTCCTTACTATTTATTATTTACACAGCAGACATTTTCGAACATTTAACAAATCTCAGACTTAACAGCCTCCCTAATACCATTCCATCGATTGTACCTTCATATTATTCCCAGATTAAGCTTAAAACCTATGCAGATGATACACAAGTTTTGCTCCCTTTCCGTCCAGAGAGGGTTGACGAGGCATCTTATGCTCTCTCTTGCTACCTTGAGAGCATAGCGGCATGGGCCGAAGCTAATGCTCTTATATTAAATCCCGAGAAGCCGCAATTATTAATAATCGGTAGCCCTAAACTGCGCTCAAAATTAGATTTCGAACATATAAAGATTACTATTAGAGGAAAGGATATTCCTTTGGTTTCGTCAGCTCGCGATTTAGGTTTGATTATAGATGAAAACTGGTCTTTTAAAAACCACGTTAACACCAAGCGTCAGATTGCATTTGCAAATCTCCGCCGATTGTTTCCGTACAGACGTGAGCTGTCTACCCAGGTGAAATTATATCTTGCCGAGTCACTTATTCTTTCTCACTAGCTTTATTGTCTCCTGGTATACGGCCCATGTCTGGATGCGGGTTGTTGGCGGTTGTTGCAAGCTGTTCAAAATGCTTGTATTCGATTTGCCTATGGAATTCGTAAATTTGACCATATTTCACCGGCTTTTAATGAATCAGGTTGATTGCGTCTGAAACCGCGCATGTACTTCCGCCTGCTGATCTTCGTCTGCCGTCTTCTGTCAACGAAAACCCCGGAATATCTTTTCTCTCGAATTCGTATGTTCGGAAATGCTAGAGAAAATGCGAGAGAGGTCGTTTCCTTTACGATGCGCTATCCCTCCTTTTCCTCGGAAAAGTTTAAGGGGTCATTTTCCTATATAATTGTGCATGCATTCAATACCCTGCCCTTTAATTTAAGAAATATTGTGTTTATGCCTTATCAATTCCGCAATAATTTGTACGTGTTTATGTTTTCGGAAGCTGCGAAAAATGTTTTCCATTAATTTGTCTGTTCTAAATGTTATTTTTTGTCTTATTTTCTCTAGTTTGCGTACGAAATTATTTTAACTCTGCAACCTATTTTCAATATTATATTTTGCGTCGTTCTCTTCGCTCTGCGATTATAAATTATTTATCTTATGCAACTATCTTTTTACTTACCGTTGTGTCTTTCCGTTTTCGCTGTGTATGTCGGGTCAGGCTGCAAAGCAGCTTTTGCTGTGTCTCGCCCATTGTACTTTTTATTTTTTGTACAATAAAGACCTTATTATTATTATTATTATTATTATTAATAACATTTCATGATAATGGAAGTGAGATTTCGGCGCGTCCCTTACGTTGCGGGTCCGTCCACCACGGCATGTTCTCACCTACGTTATCACGAAATGTTATTATTAATTATGAAATAAAATTATATCTCGCTGCAGGTGTTGAATCACTGAAAATTTTCGTTTTTATTCACGTCGTTTCGACCAATAGTCTTCGAGGAAAAAAATCGTCAAAATAAGCATTTTTCAACTTTCGCCATTTTTTTACTAGAACTTTAAACTATGTATGTATATAACAAAATTGTTCATTTTTTATCAAAGTATATGATAGAATTTTTGATAATTTTTTCCCATGTACTTTGATTTTTTTATTTAAACAATTATTAATAAGTTTTGAACGGCTGTATGAAAAACAATGAATAAAAATGGATTTTGTTTATAAAAATATAAAGAATCAATCATATCAAGTACAGCCACCAGAACGTTCGTGATCAGGTACACGGAAACCGTTCCCCCAATTCCGCAATACGTCCACATTCGAACGTAATCGGTATCGAGTACTGCTGCGACAAGTTCGGCAACACCGCAGAAATAGCGGGAACCCGCCTCGCGGAGGTTATGTTTACAAATGCTGAGGATGTAAGACCTACAGAATTTGCTGCTCGAATAATACTGAAAGAGCAAAGAGCGAAAGGTGGCGTTGCTGGTTGAAGCATGCAGTAACTGCTTTTACGTCTTATAGAAACAGGTGAACTTCTGTTTCCGTGTACTTCAATTTCTAAGGGTATGTTCCGTAAGGAATGCTGGGAGCTTCGCTCAAATAAACGCAGTTGTGACTTTACGATACTGCTGGAGCTCTGTTCGGGATCAGCTGATTGCTGGTGACATACTATGGCATGTTCGTGAGCATAATATGTTTATAGATATGAACATTATTCATCGGTTGCATAGAATTGTGATTGAAGAAGGCGTAAAAACAGTTTATATCTGCATATATCATATTCCCATACATGCCATAGTGTGTCACCAGTAATCAGCTGATCCAGAAAAGAGCTCCAGCAGGATCGTAAAGTCACTAGTGCCAACTGCTTTTATTTGGGCAAAGCTCCCAGCATTCCTTACGGATCATACCATAAGCGTTATTTTGGGGGTGATTCGCTAGCGTAACGGCGGCAATTCAAATAATATCATGGTAAGGAGAATAAGGAAGAAAGATATATGAATTTGAAAAGGAAAGAAAGTATCGTTAAAATATACTGGTATGTCTAGGGCGGATCGAAAGGCGATTTTCTTTGAAATTGATATAGGCTAGGGTCAGAAAAGACTGGAAAGGTTGATTGACTAAAGTGCGTTAAAGTCGATTCTGATCTGACATTATGTTCAGTCTCTACACTGACGTTGATATTTAAGGTGGCTCGAGTGCCCGGCCTGACATCTAGCCGGTTCTTAAATGTTCCCTTTATATTCGTGTTTTTTTTTCTTGATTTTTTCTTCAATGCTATATTAATATGATAGATTCTCGTTAAATTTTATAAATATTATGTAAACAAAGCACCATAAAATGAGTAACTTCGTCTTTTCAGACTTCGGATTATTCGAAATCCATATTACATCGCAAATTCTTAGTGTTTATCGATGAATATCTTTCTCAATCATTCAATAAGGGTGATTTAAAAAAAATTTTTTTTTTAATTTAAAAAAACGGAACAAAATGGTTATTAAATTAAAAATTAAATTAAATTTCTGATAGATACGTGGTTTTGGTTTGGTTAGCATGGGTTATTAATGGTACAAATATTAGTATCCACATATATTATCCAGATATTGTCATTTGTATCGGAAAAACTATACTTAAAACTACGTTTTCCGAACTGGCCGACGTCATAGACTGCGTGAATTTTTAACGAATATTCATTTATTTTACATGCTCGTATATAATCACATTGTCTACCGTATGAATCAGAATTACGCCGATATATTGGAAATTCATTTTTTTTATAATAAAAAAGCTAACGAAAAAATTCATTAGAAATGAAAAAAAAAAATTATAACGCCGCCATTTTGTTATTTTTCATTGGATTTGATTAAATGTGGTTCAAACCATAACCACATTCATACTAAACAAGAATCTTTTTTTTATTTTTGGTTTTGAGATAATTTTTACGATCTGCAGGATATCCGCCGGCGAGGTTCTTTTTTTCGTAGTGGCCCACGGCGCACCATGCCGCAGAATTCCAATAAAATATTCTGAAAATTTTTGACAACCTTCTTAAAAGTTGCACAAATATACCTGAAAAATTTGAAGTGTCTGTAATAAAGATTCATGAAAATAGCCGATTTTTCGACAAAACTGACGAGAAAGTACCCTTAAATGGGAAAATCATTTTTTTTTTGTTTTTATTTTCGCCAAAAATTTCAGAAAAAATGTTATACAGCTATGAAAATTGAATGACTATTTCTTGAAACTATTCCAATTGTGATGATCTGTGGTAAAATTAAAAATAACATTTGTTAGTTGAGTTATGGCCTTTTGAAAATAAGGCATTTTTAATGTGCTTTAAGCAATCAACCCCCACCCTCAGTATTTACTAACCCGATCCGATATAAGTTTCGAAAAAAAAATCATAGTTCGACTCACCGTAATATGTACTTATGTATTTTGAAATTTTTGTAAATGTCCAGTACTTATCATTGCACCGATAATGAAAAATAGTCATAGACTGATACCATACTATCGACGGGTCGTGGTTCCTTGCACCATAATAGATCACGACCCATCGATGTTGCAGTATATGCTGTACCAGCTGTGCATTCGAAAAGTTTCTCTCGTTTCTCTTAAAACAGAATTACAATTACGAATAAAACTGAAATTCAGGGAAGTATATTGTAAATCATTTGAAAACTTTGTATGGGTTTCATAATCGTATATGGAAATACCATAACTATTGGAAATAAAAACGTAAACTCTACCGTCCATTGGTCATTTATATTTATTTCGCTATTCATATTCCAAATTTTCCGACATTTGCCTCCTTTATGTCAGTGTAGTTTGTGTTGTGAGATCTTTTACAACTTTTCCATGGGGCTCACTAAGGTTAGTTTAACTATTTTAATTTTATTTACTAAACATTTAATTTAAAATGGTATTATCAATCCATTATATGTCATCAAAGTCGGTTGCGATCAATTTTTAAAAATTTTTTAAAACCTTCATTAAAGCAATATATTCAACTTTTGAAATTCAAACCTATATTAATGGTCATATTTTTCATTGAAGTTTTAAGATTTTGGGGTCTTTTATTTTAAATTGTATGTGTAACGGAAAATTTTAAATTATAAAGGCACTTTGTTGGAGGTTTTGATAATTTTTACAGTTCTAAATATCTCTTGAAGAAAATCCTCTTGCATTTATCTTGGTCTAATAGGTTCTAATCGATAATAAAACTGTGCATAAACGTGACCTCCAAAGATAATAGAAAAAATTACTATTTGATTAAATTATTAAATAGTTTTTAAAGTTAATTAATTTAATAAGATTGATCCAATAACGGTTTTAGTTTCTGCCGTAAAGAAAATGATTTGAATCGACCTATTTCAATTAAAATTTTTATTTTATATTTATTTTTAACAAGTAAAATAATGTCTTAGTGCAGCTGATGGGGCCCATCGGATATTGGAACATAAGCGGTATAGCCCAATCAGCCCCCTCCCCCTAATCCGGCCCTGCTCCTAATGTCAGAAACAATAAAAAAATTACAACTTTACCATCATTCCGAAATTTGATTTTTTCGGACATCTTCACAAAACTTCTAAATTGTGCAATTCATTTCTTATGTCTACACATCTTAGGTTAAACAAGAGTTTTCACATGTTCCGTTCTCTCGCAATCATTCGGTACAGTAGTCCTTTCCTTATGTTACATACTTCTCTTATGTTATAATTTTATTTTTCTCTAAGTTATATTTTTCCGCTAGTCAACTTGTCAAACATAACCTAAAACTTACGGATTAGCTCGCATTTAATGAACCTAAAGGACCAGGTGCGTCAAGCGTTTATTTTTCTTTTTTAGCAATCTGTTATCGATTATATTCAATTGTAAATTCGTTTAAAATGCGTTGAACATCGTATCTGATGCTAGGGGGTAAAACGTAAGAAAGGACTGCTGTATATTTGATTTTTAAATACGTACTTTTTTAAATCTGTACAGTGTAGATGATGGAATGGAATAATACGTGTTGGGTTCCAAATACTTTTTGTAATTCCGACGTCTGGAACCCATTATGACCTGTAATATAGAAAAAAAAAAACATTTTTATCACAGTGAGTACAAACTGCTAAATGGCGTAAGATTAGCAATGATACGTATGTTTGAGTATTTAAAATTGAAGAAATGCATAGCCATTAACAGCGCTTTTGTATCACGTACAAGAGAGTAGGAAGTTGGAGGAAGCTGCATCTTCACAAGTAAATTGCGCCTGATGTTGTGATTAGTTATGATTAGTGATTATTTAGAAGTGAACGGCGTTATTTTGGTTATCTGAGCATTACAAAACGAACTTCAGGCAATAGCAGACGGACCGCGGTAGAGGATAATGCCTCGAACGTAAGACGTATGGTGTACCATTTCTCACCGGCGCGGCTTCTGGTACTATACAAGACTGTTACAATAGAGACGTAGAACTCGGACGTATCACTTAGGGGTTTGGCCCATAATCACGGTCTAGTAGACATTTCCAGCAATTTTCGATAGTTCATGCTTGATTCGACAAATGCAACCAATTACTGTCAGTTGCAATTTCCGAATCAACCAAGAACTAGTGAAAATTGCTCAGACAGATTCTCCGATGTAAAATTTGCCCAAATCCACCCTTCATCTAGTCAAGAAAGTTGTGACATAATCCCTGATCGCCAGTGGACATGGAGGTGCAGAGATTCTGTCACAAGTTTCATGAATATATGTGCAACCTCTTTAGGCAGATCCTACCACGGGGAATCGTTCTAAGCAATATTGGTTAGTTTAGGCTTCATTTAACCCGTAACAGCTTCAGAATCAAGCACGAACTAACAAAAATGGCTTAGAAAAATTCTTCGTTGAGGGATTAGCCCAAAGCGGTCGTTCATATATTCATGAAACTTGTGACAGAATTTCTGTACGTCGGTGTACATATGGGTGAATATTAAACTGTAACGCTCGGGCGCTTCGGGGAAGAGTCAATTTAAAAATCTGAAAAAATTCAGGCATAAGTTTTGAGTTACTTGAAGTCGATTTAGGGGGATCTGGAAAAAAAAAAATTTAACGACCTCCTTAATATACAGGGTGGTCCTCGGTCAGCACGACATAGGCATCCATGTTAAAGAAGTAACTAGATCTTTCGACTAATCACACGGTAATAAGGCCTTGTCGGGCTTTGTTCCAATTTCTTTATTCTGTTTGGTTGTGTATTGTAATGAATTAAAAATTTATAGCAAGTCCAATTACCGCGGGATCAGTCGACAGATCCTAGTTACTTCTTTAACATGGATGCTTATGTCGCGCTGAGCGATGACCACCCTGTATATATATATATATTAGGATGGCCTTTAAAAAAAATTGTTTTTGCTTACCCCCTCAAGTGGTAGAAAAAGGTGAAAAAATAAGGGCACCATCATTACAATTAGTTTTTTTTTGCGTTTAAATGGTGCCGCAATCGACTTTTCGCTCTAAAATCTTGCGTGGGACTGTACCCGTGGTCGGCGCAGTACACCCCTATATCGGGGCGGTCGAAAATGACAGGGTACGTAAAAATGTTTCGTTTTTCTAAAATTTTGAAAAATTTGAACTTCTGATAATGAAATTAATCAACAAACGTCGAAAAGGAATTTTTCATAAACGCGCACTGCTGCCAAACGCGAAATTTAACGAAACCCTTGTAGTTTTGAGTCTAGGGACTTTTCTCTTAGGTCCGAAGTAATAGTCGCGGCTCAAGCCGCAGCTCAGCTGAGCGGCTCAAGTACCGGAAGTGTGCGTTCCAAAACTCATACGAAAAAGGACCCACATAAGTGTATCGACTCTGAAACAAACCATGTATGTAAATATATGGTATACATAAACATACAGCACCGCAGGGAGGGGAAAGAAGTAAACAACTGTGTCGCGGGCTTATTAAAGGAACTTCCATGAACCATAAAACACTAGACGGATATGTGTTTTTTCATTTCGGTTGGGGCAATTTCACCCTTCCCCGATTTTATATATACCATATATTTACATACATGGTTTATTTCAGAATTGATACACTTATGTGGGTACTTTTTCGTGTGAGTTTTGGAACGCACATTTCCGGTACTTGAGCCGCTCAGCTGAGCTTCGGCTTGAGTCGCGACTTTTACTTCGGACCTTAGTCCCCAGTCCGACTACCCGCATCATTCGTTTCTTGTGTTTAAAGTTATTTATATGCGCAAATCCACGGAACTTTTAACCTTTCAGTTTCACAGTAATATAAGGGTAATTCTTTTAATTATCGGACAAGTTTGTCTCCCGGGTTCCCAAATTTAAAAACAATGTTTTTTTCTCGATTCTATGTGCCAAAAGAAGGTAGAATCCGCTCTAACTTTTTTTTAATCTCTATAGTAGTATAGGCGATAGATCAAAAGTTTTGAAAAATGAAAAAATTATTTTTTATTTTATTTTTTACGGACACAAAAAAGTAATTTTAAAAATATTGGAAATACATATTTCGACGTCAACTTTTCTCAGCTTTTTAATAAAAATACTTTCAGAGGTCAAAAATGACGTTACATAACCTAAAAATGCTAAAAACCCGTGAGCTGATACAGGTTTCGAGATCTCGAACGCGATTTGGAGACTCGAAATTTCCTGTCATTCAATGAGTACAATCGGGAGACGATTGGGAGACGATTGGTCTAAATATCGAATGCAGGCAAAGTACCCGTGGAAACGACCCCTAATTGCTGCCGTAAGCATTCCGTTCGCTTGCGCAGCCGGCTTGCGTTCAATGTGGAATGGCCTTAAGGGGTTGTTACCATGGGGTATTTCTTAAATTTACGTTTATGTTAATAACAATCAGAGCACTTCTTGCTCGTAAACGAATGTTCTGATTGATTAAGGGCAATTTACATGGGGTCTCCTTAAGTTTTTACGTTTAATGAAATGCGATATAAATCGAGAATCCAGGGTTGCCAGATTGGGCTACAAATCGCAGATTGGGCTACTTGACAAGCTTTGTCCAGTGTATACAGATTTTCTACATCCTGCTGTTTGTTAATCCCCATTTAGTCCATCTGAAGTGTGTAGCACTTCATCTTTCTTTGCGGCGGGAGCCCCACTTTCATTGCGCACCTCATTATTTTCATCGACTTGTATTTTAAAAGAAAAATATATTTTATCGAGTTATCTCTCGCACCTTCCTCTCTCTCCGATGACCACGCTCACCGCCAAGAAATCGCGAACTCAGAGTCCAGGCTGATGCAATCCAGACTTATTGCGATGTGGCCTCCGACGAAGTAGTCCTGATGTTATGACTACCCCGATACTGCGATAACGCTTGGTATCTTATGGGTCCCAACTACGGGTCCACCGGGTCCCACAGGACGAAAAAAGTATTTTACACATACTGATAGAGCAACCTAGCCAGGCGGATAACCCTGAGACAGGCTCTTACCCAGCACGCGGTCCCGGGCGGGCGTGACCCCCATCAGACGAGGGCATCTCGGTTTACAACTGCACCGAGACTCCAAAACCGCAGCCCCCCCCCCACACGCCACGCAATGGCGAGAACAAAGGATCAGCCAACAATACTCAAGTGATCGGGCCGACAGCCGCTTGGAAGACTGCTTCTTGGTCGTTCTGTACAGAACGTCACGCTCCCGGACGTGAAGTGTAAGTTTATGCCCATATTACGAAAATAACTATTTGAGTTACCCATCCTGTCAAGCGTTTACATAAGATCAGATAGAAAATATTGGATATTGCGTTGGTAATCGGGATCAATCTGTACCCGAATGGGTCTTCTCTACAGCATTTTTTAAATATGGTGAAAACAGCAGCGTGAGTCTAATCAACGTAAAATTCTTCTCTCTGTAGCGTTAGGCTTTTAACCGTTAAGATGCGAGACATATTTATTCCGAAAAATTTGCGATTTTCTTAATTTGCTTATTTGTAATTATAACTAAACTCAAAAAACTAATTCAGTATCATATCCGAAATTAGTATTGTCCTTAAATTGGCATGGCGCAGATTGAACTTAATTTTTATTTAAGCCTTCAATTTTTAATTCATCTCGGAAAATTTACTATTCATTTCTAATGTGTATTCTTTCTGCAGATTGCCTCTTTAACAAATTAACTGACGACGGAATCTCAGGGAGACAACGCCACGCACGCGTGGCTAAAGTACGGAAGTACTTATCACAAAAAATTTATGAAACCAGAAGAGCTTCCATGAAAAAAAGGAAACAAAACTAAAATTACAAAATAAACAAAATTCTTCCTGATTGTTAATTTTGTTGAAAAATAAAAAATAATTAATATTGCTTAGACTTGAAGTATTGGTTGTGTATTTTGATTTATCCAAATCTTTGCAAACGTCAAAACAGAGAATTCGTTAAATTTATGATGTAATAGTACATTACAGTACAAAAGACGAAAGCCGAAGTTCCGCCACTGCGCGACGTTGACACCCGAGGCAAAGCAAAGCCGAGAGTGTCATTTCACGCAGTGGCGGGCCTTCGAACTTCGTCTTGCGTGCCGTATACTATTTTTGTTGATCACCCAGTAGAAATTCGGTCATTTCATCGTCTTCTTCTTCTTCTTCGGCTTCGCCTCGGACACCAACTTCACGCAGTGGCGGGTCTTCGACTGTCTTCTTTTCCACTCCTAAAAGTACTACTTTCGATATTGAAAACGATGACGAAACTACGTACTTTCGACCGGGGGATCAAGAAATAAATATTTATTCCTTTTTGTTTTCTATTCAAATTTTATAAAAAATATTATTAGTTTTCAGTAATATTCAGAATATAAAAATCATTCTAATAATGTAATCATAATAATTGTTATTTATTGTTAAATTTGTTAGCCATAATTATTTTTATGATTAATATTCACTTTCAATTTAAATTCAAAATAATTTTTAAATTGAACTTCAATCACAATTTTTGTGAAGCCACCAAGACACATGTCGCGACGTTGAAGGCAATGTGGATTTACGGTGATACTTCTGTGACGATACCTCCTATGTAAGGGAACTCTGATTAACAAATGATAATTTTACTCATCCAATTGCGACGTTCATTACATAGTGCTCTCACACGGGGTCAATGCAGAATCCAGATGCAGTGACGAAAAAAGCAAACACATAGGTTAAGAAGACACTCATTATCTACAATATGGAAAGAAGCAGTGTAAATTAAAAATATATTTATTCATCGCATTACCTTTAAGAACCTGCGAATACTCACGATGCTGGTGACAAGTTCGGGCGTATCAGTGCAAAACTTTTTAAATCTATTTAGCTCGCCTGGCCTTCGTATATTATCTTAGGTTTCCATTTTATGCAAATATTTCATGGTTTTCATCTCTTAACTCTTTATTGTGATGGGAATTGGTGGTAATTATTCAAGTAATTTTTGAAATAACTAAAAAGGAGCACTTCTTAAAAACAGTTGGACATTATTATGGAACATTTTTTTTGCTGTTTCATAAATAGATGTCTATAACGAATCGATGTAGCCATTATGAAACAATGTTAATTAATATATAAAATGCTACCAAAATTAATATATTCACATTTAAAACTAATATTTGGATACATTAGATATATACTATTAATACTATGATTTATAAATCGTATGGACTGGTTCTTCTACTAATAAAATAATTTTATCTTCATCGCTAAGCCGATCACGACATATAATCACTTTTTTTCGCAACGGCAATTTTAATTTAACTATTCAAGCTCACCTATCATTTAAAGAACACTGTAAGACTATATATATATAACCTAATATTTAATTTCATGATTATTTTTTTTTGCATGTCTCTTCCAGTTGGGAGTTATGGAGCACCGATTGAACAGATTTGAAAACAATATCTATTGTCTCAAAAATTAGAGATGCAATAGTGATTTATCAATTATAGTAAAGAATAAGGTTTAAAATTGTGTGTACGAATAGCTATGAAAAAATAAAATAACTTTCGTGGAAAAATTCAGATAGAGATAATTATCAGTTATAATATCCCGAGATCTCCAAAATGATCGGATTACGTAACAATAGCATCGTTGCAAAGAAACGAATGCGTCCAGTCTTGCAGGTCAAAGATCCTGAATGCGCAGCAAAACATTATAGAATGGTTTGTTTGCAGGAAAGCTACAGGGAAATACTGTGATTAACTTTGCAGGTCAAGGGTTATTCGGCAGATTATTTTCTGGAACTGGATTTCGATCAAGCGGAGAGCAGGAAAGTGAAGAGCTAGTGAAATTCCCAATATAATTTGAAACAACTGGCCATCGAACTCCTCCAATACCGCGCCGTAATTGGCTGAAATCCGGTCTCGGAAACTAATCTCTCTCTCTCTCTCTCTCTCTCTCTCTCTCTCTCTCTCTCTCTCTCTCTCTCTCTCTCTCTCTCTCTCTCTCTCGACAATAATATGTATTTTATTAACAGAAATGATTACCGACAACAGCTCGCAAATGACAGCAATTGTATGATAATTTGACAGTTCTTTGAATGCTGGAAATTTGGACCTTTGGAAGTACATGGATTTGTTATTGTTTGTTATGTTTCCTGTCAAAATTTGGATCCTTCTATTTCAGCCACTTTCTTCGCAATTCTCTGTGTTCCAGTTTTAAAAGAAAGACTATGCCAAAATCGCTACCCAATCATCAGCAAATGAACAACCTCCGAAGACAACTTACGACAATAATGATTTTGGGAAAAAAATGTCTTCAGATTAATTACAATGAATATGAAGTCCGGCCAGTGTCATTGATAAATGTCATAAAGTGTCTGATGTATTCCTGATGAGATTACTGATCTATTCTAATGTGATTGTAAAATACGATAAAATATCACGTTATGTATTTATTGATGATATATTACATAATAAAGAAATGTTGATTTTGTACTTCAATTTACATACATCTATGCATATGTTAAGTTAGTTCACCCAATTTTTTCGATTTCTTAAAAAAAAATTCTAATTGGCCTATAATGTAGTTGAAGTTTCAATGGATATTTTGAGATATTTTGTTTCCCGTAGGAAAGGGTGCTAATATTCAAGATATCCGAGTCCAAAATTCAAGCTTTTAATATGGGAGTATATGAAAACCGCCTTTCAAACGACACATTTTTTTAAATTATGCAATGAGTTTTCTTAAAAATGTCTTTAAACACTAGTATGTTCTACTCTTAGATACACAACATAATATGCATTTTTGAAAAATATGGCAAACGGTACTATTTTTTGAGAAATAGTAATGCTAAGTTCATAATTTCATGCAATTTGACGTATTTTCGATTGTGTCTATTTTGAGGTTAAATATCTCGCTTTACTTACCACTGGGCATTCTGAAATTTTGCCTATTGGCAATTAGAGTATACATAAATGTCTTACAAAATATTGGACAATTTTCTAAGCAAAAAAAAATTAATTATAATATATAGTCCCGAAAAAGAGAACTACCTTAAGTCAAAATATTCCAAAATATTCGTATCATTTGTGATTCAATTAAAATTTTCTAGAAATTTATTCATTTATAATTTCTATTTTACGGTACACTTCCCTCAGTGAAAATATCTGGTCGGTTTTACCGGCTGAATATTCAAAAATTCTATGTAAATTTATCAGGTAGCCTATCGGCTGATAAAACGTCTGGCAATTCCGGCCGGTAAAATCGGCCGGTATTTATAAATAGAAGTTTCGACATAAACAATGAAAAAATAATAGAATTTATTAATATTTTGTAATTGTTTTCGTCGAAAAATCTGTATTCGAATACCGGCCACCGTTACCAGCCGGATTTACTAACCGATTTTGCCAGCCAGTATGACCAGACCGTTTTACCAGTCGACACTACCTGGTAAATTAACATGGTGTACCATTTCGAAACACCATCTGAATATTCAGGTGGTATTACCAGCCGGTAAAATCGGCCAAATTTTTTCACTAGGGTCGTAAAGAAAAATTATTACGTCATACAAGAGACTTATTATAGCTGGCGATGTTACAGTTGAATATGTGCGTTAAGACGAAGTACACGATGTCTGGTACTTTTTACGGTTGTTTTTTTTATGATTCAGTTTTATTATTTAAGACGTATAACATTTATTTGACAAGGAATTGTTATTAATTATATCCACGATCATTAAATCTTGCGGAGAACCTCAGTATCCTCCTCAATTTTTTTCTTCGTTTGGGACACATTGAGCCTTATTTGCGGTTTAAGTAGCCCACATTTACAGTTGTAATCTCAAAACTTTCAAAATTATTAATATCAACCATTAATGGCACTGAAAACGCTCCATATGGAGAAAATTAAGGCTCGAGGTACCCCGAAAGAATTAATGATCGTGGGTGTCGTTTACGTCGTCGTTAACCATGTCCAGTACGACTTGGTTTACGATGTATGCAATTATTGTACGGGGGATGTGTTGTAAATTATGTAGTAAACTACGACGTTAACGATGTGTGAAACGACGTAGTTTACGATGTCCGAAACGACGCAGTTTACGATATCCGACAGCTCTCTAAAAATGTTGAAACTTTTACGATGTCGTTTACGACGTCGTTAACTATGTCCAGTACGACTTGCTTTACGATGTCTGAGATTTTTGTACAGAGGTTGTGTTGTACATTATGTAGTAAACGACGAGGTTAATGATGTCCGAAACGACGTAGTTTACGATGTCCGAAACGACGCAGTTTACGATATCCGACAGCTCTCTAAAAATGTTGAAACTTTTACGATGTCGTTTACGACGTCGTTAACTATGTCCAGTACGACTTGCTTTACGATGTCTGAGATTTTTGTACAGAGGGTGTGTTGTAGATTATGTAGTAAACGACGAGGTTAATGATGTCCGAAACGACGTAGTTTACGATGTCCGAAACGACGCAGTTTACGATATCCGACAGCTCTCTAAAAATGTTGAAACTTTTACGATGTCGTTTACGACGTCGTTAACTATGTCCAGTACGACTTGCTTTACGATGTCTGAGATTTTTGTACAGAGGGTGTGTTGTAGATTATGTAGTAAACTACGACGTTAACCATGTCTGAAACGACGTAGTTTACGATGTCCGAAACGACGCAGTTTACGATATCCGACAGCTCTCTACAAAAGTTGAAACTTTTACGATGTCGTTAACCATGTCCAGTACGACTTGCTTTGTGATGTCTGAGATTTTTTTACAGAGGGTGTGTTGTACATTATGTAGTAAACGACCACGTTAATGATGTCAGAAATGACGTAGTTTACGATGTCCGGAACTATGCAGTTTACGATATCCGACGGCTGTCTGTAAGCGTTGAATCGTTTACGATGTCGTTTACGACGTCGTTTATAACGTCGTAAACTATAGTAAATACTATCCCAAAATATTACATCGTTTATCATTAAGTTTACCATGTCGTTTACGTAGTGGTTTTTAATATAGTTTATGCTATCGTAAACGATGTAGTTTACGATGACGGATACGATGCAATTTACGACATCGATTTTTTCAATAGGGCAGTCTCTCTTTCACACTGGGCAGGTACCCATATGTAAACTCTTCCTTTGTCAGTTGCGTCCCATTCCTCTTGTCATTGGTCTAAAAGCTGTACTTGTAATTGATTTATAGCTGTCCAATGATATTCTGTTTTGTTTGTTGTGTTGATATTTGGCTAGTATGTATAATTTCTTATTTGAAATTCTATTTCATTTTTAATATTGTAATATGCGGCTAGGTTATGTATTTCATGGTTAATTGGCATTACTGCAGCAATTACTGGGGCAGCCATTCTGGATATTGTTTTATATGTTCCTGTAACTCTGAAGAGAGCAAATCTCTGTGTCATCATGAGCTTCTTTATATTGTTAGCTAATAATCTATCGTGCCAACCAGATGCTGCATAAGCAACTATCGGCACGAACAGACCCTTATAGATCCTTCTAAGAGCCCCAAACCTGAGGCCCCATTCATTCTTGGCAATTTGTCCCAAAAAGTTAAACAGTTGTTTTGTTTTTATTGCCAGGTTGTTAACATCTTTATGCATCTTTAGGGTAGTCTGGAAGGTGATACCTAGATATTTGTAATCATTAACTATTTTTAGGACTTTGTTGTATATTTTAACTGTTGGTCCTCTTACGAGGTGTGGTCCTCGAATAATTAACACTTCGCATTTTGTTGCTGCTAGGTGTCTTTTTGTTGTTTGTGGCCCATTTTCCTACTATTTCCATTGCTATTTTGGCTTTAGCTTCCATATCTAACTTATTTCTACCTTCGATCAGTATGACCTGATCGTCGGCGTATGCAATTGTTGTCATGTTTCTTTCTGATAGGGATTTTAGGTTCATGTCAAATATCAGCTTCCAAAGTGTCGGTCCGAGAACCGATCCCTGTGGGTATCTTTTATTTACAACTTTTTTGACCTGGCTTGAGTTGGTCTGCCAGATGACTTTTCATTTGATGAGATAACTTTGTAAAATCCTGCACAGTTCGCCCGGGCAGTTGAGTGTTTTGAGTGGATTCAATATTGCTGGCCAACAGACATTGTCAAAAGCTTTCTGAATATCGAGGAAAATTGCCATTGTGTATTTTTCCTTGCAGTTTGTGATTGTTTGTCTAAAATCGTAAATCGCATCTTCTGTCGATCTATTTCTTCTGAAGTCGTACTGAGATTTACTCAGGACCACTATCAATAGTATTACAAACAGTAAGTTGCCACTGCCCTATAATCTCCTCTAGCAGTTGACCTTTCGGGTCTCTAATGGCTGAGCCCCATAATGGGGATTTCGCATTCGCATCTATGCCGATGATGAGTTTTTTGGCTCTTAGTTCTGTTAAAACTTTTTCGAGGTGTTCTAGGTAACCTTCTATGGAATGACTCCATTGAAAGTACCGGCTTGCTACGTATAGGGTTTCCCCTTTATGTTTCGTTTCCAGAACGACAAAGTGCGAATTTGAAAGGGAGTTGAGTTGCATGACGTCGATTTCTGGATTGGTGACTGCTATTGCAGCTCGCGGATATGTGTCAATCTCCTTCGCAATCCTGATAAGGCATACCAGCTACAAATTTGATTAGTCTTTTTGTTTACAGGTGGTTCCTGTAGAATGAGGTCTGTTTTGTTGTCTGCTGCGAATTTCTAACTTTAGGCATCAGCTACGTGCACTTTCTGCAATTTAATTGCAGAATTTTTTTATCACGGTTGTTGCAGACCATACTCAGTGGAATTTATTAGTCTTTCGTACGCCACAGTGTTCGAAGAACAGCTTTTATCGTTGACATTGTAATTATGGTTCCTTTTAGATTTTGTGCAATTGATGCGCTTCTTTATTGGCGGTTCTATCTTGCCGTTTACGTCTTTTTTCTTTGCAGTGAGGACAAATTTTCTCACTAGTGCAATGTTTGGATACGTGTCCGTAACCCTGGCATTTGAAACACCTGGTAACCAACAAATAATCTTGAACTTTGCAAGAGGCCCAGCCTTTATACAGTCGTTCCTTTTCCCATATCCTTTTGCGTATAAGTGGCGTTACTTCCACCAACCAATTTACATTGTTGAAGTCTTTCTTACCAGTTTTAAATTTCAGTTTCAGGCTTATAGTATCCTGTCCGTCAGTTTCCTCAGCATTTTTACTGATGATTGTCTCAGCCGGTTTAGCTTCCTCTATGTACTAAGGTACATCGTAAATAATAATTCTAGTTAGCCTCTTACGAGGTACCTCACATTCGAAATTCTTTGTTCCATTTTTATTCTGCTTGAACTTATCTAGATACTCCTGGGTTGGAGTTTCTATGATAAGTCCATTTCTTGTCTTTCTAATGTTTCTAAGCTGAATTTCGCCTTGGTGGGGTCGAAAGATTCAATTAGTAATTTGTTCGGTTCCTGGTCATTCGTTAATTCTTTATTTTTGGGCTTTAAAAACAGCAGTTTGGGAGGCGATCTGATGCTTGATATTACGGTTTGCGATTTTGGCGTTACCATCCTTGAGGCAACGGTTGCATACGATTGTCGTAGTTTTAGGAGGTTCAGTTTGTTTGCTTTGTGTCTTTAGTTGATTGTGTGCTCCCCGTAACTTAGCATAATTGACCGTGAGGTTAGTTATCATAAGTCTATATATTGTCTAATGCCTGTTGTGCCTTTTCTTTTAGTTTGGTGTCTTCAGTGGAGTTAATCATTAACTCTATTATTCCTTTGTTCGCGTAAAACGCCTTGGGAATGGTTGACGCATCGGCGATTTCAATGTCCACATCAGGTTCGTCGTCCTTAGTCCCGCCATTGTTGCCGATCAAGTTCGTGCTCTTGACTTTCTTTTTGTTCTTTATGTCACAGTCTGATTCCAAGGAAGATGTTTCTTTAGATCGCTTTTTAATGGTTTCAATTATGTCTTCAGTCTCCATGCTATCAACGGAGATCTCTGAATCTGAGTCAGATTCAGAGTCCGATGTAGTTGGGATCTTTTTCGGTGGTACTTCTTTGGTGATAATAGTCTCTTTTTTCGTTATTGCAGTTGTTTTCTTTGCCGTGTTGCCTGAGGTGCTTTCCCTGTCGGATCCATTGCTTGGAGTCGTTGCCGTAGGAGTAGCCTTGGTCGTCATTGTTTTCGGTCCGATTAATTTTGTTTTTGTTTTTGGTATAATAGTAGTATTCATTGTAAATCCCACGAGTACAGAAGTTCTAAAGTACAGGCAAGTGCAGAGCCTTCATACGCCGCCTATGAAATTGTTACTCAACGTGTTCCCCTGGACCCCATTGAGGGACCGTTCGTGACACATCACTCATGTGCCATTCATGCTCTCTGCACGGTACCCATGACACATTAGCCTTAGGTTTAGGTGGCCGAATTTGGTCGGGCCCTTCATAGAGAGCCTGTCCGCTATGATTGTATCTGCTAGGGAGCCGTGCCTCCCAGCTGGGGGAGCTGTGTCTCTCTACCGATATAGCCTCTAAAATCCGTAGGGCACTCAAGCCTCCCCACCACATCAAGGTATCAGCCTTTGGTTATAAGTAATAATTTAAAAATTGTTAATTGCTCGTCAACAATTTGATTTGCAACAAGATATTGTTGAATACAGTCGGATGGATGTAGAAATTTTAATAAGAGCATGCACTACTTATCGTAAAATTTTTGTAGCCTCCGGTCACGATTGTTTTGCAGGGTAAATAGGTAGGATGAAAATGTAGCTAAAATCGGATTCCGGGGCTTCATTTATAAATGTTTCAAGGTGAAAAAATGCAAAGTGCAAAGTCGTAGCTTATTGGCTTCTCAAAATATCGCGAAAATACATTTTTAATAATTCACGCTCATACTAGCATTAAATATTCAGTAAAAATATACACTTGATACTTATTTGGTGTCCGTCCGTGTAACTGTATGTGTATGTGAACAAGTGCAAACGCATAATGACACATTCAGCTTTTCCCAGGATCACGAACGTGGACGTAGTTGTATGTAGATCCCATTTAAAAAATTTTGTTTTTCGTGTATTTCATACTTCTATTTTTTTTTGTATTTTCATGAGGTTTAGTATCAACATGTGAAATGAATTAAATAAATAGAAATATAGCTTATCAATTTCCTAAATAGAAAATAAAGAAAACGCAACAGTCGCTTTTTAAGCCTATATCCGTACGAAGCATCTTTCAAGTTATTTATTTTTTACCAATCCAAAATGTTAAAAATTCTCTGTAAATCGACTCTCCAGTTTGTTCAGACTATAGTCCTAAACCGTCGTTATTCAAAAGCTGAACGCATTCTTTTATGTATTTTAGCAAAACATGTATTTTTAACGATTCACACATGTCTTCAAGGCTAGCAAACGCTTTCCGAAATTTAGAAAGATGTCTATCTAAATCAGGATCAACTAAATTTGGTGTAATGCAGCTATTAACAACATTATTCAGCTCTTTCCTCATATCAACAAAAGGCACAAATGTCAAGTTTCCTACAATACCAGAAATTGTTTGATCTAACAGTTTGTTTGCGTCTTGTACCAATGATTTGCGCGCGTTCGTTTCGAAAATTTCGCCCTGGGAATGCTCGAGAATAACATTAAATTTTTTTTGGCCAGATCTATGTCGCTTCCCGACACACACACACACACACACGCGCGCGCCCGCACGCACACACACGCACACACGCACGCACACACGCACGCACGCACTCACCCCCGCCGGAGACTTGCTGGTTCCTTTTAACAACAGCATTAAATATTACAAGTGACATTCTGTCAGGAAAGGCGCACGAGTTGGTAAGCTTCGAGTGCCTTGAAGAGAAACGCCAGCACCTTGTAGAATTTATCCAGGAAAAGAAAAATCTCCACAAAGAGCTCAAGAATATGGCCAGAGGCACACAGCGTGCCTTTAGCCATTACGCCAAGGCACGAGAAAGCTCGGGGGCTTCACAGGCGTGCATCACCTGCAAGGATGTAGCGAGCCAAACGTCGCCCCTGTTCCGCGTAGCCAGCGACAAAACGGGTCAGGGTAGAAGAAGAGGAACGCCCCGTACCATCACCACCAGCTGCAGAACAACGGCGGCAAGCCCAGTGGTCAAAAAAGGCGTAAAGAAGAAGGCGGAGCAGCAGCAACAACAATGGCAGCAGCAGCAGTAGCAGGGAAAGGATGTCGGCAAACGACACATGGGGAAGCCGGAATCAACAGCCGCCCTCCGACCCCTCCGCCCTGATGCCATCAAGATCAAGGCAACAGACGGTGGGCCATATGAGCAGCACCAGAACTGCGAACACTTGGGTGTGCACCCAAGACTTCCAAGCAGCGGCCGTGTCCGTCCTAATCATAAAAAAAAACACACATACACACACGCACGCACACACACACACGCACGCACATACGCACGCACGCACGTACGCACGCACGCACGCACGCACGCACGCACTCACGCATGCACGCACGCACGCAGTCACTCACGCACGCACTCGCGCACGCACGCACGCACACACACGAGAGCGGACATCAGGTGAGGGGTTGTCCAACAGACCAACAATGGCTAAGGTGCTCTAAATAAACCTCAATCACTGTGCGGTGGCCCAGAACCTGCTGTTTCAACTGGTCAAGGAGGAGAAGGCCGATATCGCCGTCATCAGCGAGGCTTACCGGGATCTTTGTAAACCGAGCTGGGTGAAGGATTCCACCAGAAAGGCGGCCATCTGGGTGTGTGGGAATCTCCACATATCCAATAAGATGTCCGACCCCCTGCCCAACTTCACCTGGGTGGATGTGGCTGGTATAAGACTATGCAGTTGCTACCTCCCTCCCAGTCTTACCATCGACGAGTTCCAAGGATCCCTGGAGGCCATCGTCGCCAGTGCAAGAACCGCCCGACTCCCATTAGTGACGTGCATGGGGGACGGAATGGGGTAGCGCGAAGACCAACCAGCGAGGATATGCCCTCATTGAGGCCTTCTCGTTACTGGAGTTGGAGATTGCTAACACGGCGGGAAAGCCGACCTATTCCAAGGCCGGCAGTCCTCCGTAGTAGACCTGACCTTCGTCGACTCAAAATTGATGGGGGAAGGGGTGGGGTGGAAAGTTAGCGACCGATACACGGGCAGTGACCATCAAGCCATGGTGTACCAACTCCAACTGACCAGCAGAGCAGCAGGAAAGGTGCAGAGCGCCAGCAAGGAGAGATGGACGCCGGCCGCCTTCGATGGGGAAATGTTCCTCTACAGCTTGGAACAGCCTGAGGTGGAGGGGACAGCAGAGGAGAGAGCCCGATGCCTCTCCCGAGCCATAACAGCGGCTTGCGATGCCTCTCTGGCCGTGAAGTCATATCCTCGCGGCCGACCCCCAGTTTACTGGTGGAACCAGGAAATCGCAGATATCCGTCGAGAGTGCCTTCGGGCTCGAAGGCTGCACCAGAGAGCAATTCATAAGCCCCGGTACCACCAACTGGCCGCGGACTATGAAAGAAAGAGAAAGAGGTTCAAGATTGCCATCAAGGCCGCGAAATGAAAGTGCTGGCAGGACTTTTGTGAGGAGGTGGACCGCGATCCCTGGGGGCGACCGTATAAAACGGTCATGAACAAGATCAAGCCCATGGGACCCAACGCTCTATCTTGTCCATCCTTCCTTGGTAAAGTCGTCGGCCATTTATTCACAGAACAGCGGGAACGGCCGATTGGCACTGGCCTGATGGCAATTGCTGGTGCAGCCGAGCTGCCAGATGTTACCGAAGCCGAAGTAAAGATGGCTGCTAAGAAGATCTCCACCCGTAAGGCCTCGAATGGACGGGGTACCTGGAATGGCAGTGAAGATCGCAGCGCTGAATGTACCAACCATCTTCACATTGACATTCAGTACTTGCCTGAAGGAAGCATGCTTCCCAGCGCAGTGGAAGGAACAGAGGTTGGTGCTGCTATCTAAGGGAATCAAACCCCCGGACGACCCATCCTCATTCCGACCGCTCTACATGCTTGACATCTCCGGGAAGCTATATGAGAGGGTTATTTGTGCCAGACTGGAAGCATCCATCGAAAATGCCGGAGGGCTTTCCGAAAACCAGTTCGGATACCGGAAGGGGCACGCAACTATCGATGCAATTGGCCGAGTGAAAGCAATAGCCACGGATGCCATCAGTGGCAGCCGAAACACCAGGTGCATGTGTGCCTTGGATATCCGGAACGCATTCAATTCGGCCAGGTGGGATTGCATCATGCAGGCACTCAAAGATCTGAAGGTGCCTCTCTACCTAAGAGAAGCCATCTCAAGCTACCTAACAGACCGAACCCGGTATTATGACACCGATGACGGCAAGCACTCCTACAACATCACGGGAGGCGTGCCACAGAGTTCGGTTCTGGGACCCTTGCTCTGGAACGTCTTATATGACGAACTGCTCAGGCAATCCCTTCCGGACGGGGTGTCCATGGTAGCTTTCGCAGACGACCTTGCACTAATCGTCGTCGCGAAGATCATTGACGAGGTGCAATTTAGCGGAGATGAAGCTATCGAGGTAGTAGCTAGGTGGTTGAGCAACTATGGGTTAGATCAGGCGGCTGAGAAGACGGAGGCGGTGCTCATCTCTCGAACAAAGAAAAGGGTATACGCCACCTTCACGGTGGAAGATACGCAGATCAGGACGGTGGACACTATTAGATATCTTGGAGTCACTCTAGATGCGCGGCTGTCGTTCAAACAACACCTGATGAACGCAGGCGCAAAGGCATCCAAAGTGGCTCGTACGCTCTCCTCAATCATGCCCAAATGGGAGGGCCGAAACAGCCGCGATGGTCCCTCCTTTCATCGGTAGTAAGCTCCGTTATTCTTTACGGGCACCGATCTGGGCTGATGTCATGAACATCCATAAGAGCTACGGAGCCACCTGTCAGCGGGCTTATAGAACAGCCGCCCTAAGAGTGGCCCGTGGATACCGTTCTATATCGGACATCGCTCTCTCGGTGGTCG
Source organism: Trichopria drosophilae (assembly GCA_030407085.1). NCBI lineage: Eukaryota > Metazoa > Arthropoda > Insecta > Hymenoptera > Diapriidae > Trichopria > Trichopria drosophilae. The sequence continues at coordinate 95,368,461 of CM059582.1, forward strand.
CGGGACTCCCTCCCATAGACCTTCTTGCTATGGAGAGGGCAGCAGTACACAGCGAAGGCAGGTGTATAAGGCAGGACATCGCCGACCAGGAGCCGAACCACGACAAATCGTCCATGAGGACCATAGAAGAGTGGCAAAAAAGATGGGATGCAGCGGATTCGGGGCGATGGACCCACTGCGTCATCCCAGATGTAGCAAAGTGGACGGGCAGACAACACGGATACACCACCTTTCATCTCATCCAGGTGCTCTCCGGGCACGGCTGCTATCGCAGCTACTCACATCGTTTTCTCATTTATCAAAGCACGCAGTGCACGGCATGCCCTGATGTCGACAAAGACGTGGCCCATGTCCTCTTCCGCTGCTCGAGATTTGCAGCGAAACGGGAACAATTCCGGATCTCGGGAGGAGGACCACTAACACCTGAGAGCATTGGGGAATGTCTGGTCGCCTCACAGGAGGGATGGGACGCGGTGGTAGGCTGAATGCCATCAGAACAGAAGAAGAAGGAAGAGGCAACAACATCGCCCAGACTTGAAAAGCCAAAACATCGGTGGAAAGCCTACTGAGGTATAGACTGGCCCCCCCCCACCCCGCCCCTCGAAGTAATGCTTTCCGGCGGTTTCCGAGGGGAATCACAGTATGAGCGGAGGTGGTTTTACACATTAACGATAACGCAAGTTTTTTTAGTTACATTTCGGTCTATTTTAAACTCCCAAGCTCGGAAATGTTGCTAAATATATTTAAATTGTTCAAGGAGCAGATCTACTATGATATTTTCCAATTTTGCGTAGCACGGGTATATGAACTTTGAAGACGAAGAAAGCTTTATTGGTAATATGTCGGCCTCTTTTAAACTTCCACGCTCGGGAATATTGCTAAATGTATTTTATTTATTCAAGGAAGATATCTAGTATGATATTTTCAAATTTGGAGCAGCAGGCAACCTTTCACTCAGATGATGACCAACATCTTTCGGATATATTGCGGCCTATTTTAAAATCTCACGCTCTGGAATGTTGCTAAATGTATTTTATTTATTCAAGGAAGATATCTACTATGATATTTTCCAATTTTGCGTAGCACGGGTACATGAATGTTGATGACGAAGGAAGGTTTTTTGGTTATATGTCGGCCTCTTTTAAACTCCCACGCTCGGGAATGTTGCTAAATCTATTTTATTTATTCAAGGAAGATATGTACTAGGATATTTTCCCATTCGGCGTAGCACGGGACCCTGCACTTTGATGACGAAGAAAGCTTTTTTGGTAATATGTCGGTCTCTTTTAAACTTCCACGCTCGGGAATATGGCTAAATGTATTTCATTTATTCAAGGAAGATATATAGTATGATATTTTCCAATTTGCCGCAGTACGCGACCCTGCACGCTGCACACGACCAAAATTTTTTGGATATATTGCGGCCTATTTTATTTTAGAGTCCCACGATCGCGAATGTTGCTAAAAGAATTTTATTTATTCAAGGATGATATCTACTATGATATTTTCCAATTCGGCGTAGCAAAGGACCCTGCACTTTGATGCCGACGAAGGTTTTTTTTGGATATATTTCGGCCTCTTTCAAACTCCCATGCTCGGGAATGTTGCTAAATGTACTTCATTTACTCAAGGATGATATATACCATGATATTTTCCAATTCGGCGAAGCACGGGACCCAGCACGTTGATGAAGACGAATGTTTTTTGGTTACATTTCGGCCTCTTTCAAACTCCCATGCTCGGTAACGCTGCTAAATGTAATTAAACTGTTCAAGAAAGATATCTACAATGATATTTTCCAATTTCGCGTAGCACAGGACCCTACACGTTAACGACGACGAAGGGTTTTTTGATTATATTTCGGCCTATTTTAAACTCCCACGCTCGGAAATTTTGCTAAATATATTTTATTTATTCAAGGCAGATATCTACTATGATATTTTCCAATTCGGCGTAGCACGGGACCCTGCACTTTGATGACGACGAATGTTTCTTGGTTATATTTCGGCCTCTTTCAAACTCTTATGCTGGCGAATATTGCTAAATGTATTTTATTTATTCAAGGATGATATCTACTATGGTATTTTCCAATTCTGCGTAGCACGGGACCCTGGACGTTGATGGCGACGAAAATTTGTTTGGATATATTTCTGCCTATTTCAAATTCCCACGCTAGGGTATGTTGCTAAATGTTTTTTATTTATTCAAGGAAGATATCTACTATGATATTTTCCAATTTGGCGCAGCACGCGACCCTGCACGTTGATGACGACCAACATTTTTTTGATGTATTGCAGCCTATTTCAAACTCCAATGCTCGGGAATGTTGCTGAATGTATTTTATTTATTCATGGAAGATATCTACTATGATATTTTTCAATTCGGCGTAGCACGGGACCCTGCACTTTGATGACGACGAATGTTCTTTGGTTATATTTCGGCCTCTTTCAAACTCCCATGCTCGGAAATTTTGCTAAATATATTTTATTTATTCAAGGCAGATATCTACTATGATATTTTCCAATTCGGCGTAGAACGAGACCCTGCACGTTGATGACGGCGAATGTTTTTTGATTATATTTCGGCCTCTTTCAAACTCCCATGCTCGGGAATGCTGGTAAATATAATTAAATTGTTCAAGAAAGTTATCTACTATGATATTTTCCAATTTGGCGTAGCACAGGACCCTACACGATAACGACGACGAAAGTTTTTTTGGTTATATTTCGGCCTATTTTAAACTCCCACGCTCGGAAATTTTGCTAAATATATTTTATTTATTCAAGGAAGATATCTACTATGATATTTTCCAATTTGGCGTAGCACAGGACCCTACACGTTAACGACGAAGAAAGCTTTTTTTGTAATATTTCGGCCTATTTTAAACTCCCACGCTCGGAAATTTTGCTAAATATATTTTATTTATTCAAGGCAGATATCTACTATGATATTTTCCAATTCGGCGTAGCACGGGACCCTGGACTTTGATGGCGACGAATGTTTTTTGTTCATATTTCGGCCTCTTTTAAACTCCCGTGCTCGGGAATGTTGCTAAATCTATTTTATTTATTCAAGGAAGATATATACTATCATATTTTCCAATTTGTCGTAGCATTGGGCCCTGCACGTTGCGGAGGACAAAAGTGTTTCATTGTATTTCGGCCTATTTTAAACTCCCACGCTCGGGAATGTTACTAAATGTATTTAAATTCTTGAAGAAAGATATCTTCTGTGATGTTTTCCAATTTGGCGTAGCGCCGCAGGACCCTGCACGTTAAAGATGACGAAAGCTTTTTTTGTTAGATTTCGGCCTATTTTAAACTCCCACGCTCGGGAATGTTGCTAAATGTATTTAAATTGTTCAAGCAAGATATCTACTATGATATTTTCCAATTTAGCGTAGCACTGAACCCTGCACGCTGATGACGACCAACATTTTTTGGATATATTGCGGCCTATTTTAGGATCCCACGCTCGGGAATGTTTGCTAAATGTATTTTATTTCTTCAAGGAAGATATCTACTGTAACGAGATTCGTCACAGATCTCACCCCCACCTCCCGTAAATTCCCAGTTTCCGTGAAAAGGAACAGTGGACTACGACTAAGCCGCGCAGTGGCAAGTCGGCAGGATACGCAGACATCCTGAATCGCCGCAGATCGTAGGACGTCAGAAACCGAATCGCTTCCCCTACTCAAAAAGATACATCCTCTCCTCTCACCTCCCACTACCGGTCCGTCAACTGCAATTGCAGCTGTTGAACGGCAAGTTCCAATTCTCGAAAAAGCGTCCGCTCGTGTGAGAACTATTCGCTCACACCTTCGATTCGCGAGCCTCTACCCCCTTTTGCCCCTCACATACCACCAAGCTAAGGAATCGGTGCTCCAACGATCGTCGCCTCGACGCACGAGACCCCGTTCCCATTTCTCTTCCCCTCCATGGCGACTGCTCCGCTAGCCGTTCGCCTCGGTCGTGCATGCATCCATCGCACGTTCTCGACGCACGAGCCCTTTCCCCCCCGCTGGATTTTTCCATGCGGCATCTTCGCCATGACGTTTGTCGCAACCGCGACACGCAAGGAACCTATGTTCTCTTCCGGTTCCCCACCCCGGTTACGCACTCGCCAGCCGTCCCAAGTCGTTCGAACGACAATCGGACGCTCCATGCAACGCGTCCGCGCGCCGAAGCCCCTTCTTTTGCTCGCCTGTAATTCGCAGGCCCCTCTCTCTTTCGGACTCAAGCAGCAGTCGCTGCGTCCGTCTTATTCTCTCCCCCTCTTTTCGTGCGTGCCTCCTTGCACGTACGGCAACTCTCGTTGCCTCCACCATTTCAGGTCCGAGTTGACAGTCGTTCCTCGGCACAACCCAACGGCAGACCTGATGCCGCATTCCCCATGTAACGCCGCCCCAAAACAGTCTTCATAAAAAAACGGAGAGACGATCTCCTGTCCGTCTCTTTCCAGGACACGGAAATTCCGCTGAAACGTACGCACCCCTCTCTGTGCTATGAGACGAAGTCTCTCTACTTCCCCTTCCACACCGCCGTCACACACCTATCCTATCGAACTATAAATCGCTGTCCTTTTCCTTCTGCTTGCCCCTCACACTTTCTATTTCTTTTCCTCCCTTCCCCCCGACATTCTGCGATACGCACAAAGCGGCAACACCGTGCCCGCGGCACGCGCCTCGGAAATTCCGGCGCGAGCCCCGACACATTCGTGATCGGTACTACGACGCAACGAGTCGGATTTTGACGTGCGCGCCTATAACCGCAAACGAATTTAAAAGTGCGAATTAGTAACTTGGAAGTGGAAGCAACCGTCGGAAGGACTGCCGACCTCGAAGAGGACTGCCGACTTTGGGACCGCCAACCGCTATCAGTCCAACCACCCCGGACGAAGACTTCGCCGTCCCGAACCGACCATCACCGGCCCCGTGCGCCGGGTTTTCCGTGAGTACCGTTGCCCTTTTTTTGATTTTGTGCCCCCTCTCGTCCCGGTCATTTCATAAGAAATTTTCCTGTCGCCTGATTTCGGACCCTTTTGATTGTTTCAGCCGCCCTTGGCGCATTTATGTAATGTCCCCTTTTTCTTTCGTTGTGAGAAATACATAACTAGTCGAGTAATTTTGAGTTCGTTCACTTTTTTTATAACCTTTTTTCCTATTCGGAAAACAACTGTTATAAATGGCATCCCTGGTGGGAAAATCAAACTAGATTTCCCAAAAATTAAACTTTGAGAAATTTGTTATCGGGAAAATTCGCCGGTTAACGAGTAACGAGTATCGTTTCCGAGTTTGCTAGTTCGCGGTCGATCTTGTTCGCGTTCCCCCATTTTAGTTATAAGATTCTTTAGATTTAAGTATATGAGAATATTTGGAATTCGATATAATAAAATATATAATTTGTCTCCCTTTGTTCCCATCCTCTCCTTTCCATTTTCGTCATCCCCAGGTTGGAAAACGGAAAAGATAAAGGTCCGTTACAAAGAGTGACGGTTGACCTTGCGCGAACGGTGCGTTCGAAAGAGTTCAATTTTCGAAAGTATTGTTTTCGTTTCGGGAGAAGTTGTTGTTTTTTTTTGTGAAGGCCGAGTGTTGACGAGTCCTGTTTACACTCGGCGACCGCGAGTAAATAATTACTGGTTCGTTCGTTTTTTTTTTAAATTAACGATCATTACGGAAAGTAAACTCCCTCAAAGGTTGTTTACTTTCGAGTTTTGCTGTCCTTGTCCCTCCCAACGGCCCTTTGTTCAAACGAACAATTTCCAACCGTTACGGGGAGTACGTACGAGTCCGGCCTGTTTGGAAAAAAATAAAATAATACCATCTCCCCTGTCGTCCCCGAAAAATTTTAGTTATCCAATAACCCTAATAATATTGAAAAGTAATTAGTTTTTTTTTCAAAATTTAACTTCCGACTTTTCAAATTCTAATTTAAATTCATAAAATTTTTTTTGTGTAATCTGATTAGATTTTTCACATTTCTTAATTTTCTCTCAGTTACGTTGTAAATTTTCATCGCATTACGACTATAAACTTCCCATTTTCTTTTTTTTTGACGAGCGGCAGTTGCGTGCACGATACACGTGCCATATAGTTTCTCCCCTTCTCTTATGATTTATGATTATGATTTATGATTATGATTTATGATTATGATTTATGATTATGATTTATGATTATGATTTATGATTATGATTTATGATTATGATTTATGATTATGATTTATGATTATGATTTATGATTATGATTTATGATTATGATTTATGATTATGATTTATGATTATGATTTATGATTATGATTTATGATTATGATTTATGATTATGATTTATGATTATGATTTATGATTATGATTTATGATTATGATTTATGATTATGATTTATGATTATGATTTATGATTATGATTTATGATTATGATTTATGATTATGATATATGATTATGATTTATGATTATGATTTATGATTATGATTTATGATTATGATTTATGATTATGATTTATGATTATGATTTATGATTATGATTTATGATTATGATTTATGATTATGATTTATGATTATGATTTATGATTATGATTTATGATTATGATTTATGATGTGTGATCATCTATATTAACCCCATTTATTTTCCGTAAAGTTACAGGTGACAGTGCGGTAACGCGTTAAACTTCGAGTTTAGTAACTTTCGCGAACGGGAGTGATTTTCGCATTGCCGCCGGTTTGGGGAATTTCTGGGTTTCCCTCCGCCGTCATCCGATCTTCCACTTGGAAATTATTAAAAGTTTCTTTTTGATATATAATTTTGAAGTTTTCCGAACCGTCGCCGCTGCACCGGTACGTGACCGGGAAAATTTTGTGAATTGGTGATTTTTTTTTGCGTTATCCCTCCCGCCCACTTCGAGATGGCATCCCCCTCTCGCGTTACTGGCTCGATGCCGATAGTGCCCACGCTCGTAATCACGACGTTCACGGAGAATTCTCCGATTACGACGACGTCGCAGTCCCTTGGGTCAACGGCAACGCGTGTCTCCCCGTCGAGCGCAACCACCCTTCGTGCCGCCACTCCCGCGCAATACGCAGCGGTTCGCGCGGAGATTGACAGGATCGTCGATCTCCGTGAGTTGATCGGGCGTTGCGATCGCGCAGAAATCCAAATTTCCGGGTCAACCGATGTCCTCCGCGATCGCCTAACACGATGCACCGTGCGTCAACGGTTCCCCGAGACCAACGTCGAGTGGGATCCTGCCGAGGACGAACGAGGCGACCAACCCCCCTACACCCTTACCAAAGCCGTAAATTGCCCAATCATAGGGGACGTATTGACCGGGTCGTTCAATGCAACGTACCCCGGCTACGTAATTCCCCAACCGGGGGAGGCATCGCGTCAAAGACCCGGAGTCTTTCAGAGTTTGACCGCCGGATTACCTTCGGATCGTTCTCGCGCATTTTACCGTGATCCGATATCTTTCGCGGAAGGTAGTTTCGATGCCCCGGAAAGGCAAATGCATATCCCAACGAACCATCGGGATCCGTCACCGACCCCCCACCCGTTCAATCAGGTGGACCCCCCACACGAGTCGCCCCTCACTGATAACACGCGTAACGGACCTGGCGTAAGCCGCGATGCTCCGCCTCGGTCATGCGTCGCGCACGACGCTCTCTCTTTTGCTGGAGCGGAAATTACCGAATTTCCCGTCCCGAGTCGCGGAACGCACCCGATGACGAGTTACGTCATCAGCTTGGCACGCGCGGGCAAGACGTCTTACCTCCCTCTTATCACGGGGGTACTGCGTACGCACAGTCTACCAGCCCCTTCCACCATCCTTCTAATCCTACCGACATCCACGCATCCTGCCCCCACCCACCTCAGAACCCTGCCGTCAACCGGCATGATTACTTGGAGCCGCGTGCTCCGCGTCAAAACTCCTTCCGTCGCACAGCTGTCACTAATTCCAGCGTGCATTTCCCAGTAGACTTGACTTATAGTCTATCCCCATCACAGCCGCCCTATAATAGCACCCGTGTCGGGTGAACGTATGGAACAATGTATCCGAGAACTTTTCCTCCACCTATCCCAGTATGTCGCAGACCACTGTTCGATGGGGAAAATCTGCCATCGAACACTGAAAAACGCATGGTCCTCGATTCGCAGGCGAGGATAGCGAGGACGCGGAGGACTTCCTCACGAAATTGGTGGAGTACGGCTCAAGCCGAGATTTGCCAGAGGAGGATCTCCTTCGCGCCGCAATAGTCGCGCCTGGAACGCAATAGTTGGGATTCGTATCCCGGGTTCGTACGCTACTTCCGGGAGGCGATCATCCAACGCAATTCGGAAGCGAGCGTTAAAAAAGGATAGCGCTACGCAGTCAAGGTCCCGATGAACCAGTGCGAGAGTATCTCGTGGCGTTACGCAGCCTCTTCAACTTATTGAGTTTTCCCCCTCCCTTCGAGGAGCAGTTGGACATTTGCGTCCAAAACCTACGCCTCGGTCTTGCGAAACATATAGAGCGCGATTCCGTGTACGGGTTTTCCGATCTGTTGCGTATAGGTCGGCAACTAGAAAACGTCGCCGTCCACGAGATGGCCTACCGTCCCCCACCCTCGGCCGCGCAGTCTGCGTTCCCCGCATTCGCGTACTCCCCGAAAACGAGAGAAGCGAAGAAGAAGTTGGCTGCGGCCGCGCCGCGAGGAAGGCAACGCGTGCCGATTCCCCTCCGGCCGCCACGCTGCCGTCGGGCACGATTTCTCCGACGTGCGCCGATCTCGCCGAGGCTTCGCGTCCAGTGCCAAAGGCACAGTCCCCTCTATCACGCGATCGAACCCAGGCAGTCTCGCCGTCCCCTCTCGCGCTGCGAATTCCGCCTCTGCTGAAAGCCGTCCCCCGCGTCCTCCCGCAAGTAGCGCAGAAATCGAACCCGATTAGCGCTACTGTCCGCTGCTACAACTGCAAGCAGGTCGGACATGTGTACCGGGAATGCACTCAGCCGATAGGGTATTTTTGTCGCGTTTGCGGGTACCCCGGCTGGAACAGTAATAACTGCCCCGTCTGCGCGCGAAAGCGGTCGGGAAACTACTAGAGGGGGGAACAGAATTCCCCAAGTCCCCCCTAGCTAATCCATCAAGACTCTCCGCCTTCCGTAACCTGCAAGATGGGCGATCTAGCACGCGTAGATTCCCCACTATACCAAGCCGACCCGCGTCGTTGTGTCCTCCCTCCCCCTTGCGTCGACACGCACCGTCGCGTTTACGTGCTGCGTTTGCCGAGACGTACGCGCCGGTGGAAGAAGCCGAAGCGGATCTCTCCTTAATGGAAGTCGATCCACGGCTATTTATTCGGCTCGGTATCAATGGAAAATCCATTAGAGCCCTTATCGATACGGGAGCCTCGAGGTCATACCTCGGTCTCTCGTGTGAAAAATTAGTAACAAGAATGGGTCGCGAACGGAGCCCTCGTCCCCCTCGCCGGTGTAGTAAAGCTGTCCCTAACTCTCGAAGAGCAAACGCACGATTGCGAGTTTCGAGTGGGACCGATCAGCTACCCCTGTGTCCTCGGAATGGACTTCCTACATGCATTCGGGATAAAATTGGATACGGCCAACGGAACCTGGAGCAGCCGTAACGGAGCCTACCGGGAATTAGACGAGAATTTCGTCTCGATCGAAGCACAGACTGCGTTCGACTGTGCTGGTCTAGCCGCCCCCTCCCGTGACGCCATGCCCCGTTTACGTCGTTTTCTTGCGCGTTTCTACCCCTCGGGAGCTCCACCAACCCTTGGTATGTCCCGTTTGACCCAGCATCACATTGATGTGCAAGGTCATCCCCCAATACGCCAAAAATCCCGTATGCTATCGCCCACCATGCTCAAGGTAGCACAGGAGGCCGTCGACGAAATGCTTCGCGATAGTGTCATTGAGCGAGCCGAGAGTCCATGGATGAGCAACCCCGTGATTGTCCGGAAGTCGAACGGCACTTTCCGTTTATGCGTTGACTTCCGGGACGTGAATAAAATCACACGTAAAGACGCGTACCCCCTCCCCTCCATGGACCGGATACTAGCGAGTCTGAGTCGGGCTCGTTACATAACGACCCTCGACCTCAGTCAAGCCTATTTTCAGGTGCCGGTAGCCCCTAATAGCCGGCCCATTACCGCGTTTGCAGTCCGAGGCCGCGTGTTATTTCAATTCCGCCGTACGCCCTTCGGACACACTAATGCCCCTGCCACCTTTCAGAGGTTAGTGGACCGCCTCATTGATCCGGCGTGGGAACCTCACATGTTCGCCTATCTAGACGATATTATTATCGCTACGGATAATGAGGAAGACTACTTCCGGTATCTTGAGCTCGTGTTGTCCAGTCTCAAGAAAGCCGGGTTAGAATTAAATCCGGAAAAGAGCGAGTTTTTCCGAAGTGAGGTTAAGTACCTTGGGTTCGTACTTAACCAGAACGGGTTGAAAACCGATCCCGAGAAGATCGCTCCCATCCTGACGTTTCCACCCCCCATCAATCTGAAACAGCTACGACGCTTTTTGGGAATGGTGGGGTGGTATTCTCGCTTCCTCCCGGACTTTTCTCGAGATCGCGTCCCCCTCACTAAACTCTTGACGACAGGAACTCCGTGGTCCTGGACAGATGACCAACAGGAGGCCTTTGAGTCGCTAAGAAACTCGCTGACCCGTACCCCCGTTTTAGCCCGCCCCGATTTTAATCGTCCATTTAAGATCCAGACGGATGCGAGTGACTTCGCAATCGGCGCCGTGCTTACTCAAGAACTCGACGGCGGTGAACATCCGATTAGCTTCGCTAGTCGGGTGCTCATCAAAGCCGAGCGGAAGTAAACGGTGACCGAGAAGGAGTGTCTCGCCGTCCTCTGGGCAGTGAGAAAGTATCGGCCCTACGTTGAGGGTGCGGCGTTTACAGTCATCACAGATCATAGCAGTCTGCAATGGCTTCGTAATTTGCGCGACCCCCATGGTCAATTAGCCAGATGGTCACTCGCGATGCAGACCTACAATATGACCATACAACATCGTAAGGGCGCCCTCAACGTGGTCCCTGATGCTCTCTCCCGAATGTACGAGAGCTGCGACGAGGCGCTCTGTGCAATCGGAAATTCCGAAGATACCTGGTATCTTCGGAAAATGACAAATGTACGGGAATTCCCCGAGAAGTATCCCGATTGGCGGATCGAAGACGATCGCCTATATTATCGCAGGCCTCACCCCGTCATAGAATCTGCCGTCCGTGACCTTGACGCTTGGAAACTTGTCCTCCCTCCCGAACCACGTTTTCGTACGCTCAGTGACGCACATAATTGCCCCCAAGCCGCACATTTAGGAGTGGATAAGACGTATCATCGTCTTATCCAAGATTTCTATTGGCCAGGCATACTCCAAGACGTCGCCCAGTACGTTGCCCGCTGTCCCGACTGTCAACGGCAAAAAGTATCCCAGCAGGCCCCTGCCGGCATAATGAGGGAACGAACGACCGAAGGACCGTGGGTCACCGTCAGTTCGGACATTATGGGTCCCTTTCCCACGAGCAAAAAGCAGAACCACTTCATTGTCGTCTTTCAGGACATGTTCACGAAGTACATCGAAGTGAAACCCCTTCGGTTCGCGTTTGACAACTTGTTCATAAACCGGTCGGGGTGCCCGAAGTACTTCGTGACCGATAACGCCAAGCAGTACGTCAATTCGTACATCGCTTCGCACTTGAAACAACTAGATATCTCGCATAACCCCGTCCCTCCCTACCACGCACAAGCAAACCCAGTCGAGCGTGTGAATCGTACACTTAAGACGATGATGAGCACCTTTGTCTCTCACGATCATCGCGATTGGGATGTGCATCTCCCAGAACTTACGTTCGCAATAAATTCAGCTGTGCAGTCGTCTACAGAGATGACGCCAGCATTCTTGAATTTCGCCCGGAATCCCGCCCCTACCCGTAATTTACGGAACGATCTCCCCCCTTCACCCCTCACGCTCCCGAAGGATACTTCATTCTGGCGCGATCGTATGAAGCGCCTCCCACTCATTCACGATTGGGTACGCCGAAACCTGGAACGTGCATCGGCACGCCAGGCCGCGTATTACAATACCACCCACCGCGACGTCGGTTACCAAGTCGGTGACCTCGTCATGCGACGAATCCGCTTCTTATCGTCCGGTGCCCGGAACTTCGCTGCGAAGCTGGCCCCAAAATTTAGCGGGCCCCATCGCATAGTAATAGTCGTATCCCCCGTCGTCTACGAAATCGAAGACCCAGAGAGTCGTCGAAACCCGCGTGCCCACGTAAAGGACTTGAAAAAATATTGCGCCCCTGAGCCGGATCCAGTCATCGCCGCCCCGTTCGGTTCAGCGAACGAAATCAAAAATGATCTTCGAGAGCGGAACGCCCCCCCTACGCCGCCGTCCCGCTCAGTACCGTGTGAGTCGCACGATCGCGATATTCCCAACATACCCCGAAAACGAGGCCGGCCGACGAAGGCCATGCCGCCCGTTAGTGAGGCGATTCGACAATACGCGGCCGACCAAAATTACCCGAGCGAGCCAGAAGCGATACCGGGGGTAACGAGACGTCGGGGACGTCCGCGGAAACATTCGGGAGTAATCGTACCACGATCTCCGGCCCCGCTCGTCACGTGACGCCCGGGATTGCGACCGCGATAAAACGAACACCGCACTGACACCCGTAGTCGGAATGCACGAAGAGTTCAATTCCGACCACGCTACCGCCCAGTGGTAAAAAGATCTATCCCCCCCCCCCCCCCCGTTTGGATTGCAAGGATTGCAAGAAAAAAGTGTTTAGAGTTTGCGGTCCCTTTTTGCTGCAGGCCTGAAAGAAGTATAAAGAGAAGTAAGAGATACGACGAAGACGACCGGTCCGGAAGACGTCATGGAGGCCGGTGGAGTGTACGCTGCACCTCCCCGGCATGGAGTGTCCCGAGGCGGACTTTAGATTCGCCCTCCCGGTCGACCCCCCTTCCTTGGCAATCCCATTGATCGATTGCCAGGAGGCGTTCCCTCCCCTGGCTGCCCCAGAAAACAACCGCCCCCCTCCCCGCCCGCATATCGTCTACGCGCGACCGACCGCGGAAAAACCGGTACCCCCGTGCCCCTCCGGCCTTCGGCCGATCCCGAGAGAGAGAGCCGAGGGAGTACCACGGTCAAGCTCGCCCACGAGACCCACTCTGCGCCGTCCTCTCGGCAGAGGTTCGCCGCGACCGGATGCGATCCAATGGATCGAGCGGCTGCGAGCGCGCCGGGCGACAAGCACTACCGTATGTGCACTGGAAGAAGCGCGGAAGCCTCCGCAGACCACCCGCAGCCGTCCCCTACCAAAACCCACTCCCATCCCATCCCTATTATCCCTCTCCCTCTCCCCTGAATTCCTCGCACGAATGCGAATTCCCCCTCTTATGTCCCTTTCCGTCACCCCTCCTCCCACCGCGGACGCTCACGCGACACCATCGTCCCCTCAGCTCGAGCGACGTAACCGTAGCCCCCAGAGGGTGTCCCCGGCAGAACGGCGCTGCTGGGACTGCGGACGCCGGGGTCACCCCTCTCAACAGTGCCGTCGTCGGCTGAAGTGGTCAAAAGAGCTGGTGAACCCGCTCTCCACCGACCCGTAGAGGAAACCACCCATCCTCTCCCCCCTCTTTTTACTCCCCTTCTAAATTTATGGTCGCTATTGTTAAGTTTTTTTTTGTACAAAGATGTGCTGCCCCCCTAATTTGGAAAACCCACTTTATTTTTATAATTTTTTTTTTACGAGTCACGTACCCCCCGTAAGTTGTACCCCTTGCACCTAGACCTTTATTTTACTAATTTTTTTTGTTGTTCGTAGAGTACTCCCTCCCTTACCCCTTTGCTGGCCTGTTAAGCCGGCCCCATAGAATCCTCCCTCCCGACTCCCCCCCCCCCCCCCCCCCGCCGGAGATAAATCAATTGACGATCCGCAATCGCGAAAACGATCCGGAATTCCAACCATCCTTTTTTTGTCACCCTTTTCCTACTTTCGTGAAACACAGACTCGGAAAACTGCTCGAATGGGAAAACTCGGATCCTAGCGTGCGTGATCCGTCAAGAAGTGTATTTGCGTCCTTAAAAAGGTACCGTAAGGATCACATGACCCTATAATTGGTGTCAACACACAGTGATCAACGAACTATGAAAGAAAAAAACTTTAAGTGTCGTCAACAACAGGGGGATACCTGTCGTTTAGAATAAATATAACAATGTATCTTTGCGATCCACGTCTTTGTACGATCGTTTATGATAATCTGTGACTAATGTTTTATACGTTCTTTTGTGATCGTTTGCGATATATCTTTATGCGATTTTTCTTAAGCGATCTTTCTCTGCGATTTTCTATGCGATTTTAGTAAGCGAAATAATGACTCATCGTACCCAAGAGGTACTCGAGTCAGGCCCGGGGGTTTGTAACGAGATTCGTCACAGATCTCACCCCCACCTCCCGTAAATTCCCAGTTTCCGAGAAAAGGAACAGTGGACTACGACTAAGCCGCGCAGTGGCAAGTCGGCAGGATACGCAGACATCCTGAATCGCCGCAGATCGTAGGACGTCAGAAACCGAATCATTTCCCCTACTCAAAAAGATACATCCTCTCCTCTCACCTCCCACTACCGGTCCGTCAACTGCAATTGCAGCTGTTGAACGGCAAGTTCCAATTCTCGAAGAAGCGTCCGCTCGTGTGAGAACTATTCGCTCACACCTTCGATGCGCGAGCCTCTTCCCCCCTTTTGCCCCTCACATACCACCAAGCTAAGGAATCGGTGCTCCAACGATCGTCGCCTCGACGCACGAGAGCCCGTTCCCATTTCTCATCCCCACCATGGCGACTGTTCCGCTAGCCGTTCGCCTCGGTCGTGCATGCATCCATCGCACGTTCTCGACGCACGAGCCTTTCCCCTCCGCTGGATTTTTCCATGCGGCATCTTCGCCGCGACGTTCATCGCAACCGCGACACGCAAGGAACCGATGTTCTCTTCCGGTTCCCCACCCCGGTTACGCACTCGCCAGCCGTCCCAAGTCGTTCGAACGACAATCGGACGCTCCATGCAACGCGCCCGCGCACCGATGCCCCTTCTTTTGCTCACCTGTAATTCGCAGGCCCCTCTCTCTGTCGGACTCATGCAGCAGTCGCTGCGTCCGTCTTATTCTCTCCCCCTCTTTTCGTGCGTGCCTCCTTGCACGTACGGCAACATTCGTTGCCTTCACCATTTCAGGTCCGAGTTGACATTCGTTCCTCGGCACAACCCAACGGCAGACCTGATGCCGCATTCCCCATGTAACGCCGCCCCAAAACAGTCTTCATAAAAAAACGGAGAGACGATCTCCTGTCCATCTCTTTCCAGGACACGGAAATTCCGCTGTCCCGCCCCACCCTGAGACGCCCAATATGCTGCATCTCTCTCACACAAGAGGAAACGTATGCACCCCTCTCTGTGCTATGAGACGAAGTCTCTCTGCTTAACCCCCGTCCACACCGCCGTCACACACCTATCCTATCGAACTGTAAATCGCTGTGCTTTTCCTTCTGCTTGCCCCTCACACTTTCTCTTTCTTTTCCTCCCTTCCCCCCGACGTTCTGCGATAGGCACAAAGCGGCAACACCGTGCCCGCGGCACGCGCCTCGGAAATTCCGGCGCGAGCCCCGACACTTTCGTGATCGGTACTACGACGCAACGAGTCGGATTCCGACGTGCGCGTCTATAACCGCAACCGAATTTAAAAGTGCGAATTAGTAACTCGGAAGTGGAAGCAACCGTCGGAAGGACTGCCGACTTTGGGACCGCCAACCGCTATCAGTCCAACCACCCCGGACGAAGACTTCGCCGTCCCAAACCGCCCATCACCGGCCCCGTGCGCCGGGTTTTGCGTGAGTACAGCTGCCCCTTTTTTTATTTTGTGCCCCCTCTCGTCCCGGTCATTTCATAAGAAATTTTCCTGTCGCGTGATTTCGGACCCTTTTTATTGTTTCAGCCGCCATTGGCGCATTTATGTAATGTCCCCTTTTTCTTTCGTTGTGAGAAATAAATAACTAGTCGAGTAAATTTGAGTTCGTTCACTTTTTTTATACCCTTTTTTCCTATTCGGAAAACAACAGTTATACTACTATGATATTATCCAATTGGATGTAGAACGGGATCCTGCACGTTGTTGGCGACGAATGTTTTTTGGTTATATTTCGGCCTCTTTCAAACTCCCATGCTCGGGAATGCAGCTTAATGTATTTTATTTAATCCGGAAAGATATCTACTATGATATTTTCCAATTCGGCGTAGCACGGGACCCTGGACGTTGATGGCGACGAAAATTAGTTTGGATATATTTCGGCCTCTTTCAAACTCCCATGCTCGGGAATGCTGCTTAATGTATTTTATTTAATCCGGAAAGATATCTACCATGGTATTTTCCAATTTGACGTAGCACGGGACCCTGCACGTTGATGGCGAAAAAATTTTTTTGGATATATTCCTGCCTATTTTAAACTCCCACGCTCGGGAATGTTGCTAAATGTATTTTATTTATTTAAAGATAATATCTCCCATGATATTTTTCAATTTGGCGTAGCACGGGACCCTGGACGTTGATGGCGACGAAAGTGTTTTGGTTGTATTTCGGCCTCTTTCAAATTCCTATGCTCGGGAATATTGCTAAATGTATTTCATTTATTCAAGGATGATATATACTATGATATTTTCCAATTCGGCGTAGCACGGGACCCTAGACGTTGATGGCGACGAAAATTTGTTTGGATATATTTCTGCCTATTTAAAATTCCCACGCTCGGGTATTTTGCTAAATGTTTTTTATTTATTCAAGGAAGATATCTACTATGATATTTTCCAATTTGGCGCAGCACGCGACCCTGCACGCTGATGACGACCAACATTTTTTGGATATATAGCAGCCTATTTCAAACTTCTATGCTCGGGAATGTTGCTGAATGTATTTTATTTATTCAAGGATGATATCTACTATGATATTTTTCAATTCGGCGTAGCACGGGACCCTGCACGTTGATGACGACGAATGTTTTTTGGTCA
Organism: Trichopria drosophilae; assembly: GCA_030407085.1. Lineage (NCBI taxonomy): Eukaryota > Metazoa > Arthropoda > Insecta > Hymenoptera > Diapriidae > Trichopria > Trichopria drosophilae. Next base: position 95,385,530 of record CM059582.1, read on the forward strand.
TACTTCGGCCTTTTTTAAACTCCCATGCTCGGTAATGTTGCTAAATGTATTTCATTTATTCAAGGATGATATATACTATGATATTTTCCAATTCGGCGTAGCACGGGACCGTGCACGTTGATGACGACGAATGTTTTTTGGTTATATTTCGGCCTCTTTCAAACTCCCATGCTCGGGAATGCTGCTAAATGTATTTAAATTGCTCAAGAAAGATATCTACTATAAAATTTTCCAATTTGGCGTAGCACAGGACCCTACACGTTAACGAGGACGAATGTTTTTTAGGTTATATTTCGGCCTATTTTAAACTCACACGCTCGGGAATATTGCTAAATGAATTTTATTATATCAAGAATGATATCTACTATGATATTTTCCAATTCGGCGTAGCAAGGGACCCTGCATTTTGATGACGATGAATGTTTTTTGGTCATATTTCGGCCTCTTTCAAACTCCCACGCTCGGGAATATTGCTAGTTGTTTTTTATTTATTCAAGGAAGATATCTACTATCATATTTTCCAATTCAGCGCAGCACGCGACCCTGCACGCTGATGACGACCAACATTTTTTGGATATATAGTGAGGGTTTATTTTATTTTAGGATCCCATGGTCGGGAATGTTGCTAAATGTATTTCATTTATTCAAGGAAGATATCTACTATGATATTTTCCAATTTGGAGCAGCAGGAAACCCTGCACGCAGACGATGGCCAATATTATTTGGATATATTGTGGCCTATTTTAGAATCCCACGCTCGGGAATGTTACCAATTATATTTAAATTGTTCAAGAAATATATCTACTATGATAGTTTTCAATTTGGAGTAGCACAGAACCCTACACGATAACGATGACGAAAGCGTTTTTGGTTATATTTCGGGTTATTTTAAACTCCCACGCTCGGGAATGTTGCTAAATGTATTTTATTTATTCAAGGCAGATATCTACTATGATATTTTCCAGTTCGGCGTAGCACGCGACCCTGCACTTTGATGACGGCGAATTTTTTTTTGGATATAATTCGGCCTCTTTCAAACTCCCATGCTCGGGAATGTTGCTGAATGTATTTTATTTATTCAAGGATGATATCTACTATGATATTTTCGAATTCGGCGTAGCACGGGACCCTGCACGTTGATGATGACGAATTTTTTTGGATATATTTCGGCCTATTTTAAACTCCTACGCTCGGAAATTTTGGTAAATATATTTTATTTATTCAAGGATGATATATACCATGATATTTTCCAATTCGGCGTAGCACGGGACCCTGCACGTTGATAACGACAAAATTTTTTTCTTATATATTTCTGCCTATTTTTAACTCCCACGCTCGGGAATGTTGCTAGTTGTTTTTTATTTATTCAAGGAAGATATCTACTATCATATTTTCCAATTCAGCGCAGCACGCGACCCTGCACGCTGATGACGACCAACAATTTTTGGATATATTGCAGCCTATTTTAGAATCCCACGCTCGGGAATTCTGCAAAATCTATTTTATTTAAACCGTAAAGACATCTACTATGATATATTCCAATTTGGCGCAGCACGGACCCTGGACGTTGATGGCGACGAAAATTTGTTTGAATATATTTCTGCCTATTTTAAACTCCCACGCTCGGGAATATTGCTAAATCTATTTTACTTATTCAAGGAAGATATATACTATGATATTTTCCAATTCGTCGTAGCACAGGACCCTGCACGTTGGTGACGACGAAAGTTTTTTGGTTATATTTCGGCCTCTTTCAAACTCCCAAGATTGGGAATGTTGCTAAATGTATTTTATTCAATCCGCTCAGATATCAACTATGATATTTTCCAATTTGGCATAGCACGGGACCCTGCACGTTGATGACGAGGAAAGTTTTTTCTGCCTATTTTAAACGCCCACGCTCGGGAATGTCGCTTAATGTTTTTTATTTATTCAAGGAAGATATCTACTATGATATTTTCCAATTTAGCGTAGCTCACGATCCAGCACGCTGATGACGACCAACATTTTTTTGTGACAAGGTGTCACCGATCGACCCCTTGGCAGATCCTTCACGGTGGATGCCGCGGTTCCCTCGCGTGTCGAGAGTGTCCCGGAGCTCAGGATCACCTTCCTCAATCCTTTTTTTTATGATCAGTTTTATTAAGTCGGATACTCGTCCGTCAGTCGCCGGTAAAGAGCATGAACGGCATTACCGTCACTTGCTCGGTTGCGCGTTCCGCCGGGAGCGTCACCACCTCGCGAGCACTCGAAACGCCCGAGCCCCTCTTTCCCCTGGCTGTCCCTCTCGGCAGCGCAGGAGGTATCACCCGATGGTAGGAGCCATCGTGGCCGGCGAGAAGGGACGCCGCCCCTCTCTGACGCGCCTGCATCGTTCCCCCCTTTTTCGTCGCTGCTCGCCTGCATCCTTCAGGCCCAGCATGCTAACTAAAAAACCGTCTCATATTCCCCTTCTTTCCCTCGTGGCTGGCGACCTTACGCGCCTCCACTCATTCGGCAGTAGCCGTCCAGCTCTTGCCACCGCAAAGCTGCATTCTAGCAGCGTGGCTATCTTCGATTGCGTCACAGAACGCCTCTCTCTCTCTCTCTCTCTCTCTATCGCAGCATGTAAGCCGCCCGAGACGAAGACGGAGGCGACTTCCCCGACACCGCGAGTAGGTGGGGAAAACCCCGTTCGGACCCCGCTCTCTAATTCCCCCGTATCACCCCCGGTGATTCTCCGCTCCTGGTCACTGGAGATGCGCGTACGGTTCCCGCGCTATCGGCTCCCACTTCTCACTTCGTTTTCGGACGCAATCGAGGAAGGACCCCAAATTAGTGTGTGCCAAATTTCACCAGAAATAAAACCAAACCCCGTGTGTTAGAGCCGCGTGTCATCCCGATTAGCCAGCGTAACACGAGAACATTGTTTTTTTGTTCGTTGGAGACCTCGTGGGAGTGTTAATCGACTTTCTGCCTATTTTTAACTCCCACGCTCGGGAAGTTTGCTAATTGTTTTTTATTTATTCAAGGAAGATATCTACTATGATATTTTCCAATTTGGCGTAGCACGGGACCCTGGACGTTGATGGCCACGAATGTTTTTTCGTTATGTTTCGGCCTCTTTCAAACTGCCATGCTCGGAAATGCTGCTAATTGTATTTTATTTACTCCGGAAAGATATCTACGATGATATTTTCCAATTTAGCGCAGCACGCGACACTGCACGCTGATGACGACCAACATTTTTTGGATATATTGCAGCCTATTTTAAACTCCCATGCTCGGGAATGTTGCTAAATCTATTTTATTTATTCAAGGAAGATTTATATAATCATATTTTCCAATTTGACGTAGCACTGAGCCCTGCACGTTGCTGACGACGAAAGTGTTTTATTGTATTTCGGCCTATTTTAAACTCACACGCTCGGAAATGTTACTAAATGTATTTAAATTGTTCAAGAAAGATATCTACTATGATATTTTCCAATTTGGCGTAGCGCAGGACCCTACACGTTAACGATCACGAAAGCCTTTTTTTGTTATATTTCCGCCTATTTTAAACTCCCACGCTCGGGAATGCTGCTATATGTATTTTACCTAATCCGGGAAGATATCTACTATGATATTTTCCAATTTGACGTAGTTACGGGACCCTGCACTTTGATGACGACGAATGTTTTTTTGGTTATATTTCGTCCTCTTTCAAACTCCTATGCTCGCGAATGTTGCTAAATGTATTTTATTTATTCAAGGAAGATATCTACTATGATATTTTCCAATTTGCCGTAGCATGGGACCTTGCACGTTGCTGATGACGAATGTTTATTGTTTATATTTCGGCCTATTTTAAACTCCCACGCTCGGGAATGTTGCTATATGTATTTTATTTATTCGGGGAAGATTTCTACAATGCTATTTTCCAATTTGACGTAGTTACGGGACCCTGCACTTTGATGACGACGAATGTTTTTTTGGTTATATTTCATCCTCTTTCAAACTCCTATGCTCGCGAATGTTGCTAAATGTATTTTATTTATTCAAGGAAGATATCTACTATGATATTTTCCAATTTGCCGTAGCATGGGACCTTGCACGTTGATGATGACGAACGTTTTTTGGTTATATTTCGGCCTATTTTAAACTATCACGCTCGGGAATGTTGCTAAATGTATTTTGTTTACTCGGGGAAGATATCTACTATGGTATTTTTCAATATGGCGTAGCACGGGACCTGCACATTGATGACGACCGACATTTTTCGGATATATTTTGGCCTATTTTCTTTTAGGGTCCCACGCTCGGGAATGCTGCTATATGTATTTTACCTAATCCGGGAAGATATCTACTATGATATTTTCCAATTTGGCGTAGCACGGGACTCTGGACGTTGATGGCGAGGAAAATTTGTTTGGACATATTTCGTCTTCTTTCAAACTCCTATGCTCGCGAATGTGCTAAATGTATTTTATTTATTCAAGGAAGATATCTACTATGGTATTTTTCAATATGGCGTAGCACGGGACCTGCACATTGATGACGACCAACATTTTTCGGATATATTTTGGCCTATTTTCTTTTAGGGTCCCACGCTCGGGAATTTTGCTAAATGTATTTTATTTATTCAAGGAAGATACCCACTATGATATTTTCCAATTCGACGTAGCACGAAATCTTGCACGTTGATGACGACGAAAATTTGTTTGGGTATATTTCTGCCTATTTTAAACGCCCACGCTCGGGAATGTTGCTAAATGTTTTTTATTTATTCAAGGAAGATATCTGCTATGATATTTTCCAATTTAGCGTAGCACACGATCATGCATGCTGATGACGACCAACATTTTTTGGATATATTGCAGCCTATTTTAGAATGCCACGCTCGGAAATGTTGCTAAGTGATTTTTATTTATTCAAGGAAGATATCTACTATGATATTTTCCAATTCGGCGTAGCACGGGACCCTGCACGTTGATGACGACGAAAGTTTTTTGGTTATATTTCGGCCTCTTTCAAATTCCCACGATGGGGAATGTTGCAAAATCTATTTTATTTAATCCGGAAAGATATCTACTATGATATTTTCCAATTTGGCGTAACACGGACCCTGCACGTTGAAGGCGACAAAATTTTTTCCGATATATTTCTGCCTATTTTTAACTCCCACGCTCGGGAATATTGCTAAATGTATTTTATTTATTCAAGGAAGATATCTGCTATGATATTTTTCAATTTGGCGCAGCACGCGACCCTGCACGCTGATGACGACCAACATTTTGTGGATATATTGCCGCCTATTTTAGAATCCCACGCTCGGGAATGTTACAAATATATTTAAATTGTTCAAGAAAGATATCTACTATGATATTTTCCAATTAGGCGTAGCGCAGGACCCTACACGTTAACGATGACGATAGCTTTTTTTGTTATATTTCGGCCTATTTTTAACTCCCACGCTTGGGAATGTAGCTAAATGTATTTTATTTATTCAAGGAAGATGTCTACTATGTTATATTCCAATTTGGCGTAGCACGGGACCCTGACGTTGATGACGACAAAAGTTTTATCGGTTATATTTCGGCCTCTGTCAAACTCCCACGGTCGGGAATGGTGCTAAATGTATTTTATTTATTCAAGGAAGATATCTACTATGATATTTTCCAACTTGGCGTAGCACGGTACCCTCACGTTAATAACGATGAAAGTTTTTTTGGTTATATTTCGGACTATTTTATACTCCCACGCTAGGGAACGTTGCTAAATATATTTAAATTGTTCACATCCTGCTGGAGGTCCCCCATAACACCACAATCTACGTATGCGGCTTTTGCTACCAGCGAGCCCCCCGCCGCCCGGTGTTAGGGTTCCCGGAGTGATGATCAATCATAATGACTACCAGCGGCACTTGAGTGAGAAATACCCAGATTGACAGTTTCTGCTGACCTTCAGATGCAGTGAGTGTGCCTTCACGCCGCCGCTGTACCTCCCAGGGAAAACCAGGGCGCGTGACTCCGCGTTCAAGGCGGTGTCGATCCACGTTAAGACGCGACACCCTTCCGTGCCGTTGGGTATTGGCCAGACAACCCCGGCCTCGTCGGGTAGACCCACCCGAGTTGCTCCCGATACTGCCCCGGATCTCCACGACGATACTGTCACTAACACCATCGGGAGCACTGGGCGGGCAGCTCGGAGGTACTCGAGGCATGCCAGTGCATCCGCTGCGGAGAATAACCCCGCGCTAGCTCCAATCAACCACAGAATGCCTACCGCGTAACGCCATCATGCTGTAGCAGACAAGCGTCCAGTATAAATGCGTTTCTTAGTCGCCAAGCGAGCTCGAATGTGGGCATCCCCGGCCTGGGTCCCGAAGGGATGGTGGAGCCGACAAAAAGAAGGTGCAGGACATGCGCTGTAACACTTGCGCGCCAAACAACATCTGCACTGCTGCCTACCGCGCGAGGCACCACAGCTGCGCGGACGCGGAGGGTTGTTAGCGTGCTTCTCCCGTCGGACCCGCTTCCGTCGATGCCGTTCTCGCTCGCTCCAGTTCTTTTGGTGGCCCCGATGAACTGGGGCGGACGGTAACGACATTCCAAAATAGTGACTACTATCCCTTAGCTGGTTCTATGCAGTTCCCCCGTCACGTTCACGAACGCAACGACGACGACAATGGCATGTGGCAGGCCCATCCCTGTTTTTATCACCTTCGCTGGATCAATTCCTCTAAACTTGCGCAATGCACCAACAATATGCCCGACATCGGGATCAAGGAAAAGGGGTTCAGATGGGTCCCCGCCCAATATAGCTAGAAAGAGGATGCGAGGCACCCCGGGCTAGGGACGACGCAAGAAAGTGCCACCTTCCCCCCGGGCTTTCTACCGGTCGGCGTGTATGATCCTATGGACGTCACCATCACGTCGAGGCCTGCCCGTGGCAAGACCTGTGCTGACGGTTCGCCGCTCCATAACATCAAGACAGGCGGTCATAAGGGATGTGGTGATCGCGACCTTAGAAGAACTGGTCAAAGACCTGCCTGGATGAATCTGACACCCTGGCAGAAGATTGATGCTGTGACGACGTTTCTATTATCACGGCTGAACTTCTTGCCTAGGAGAGCACACTTCGAGAAGGTTTTGCTTACAGAGGCCGACCGTGCTATTAATCGGGCGGCCAAAGGCTGGCTCAACCCACCCCAAAGAACCAGTGCGGAGGTGTTATTGCTTCCTCCCAATCAGTAGGGTACAGGATTGGTTCCACTTTCCGTTATGGCGGACCCATTGACCGTCGCGCATGCCTTTAAATTATTAACGACATCAGACTCGAGGGTCAGTGGGCTCGCCATAGACTCGCTAAGGGATTAGGTACGGCTGAAGATCAGCCGCGAGCCAGATAACGACACAATTGGTCCTCTCAGGCTTGTCTGAGGGAGTACTGAAGGGTCATACAAGCGGCCTTGCCTCGATGTGGAGCAATGTACGTTCCACCGCCAGGAGACAAGCGGAAGACCTGGGCTCTGCTGGAGGTGGAGCGACCAATAGGAATATTCTCAGGAGCATCGTGGGCTGAGGATTGACTGGGTCATCATCTGAACTACAAGGGAGACACTCCTTGCTAAACACAAGATCAAGGCCAGATCTTTGAAGTGTCGTCGCGCTGTGAGGTGTCTAACTACTTCCTTCGCGGTGGCAGGAATACCCGCTTCACGGAGTGGCGATTCATACATCCGCGCTGGCCTCAACATCCTTCCCTTTAATGGAGCTCGACGATGGTGAGAGGGCGATAGACGCTGTGGCCCCTGGCTGAGAACCTCTGGCGGAGGGGGTACGAGGTCACGGTAGACGCCTTGGTCGTCGGAGCCTTCGGTTCTTGGGACCTCGTCAACGAAAGAGTGATCGGCCACCTCAAAATCAATGCGAGATGCGGGGCGATGATGAGGCGGCTGATGGTTAGGGACACCATTCCATAGTGCCGAGACATCTATGTTGAACGTGTCTCGGGCATGCGCCCTTATAACATCGCAAGCCTTGGCGCACGGTCTATACCACCCGTAGTTGGCGGGTTGACGCAGTCATCCCCAGCAGAACCCAGCACATAATTGTATACTGCTTTCCTCTATTTTTTTCTGATTTTGTTTGCTTGTTGGTTTTTTTCTTGTTGTTTATCTTGTTTTGTAGCTCGTCGGCCGAGAAGCTACCTACTCTATTTATTTAATTGACAAACCGCACAGGCAAAATTAATATCAAAATTCTTTTGCCGGCGAAATATTTTTAACCTTGAAACGGGGGATGGACGGAGATTGCAACCTCCCCGGTTGACGAGGATTGCTGGCAGGACTTGGTCGTAATAACTCAAACCTCCCATCGATTCCGATATCATTTATTCTGTCAACGTGCAGAGGGAATTGCCCCCTGCGAAGTTTCCACGACCGACAAAACATCTAGAAGGACTCAGTCATGCAGTACGGCGATGGGCAAAGAGTCTGACTATCGTCTAGTCTCCCGATAGAGCACCGAAGCATGATATTCCTTCGACGCCCCACCTCAGGACCTGTTACCATTATTGCACGGACAGGATTTTTTTTTATTTACTCCCTTACCTAGTATTCATATGCCCACATAGCTGTTTCCTCCTAGGCAAACATTTGTTAATTGGTCCGCGTCCAACTCTAGTGATGGGTGGGTGGGCCAAAAGATGGTAATCAATACTTATCAGCTTGGAACTTTCAATGGTCAATAAATCAAAGCTCACGAATATAAGAGATTTTAGTCAATAGAAGTAGTTATTTTTCGGCAAAGTACAAGAAATTATTGGTCTCATTAACTGTCCTGATCGACTTCGGAGAAATTATGAGATGTTTGGCCAGATATTTAATAGATAAAGGAGGATCTTTAGATGCAGGTGCTCACCTTCATCACCGGAATCATCTTTTGTAAATAATTCTGTATATAATATTGTTCCTAATTTTATTTTTCATTCTATTTTCTTGACACTTTTTAAATTACATATCAAATTGAAATACAATGTATGAATTGTACGTTATTCAGCATCAACTGCAATTCAATATTATGAAGGCTGGTATGACAAATGGGATCAACCATCAAATTCATCATATTCCGGGAAGCGAAAGATCATGTTTAAAAATTCTATTGTTTAATTAAAAGGAAACTAAAGAACCCATTTAGAGATATTATTATAATTTACCATATGGTGATCCAAAAGTCCCGGAACAGCAAAATATCTCAGCAAGAGTGCATTTTCGAGGAAAATGTTTCAGACAAAAGTTTCAGGATTTTTCCCTGTCTATTTAATGGCGATATTGAATTTGACCTTGAACATGACCTTGAAGGTTATTTCAAGGTCAAGTTAATTTTTTTAAATGGGAACCCCTATTTTTTTTCATGGATTCTGAAAGAGCGAGAAATTCTACGTCCGAGTATGATATGATCGATTTTTCCGGCAAGGTCATTTCAAGGTGAAACTTAAAACTCCCGTAACGGCGAAATATCTCAGGGTGTGCATTTCTTTGGAAATTGTTTCAGACAAAAGTTTAAGGATTTTTCCAGGGATATTTAATGGTAGCACAGAATTTGACCTTGAACATGACCTTGAAGGTTATTTCAAGGTCAAGTTTGTTTTTTTTAATGGAAACTGCTATTTTTTTTCACGGATTCGGAGAGAGCACAAAATTTTACGTCCAAATATGCTATGGCCGTTTTTTTCGGCAATGTCATTTCAAGGCCAAACTTAAAACTCCCGGAACAGCGAATTAACTCAGCAAGAGGCACCATTGAATTTAACCTTGAAAATTACCTTGAGGCTTATTCTAAGCTCAAGACTATTTTTTTTTAATTGGAACCCCGTTTTATTTTCGTAATGTTTCCAGAGTTTCCAGAGTGCAATGCATTATCATTGTTCCCGGATAAAAATATACATTTTTTTTTACATCCGATACGTTTATAAATACCGTATGTATGGGTAACATTTTTACATTGTTTCCAATGCTACCGCCGGCTTTAGCATTACCCAAGATGTACCGCGTGGAGGTAGCACGGTCGGGTTTACACCTCTTCGGGGTGCTTTGTTCAGGTGGTTCCCCTCGCCGTCACCTGTGCGTGTGCGTGTGCGTGTGCGTGTGCGTGTGCGTGTGTGTGTGTGTGGGTGTCCCCAGACAGTTAAGGCAAGATGGGTATACTAAGATTTTGATGAAATTATAGCCGCGATCTCATCCCGTATTCGTTGTTTTACTTCCTCAATATTCACCGGTTTCGTTCGATACACTCTATCTTTGAGATAACCCCATAGAAAATAGTCAAGGGGCGTAAGATCCGGAGATCTTGGTGGCCATTCCATTACACCCCTTCGACCTATCCACCGTTCTGCGAATACATCACTCAAATAATTGCGAACATCTGTTGCATAATGGGGTGCTGCACCATCTTGCTGAAACCAAGTCTGATCGAAATCCTCGCCTACAATAACCTGAATAGCAGGGATGATGTCGTCCCTCAACATATCGTGGTATTTTTGACCAGTAAGGGTACCCTCGATGAAGAAGGGCCCAACTACCGCATTGTTTATAATACCTGCTCATACGTTTACTTTTTCAGGATATTGAGTAGAACGACTATCGACCATCCAATTAGGATTGGTTTCACTCCAATAAGACATGTTATGTCTATTGATTGCCCCATTTAAGAAGAATGTAGCTTCATCAGAAAATACGATGCGATTCAAGAAACCGGCATCAGCATCTATTCGATTCATCATTAATTCCGCAAACTGTAGGCGTCTATCAGGATCGTCTTCATTCAATTGTTGTACGTAAAATTTTGTGCTCTCTCCGAATCCGTGAAAAAAAAATAGCAGTTTCCATTAAAAAAAACAAACTTGACCTTGAAATAACCTTGAAGGTTATGTTCAAGGTCAAATTCTGTGCTACCATTAAATAGCCCGGGAAAAATCCTTAAACTTTTGTCTGAAACAATTTCCAAAGAAATGCACACCCTCTGAGATATTTCGCCGTCACGGGAGTTTTAAGTTTCACCTTGAAATGACCTTGCCGAAAAAAACGGCCACAGCATATTCGGACGTAAAATTTTGTGCTCTTTCCGAATCCGTGAAAAAAAATAGGGGTTCCCATTTAAAAAAATTAACTTGACCTTGAAATAACCTTCAAGGTCATGTTCAAGGTCAAATTCAATACCGCCATTAAATAGCCAGGGAAAAATCCTTAAACTTTTGTTTAAAATATTTTCCCCGAAAATGCACTCCCGCTGAGATATTTTGCTGTTCCGGGACTTTTGGATCACCCTGTATATTAGTTATATGGGCAAATCCACAGAACTTCTAACTTTTCTGTGATTCAGTGATATACGGAAATAAATATGTTTACTATTCAAATACATTTAATGTATATTGATATTTCGTTTTAAACACATTTAAATAATATATCTGGACGATATCGAGTCATTTAATAAACACAGACACTTGCTACAGACGTTTCCGAATTGAAAACCGAAAAATTTAACTTGTGATTCTTAGAAATTATTTAAAACTGTGCTATGCTACATCTATGCCATGCTCGATATTTTATTTCTCAAAGTACAAAATGTAGTTAAGTAAATACACTAAGTAATAGTCACAGTCTGATCAATGTGCTTGCTTGTGATAAAAAACTACGGGGATTTAAAACTGCGTGATAAGTTTTGTAGAAATATAAAATTAATTTAGATTATCTATTATAATTTTCATGCCATATTATTAATCGTTTTAGCTCAGAGTCCAATTTGTCACTAACGTAAATACGAACAAATCACGCTGTCACTCATCGATGTGCCCCTTTTAAAAATGATTCTATACAGGTTTAATCATTTTCATTTTAAACGTGATTATTTTCAAAATTTTCTTTTTTACTGCGGCACACTGAAAATTCCATACTTTATCAAAAAATTATGACAGCATCTTTATATTTTGCAAATTGGTGAGCATCCTCCCGGATGGTTTTACTTCAACGGATCTTCGTTATACGATTTTCAGAGGGTTTTAAATACATTTCAGTAATTGTATGCTGAATTTTTATAGGTTGATGATTACAAATCTGAATTTAGACATTTGAAATTCAATATGGCGGACGCAATATGACGGACAAAACTATCAAAATATAATCTAAAGTGGGCGAAAATCAAAGATCAGAGGTTTTTGCGGTCGCTGATTATGAATATGAAGGCAAAATTTTGAAATTCAAAATGGTGAATCCAATATAGCCGACAAACTTATCAAATACGACTTAAATTCGACACAATTTTTTTTCTTTTATAATAAGAAGTTATAAGAAAAAAATGATGTTTATCGGGTTCCTATGTATATTATACACAGTTACAATAAAAATAAAATCGTTAATTTATCAACATATTTGTTAACGACTGGTGGAAGGGCTTCAAATAAAATGCGCAATATGATCGGCCACAAAACTATTTAAAATTTATTTGCGATCAATCGGTGACGACCCGATCACGACGCGGACTTCCTAACCCGACGACGTCCCTAAACATACTGAAAAAAACCCGATCGTCAATTTTTCATACCTTAGTTTGACTTTTCAATTTCTCGAGCATTTCAATAGACTACAACTTTATTATTATATATCGATATTATACTTCGACCTACAAATAATTGTATCGAGATCGTCACCATTTAGAAGGACCTTTTACATAATTTACCTAACAGGCCTGCTTCATTTTGAGAGGTACCCCCATTCGGGTGTGCAATAGCGTCGGGAAAATCATCCTTGTGGGAAAAAACCTACGCCGGGTACTGCAGTCGATAAAACATCGATTCCGTCCGTAACAATATTATTATTATCATTATTATTACTATGAACATTTTCAATCGAATTTTTTAAATTTTTAATCTCGACAACTGATTCGTAATTGACGACTTCAAAAATCCCTGAGAACCTAGTTTCATTTAAATCAAGCAATTTTTCGTGTTTCGGTTCGCCATTTTAGACCGTCATTTTGAATTTAAAAAATCTGACAATAGACTCGCAGTTAGTGGCTTATAAACTCCATAGGAACCAAGTTTTATTTACATTAAACATTTTTCTTACTGTAATCCGCCCTATTGGGTCCACCATTTTGAATTTCGAAAATCTGTAAGCAGTGATCGCTAACATCCTCCACCAAAAGAAAAAAAAAAACAAATTTCATTAAAATCGAGTAATTTTTCACATTTTATCCGCCATTTTGTATTTGCACTCACGCCGCGTCATAAAAATTATGCACGCGCATGATTTTCACTTCAGAGCGATAGCCTGAATATACGGTTAAAAGGAAAAATTTGTGCCACAAAATAAATTCCAAAAATGTTTTAGTGCAAAAAATTAAAAGTTCCGTGGATTTGCCCATATAAACTTACATATTAGCGAGAAAAATAAGAAAAATTATGCCACTTTGTAGTTACGTCAATTGTGAATTTTCTCATAACACATAAATGTTGAAACAATTATAAATAGTTTTGAAGAAAAACTAGAAAAATAAACTACAAATTCAAGTGATCAAGTGAACGTCTGATGATTGATTGAACGCATACTGTATATACAAACTGTATTTATATACCCCATACAACAATGACGATACGTCAATGATTTGAAAATAACGTGCGTACTGCTCCAATCCTGTTTCTACGTGCACATGTACTTCTGGAAAAGGCAATCTGTAGTTTCAGCACATAACGTGAACCCTGAAATAAATAAGTAGTTCTTATAAAGAATCAGGTTTCTTTTATGAGAGAATAAAATAATTGGATTGGAAACTGATTCCTTATCTCGTAAGACTAAACCATTAAATATCGTGTGATGGATTCTCCGTTTTGAATTCAAGAAAGTGACCTACGGATTGAATGTTGGAAATGTTGAATGATTGAATGAACATTGAATGAAAACATAATGACAATGATTAAAATGTTTGAAAGCAAGCGACCGAAATGTCAAGTATCCAAAACACATGTTTGTCCTATAACCTATAAATTGTAAAGTAAAAAGTAAAATTGTAAATAGGTTGGCAAAGGTCGGCAGAGGGTACTGAGAAAATTAATTTAAGAAACTGTCCCTTACAATTACTAGTACAATTAAACATTTGTTGACTTTTCAAAGTCTTCATTGATTGCTTTTTTTATTGTACTTACCTATATCAAAACTTCAGTTTCTGTACTTTACTAACTATCACGCCATTGGGCAATCATGCAAAGCTCGATTCTCATTGTCTGAAAAAAGTCTGCACAAAAGACTCGCAGGGTAGTTAACCAATCGGCCGAGCAGTAGTGAATGAGAAGTTGTCGGTGCTTCTCGCACTCATACTATACACCGTATACCTTTCTCTCTCATGTCCCACATCCGATGAAGGAAAAAATTTTCGATCGCGAAATATTAATCCCATAAAATTGATAATTCATATCTCACGATCTACTTAACAGAATGCGATCGGACTAGACTTAAATTAAAGATAAAAAAAAATAAAAAATATTGGGCATAGCCTTGAATGAGGAATTCTTTGTAGAAGAGGCGTAAACGAAACATATGCGTTCTATGTTGTGACATTTGGACTATGTTTGCTGTAAAGGAGTAGTGGGCACCGTTATATATGTATAATGTTCCATAAATATATATTTATTAAGATGTTGCGTTGTTGGGCCCACATTTTCTAGAGCTTTTATCAAATATATTAAATCAATCGTAATTTTTTTACTCATATATCCGTTAAGGTAAAATAATTAATAGATAGATAGATAGATAGATTTATTACTCATATATAAGGAAGTATTTTCCTACAGAGAATGAGTTCCGAAAATCGTATACATAAATACATTGTAACACAGAGGTTACATTATAGATTGCATTGGTAGCTGTAGTACATAATCAAACGAAACGGGGTAAATAGCTATACAATAAATCGTACCAAAAAATCGGACACTGAAGTGTCTGAATAAGCTGACTTATAGTTAATTATCTAACATAAAATGTCTTCGCTCAAAGCACGTTTTCGCATAAAAGTACAATTGTTTCGCAGAGTGTACGTCGCTTCCACACAATAGATCGATAAATTTTTCCTCAATAGCTAGTGACTCCGATCGGACTCTAGAAAAAAAGTATCATGCACAAATTTGATAGTTGGACATTCTAGAAGAATATGCTTTAGGTCATCTAGTGAATTCGAATTACACAATGAGCAGATAACCGTCGGATCGTAAGTATATCTGCAGTTTCTAATTAATATCGAGCGAGAGTATATGGTGGCAAGGCGAATCTGAAGCTTGATTTTCAGACAGTCCAGGGACAAGCGCTTAGGGTACAAAGTGAAAATAGAGTCAGTATAAAGACGATAAATAGGCATTTGGGCAGAATTTGAAGTAAAATAGCTGGCGAGATCTTTGTTTCTGCACACTTCAGCGAATTTAGCTACGATGGATGGTCTTAAACGTTCCCAGAAGTCTGCATTTAAATTCTCCCAAAGGTCCGTTGCCCCAAGAGTGTCAGAAATCGTCTTTAGGTCCACAACCCAGTTTGCAGAATTATACCGAGAGGGAGTCTGAGTCAACTCAGTAAGTCTTAAAAAGAGAATTTTGGGCCATCTGGAATCAGGCATTTTTAATAATCTAATTACCCACCTCATAGCTCTATTAAAAATTTCTACTGCGATTAGAAATATTCCGAGCTCTAAACGGATCATGTATGTTACGAACGGTCGGTAAAGCACATCGTAGCTAACTGCGGATGTACCACAGTAGCGCACTCTTTTTTTTTGTAGTTCCGATTTACGCGCCAAAGACTGTGGTGGGAGATGCGACTTCCGCCCAAGTCAGACTCGCCCTGGCATTCGAGATCGCAACACGTACTTCGCTCCGCCGAATTATACCACGTTTTCGAACCCGCATTATTCTTGTGTAACGCAAATAAGAGTTTCACGTGTCAATAAACGAGTTGTACTTTACGTTTGCAGTATGTTCGTGTCTTAATAACTATCTACATTCATTTTGTCGAATTCGCATTGCACCTCGTCATCCGTGTATTTTCTGAACCGAACGAGCAAAGGAACCGACGAAAATCTGCTCGTATTTTAGACAATGTATGAGGGCGTACTCTTTGGCAAATTGAAAAGCCTCTTGAAGAAGGCCACTTGTATAGACTCAAGTTTGTTTAGATATCGCAGAGCCCATATTGACGCGGCATAGAGACGAATTGACACAATTTTAGCAATGCATCGCACGCGTCAGATTTTTCAGCAACTATTATTGACATAATAGAAGCAATTGCAGAGCTAGTTCTGGCGATTGCGTCTTCACACGGTTGAAGGCCTAAACCTGAAATGCCCAAGTATCGGTACTGATTGACTACTTTCACCGGAGTGCCTTTGTAAAAAAAAGCTTTAGAGTATGAGTCCAGAGGACCGCCTCTTCTGAAGCATACAACTTTAGTCTTTTCTATGTTTACTGTGAGAACATTTGTAGAGCAGTATTCAGCGAGTATTATTAGTTTTCTTTGCAAATCGGCAGGCGAATACGCAAATATCGTCAGATCGTCAGCGTACATTAGCAGTAGCAGGTCGTTTGAGTGCGAAATATCTATGCCTCGTATGCCTTTCCTCCTGAAAAAGGTAGTTAAGTCCGAAAGATATAGAATAAACTGAAGCGGGCTCAGAATTTCTCCCTGAAGAACTCCTACTGTGACTTGATACTCGCTTAGCGGCGCGTTCGCTGATTGAAATAGGACAGAGGCAGATTGATACATCGTGCGCAGTACTCTAATGAACATCGTGCTCACACCCAACTCATACAATTTCCTCCAAAGCAACGCATGTGGGACAGAGTCGAAAGCTCGTCTAAAGTCCAGAAAAAGGCTATAGAGTTTTGATTTTGGTCGTCGGATTGAAATTTGAATTGTGGCAAGAAGTGAGAAGATGCTATCCTCTTTACTCCTGCCGCTACGAAACCCGGCTTGTTCCTCAGGCAAAATAGCTCTATGGGAGGCCCAGTCGGTCAGACGCTTGCACAAAATTTGCAAAAATATTTTGGAGAGGGCATTGGAGATCGCAATCATCCTGTAATTGGCGGGGTCTTCTCGTGGTCCCTTCTTATATAGCATAAGTAACCTTATACTGTCCGTTAATTCTCTCATAGAGATTTGAGACTCCAGTAATGGATCGCAGGATCCAGAGATGTTTTCTGGTAAGTCATTTATCCGAGGAAAATTAGTTGAAAAGTGCGATCTCCAGGCGTCATCCGAAACCAACAATTTAGCCCTGGGCCTTTTTCGATAAATACGCACCGAACTCCAAATATCCGCTGGATTGTGTGCTGCCGCAAATTTATTTGCCATATCCACGATACATGCACGCTTCTTACAACTAATTATGTCTAGGTATTCTTTTTTTGCAGCCCTAAAATTAAGAACTAAGGAACGACTATAGTGACCCGATTTCATTTTTTTTACAGATACTTTAAACTTTTTCTTGGCGCAAATACATTCTTTGTCGAACCAAGATTTTGACGCACGCTTAGATCTATTCATTATATTTGATCGCACTAATACGATATTAGCTTTTATGGCACAGCTTCGAAAAATTTCACAAAAGGATTCATACAGGAAATTAACAGAGTGGGTGTCCGGTGAGTTTACCTGGACATTCGCAAGTCGTAATAAATTAACAAATTCGGATATCCCGTCATTCGATCTCGTAAATTTTGACTTTGGCATATTCATTAGCTGAGAAGAAGACTCCGTAACAATAGAGCGCTCTGTTTGTAAAAGTAAAGACAAACATATTGGAAGATGGTCAGAGGCATGGAGATCGTCTCCCGTATTAAAGTCAAGTACAAATGGCAGATATGCTTCTGATACCCAGACGAGGTCCACGGCACTGAAACCTCTATTTCCCAGAAAAGTAAAATGCGCTGAGCTATCGCCCGGAGTTCGACCGATTAAGACTATGAAATTCTGCAATTAAAATCACCAGCAAGAACAAACATGGAGTCAAGAAACTGGGCCTTCAATGAGTCGATTAAAGTTTGCAGTATGGAAAGATCATTAATTATGTCGGAATTAGATGGAAAGTAAAAAGAACCAATAACTAGTTTAACCGGAAAAGTATTTACTTGGTAAAAAATCCATTTGGGAGAAATATCAATAACAGTATGAAAAAAGTCTTTATTAATTAATGCAAGCCGGCCTCCACTGCATCGGCCATAATTGGTCGGAGAAACAGCCGGAGAGAAAATCATTGATGAGCCAGATTCTAGGTGATTAACACGCTCTATATTATCGCACCAGGTTTCAGAAAAATCGAATATATTGAACGCAGTATAAAATGTATTGTTGGCTATATTATAAAGTCCGCGCGCATTCCAAAAAGCTATTTTTAATACATTAGATGATGAGCAGTGAGTGTTCGTTGAATTTGCGGGTCTTGCAGAGATGGAGCTTGAAGAGGTGGAGGGACGAGATAGAAGACGGGATCCAATTAAAAAGACGGGGTAGGCGAACGACGTTGAAGAAATGCCAGGCTGGTTTGTTGACTGCCGATGTTTGCGGGCGAAACTGATTCCTTGATCGGAATCGTAAAGTCCTGGTCATCGTCTGACCATTTGTTGTTAATGGCGATTGTATACGCCTTCCTTACGAAAGATTGACCTTTCAACATCGCCTTCCTACGGGCTGCTCTGGTTTTATACGCAATGAGACGGTCACGGTCCGTAAGATCATGCGAAATGAAAATTTTTGTATTAGCTAGCCCTGTTTTTTTTGCTTCAAAAATAGAACGCTTCATATCTTCAGAAATTAATTCTGCCAGTACCACTGGAGGATTTTTTTTAACCATTCTGGCACTAGCGACCGAGTTTTTCAGGTTAAATTTTGTTAGAATGAATTTCTCTACTTCCTCTTTTGAAGAATTTGTGTTTATATTTAAGCCCGAAATGATTATATTTTTGCGCTTTAAGATCTTATCTTGGAGTTCGACTTTGTCCGCTAACTTTTTTAAAGACACTTCATAATTTTCTACTTTTTTTCCAACATTAAAATCTTATTAGCGAACTCGTTTCTAATTTCATGTAGAGTCTCCTTTACTTGGGCAATGTCCGCTTTGCAGCCCCCGATGTCGGTTTGCAGTGTCAAGGTTGCAGGTCAAGCCATATCTCCTGCAGTGTTTATATCAGTCGAAGAGCTGTAAATTTCCGACTGGGACTGCGTCCGCGAGCGCCGAGGCGGGGGGAGTTTCAATAAATCCGCGTCGTTCGACACTTTTCGTTTTCGTTCGACGATAAGGTAGTCATCGAGCGAGCCAGCGCTGCTTGTATGGAGATCTTTCCACCGTTTCGCCGTAGAAGGGCGACCGGAGATGGGGGACGGGCGGGTGGAAATCACGGATTGCTCCTCCCTCCTGTTAACTGATGTTGGTTGGGGCGTGTCAATCATGTCGGGCTGACATTCAGAAGTGACGTTTTCAGGCATATAAATACAGTAACTGCTAATTCGATATAGGCGATGCTACAAATGGACGTATGTCAAATTGACAAGCGAAAATTCGCGTCACGCGGCCTGATTTTAACTTTTCTTGGTGACAATGATATAATTCCGGGACTTAATAGCAGTTACTGCAAATTTGTTGGAAGTAAAAGCGTGCCCGAGGTGTCACGATGGCTTTTTGTCGCAGTGGCGCAGCACGGAAAACAAACAAACAATCAGCAATCTCCGATGCATCTATGTGAGCGTGCGCGAACGACTCAATTTTTCATAATTTCACGGCTAGGTTAACTGATACATGCGGTATATATAACTAAAAAATCCGACGCATCCTTTTCTCGAGCAGAATCTTATTCTTAAGGCGGACCCGAAGAAGTGTACTCACTATGGAATCCTATTTAGTCGATAGTACGTCCCTGGAGAAAAATTGACGTCACAGCCCACGTGTCACAGGTCGAAAAAGTAGTAACGGTCACTCCAACATATAAGATATCCCAAAAAGGCTCGTTTTCTTCCGGAAAAAAAGACTCGGAGATAGTATGGCACTCAATAAGTCGAATCCGAGTCGTTCCGGAAAGGCAGTACTAAAAAGTTAGACTCCCACAAGATAGTGTTAGGAATAAAATTCACAAATAAATACGGAGCGAAGAAAAACGTGACTGCACTACTCACCGTCTCTAACGGAACTCCCTATATATTAATTATCACGCAACGTCATATATATCCTATATATATATATATATATATAGGATGTTGCGTGATAATAAGAACTTGGCTCGACCGCTCTTCTCGATTCGAGAGCAAAAATACGGCGCACGAGCACGGTGCGTCTTAACCAGCTTCAACCCAAAAGTGCTGGCACTTGCAAATTTCATTTTGGGTTTAAAAGTGGGATATTATAGGTGATTCGTTTGAAACTCTTTATTTGATGGTTTTTGGGGTCGCTGATTACGAATGTGGTATTAGTTTTTAAAAATTCAAAATGGCGGATTCAATATGGCGGACAAATTTTTCAAAATTCATCGGATTCGTTTGAAACTCATTATACGATGATTTTTGGGGTCGCTAATAACGAATGTGGTATTAGTTTTTAAAAATTCAAAATGACGGATTCATTATGGCGGACAAATTGTTCAAAATTCATCGGATTCGCTTGAAACTCATTATTCGGTGGTTTTTGGCATCGCTGATTACGAATGTGATACTAGTTTTTAAACATTTAAAATGGCGGATTCAATATGGCAAACAAATTTTTCAAAATTCATCGGATTCGCTTGAAACTCGTTATTCGGTGGTTTTTGGCATCGCTGCTTACGAATGTGGTGTTAGTTTTGAAAAATTCAAAATGTCAGATTTAATATGGCGGAGATTGGTATTGTATCACGAGGCATTTTAGAAGTTTTGTCCGGCATATTGAATCCGCCATTTTGAATTTGGTAAAACTGACGTCGGATTCGTAAACCGCGACCCCAAACACCCTTAAAATATGGTTTTTATTTTCAACGAGGTAGGCTTTCTATAAAGCAATTGGGAAACAAAAAGCAATCAACAACAATATTTTTCAATATAGTTAAAATAAGCAGTTTAATAATTCATATGTTAATTATTATTGATTTATTTACATACCTATATACTTAACATAAAAGAAATATGAACGAGAATGAATTCTAAATTACTTCAAATATTTTACTCAGTCTAATATGTACAATTATAGGCACATGTAGCTTTCAGAAGCTGTTCGTTGAAGCTGATAATTTTTATGTGATTCAGCAACTTTATATTTCTCCCACATTGATTTAAAATCATGATGGACGGATTCCATGGCTTGCTCACCGTATACACCAAGTCCACTTTGCTTCATTTCACAAAATTGTTCGACATGGAAAAATACAGCATGAATTTTTGGCGTAACACTGATATTCAAATCCAGGTAACTTTGTTTAAATGCCAAAATACAACGTTTGTAATTTTCATTGAGTTCGCTTCCAAAACATGCTGCAACTACATTCCTGAAGTCGTCGAAAACTCGTCGAAAAATAATTTTCTCGTTTAATTTTATTCTTATAATTGTTATTAACAAATAAAATTGAAACAACTGCGTTTTTCAAATATATTCATTATGACACATAGCAGTCTCTATCTATGTACGTGGTGTGATGATAAAAAAGACGAACTCGATCCTTGCGGTGCTTACAGAACTATTGGGAATTCGATAGAAAATTATGAGAATTGGTTAAATGCAGGAGCTGTAAGAGAGAATGCAAAATATTTTAAAAATTGCATACATCGACCCGTATTTACCTCCGATAATAAGAAAACATTTATTGAGGTAATTCCTCCGCCAGAATTACATTTGATGCTTGGTGTCGTGAATACATTGTTTTCGCATATGTTAAATGACTTTGAAATTGAATCGTTGATGTGGGCAAAAGCATGCAGTGTCTTCCGACAAGTTAGTCGCAACGACTCAACATTTGATGGAAACGGATGTAAAAAACTTCTGGATAACGTCGATATTTTGAGAGCACAACAAAACGTAGGATTGTTAAATGCGAGTTTTCGACGACTTCAGGAATGTCGTTGCAGCATGTTTTGGAAGCGAACTGAATGAAAATTACAATCGTTGTATTTTGGCATTTAAACAAAGCTACCTGGATTTGAATATCAGTGTTACGCCAAAAATTCATGCTGTATTTTTCCATGTCGAACAATTTTGTGAAATGAAGCAAAGTGGACTTGGTGTATACGGTGAGCAAGCCATGGAATCCGTCCATCATGATTTTAAATCAATGTGGGAGAAATATAAAGTTGCTGAATCACATAAAAATTATTCAGAACAGCTTCTGAAAGCTACATGTGCCTATAATTGTGGACATATTTGACTGAGTAAAATATTTGAAGTAATTTGGAATTCATTCTCGTTCATATTTCTTTTATGTTAAGGTAGTTAGACCCTAGGATATAGTGTGTTGTGGAAAAATATTTAATATTATTTCCACGAATTTAATTTTCGCGAATAAAAATACTTTTAAAGAGAGGAAACATTATTGTTCCCGAAAAAAATTGGAATGTGCAAAAACAATTTATTAAACAAATTTTATTAATGACTCAAGTTATCTTCTTCTCGCATGTCAAAACATTTTTAAAAATGAATGAATTTCAACGTATGATGGCTTATTTAAAAAAAAAATTATTATCTACAACTTCACTGTAGGATTTTACAAATTTCTGAAGCTAACGTCAAATATCTCTATTTGTTTAAAAAAGAAACGATACTTTTTGCAATATTTCAATAATTTTAGTAGTCAGACAATATATTTTGAAAAATCCTACGGTGAAGTTATAGAAATTCATTTTCTCAAAAAAATAAGCCATCATACGTTGAAATCCATTCATTTTTAAAAATTTGTTGACAGGGGAAAAGAAAAAAATTCGAGTCATTAACCGAATTGTTTTAAAAAATTGTTTTTGCACATTCCAATTTTTGTTCAACGACAATAATCTTATGACGCGGAAGCTAGCAGCAGATTCGCAGCAGCGGATTCAAGAAAACTGTGGAATTGAATAATTTCTTATTAAAAACTACTTGCATTTAAACATTTTTAGACAAATTTTATACAAATAAACTGTTTTTGGCAATTTTAATGGCTGAAAACCATAGTTTTTTCGAATCCGCTGCTGCGAATCTGCTGCTAGCTTCAGCGTCATATAATATTTTCTCTCTTCAACAATAACTTTATTAATAAAAATTAAATTATTGGAAACATTATAAAATATTTTTTTCCAACATGCTATATCTCGAGGTCTAACTACCTTAAGTATATAGGTATGTAAATAAATCAATAATAATTAACATATTAATTATTAAACTGCTTATTTTAACGAAAAATATTGTTGTTGATTGCTTTTTGTTTCCCAATTGCTTTATAGAAAGTCTACCTCGTTGAAAATAAAAACCATATTTTAAGGGTTTTTGGGGTCGCTGATTACGAATCCGACGTCAGTTTTACCAAATTCAAAATGGCGGATTCAACATGCCGGACAAAACTTTTAAAATGCCTCGTGATATAATGCCAATCCCCGCCATATTAAATCTGACATTTTGAATTTTTCAAAACTAACACTACATTCGTAATCAGCGATGCCAAAAACCACCGAATAATGAGTTTCAAGCGAATCCGATGAATTTTGAAAAATTTGCCCGCCATATTGAATCCGCCATTTTCAATGTTTAAAAACTAGTATCACATTCGTAATCAGCGATGCCAAAAACCACCGCATAATGAGTTTCAAGCGAATCCGATGAATTTTGAACAATTTGTCCGCCATAATGAATCCGTCATTTTGAATTTGTAAAAACTAATACCACCTTCGTAATCAGCGACCCCAAAAACCATCGAATAATGAGTTTCAAACGAATCCGATGAATTTTGAAAAATTCGTCCGCCATTTCTCTAAAATAGCTCCGCCGATTTTTTTCTTTTTTACGGAAAAATCACCTATAAATATCCCACTTTTAAACCCAAAAAGAAATTTTCAAGTGCCAGCACTTTTGGGTTGAAGCTGGTTAAGACGCACCGTGCGAGAGGTTGGAAATTATCATGTATTTTTAGATAGATTCGTTACAAATAAATGAAGTAGTTGAATTTCACTTTGGAGAGAATTACCCGATTTTTTTTCAAAGTATATTTGATGGTTCAATCAAATTGAGGTCATGAATATTCCAAACATTTTTTAAACTCAATCGGTTGAATTATAGTCGTAAACTAGATTTTCAAGACAAATTTTCAAACAGGCTATATAAGATAACGTCGAATGTAGTAACTTTATGGGTTGAAATTTGAAAACGACAAATAATCTAGATCATGTTTTTAAGCGCTTATATCAAATGTTCTTTATTGTGATGTGTGTACAGACTTTGGATTAAATGTTTTTTCCCACTTTTTGTATTTTTTTTTAAGATGTTGCGTTGTTGGGCCCACATTTTCTAGAGCTTTTATCAAATATATTAAATCAATCGTAATTTTTTTACTCATATATCCGTTAAGGTAAAATAATTTGTTATGTTCCATATGATCCCAAAATGGTCGAAGTTGTAACATCCAAGCCTCTTTACAAAGAAGTTTTAGATCTGCACAGGAATAGCCTTCGGTATTAACTAATAATGATTTATAGTCAATAGAATTCAAGTCAGCTTTATCAATATAGTCTTTTATTATTTCATGCCTGCTGTTTTGATCAGGTAAATCCACAAATATTCGTCTTTCCAAACGTCTCAGTAATGCAGTGTCTATATCCCTGGTAACAATAAATCCAAATTAATTATTTTTCCAGAAATCTAAAATTAATCGCGTTTATAATTTGTTGCAATATATAATCTATTATTATTCACTATCTGTTTATTGTAGCGTGTAAATAAATACAGAGGTATACATGTTTAATTAGAATTTAGGATGTATAGAATTTCTGGTGTAGTATTATGCAAAACAAAAAACTGAGGCTGGGCTACAATGTACAGATATTTATCAGTGTATAAACTTATAAGATATCGACCTCATTATAATGACAAATTGAAGGATGATTTTTATAAAAATTGCTATGATTATGTGATAAAATCTGTCACAGATCGGCACTCTTAGCAAACTCCGCACCATCCGCGAATCTCTCGCCATATGCGACGAACCCGAGACGATTCGAAAACTGGGAACGCACGGAGAACTTTTTAGCGCTCCGTGTCGTCCCCCGCCACAAAGGCCCTGGAGACGATGCTCATCGTGTCCCCGTCGAGCGCCTCGCCGCGGTAAAGCTCCCGAGTCGGGCCGATCGACATCGACGCCGAGCCCCCTCCGTTGCGTGAGTCGCGCTAGCGCGCACGTGCGGGCTTGAGGGCGCACCGTCGCGCCCGAGCGCATTCAGTTTCGAGCAGTCTCTCGAACCGAGCCATACATGGTCTCAAGAGTATCATCAACTAAGTGCATCGGCGCCCGGCCATTATTGTTTTTTCGTCCGTCGAACATCACCCGCGATCGGTAGTGTTCCGTCGCATCTACAGCCCCGTGAGTTCCCACGAATAGGAGGGTGACTCTATGAAGAAGAAGCCAGAAGCCTCTACGGACCTCCACTCGTCACCGATAAAGGACCCCGCCCCCCTCCCGGGTCTCACACCAAGAACCTCCAACCACCGACCAACGCCGCCAACCGACTCCCCGGTAGGCCAATCCTTGCGGCCTAGAATCGTCATCTGTAAGTAAACTACAAAAGAAAAATACGTTGACCCGACCCGCATCGTTCCCCGCCAAGATTTAGCAGTCCGTCCTCAAGTGATTTTCAAGAAGTTCCGCCGTGGACGACTAAGAACCGCGCCCGGTCATCGTGTCGCGATTGTATATGTAGAAATGCACATTGAAAATAAAACCTTTAAATTTTGTCAGACTTGATTACGGTAGTACTTATTTTAACCCTTAAAGTTAGCGAAAAAGAGAGGGGATTACAAATGGCATCCCTGGTGGGGACAGGTCAAAAAAGACTTCCCCTATAAAAATTGTATTTCGATCGAGAAGTCATTACGGCGGAACTCGCCGGGAATTCCGGTTTTCGAAATTGTAATAACTTTCGCGTTTTTCGGCTCCAAGCGGGCGGTCCGCGTCCTCTAAGTGCCCTAGCAACGGATTTATACAGAAATAGTTTTAAGAATATTGTTTAAAAAATTTTTATATGTAATATATTTGAAAATATTTGTCGTCCATTTCCTGGTCCCATCAGTCTACAAAAAAAATCCTAAAAACCCTAGAGAAAAAAAAGAGAAAAGGAATTTAATTTCATAATTTGAAAATTATTATTTTCAAAATTTAGTACAACTGTCGGGTATTTGTTTTCACGTATTCAAACAAATACGAAAATAATCCCGGAATGAATAATCACTTTTATAAAGTCGTTAAAATATTAAGCGGACTTGTTTACTATTACCCCAAAAGTAAATAAAGCTGGCCCGGTAATAGCGCGGTGTTATTAAACCCCCGCCTTGTTGTCCTGAGCCATTCGATAAGGAAATAATGTTTGGAGAAATTATTAAAGATATTTTTTGTGGTTGTCGCGTGTTCGGATTTATGAAGATGTTTTGATTCCTGAAAAATTCAATTTGGATTTCGCTTATTTTGCATACAAAAGTCTTTGAACGGCATATGATTTATTTCATTTTGATTGTGGTGTTTTAATAAACTCTCATTCTAAATAAATCCCTTTAACGACATGCGATTTATTTTTATAATTTCATAAATTGCAGGAAACAGTAGAATAATAAATTCGAAGTCGAAAATAATAGACTTGTTTTTGTTATTCTGAGAACGTTGCTCGTTAGCGAGCATTGTTTACGTTCTCAACTATACGATTCTCTTTAGATTCCCCCCTGTGCTACCCCAGGTAAGGACAAGCACGTTGGCCAGACAGAGCGACGCAATCGGCGGCGCGCATTGCCGTCCCGTAATAAATACTGCGTTGTATTGAATATCATTAGGAAATACCGGGAAAATATTATAATAAATTTTCTTAATATTTCCAAAGTTTTCTTTTTGATTAGAAGTAGAAGTATGCAAAAGCATTTTAATTTCTTAACCGCTGTTTGAATAATTAATTTTGGAGTAATGGTTGAACGGTCCGTCGACATTGAAAATAAAATTTAATTTGACGTTTCGGCCATGATGTTGGCCATCTTCAACAATTTTATTATGTCTATATAAAACAAATATCTGGCTTTAACAATAATTATTCATAAAAAATACAATGCAACAAAAAAAAATTAACTTACATTTTGTGACATATGTGGCCGTTTAGTGCATGTTGTGGATTTTTTTCGGCACAAGATAAAAAAGGTCATTTTTGGACGAATTCTAATAAGATATTTACAATTACAAAAACAGTAAAATTTGATAATATAAGTTAAAAACATTGTTACCTACGTCCAAATGGTTTTCGATCTACGTTGCACAACAACACTTTGACATATTCTAACGCAACATGGAAATGACATTTGTTCATTTATACCTATCGACTAAATATCATATTGCTAAACGCGCGCCGAAGGAAAGTATGTAACTCGCCGGTAGTTATATTTAAATTTTCTTTTTGATAATAGTGTTTCGTGTTTTGAAATTTGAACAATAAATTAAAAAGGGATTTTTGAATCTTTTTCGCGATTTATTCTGCATGATTTAAATTCAAGAATTAGATTTTCTAATTTTGAAAGTTTCAGCAAATTTTCAATTTACTTCACACTTGTAATTTTTGAGAATCGAAATTCAGATATTTTGAATTTGTTTTTCACTGTCGATTTTGTAGAAAATCGCCCATAATAGTTGAGTTAATTTCTGAAATTTAATTGTAAGCATTTTTCGAGGAATAGTTTTCCGATTTCCAGGGATACGATCCCCTCTCCCCCCTCCCTTTAACGAACTAGCGAGCGACACGCAGATCCTGCGTTGATTCGAATTATATATATATACTGTTTTCAATTTTCTATTTTTCTTATATTCACTTTATTTCGAATATATATATATCATTGAAAATTGAAATACTCTTATGAAAGAATGAATTTTCATTCCTTATTGGCGAACCTCCTCTCTCTCACGAGTGAAAACTTATTTCAAAAAGTTCAAAATCATAATTCACTCTGTGACAATAGTACCAAAATATCCACTCTATGAAGACTTCAGCTTCACTCAAAATTTCGTTAATATTATATTTCATTTAGTTTTCAAATAATTGCCTAGATTCGCATATATGTAAATATGTTAATACGTTATGCAATCAATTATACATAAATCAATCAATTCAAATTATGCTATCTATTTGTAATTTATAATATTTTGCTGTAACTTACTTCATATCTCAGTTACATTGTTGGAGCCATTGCTTTTGATAGAATTGAGTGCCATATTATTTATAGGTTCAACTATCGGAATCACATCGTATATATGTATTTTTTGCAATAATTTTCTGACCTTAATTATTTTTCTACATCAATATTTTTAAACTTAATCTGATTTCAACTATTTAAAAATTCTTGCTTAAGAATTTGTCTGCATCAAATGATCAATAAAATGAGGCGTCAAAAGACGTAAGGATTATTTTAAACAAAAATACGACAATTATTTGAAAAGACTTTTTGAGGTCGACCTTTGTACCAGCCAAATTGCTACTACTAGCAATGATGCTGCAATAATCACAGATTGTAACTCCCTAAAAACAGGTCATCCACGGCTAACCTATGATAATTCATCTTTACGAATAAAGCAAAGACGAATTCGGGACTTAGTTTCTAATCACAGTAAGGAAGAATTGCACAAAGCATTAAAATTAAAAGAAAAAGAGGAACTACGAAACATGGATGATACAATGGAGGTTGATATTAGCGAGGAAGAAAATGCCGTCGACTTAAACAGAGTCCTTGCAATGTCCATGGATGTAGGATGTAGTAAAAGAATGTATGATATGGCAAGAAAACATCATTTATTGTTTAGTGATTCAGGCCATTTCCCACCTTATCGCCATTTGCAAAGAGCTAAAGCAGATTGCTATCCGGAACACATCACAATTTCTGAAACAAAAGCAAGTGTGCATTTTATATCTTTATTAGTGCACACTGCTAAGAGAATACTTTTGGTTGTTGGTGATGATAAAGTATCTGAAATTGGTAGTGAAACTTTAACTCTCATTGGGAAATGGGGCATGGAGGGTGCTGGTGGTCAACAGACAACGAAGCAGAATTGGAGTGAAGGAAGAATGCATAATAGCTCTCAAGAAGACAATGATGGTGGCAGCTTCGAAGAAGAAGAAAACGGGGTTGACTCATATTTTAAGGTAACTTCCAAAAGGAGCAGAACCTAAACAGGCTGAAAATGTGATAATAATGCAACTCGTGCGAATCGAGATGCAGCTGTTTTTACGGCTTCATTCGTTCCTCTGCAACTGAAATGCGAATCATCAATTATTTGGACTAATCCAACTCCGTCTTCAGTTCGCTACTGTAGACCAGTTCGTTTTCAGTTTGTCAAGGAAACTGAATCTCTGGCTAAAAAAGGATATGATCGCTATAAAAAACTGTTAGAGAAAGTAGAGATATATTCCTTTGAAATGGCGAATTCGGCCTATGACATTAAATTTGACTTACGCTGCACGATGATTGACGGCAAAGACTGCAATTTTTTTAGGATCAAAGATCTAGTAGGAATTGAAATATTTGCAAAGTCGGGCCTAAACTCATGAACAATCTAGATTACATAAAAACAACTAAGTGGTATTATGAGTATTATGAATATGGTTTATCCACGTTGCATTGCTGGATTCGTTTCATGGAATACCTTTTACATATTGCGTACAACATGGATGTTAAAAAACCCAAGGTGAAGTTGCCAATTGATAAAGAAACTCAAAAGATCACAAAACGTAGAGTTCAAGAATCCCTAAGCAAAATAAATATTTATGCGGATATAGTCAAACAAGGGTTTGGGACAAGCAATACAGGCAATGTTACACGTTCATTTTTTGCCCAAGCAGACTCGGTTGCAGAGGTCACAGGATTAGACGTCAACATAATAAAATGCTTGCATAACATTCTGCAAGTTCTGACGTGTGGTAAACCTGTCAATGTTCCGCGATTTGAAAAGTTCTGTGAAGAAAGAGCTGAATTGTGCAAAAAATCAATAAAATAAAAAAATCAATAAAACCAGAAAATAAAATAACTAAAAAAAAAATAAAAAAAATAATAAAAAATCATTAAAAAAACATGATTCTTGATATACGTCTACCTCCCCGCGGTAATTATCGGTAACAGTAACCGATACAGTACTGGCTAATGACGTAATATACAGCAATTACGAAAAAGAAACTTGGATTACTGCACACACATTGGTGGAATCGCAAGATTTATAAAAACACTGTTTAATGATCTTGGGAAATATAAAATGTCATTCGTTTGACTGTGAATAGTCACGCGGTGGTCACGTGAAGTTTACCTTCAATTCTTCCTACCGAAACGATTATGTTTTATTACATATTCTTCCAGCCTAGCTCGAGAGCGCTACAAAATCGTAAAAAATGTTACAGTTTTTGTTCAGTACTTGCATAATTGCCCTTAAAATAACCTTGATTGATCGTCTTTCAACCTTGCAACTCTTTTGTCAAGCGTTTTTTCAATAAATGCGTATCTTATAAGATAATCGGGTGTTGGTTTAAAATTAAAAAAAAGACATTTTTTGCGTATTCTATGTTATCCAAGAACCCCTTTAAGTGAAATATGTCAATTTAAAAAGAAATAAGACTCAACACTTTTCGGGGGTGAGTCCGAAGAAATTCAAAAATGACCAAAATAACAGCCACCCTAATGTAAGGTAATAATAAGTAGGATTTGTATTTATGTATGTAGTATTGCGATTATTATTAATATGTGTATCTGCGATCGGTATGGAAGCGTTCTATTTTGACAATAGATGATAAACTTAGTTTATAAATAATACATGGTCTTTTCGCCGCCTCGAAAAGCGCTGTCGCGAAAGCGCGAGGAGAGGGGTCCAGGCTAACCGCGTGGCGAAAAGCGTTCTTTTCGATAGAAACCAGCAAGTGAACAAGTTGTTCGAAAATCGACTAGGATTTGGACTTGAATAAACGTGCGCCACTTTGAATTTCGGGTTCGCCGTAAAGATTAATTTTCCAATATTGATAAAAATCTTTTGAAATTTGTTGAGCAATTTTGTCCAAAGGATGGAATGTGTTCAGTGTGCGAAATAATTGATCGCCGCGGATAAATTTTGCTTTCAAATCGCCATTAATAGAATATGTTGCGATCGAATTCCTCGGGGGCGAGAATTAGATTGTAAATCCGCTCAATAAAAGAACCAAGTGAATATTGACGTGTCTGTAAAGGACTTAATAAAAATGACGACGTCGCGACATACGAGTTAGAGAATTTTTATTTATATTTAATAATTCAAAGGATTGAGCAAAATAAATGCACCTTGGAAAAAAAATATCGGCATTCGTTTTTATTTTGGACTCGGATTCTTTCGAATTATTTAATTAAATTCGTCAAAGTCGAAAATACACCATCGTGGGAGATTTCATAATCAACTACCCGATCCAGAGCTGATTTTTTAACATGCCAAGCGTTTTTCCTGTTCCTCTCGTCGAGTGCTGATGCTTGGAGGATTCATAGATGCCTAAATAGTGGATGGTGTGAAGCTGTGAAAAATCCAACGTCAGTGCAAGGAGAGAAGAATGAAGATTCATCAGAAAATCATCATCGGACATCGGTTGGTTCGTGAAAACTTATATGAACATTCTAATATATATATCTATTGTAAATGTTTTGTGAATCATTACTTTATAGTGACCTTTTGAGTTAAAAAAGGATAATTTCAGGTTGACTAAAATTCAAAACTGCATAATGTCTACTTTTTTGGGGGAAATTGTTAATTTCGAAAAATATTCGGTTAAAAGTTTAAATTGAAATAATAATTGATTTAGTTTAATTGATAAAAGAAGTTTCCAGGAAATATATTATATTTAAATTATTAAATAAATGGTGACTTGTGACATGTCATATTTCATATGATCATAATTGACCTTTATTGTTCTAATATAGTAAATGTTAATTCGACTGGGGAAGGTATTATTGGATGTTTGCATTTATTTACACGATTCACTAAGTTGTTTGTCTTAGGACAAGTGCCGCCACATAAATTTAAATTTAATTATTTGTTAAGGACTGTATTTTATTGAAATGATAGTTGTTAAATTATTTCAAATTGCTTTAAATCTATTTGGCTTCCTTTATGCTGGTATATCCTCGCAAGCCAGAAAAATTCATAACAACATTTTCACAGAAAATGGACTCCCTCTGAGATATTTCCCCGTTCCGGGACTTTTAAGTTTCACCTTGAAATGACCTTGACCAAAATATCGTTTATATCATAATCGGGCGTAAAATTTCCCGCTTTTTTCGAATCGATGAAAAAAATAGAGCTTCCAATTAAAAAAAGTAAACTTAACTTTGAAATAACCTTCAAGGTCATATTCAAGGTCATGAACATTATCACCATTAAATAGCTATGGAGAAATACTAAAACTTATGTCTGAAACTTTTTTTTAGAAAATGCATTCTTTTCAAGATAATCTGATGGGGAATTCGAAATGGGTCACACTGTATATATATAATTTTGACTTAAATATAACTCAACTGCACAGAATCATGTATTACTAAAACACAAATCATTCATTTCTTGTCACTCGAACAAATTTAGTGGTTACCAAAACCTATGTTTTACGTAGAGAGTACAATTTTGAGGTTATGATCGTTTGTGTCCTTTCAAATAGCAGCTACCTTCCAAAGTACAATCTCTCCAGAGTATTTAAAAAAATATTATTTAAAGTATTTTTTTATCGACAGGAAAATTGTTGAAACATTTCTGACGTCCACGTTCTAACCGTTAAACACTATGTGCCGTACCCGTTGTTTTGCGGTTATTTTGCGGTTAATTCAAATAAAAACAACCGCGACGTCCGTCTGCCGTAGCGGTTGTTTCGCGGTTGTTTTGCGGTTAATTTAAATAAAAACAACTGCACGTCCTATTGCCGTACCGGTTGTTTTGCGGTTATTTTGCGGTTAATTTAATACAAAACAACCGCAATGTCCTACTGTTCACAAAATTACCGGGCACAAAATTAGCTCAATAAAATACACCTTTAACAAATGTGAAAAAATTATTTCTTGACTAATTTTTGACGAGGAATTCAGTGCTGCTAGAATAACAAGTGTGAATAATTTTTTTGACCCATAAATTGAATATCGAAAAAAAATTGTTTTTTTTCGAAAGCATTGCTATTACATTATTCTAAATTAATTTCAGAATTACAAACAATTAGGGTAAACATAAAAACACATTTTCTAAATTATTCCGGATGAATTTAAAAAAACCATTTTAGTTCTTATTCAATATTAGAGAATATACGACAATTAATTTTGACACGCGTCGCAAGAATTGGGTACAACATACATTTTTAAATAAATTATGTGACGAATATAATATTAAAAATACTTTTACAAATGAAAATGTATTAGAAATAGTTATTTTCCTACCATGGGTGTGAAGTACAACTTTACGCCTGAAGGCAATCATCATGCGGGGCCGGCGCAAGAATATGGCGATTGCCTGAGAGAACATAATTTTTACACTGGAGTGCACAGATTCTGTCATCTTTTGCCTCTATTTCCTCATATAAATGCTACCTTTTGTCACTTTCTATTGTGACAGAATCTCTGCACCCTAGTGTATGCCCGCGGTGCTAACATATTTTTCGTCATAGTAGGAGAGGAGCATGCACGTTTCTACTCCCCGTTTTTAAGGGAGCAAAGTTGAACTTCCTGCAAAGTCGCCGTGAATTGGGACATAGGGTGTAAGAATTTACGTCCGTAGGCGAACAAAGCGCCACGGAGGTAAGTTCTTACACCGTATTTCCACACAAATTTCAAACTCACACCTACTATGCGTGAAGTTGAACTTTACACCCGCAAATCAGCGTAAATAGTACACGGTGAGCTACGATTGAGTTCAACCCAAAAGTCCCCCCCACCTCTTGGATCTTTTCAGATATCATTTCAGCAAGGTCCCATGGTTATTTTAAGCCATAAATAAAAAAAATCGTCGGAGGGAAACGAAAGATATCCCAAATTTTCAATTTTTTTTAGGTTATTTCAAATAATTTCCCTGCAATACTTCTTTTACATAATTTTATTTCATTTCAATCCGATATTTTGAATTACAAAAGTAATCCCATAATGATTAGTACATTTTCAATATTGAAATACGAAGCAATATTCGCAAATAGCTCGAAACGAGCCGTTTTTACAGCTTTTTTGCATCTGGCTCATTAACTACAGTTTCCTCGTTAAAATTTTTAAATTTATAATTATATTTATAAATTACTTTTGTAGTCGCGTGTGCCTCGCCGACGGAAACTCGCCTCGTTTCTGCCTACGATTCGATCTGCATCGTATGCACCACGGTGGCGGGGACTTAGATCAACTGGAGCAATATTATTGCCCCTCGCCTTCGACTCGGGGCCCTAAAATGGCTCTCGTAATTTAAATGTCCCTCCTCCGCCCCTTTGGTGCATAATAAACTATTCCACAGCGGTTGTGATCAATGACTTTATAATA
This sequence comes from Trichopria drosophilae, assembly GCA_030407085.1. Taxonomy (NCBI): domain Eukaryota; kingdom Metazoa; phylum Arthropoda; class Insecta; order Hymenoptera; family Diapriidae; genus Trichopria; species Trichopria drosophilae. The sequence continues at coordinate 95,420,230 of CM059582.1, forward strand.
AATTTCTTTTTTTTTCATATTTGGCTTAAAATACGCTGATATGCGCCTCGTTTTGCGGGCATAAACTCTACTCCATTCTCTTCCGTGATATGCATGATCTTTTTTGTCACAGGGTACATATAAAATCTCCGCCTTTATAACGCCGGTAAAGTACAAAGCTGGTGCGGATTCATGAAAAGGATGAATCGGGCGCGGAAACAAAAAAAGTGCCCGGTGTAGCGGACGCGAAATCGCTAAAAGCGTCCGCTGGACCGCCGATCACACTTGCGCTGAATACGTTCCATGTCGCACGCTTTACCGACACGTAAAGTTGTGGTTTTTATGAAGGTGTGACAAAATAACTATTTTATCATAGTGGACCTAAAATTAGGGAACACCTGAATTATCTATGTAATTTTCGAGGGCGTAAAATGGGATTTTCATCCCGCAAATTCGGGTGTACGACTCAGTGACGCCAGAACTTGACGGAAACTCAACTCCCACTCTGCCCGCTGGTGCCCGCCGCCCAGCTTCGTTCTGACTGGCCGGTCGGGTTCCCACGAAGCCGCTGAATTTCAAACGGCTCGCCGGCGGCCGGCATTCAATGAAAAAAATTGATTTACACATTAAAATGACTATGAAAAATACTAATTTCTTGGGATTCTGTAAAAAACGCATGTCTCTAAAGAATCGCGAAGAATAAACAGGGTGAGTCTGGTAAAAGTGCAGATAGGGAACCCATGTTAAAACGATACAATTGGTGATTAGTCGATTATTTATAACGTTATTTGCTGTCCGTTATGTGTGATAGCATGGGTATCATGTAATTCAAAGAAAATTATGAATTACATAAAAAGAAAAATAAAACAATTTGGATCGCTGAATCTTGACAAATATTTTTGTCCAGACGTATTCTATTTGAAACCTAATCGAAAAAAAAGCAAAAATTAATTTTGTGATCTCAGTTACTTTATTTCTTTCAAAGCTACTATTTATAATCAATAGCAAGCGACGTTACATTAGAATCGGCCAATGATAAACCGTATAGATTAACATTGGTTTCCCTATCTGCACTTTTACCAGACTCACCCTGAATATGATAATTATGCAAAATACGTTTCTTATAAAGGCGGAAATGCAAAAATGATTATGCCATGATTATGCCCATAAATGCATCCGATGTTACAGTTTTAAGAGAAAAACATTTTTGCATTTCCGTCTTCCGTCGAAAGAGTTTCCGTCAAGTTCTGGCATCATTGGTGTACGATTGAATGTTACAACTGTTATGATGAAAATAAGTATTTCATACTACTTATAATTTGATGACTAGTGGATACCCTTCAACATATACTGATCAACTCCTACATTTAAATATGAAAATCCTGATGTAAATTTTTATACATTTCATTTCAGTCTTTTACACCCGAAGGAAAAAATGACGTTGGAATGGCCGGTGATAGCAACTTGGATGAAGAAACAGAGGGAATACCTGAATCATCTGATGAATATTGTTTGTCAAGCAATACTATCCCAATCAGTTAATTTCTAAGTGAAGATACTGAGGATGACAGTGAAGACGAAACAGGCTCTCCACATATAATAAATACACACTCTGAAGCAACGAAGAACTGTTCATCATGTCAATCTTTGCTCGGGTACTCGGTGGATGAATTAATACCCGTGTTGTTGACCCTGGCAGTCAAGTTGCGGCATAATTTATCATACTCTGCAACAGAGGATGCTCTGCAGCTGGCAAAGATGCTCTCCATTGCAAACAAATCACGGACAAGGGAAGCGCTTGGAAAAGTGGCAATGTTCTTCTCTACTTGAATCTGGAGGATCAAATACGATATTTTCTCGAATTGCATCATAAGAAATTGATAATTCCATCTAATCGGATAAAAGAAAATGAATATGCAATAGAAGACGTTTTTGATGGTTCTGTGTACAAAAAAAGTGTATGTGGAGACACCATTACTCTGAACTTCAATGTGACGGTGCACCAGTATTTAAGAGTTCTTCAGCATCAATCTATCCGGTTTTATGTAGTATTAACGAGTTACCACCGCGTTTGAGAGGAAGAAACATAATTTTATCCACTTTATGGTTTGGACAAGGGAAGCTAGAGGACATGAATGAGTTTTTGAAACTTTTCGTGTTTGAATTACAGCACCTAAATAACCAATGTGTAGAATCTGTTTACGAAGGGGAAAAATATTACAAAAAATGTCAACTTCTGATAGGGATTTCTGACTCTGTCGCGAGACCAATAGTGAGGTGCTCCTTTCAGTTTAATGGCGAACATGGTTGTGGCTTTTGTCTTCATCCTGGAATACGAATACCCAACGGCCAAGGTCATGCGAGAGTATATATCCAATTGATGACGAAGGTAATCCATTCGGTGAAGGTCTTCGAAATCATGACGACACCTTCGTTCATGCCGAAAATGAACGGAAGGGAATTAAAAGGCCATCGGTAATGTATGAGGTTCCCGGTTTTAATGTCGTCGATGAACTGGTGCATGATTGGATGCACGCAGTAACGTTAGGCGTTGTAAGACAGTTTTGTGCGTTGTGGTTCGATACCAAATATCACGACAAACCATTTTTCCTAGGACAGCATGGAAATTCTTTCATAAAGAACAACTCGGAGCATAAGTAATCGCAAATTATGGAAAGCACATGAGTGGAGCGTATGGCTATTATTCTATAGCTTGCCTATTTTTAAGGTAATCACTCAACGAAAATACATGGATCGCGGGGCATTACTCGTAGATGGAATATCCATATTACTGAAAACTTTTGTTCATGCCATCTGAGGTTGAATATGCACTCCAATGTCTTTATGATTTTGTACAAGGCGTTGAAGATTTATACGGCATTCAATTTGTGTAAGTTAATGTACACCTACTAACCCATTTACCGGACAGTGTTCTCAAGTGGGGACCTCTTTGGACCCAGAGTGCTTTCATGTACGAATCTGTTAACCCATTAAAGCCCAAGAGGACACAAATTTCACCAAGATTTTCGAAATATTTCTTGACATTAAAATTCAATTAAAGAAATTTTAGACAAAACATTTTCGACGTAAAATTCAGCGATCTTTCCGAATCTGCCATTAAAAAATCAATCGAGTCCATTCCGAAAAAGTTATGCTTGGTTTTTCACAAAAAAATCAGATTTTTTCACTGGGAGAACACTTATCGATGAAAATATCGTGTCCTCGAACCTTTAACTTTGAAATGTGCATGATAGCATTTTGAAAATAAAGTTGGAAACTGTCAAAATGGCGGCTTAAACACGAAAAGATCGGCGAAAAGTTCCTTAATTTTTTATTCGAAAATGATAGGCTTTTGGAAAAAATGTCGCTGAACAAAAAGTTCTTAGAATTGGTCAAAGAATACGCTCAAATTTTTTTGAAAATACAAACACTTTTCTTCATTTTCAAAATCGCAAAATTTTGAAAAAATATAAACAGTCGTAGAAAATCGTGGAAATAATCTTTATATAACACATTCATAAAAAATCTCTTGTCACGGACGAAAACCCCGATTTTTTGCCTGTGTTACATAAAATAGCGTATGCACCACAGCGGCGGAAACAACTCCAGCAACAAATTGCTAAAGGCCCTAAAATTGATCTCGTAATTCAAAAGTTCCTCCTTCGCATAATATAGTATTAATGGAGACAGCCATAACCAAACAAAGAGCAGAAAAATAAAATAAAGTTCGGACGAAAGGCTGAATTTCCTCCACTTCGATCTTCGAATCTCCGCACATTATTTGTTATAACAAGTACGCCAATCAATTTTCATTTTTATGACTTTATTTTGGTCATTAAATCAACCGCTCTATACCGTGGTATTTTTCAGTTTATCATGCCCATCATCTGTGGACTATGTACTCGTAGAATTCATTTATGCCACGAATACCATTCTCTTAATTCGAAAACAGTCAAAAACCTACTGCGAATCTGCAACCGCCCATGACTTGACGGAACGTCCATTTACTTTGTTTATATGTAATATTTTCATATAATATTCCTTACAAATTGGCAGAGAAGTCATCAACAGCATGTCCTTTATTTATTTTGGCTGAAGTATCGTCAACAGCATGTCCTTAACTTATTTTGGCTGAAGCATCGGCACCAGCATGCTAACGCTTTTCAATTTTAATGTCTTATTTATTATAATTGGCAGAAGAGTAACCTACTGAATGTCATTTGTAACATTTGAAAATTATTGTACTATAAGTTTGTTATAAAATGGCTAAAATGTTGCCAATAGCATGACATTTAAAAGAACGACTTTAAAACTTTGTGTTACGGACAGAATCGATGTTTTATCAACTGCGGTACCCGGCGTAGGTTTTTTCCCACTTAGATGGTTTTCCCTACGCCCTTGCACACCCGAATGGGGGTACCTCTCATAATGAAGCCGGCCGGTTAGGTAATTATGTAAAAGGCCCTTCGAAATGGTGACGATCTCGATACGATTATTTGTAATTCGAATAGTATAATATCCATCTATATAATGACGTTGTGATTTCGGAACGAGGTCGGGTTAGGAAGTCCGCGTCGCGATCGGATCGTCACCGATTGATCGCAATAAATTTTAAATAGTTTCTTGTGGCCGATCAAATCGTGTGTGTTATTAAAAAGCCCTTCCACCAGTCGTTAATACTTTGCATTATTCTAAAGTACGACTTTCCTCACACTTTTATTTTCCCCGCACTTTACGCGCACTTGTAACGGAAAATATTGTTCGGCACATGTGCAGGATAGTACTTTTCGATACAAGAGCGTGAAAGTTTTCTTATGTTAAAGTGTATGTAAAATGCTACTTTACCCATTTTTGACATTTTCCTGTTGCATTTTACACACACTTGCAACATAAAATACTGTTCGCCTTCTCGCCCGGCAACCCTCACATTCACAGAAAAAACATTTTTGCACTTGTATCGAAAAAAATGAAAAATACCCACACACACACACACACACACACACACGCGCCTGCCGGAGTCTTGCTGGTTCCTTCTGACGGGCGCGTCCCCAGGTGGTGGATCGGGGAATGCTAGTAAAAGGTATCCGAGAAATAAAATACCCGACGCGGACCAAAGAACTAGCTAGGGGAAGGAACCCCGAGCAATAAACCAAGTATGGAAGATCAGCTGCAGATAAAAGCTTACGGTGCAGGGGTCGGATCCCCAGTACCGGCGTAGGGTACGAGTGAGAAAGCGGGCTCTCCGGCGACGTTATCATGCAACCGAAGTGTTGTTGGGGTTGGTCACTCGGCCCCAACAGCATTAAATGTTACAAGTGACACGCTGTCAGGAAAGGCGCACGAGACTGTAAGTTTCGAGCGCCTGGAAGAGAAACTTCAGCTCCTTGTGCAATTTATCCAGGGAAAGAAAAATCTCCACAAGGAGATCAAGAATATGGCCAAAGGCACACTGCGTGCCTTTAGCCATTACGCCAAGGCACGAGAGAGTTCGGGGGCTTCGCAGGCGTCGGTCACCTGCCTGGACGGGGCGAGCCAAACGTCGCCCCTATTCCGTAAGCCCCCCGAACGTCCGGAGCGTAAAGGACCCTCGCCGCTAAAGCTGCCAGCGACAAAACGGGACAGGAAAGAAGAGGAGAAAGAGAAACGCCCCGTACCACCAGCTGCAGAACAACGGCGGCAACCCCAGTCGGAAGACCAGGACTGGGTTACGGTGGTCAGAAACGGCCTAAAGAAGAATATATATATATATATATATATATATATATATATATATATATATATATATATATATATATGTATAATACAGGGTACACAATTTAACCCATTAACGCCGAGGTGATCAGAATTTTTACTAACTTTTCAACGTGTTTATTTATTATGTAATCGGACCAAAAAAATAGTGCAATACTTTTACTCCTATGCAAAATTTGATGCTCTTTCAGAATCTGAGCTCAAAATTTCAATTAGACACTGAGAAAAAAAAATATGGCCGTTTTAAACGTGAAAAACGTGAAATTTTTCGAAAAAAATATTTTTTCGCATTTTTTTTCACAATGATACCGCAAAGGTATCGACTTTCTACTATGATCAAATGTGATCATGGCACTCGAACATTAAGAGGAATTTTTTTCAGAAAAATTCATCTACGCGTTTTTGCAAAATGGCGGCGGGAATGAAAAAATTTTATAAAAATATTAATCTATTGTTTTTTTTTAAACTATAAAGTTTAGACAAAAATTTCTAAGAACAAAAATGTCTTAAAATTAGTCAAAGAACACTCTCAATTTTTTTCAGAATTTTTGGAGATAATTTTTGATTTTCAACAAATTTTAAAAATCAAATTTTCGAAAAAATTTTTCAAAAAATTTGAAATTGTTCCTTGACTACTTTCTTGCCAATTCTGTGCATATACATTGGTTTTTGTACTCTTAGCATTACCCAGAGACAACGGCGTGGACGTCGTAGAACTTTGTCTCCTTTGGGGTGCTTTTTTTTCGCGAGTCCCCTTGCCTCTCACGTTTCGGGGTGCTTTCTTTCGCGAGTCCCCTTGCCTCTCACTTTAATATTTCTTTTATCAGTGCTTTTTTGTCCAACAATTAGTGCATACATATAAATTGCATTTTTCACAATAGATCCTTGTTCTTATTGGACATGTTTCATTTGAACAAAATTTTATGTACAATTCAAGAAAAAGGTTTTTCTTTATACTTTACGAAAAAGTTTTTGAGAACAAAAAAATCTTAAAATTAGTCAAGGAACACTCACAAATTTTTTCAAACATTTTTTCGAAAATTTGATTTTTTCAAATTTTCGAAAATCAAAAATTATCTCAAAAAATTCTGAAAATATTTGAGAGTGTTCTTTGACTAATTTTAAGTCATTTTTGTTCTTAGAAATTTTTGTCTAAACTTTATAGTTTTTAAAAAAACAATAGATTAAGATTTTTATAACATTTTTTCATTCCCGCCGCCATTTTGCAAAAACGCGTCGATGAATATTTCTGAAAAAAATTCCTCTTAATGATCGAGTGCCATGATCACCTCTGATCATAGTAGAAAGTCGATACCTTTGCGGTATCATTGTGAAAAAAAAAGCGAAAAAATTTTTTTTTCGAAAATTTCACGTTTTTCACGTTTAAAACGGCCATATTTTTTTTTCTCAGTGTCTAATTGAAATTTTGAGCTCAGATTCTGAAAGAGCATCAAATTTTGCATAGGAGTAAAGGTATTGCATTATTTTTTTGGTCCGATTACATAATAAATAAACACGTTGAAAAGTTAGTAAAAATTCTGATCACCTCGGCGTTAATGGGTTAAAACTACCACCCGGAAATCTGAGAATGAATGCTGTTTAGAAAAAAAAAGTTTAAATAGAAAAGTTTTTGGATTCCGAGGAGGACATCCAATAGTGACCTTGACGTTGACCTTTAAGGTCATTTCAGTATGAAGCCTCTTTTTAACGAGACCCCTTATTTTTTCACTCCGGAAATGGAAAAAGCGGAATTTACGTCCGAATACGATCTTGTCTTAGGACCCAGGTCCCATGGTGGGGTTCTATAATTCTTTTTCTTTATGTCCGTTAGTTTGGACCTCCCCGTCGGCCAGCATTCAGCATGGTTGAACCTGATCTGATATAGCCCGAGCGGATCGTTAGCCGTAATACCCCCACCACGTGAAGGTGGACAAATGAGGGCACCCAGCCAATTAAGGCAAGAGAGACGAGTCACCCAGCCAGTTGAGGCAAGATAGACGAGTCACCCAGCCAGTTAAGGCAAGATGGAGGAGTCACCCAGCCAGTTAAGGCAAGATGGAGGAATCACCCAGCCATTTAAGGCAAGATGGAGGAGTCACCCAGCCAGTTAAGGCAAGCTAGAGGAGTCACCCAGCCAATTAAGGCAAGATGGAGGAGTCACCCAGCCAGTTAAGGCAAGATGGAGGAATCACCCAGCCAGTTAAGGCAAGATGGAGGAATCACCCAGCCAGTTAAGGCAAGATGGAGGAGTCACCCAGCCATTTAAGGCAAGATGGAGGAGTCACCCAGCCATTTAAGGCAAGATGGAGGAGTCACCCAGCCAGTTAAGGCAGATGGAGTTGTTACCCATACAATTAAAGCAAGATATATATTATCTTGCCTCTCGCTCACTGATGCTACAATTGTTCAGTCTTCGTCGCTATCAGATTCGATTACTGGTACAATTTTAGTTGTGGTGAATATGTCAGTTAATATCTCAGATGGTTTGAAAATTCTTGATAAATAACGCGCATATGATAAATAATATATAACAGCCGCAATGTGGGAACAACAGCCAACAGTTCTATTTCCATTGGCACATTCACATGTGTATTCTGTAATTCCAGAATGTCCAATAGTGTCAGGTTCGTATTTAATAAAACACCTATAAGTTTGACGAGAAATGTGACGGGACGGAACTCTAATTTTTAAAGTCGTTGAATCATCTTTAACAAATTCTATTTTTAGATTGCCATCTTTGTCAAGCATTTCTGCTAAATAGGAAACAGCCTGAGCAAGTTGATAGGTACCAGTGAATAAAATTTTCAAATCATTTGTTGTTAATTCCGGAAATTCATTAAGATCAACTGAGGAGATAGTTCCAAACGGAAGTTTACGACGTAGCCATCCTGCTCCTTCTACTTTATCAGCCAAAGAAAACTTCACATTTTTCTGAGTTTGCATCTTTTGAAGAATATCATTGAAGTTATCTACATCAGAATGTAATCTTTTTCCGAAAATATTATTAAGAAAACATGCAATTCTGAATATGATCCAACTTTTGGTAATAACTTATTATCGATTTTATGATTAAGAAAAAGATATTTTTGCTTGATGACACCTGAACGGATTCTACAGCCCACCGAATTTTCGTAACAAAGCGAGAATTATTTGATTCTTCTGCAGTTAATTGTTTCCTTTTTCCTTTTAAGGCAGGCATCAAAACTCGAAATTTTTTTTCTTCCAACTTTTCTTTTACGTCACGAAATCCACGGTCAAGAAGAAAAACATCACCTTCATTAACCAGCTTATATAAACCTTCAGGATTTTCGAGAATTGTTTCCAAAATCTGGGCATCATTTTGATTCGCAAGAAAAGGTCCAGCAATGTCTACCACATACCCGTCAGTTGTGCAGATGGTAAACGGTTTACAAAGGGAACTTTCTTTTGGCCAGAGTACGGTTTCCTTTGGTAATCATTATTAGAACTTTTTTGATGTCTAGCGTATGTGCCGTCGCATATCAAAAAAAGTTTATCGTTAGAATCGAATAAATGTTTTGCCATTTTAGTGGTATGGCTTAGAATGAGTTCATTCCGACTACAAGTATTCACTCCAAAACGAAGTGGCAAAACATCATCTTCAAATGATTTCATTACACTGGCCGAATATTCCGAGACATCGTGTTCATTTTGCAATTGCAAAATTGACGCGATCATTGCATTCGAATTACCCGACCGTAATTTGAACAAAAAGACAACAATAGCTTGAATGACGGAACGGGAATGACTATTTCGCAATGAAGTTAACATGTCTTTCAGTTCATTTAATTGTTCCCAATTTAAGCCTGTAAAAATTTTGAGTTGTTTCTCAGAAATATTGTATTCCCCTATTTTATCAAGCAATGTCGAGTCACATCTAATAGAAAGAGTTTCCATTAGTTTTGATAACTCAGATGCCGTAAGGCTTGTAGTATTAGAATAGGCTTTCAGTTGGATAAGATCTTCTTCGTATATTCTATCGTTTATCAAGTGCATACGACAACATCGATTCCCAGATGGAATGTAGATTTGAGTTTTGATATAAGTTTTTATTCGTGTTTCCTCAGGAATGACACGTAAATGTTTTTTTTCGGCCTGTAGTATTTATTAAAAAAGTATTGCAACCAGGGCACTTTTGTCTTAGCAGTACGGTCTTATTCATCTTGAAAATTATGAAGAAATAAGAATGTCAGATGTAAACAAAAGAATGTAAAAAGTAAAATTCTCCAGAATCACAGAGATATAACTCCGAAAAAAATACTAAATATAAACCTGCACTCAGCTATACCGATTTACATAGACTATATGAATCAAAGCACAATATCATATACAAGTGTCAGGTCGCACCGTCCGGATTCCTAATCTACTAAAAAAAGGATGGATTTCGATAACGAGAATGAAATGGCTATCGAATAAAAGGAACGATGCCTACCGGAGAAGAAGTCACCTATTGCCTCGCAGTTCTTCTATATAGGAGTCTCGTGTCAACAATCACGCCGACATCACACCGGATAATAAAATATCTCATGGACATCGGTTAAGGTCGACCTATACTATATACACTCAGCACCGGTTTTTGTTTCGGTCCAATTTAACTTCGTACATTTCAACACTGTGCATTAAACACGAAAAAACATTTGAATATTTATATTGGCTACACATGAGTCTCAACTGTATATAACATAGTATTTTTAGTCAGTGCGTGCGTGCGTGAGTGCACGGGTGTATGCGAATGCGCAAGTCAAGCAGGACGACCATGGTTTACGATTTTTTATTCAAAAACTATATTTTTTAAAAATTTGAAAAAAATATACATGAAAGAGGACATTGTAAGGTACCTTAAGAAAAAAGATGAAGGTGGTCACATAAAAAATTATGCCAAAACAAAAATTTTGAAAATTTCAAATCAGTTTTTGAATTATTAAAAAAAAAAAAAATCATATTTTTTCTCTCAAATTGTCTTACCTACGTTTCTAACATATTTCAAGTTCATTAAAATCGATACAGTAGTTTTCGAGAAAAATTAGTTTTTTATTTTTCTTTCCCCCTCCATAACTTTTTCGAAAAAGCAAATTTTGAGTTCATACTTTCAGAAATTTGTAGTCATCGGGGTAGCAATATATGGACCCAGTTCGGGTGACAGAGCTGTGGGGGCATTTTTTGTATAGTTAACCCCCTATGCCCTTTGGATTTTTATCGATTACAGCGCCACCTGTGAACCAAAATGCAATAGCTCCTAGGTCAAATTGATGTACTTTTTTCCGGAAAATCCAAATCTGCAATAAAAAATGGGGGTTCCGATTTAAGTTTTATTGCTTTTCCCCAGCCCACCCCCAGGGGGTCAATTTCAGTATCACTGCATGCCCCCATTCGTGTCGAACAACTTTCATCCCATACCTTTTTTGATTCTGTGCATAGTTCTCGAGATATTTCTATGTCTTCAGATAAATCGACCACCCGGTATATTGGATATATATCGAATATTGCCGAAGACACATACGGGTGCATATATATGTGACATACATAATAAGATATATGTTGTAAATATCCGAAGATATAATCTGCATATAAAAGGGATATATCCTGAAACACATTCGGGCCGGTCCTAGTGGATATATCTCGCATATAAAGGGGATTGTTCGGTAGGAGGGTTTATAATTCCTGACCGTAGTTTCGAATAATAACACAAATATATTGTTTTTTAAAGTATTTAATTATCTTTGCCGCTTGCTACAAGAATATCACACAATACATACATACTTCGTATCCACGGCAGCGTCATACATTAGTGTAACGAGTTGAAAAGGGGTGGTGGAAACTCTTTGCCCCCAGGACTGTTTGCCCATTGTGATGGGTGTCCTTCGTCGCAAGCATGATCAAAGGGGGTTTCCATAATTAGTTATTTTACCCAGATTTGAGGTGGAAACTCTTTGCCCCCAGGACTGTTTGCCCATTATGATGGGTGTCCTTCGTTACGCATGATCAAAGAGGGGGTTTCCATAATCAATTATTTAGATCTAGACCTCAAATCTATACTGTAATATTGAATGATATTTTGTGACTTTATTTGGGTTTAAGTCCCATAGATGTACATAGATATGCACAGATAAACACACAGACACACACACACGCACAAGCGAACGCGAATACACGTGGTCTATGTGATGCCATGGATTCTCTGCCACCGTGGATTAAGAGCTATATAAAACTAAATGAGCAAACTCACCGTTGGATGATGCTGGTCACTCTTCGGAAATATCGTTCTCCAACGAATTTAATTCACCAAATGGCTGGCACACAATATGCACTGACCATAATGTCATTGCCCTTTATAGGAGTCCCGAATGGTAGGCGGAAAGGGAAGGTTCGCTAAATCATTCGATCCATCAAAGGCCAACCCTCAGTCTCCTTTTCAACCAACCGTTCCCACTCTACCATCGTATTCTACGAAACAGGGATAGTATACTTTTTGCCGAAATATATCCTGCCTATCTTATATATATATGCGGGATATATCCCTGGATATATATTTTTTCCGTGCGGGGCTGTGCAATAGAAACCTATCAAATTTGTCATTCTTTAGGACATGTTGCAAATAAGTGTCCACGTATAGTAAATGAGAAACTCAGTGAGCAGTGCCAGTATTGTCAAAAATTTGGGCACACTGCTGACAAATGTGATCTAATAATTAAACGAAAGCAAGCTCAGGTAATTTGTAGTTATTGTATGAAACCGAACAACGTGACAGACAATTGTTATTTTTGGAATAGGACCTTCGATCCTCATTATACAAACGAAGACACACCACAAAACGCCCGTAAAGTCACTGACGAATTAACCAAATCGACGTAATCGATAATTCTTTGATATTTACTCTAACCATTAATTTAAATGAAGGTGAAACTATCAATAAAATACAATTTAATGGTAATAAAAACGAATGTAATGAATTTTACTATAACGAAAAAGAATCGAACGAAATGAAAAATAAATGTAATGAAAGCAAAACTTATGTAAATGAATACGAATATAAAATTACAAACAAAATTAAACACGGAATTAAAACCAGAAAAGAAAACGAGGTATTAACAATGAAATTAAAAACAAAGATGCATACAAAAATGAACGTGGCAATACAAATAAAATTGTAAACGAAAATAAATGTGAAAATAAAAATGTAATTAAAAATGTAACTAAAACTGAAAATAAAATTAAAAAAGGATAAGAAAATGAAAATGAAAAAAAATATGGAAACGAATATGAAAGTAAAAACGAAATTAAACATGAAATTAAAAATGTGATTGAAAATGAAAAGAAATATGAACAGGAATATGAATATGAAAATAAAAATGCGCGTAAAAATGCGATTAAAAATGAAAATGGAAAAGAATATATAGTAGTAGTATAGTTTATTTAATCCACAGTTGAATATACATAATTCTTTTGGGTAGAGTACACGATTGAATATAAACATATAAATACAAGTAGACGCATTAACAATAGAGATATATAATAGTAACGGGAGAAAACAAAGCACGCTGATATCTAATTAAGGCGCAGTGATACAGGACAAATTAAGATGTAGATAGAACTTAATATTCGGGCACAAATTGTCTTCTAACAAAGAACGATTTTACAAAGTAGTAGAGGGCCTTAAGAGCAAGCAAATCATTGGAGCTGATTAAATGGGCCATAGCAGTGGCATCCGGGAGGTTGTGACACAGGGTACCTTGCCGCAGTCTACTTCTCGATGGGCGAGAAAGAGGACAATCGCTCAAGATATGCAATAACGTTTCATTTTCGCTCATATTGCTGGCCGAACAAATTTCAGAGCGAGCGCGAATAAATGGTGGCGGTTCTGATTTGGACCTTGAGTCTTAAATATAAAAGCTCACACCGATCTGGAGAGAGGGAGTTAAGGCCAGCTGAAAATTGTCTGAAAATAGGGATCTGGACCGAGTCGGAGGAAAAATAACGATGGAGATCGCGATTGCGCTGGGTTGTTCCAAAAACTTCGCAGGCCAGTGATAGGCGTGACTCCCAGGTTGCCACCGACAGGTCGACCCACAAATCGTCAGAGACCCTACATAGACCCATACGGGCCAAGCTAGTCGATGGCTGGCGCAGAAACTTGAGTACTAGGTTTAGTACTCTGCGTACTATTTTGACAGATATCGGGTAGAGGCCTAGTTCGAGACGGATAAGAGGCCGGTGTAGATGGAGGAAGCCTAAGCTATTTTTTAAAAAATTCAACTTGAGCCGATTTCAATTTATCGAGATGGCCGAGAGCCTAGCAGGGAGCAGCCTAAAGTAATATGGATATAATAGATGCACCGTAGAGCTGCACGACACGAATCGCCCTTTACAGAAGCCATTATAGACAAAACAGATGCCGTCGCTTGCCGAGTCTTAGCTATAGCATTTTCTGTTGTCTTCAATCCACTTGCCGATGAGGAGACGATTGTTCCCAGGTAAGGAGATGTGGGCGTCACTTCTAACTGTTGATTTTCATAATAAAAACTTCTAGTAAGTCCATTGGTGATGCAATACTCAGAGCGGACTCTCAGTTTTGATCTTAGGTCAGCAGAGGAGTAGGAAAAAAATCGCCAAATCATCACCAAAGAAGGCCACTATATCAGAAACATACAGAATAGAAAGAAGCGGACTCAATATTTCTCCCTGAAGGACCTCCTCGGTCACTCTGACAGGATCCGAGGAACCGGTGGCACAGATGACAGAAGACCTTGCAGAATCATAAAACGCCTTAAGCACCCTGACCATCTTGGCGCTTATCCCGTAATTATAAAGTTTATGCCATAATTTGGCATGTGGGATAGAATCGAACGCTCTGCGGAAGTCCACGAAAAGGACGTAACACTTAGAACCTTTCGTGGTTAGCTGAATTTGAACCGCTTCATTTAGGATAAAAATGTTATCCTCCGCAGAGCATCCCCTTCGAAAACCCGCCTGTTCTTCGGAGAGCACATCGCGTTGGCATAGCCAGTTTTCCAGTCTCGTCGCAAAAACCTGCATAAAGAGTTTTATAAGGGCATTTGTAATTGCAATCGCTCGATAATTAGCTGGGTCTGAACAGTCACCCTTTTTGAAAATCATAAAGAGATTGGCTTGTAACCACCCCTCTGGTGGTAGTTCATTGGACAGAATAGTATTGAAAAGTACCAGGGTAAACGAACACCATACACCTGAAAGCAATTTTAAGGCTTCGGCAGGAATGCCATCAGGGTCCACTGCTTTCCCGGAGTTTAGTCTTTTCATGCTCTCCCACAGCTCCTGCGAGGTGACTGGCTTATCAAGGTCGTAGTCAAAGGTCCCGTAGAATTTCAACGAAGAAAGAGGCCTCGGCAGATAGAGGAGCGCCAAGTGCCCACTCCACGTCTCGGGGGAAACAGACGTATTGCTCAATGGAGCAAGCCTGTACCTACGAACAGTGGACCAAAAACTCTTGGCATTCCTCACCTCGCAAAAGAGTCGGCTATCTTCGATAAGTACACTCATTTTGCCCTCGAAGTTACTGTTTTGAAATTCTTTTTGGCTGCAAGATAAGCTAATTCTTGAGGACAAGCGTAATTTTTTTGACGCAAAAGATGTAGGGCTCTATTCATATGCGTACGAGCATCCTTACAGGTCGCGTTGTACCACCGAGGTCCAACACTCATGGAACACTACTTATTTCCGTAGACACTTGTCAATTTAACTGATCCCTCTTTCTCCAGGATATTTGAGAGACCGATACAGAACGCTGAAAAAGACGGGTTATGCGTAGTCTGGCCCACGTGCAACTCAAAGGGGTTTAATTCCCGCAAACATTTTGCAAACCTCGACGCGCCTTCCGGCGTCCAAACCACTTTACGCCTAACTCCCGATATAGAGTGGGAGTTGGCGGACCCCGATGAATTGGGCAAGGATAAGGCCAGTACAACAGTAACAGGAAGGTGGACTGAGCCTCCGCCGTCAAGGCCTACACAATAATCGTTAATGAATTGTAAATGGTTAGCGGAGACCCAGACCATATCAACTATGCTACGACCCTTAATATCAAAATAAGTAAATTGTGACGGAATGAACGGCCGTTCATAATAATTAAATTGTTGTCGAACATAAAATCCTACAAACATTTATCACGAGCATTACATCTGTTATCGCAAGATTTTCTATCTACATTTAATTGAGTGCCCTCGCATAGATGAGGAAAGTCGCGCTCAAGGTCAAGGTCACCCATCCAAGAATTGAAGTCTCCTCCCAATATAAACATAGAGTCCGGAAACTTTTGGAAAAGAGAGTCTAGAACAGATTGGAGGGAAAACAATTAAACAGAAAGGTCGCATGATGGCGGAAAATAAAAAGAACCTTGAATTAAGGATATCGAAGAGGTTGAAACTAATGTAAAAATCCAGTGGGAGGAGGATTCAATCGTGATGGGCGAGCCCGATCCTGGAACATAAGAACACAAACCGCCGCTAATTCTTCCTCTGGATCCATCACGTGAGGCTGGAACTGCGAAAATGCTGGTTTCTTGAATTCGAGGTAGTGAAGTGGAGTCAACACACCAAGTCTCGGAAAAATTGCTGATACCATTTAGCTTATTCTTGGTGGCCATGGTAAAATTATGAGGCCCATGGATATTCCAATAGTTTATGGACACTGAGTAGTCTTGTGCACGTGGTGATCTTGTAGATGGACTTGTTGAATGAACTGGAGTGAAGAAACATGAGGTGTCGATTGGGGTCTCAACCGGTGGACTTTGGCACGGTGGACCGGCCGGCAGCCCCTGTGGCTGCTAGGCGGGGCTGTTACTGGCAAATTTTTGGACGAGCTTGGAGAGTGGCTGAATATGATAAATTATCAGTTGTCGGAAGAGACGAAGATGTTGAAGGTTCATCTTCCATACAAACCACTTCCGGTACAAACTGAGCCTTATATCAGACCACACAAACCAAGCGCCATCTATCCTGACTTTCATGGACTTTCTTTCCACCTTCTTATGCTCCACTTTGGCCTTCTTTATGAGCGTTCTAGCATGATAATCGATGGTTCGCTCTCTTTCAGTCAATTCGTTGTTAATGAAGACTTCCTTGCCTGATAAACTCGTTTTTTTTTGTGGACATAATGTGGAGCTTTGCTCTATACGAAAGAAGTTCCACTAATATAATCGGAGGTTCCTTATGATTAAAATAAGCTGTGTCGACGACGTTAGTGGGGTCAAAAGTGTCCTCCAGAAATTTTTCAATATATTTCACTACATCTCCGACAACATTTAGCCCACGAATTTTGATATTTTTCTTCCTGGATATTTTGTTCTACTTCTCAAGCTCAGATGTCAAATGCAGAATTTCGGCATCCTTTTCTACTAGTTTTATTTTCAAGTTTAACACCTCATCTGTAACGTCCTTTCTCAAAATCCAAATAGCCTCCAAATTTTCCTTGGTTGCCGCGTCTATTTTGTCATCAATATTTTTTTAAATTGATTATACAATAGAATCGCGAAGGACTTTTAATTGAGCATCCATGGTTTGGTCACTTTCGGTATTATTTAATATAGGCGCTTTTAGGACCGGAGGGGTGAAACAACGCTTTTTAGTATGAAGTGGCTCCGTAATTGCATTTAAAGAAGATTCCGGCGAGCATGTTACGTTTCGAGCGCGCAAAGAAATCCGGAATGGATTTCGTCGACTGGTCCCTAGGCGTGTTCCAAGTAGTCGTTTTCGACGACTGCTCCACCGTAGCAGAAAGAGATTTTTCTGGAACTGGTGAGATCTCCTTCGAACCAGTCCGAGAGACTGGCGTAGCAGGCGAAAAATGTGGGTCCGACTCCTTTTTCTGCATGGGCAGTAAAGTTTTCCCTAAGACGTGCTGACTCTCGCGGAGCAGAAGCGAAGTAGCTAATTTTCAAACTGCTAACCAAGTCGCAAGAACAGCTGTCAGAATCAATGACGTCAGCTGTCACAGAGCGTGCGCGATCCAAACTATATGTACCTACACCGGATACAAAATATCTTTGTTATAAAAACCGCAAATCTTCATAGATGTCGAAAGGTCAATAAATAAAATAAAATAAAATTATCTGGCAATCAATCGCATTATAGTACGATAATTCGGAGCCAGAATAATGCGACTTTCTGTAGACAAGAAGTTAATAATACTGAGAATGAGAAATAACAATGCTCCGGAGACCTCACACAAACGTTGTTTCTCAAAATGTGTAGGTAGGTAGCATATAGCGATAGGCGCATAAGTCCCACTGCAAGGCTTCGGAAATCTTTGATTTTTCCCACCTGATTAATTTGAAGGCGGAAGACAAATTTGCAGAACAGAATAATTAATTACAAGGCCAACCTCCACTTACAAACTCAGTAAAAAATTAATGATTTGGGCTGAAACAGTAGACTGCGAATTCGATGGAATAAACTGCAACTGTCAGTTCCCTCGAACTTTTGTAAATTCTGCTCCGCTGATTGGCCAATTTCATGAAATACACACAAGTGACGTCACCAGCAGTCAGAAATCGTACGAGGTGTTGAAAAACGGTTTAGTTGACTCTTGAGAAATTCACCAAAATTCGGTTTCCACCGGAATAATGACTCGGAAAACCAGTAGCACACGTCAAGCACAGTCCGAGCCGTTCCGGAGATCAAGCACTGTAAATGCAAACTCCCAAATTGGTGTTTTAAGAAGGAATTATCCAAATAAAATACGAAGCAAATAAAATGTGCCCGCTCTACTCACCGTCTTCAACGTTACTCCCAATGGAAATTGGAAAAGAATATGAAAACGAAAAAGAAAGTGAAAATGAATTTAGAAAAGGAAATGAGCAGGAAAATGAATATGAAAATAATAATAAATTTAAAGGAGAAAATAATTTTGAAAACGAATATAAAAATGAATATGAAAGCAAACGTGAAAACGAGTGTGGTAATGAAATTAGAAATATAAATAAAATTAAATGGATCAACGAAATTGAAATCGAAATTATAAATCTAAGGCCAGAGCACTGTCCAAAAAAATTTGACTATTCTTGGATGCCAGCAGATGGCGGTTTCTTCACTAAAAATTCATACAAGTTTCATTATCAGAACAATAAAACTAAAAACCAAAATGAATATTTAAATAAATTTGAAGCATTCGAACAATTAATTATGAATGGGAACTGAAAACTTTTCCCATATGACAGAGGAAAAAGATAAAATTAAAAATACTCATAAATAACACAAACATACATAAAAATAAGTTAGAATATTAATAATAGTAATAATATTCGTTTACATACGTGACAGTAACAACATATATCTCATCTTCCTATGTCATTTTCGAATAATAAATACTAATGACGAAATTAAAAATAGTTAAAGGTATATTAAAAAAGAGATGAAAATTAACTTAAATACGTAATTTACAGACGTATTTAAAATAATATTAAAATTATAGATATTCATGAATTATACGTATATTAATACTGAATTTAAAAAAAAAAGCTCAGAAGAAAGGAGAACAAATAGTAGTGAAATGATGACGAAATATGAAATAATAAGCGTTCATCATAGTTTGACATGAAATGAAACCAAAAATTATTACACTGTTCGGGATGAATGTAAAAATGATGAAAATAATAAATCAAAACTAGTGTTGGCGTGGTGCCTCGCTCGCTTCGCTCGCTCAGAATCTTCGACCCAGTGGACAGTCGGCTATTCCTTAATACTCGTTCGTTTACTAACAGCTTTCAATTATATTATAAAATTATATCGATACTTGGGGGTCGAATTACATTTCGGTCCAAGAGGCTTTGATAGATATGTTACAACAACATAGTGTTTCTTATATGTATGAAAATTGAAAATGATTTACAACTATGACCTATGGCCTGAGTCGACGTAAAATTGAAAATGAGCATTTTCAAAACTTCGACCCCGACGACAGGCCAGCCGAAGTATTAATAAATAAAAGCTGCAAAACACTTACTTCATGCACTTGTATTGTAATAGACTATTCGATGCATAGTACATGTTTATTGTGTTTTACTAATTACTGTCTGTATTATTATGATCTTATATATACAATAAATATACATATAATTCGTCAAAAATATTTTGAAAGTTTCGAAAAGATCTCTGATGGATATCTTTTAGATATCTATAAGACATCTTTTAGATATATCAAATTAGTTGTTTTTGTATCACGGGCGTAAAAGAACTTATGCGCCCGTAAGTGATCACCGCGCTCGAAGAGCTGGCGAAGCCTACCTCTGGGGGGTAGGGGGTCGAAATGTCGATTTGATGAAAAACTATAGGGTAATTTTTTTGCCAAGGTGACCAAATTCAATACTTTTTCAGACAATAGTCATAAGCATTTTAAACCAGTTTTTATGGCATTATCGTTCACTTTAGGAAGAAAATGCATACAACCTTTTTTGTAGAGAATTTCATGCTCTGTCTTTTTTGTTGGAAATATTTTTTAATAAAATTTGTATTTTTACAAAATAAATGCAAAAAACTACGGAGAAACTTAATTGGGACTAATGTTTTTTATTAATGGACGAATGCATCTGCGCCAAAATCTAATCAGATCTAAGTTATGCTAAGACACGTATATTAAAAAAAATTTATGTCATTACGCTTATCCTTACGCGAGTTATCGCAAGACAAAAAAACGGGACGTACGTACGTACAAGATCACGGACACAAATTTTTTTATTGTTGAATTGGGCTCCTCGAGGTCTGAAACGTCGACATTTGATGAAAAACTGTAGGGAAATTTTGATGCCCGAAGTGACCAAATTCAATACTTCGTCCAGACCAAAGGTCTGGTTCGAAGTAACATACAGAATAAAAACTACATTTAAATTAAATAATAAAGTCATTTTCCGGTAATAAAATATGTATATATTTCATACAATAATTATGTCTTTCATTAAACAAGGAATTCAAAATTACAAAAAAGGGAAGGTATTCCAGGAGACGGACATGGATATATAAATAACTTCTTGACGAATTACCTGTACTTTCATTCATCTAAATAATGTAATTGTTATCAGTAAAAATATTATTGTACTAATGTTTCTTCACGTATTCATATACATATATGCATAAAATTTGTATGCAAAAAAACACGAGAGAGGAATTCATCCAGATAAAACATGCATATACGTAAATGAACCTTTATCTTTTTCAGATCTCAATCACAGAACAATTTGCAAATAATAAAATCCAAAACCTAATTAATACAAAAATATGGACATTATTCCCGATCCATTTCATCCCTATAGCGTACCTTCAATGCAATGTGTACCCAGAAATGCAGAGTTGACCTATACGTCGAGGCAAAACAATTTAATAGAAAGACGTATCGAATACAAAAGGTGCGAAACGTTATTAACCTCCAATCTATAACAATAATTGTAACAACTAATCTAATAGTACCGTCCATCGATATTCCGTCAATTTTTGCTTAAGGGTGTTCTTCCAAAAAGTCGGAAGTCAGATTTGACTGTAGCGACGCCTACAACTTTTAAGTGGGCTGATTGGACTGACATCTGACGACGATATTACGAAGTTTGACTTTTGATCTCTCGTCAGGACCGTATGAAAGATTTTCTCGAAGGGTTCTTAGCGGGGCCCCACAATTTTGTTTACATGTGTACGTACTCAGTCAGCACTGGACGTCCAGTGGACGTACATATTTCGTCCATGTTACGTCCATACGTTCAGGACAAAAAAAGGACGTAAATGGGCGTCCAATGTAGGTACATCTCCGGACGTTATATGTACGTCCATCTCTGAACATCCGACGGACGTCCATATTACGTCCAAATTAGGTACATAAATGTATGGACGTATATCGTATGTCCTATGTACGTACATACTTGGACGTCCAGTGTACATACTTATGTGGACGTCCACGGTACGTCCATTTTTCGACCATTCGAACCTGCATTTTTATGGACGAATAATGGACGCCCAGTGTACGTACATACTTAGACGTCCAGTGTACGCACTTACGTGGACGTCAACCGTGCTTCCATTTTTCGACCATTCGGGCTTGCATTTTTATGGACGAATAATGGACGTCCAATGTACATACATACCTGGAAGTCCAGTGTACGTACATAAGTGGACGTCCGCGGCACCTCCATTTTTCCAAGAAGATGCGGCGCTGCGCGCACAAGATGGCCGCCACGACGACGCGACGCGCTGGTGTGAATAATAATAATGATAATAATAATAATCACGTCTTTATTGGCAATTACAAAAACAATACAGGATATAAAAATACAAAAATGCCAAAGGGCGAGCCACAGCAATTGCTGTTTTACAGACTGACCAGAATATCTCCTTTGTCTTTTAGGGCTCCTTTACACGCGGTACTCCTTACGTTTTTAAGTAAATTAATGAAATTCGATCATTTCGGTCGCATTTGTTGGCGTGTATCGTTGGAGGCCCGTAGCGCAGAAGTGGACAGACGTTGGATATATTATATTACGTATATTTTTTTTCGCTTAAAGTCCATTTTCGTCCATTTAATGGTCACACTTCGTCCATAGTACGTCCAAATTCCACCCAGAGTACGTACACGCCTGGACGTCCATTGGATGTACACCTCTCTCTCCTCTGGACGTACCATGGACGTACAATGGACGTCCCAAATGTGCAATATGGACGTCCAGTGGAAGTGCGTTCTGGACATAGCATACGTACATTGGACGTCCAATGGACGTACATGTGCTGATTGGGATATACACATGTATCGGACAAACGATATTCATACATGTAAACGGGGAAGGCCGAAGTTGGCCGAGATCGCCAAGAGCATCCCGAAAATCGGTGTATATATATAGATATGCATTTATAGCGATAATCCAACAGTTTAGACGGCAAAGCTCATTTTCTGTCTTGCGATAGAATTTCTTCCGATAGCAATCCGACGTATTCGGACGAGGTAACTCGGACGTCTTCTTCGGAAAATCGTTTCTATGAAGATATCGCATACAATAGATGGCAAAAACTTTTGTTTGCAAATATGTAATATTAGTTTACATACGAAATGTATACGTTCAATGCCACATTTTTGTTGTTGTAGATTTTAATCCTCAAAACTCGACAATCGCGTCGAAAATGTTTTATATTTAGATGTTTTTAAAATATTAATTTTAATATTTTGTTGTAAAGGATAATGTTTTACGCAGATTCAATTTATTTTTCCGTCGTTTTTCTCATCACCACCTTTATTTTTATCTCTTTATATTTTCATTTTCACCGAAGGTTTTATTTGTTTTCTTCATCATCTTCGACCTAAAAACATGCAGGGTGGTACAAATGTACAAATTGTAATCTTTTATCAGATCATAATTCGGGTTCGTGGCTCAGGCGGTTAACGCACTGGACTACGGAGTCGTAGGTCGTGAGTTCGATCCCCGTCCGGTGAACAATTTTTCGATTTCGTTTTCAAGCAGCAGCTCGCTGTTGGTAAGACGAGCCACGTTGTTTGTTTACGTTTCGAAAATATTGTTTATCTGGCGGAAATCGACTCATGACCGCTGCTGTACTTGGTGTAGGTTTCTGCAGTCCTACATTTCATACACAAATGTGAAGTATGGCGCCATCTTCGTAAGTCGATCTGCAGCTCTCGCAAAAATCTCACGATTAATAAAAAATATGGCAAAAAATAAGTAAAAAGGGCGATTCCGCCCGTAAATTAATAAATAAATAAAAAAATAATTTTCCATTCTTTACCTTTTTTCTCAAACTAACGTGGGAAGTTTAAAATTACAAAATATGCATAGAAAAAAAATCATCGCTGAAAAATATTAAAAATTGTAAGACAAAATACATTTGTGTTAGAAAAGGAGGGGAAATCTATGAATGAAAAATCGTGTAGTAAAAACTTGGTTCTAAGAAATGTACTTTTCCACAATATCTACACGTGTACAAATTAACGACGACGCGAAGAGGTAACAATCCGTCGAACCGCACGCTTCCGAGGTCTCGACGTGTCTGTTTCGATTTTGAAAATTCAAAGCGACGCAAAAGTTTGAATCTGCTCGTTTACCTTTTTCTGTAAACATTTATCGCTTACTTACACTAATATAAATTTCTAAACATATTACACATTGCCGCGACATCCTGCCACCTCTTTTGTTTAAGTGCAACGCACCATTTATTAACATACATCATTTTTTTTTTAACATACAAATAACAATTCTTAATTTTTCTTCTAAAAAATCTAGTCTATTGCATAAAGACTACCGCTTTCACGTTTACCTGCCTAAATCAACCTCATACATTTCGATAAATTCGTTAATAGTCTCATACAAAAAATAAAATAAAAAAGATTTTAACAATTATAATATTCGGGTGTTTTACTCACACGTCCACTCCTTGTCGTTACGCTCGCTTTTTCAATAACGGTTGCATTGCTCTTATCTATCACATCTACTTATCTTTTACAATACACGTTTCTGTCTTCTCGTTACATTTTTCAACATCAGCCTTTTCGCGTAGGCTCTTGCTAATCTCCTGGTCATATACAGTTAATTCTAACGGATAAATTCTTTGTATTGGTCGCTTCACAATTCCCTTCTGTGTTTTTAATATAAATGTTCTATCATTCCCATCGCGTCCCGTAATAATATCCATTACGGGTGCAAGAGGCCAATCTGTCCGTTTGTGTATATCATCCCCCACTACTACTACGTCCCCAATGTCGATTTTACGAGTTTCTCTTTTACAATTTTTTAATAATAATTGACTTAAATACTCGATGCGAAATCGTGTTCGAAGGTCGTGAAAGATCTTTTGCCTGTACTGCAATTTTTTATTCAGTTTTTCGTGATATACCATATCACAGTTAGGTACCCCAATTTCTCTAATTTCTTGCAAAAAAATTGCAGGTGTTAAAGGTTTGAGATCACTTGGATCTTCTGATATATATGTTAGGGGCCGAGAATTAATAACAGCTTCAGCATCGCATAATGTTGTGAGTAGACTTTCATAGGTTAGGCATGCTCTCCCTAAAACCTTTCGTAATATTGTTTTTAAGATCCCAATAAGACGTTCCCACCAGCCACCCCACCACGGCGCTGATGGTGGATTAAAATACCACTGGATCTGCATAGTTGAACTGTATTTAATTATTTTTCCCCAGTCTAAAATGCTAAATGCATTGTATGCACCTACAAAATTTGTTCCATTATCGCTGTAGATAATACGTGGCCGCCCACGTCTTGCAACAAATCTACGTAAACACTGTAGAAAATTACCCGTTGATAAGGATGTTGCTAATTCGAGGTGTACTGCCCTATAGACTGCACAGGTAAAAATGCATATCCCCCCCTTCCCTCCTCCTCTGATGAATAATGGGCCAGCAAAATCAATGCCAATTATTTCAAAAATACATGCGTAACGTACACGATTAAGAGGCAAGGGGGGGAGATTCACTTTCCATGTGTTTTACCTTCTGTTTCTTGCAAATAATACATTTCGAGATAATTGACTTGAATCGTATTTCGTAGGGAAATGATCCAGAAGCGTTCACGTAGATTACTCATAATAATTTGAGTTCCTGTATGACCTAGTTTTTCATGTGTTTCTCGAATAAGTAAATGTACAATATCATTTTTATGATCTAAAAGAATAGGATACAGAAAATGATTGTGGTCATTTCGGTTATGAATTTTTGTCGTTAGAACATATAATTCATCTTTATTTAAGTAAGTCTTAAAAGATGACAATTTAACTTTATTTATATTTGTAAACATAACTTTTTGCAAAAATCTGAACAGTTTTACCTCAGCAGCTTTTATTTCTTTGAACGATAAACACAATTCTTTACGTTTATTTTCCGTTATATATGGTTCTAAAGTCATTTCACGTGTTTTTCTACTGTTTCCTTTTTTCGTTTGTCAATAATAATTTTTCGATTTGTCAAAAATCTATTCATCCATGCTAAAAATCTAATAAGTTTTGTATATGACGAAAAATAATCACTAGCTTTAAATTCATAGTTTTCCGCATTAACCATATTTGTTGCTAAAACTTTTTTGACCTCACTCCTAACTTGTTCCTCGTAAATTTCTCGTTTCATCACTGGCCACTCTGGCGCAGGTTTATACAGCCATTTTGGGCCCAACCACCATTTCGAGTCAATCAGCTGCGAGGGACTGCAACCACGCGATGGAAGATCAGCTGGATTTAGTTCCCCAGGAACATACCGCCAATTATCTCGGCTACTAAATTCTCTAATTTCCTTTACTCTATTCCAAACAAATGTCCCTCATTGCGTGTCGCGTTTAATCCATGCTAAAACCGTAGTAGAGTCTGTCCAAAAGGTAACCTCGCAAACTTTCCGACTCAGTGACGAAACTACTTCTGACAGCAATCTGACAGCTATCGTGGCAGCCATTAATTCCAGGCGAGGAATCGTTGCTTCTTTTTTCGGAGTTACGCGCGATTTGGCATTCAATAGCGTTACATAAACTGAATTTCCATTTTCAACTCTTGCAAAAATTACTGCGGCATATGCCAGAGCGCTTGCATCTCCAAATACATGCAACGTTAACCTCCCTTCGCCCAATGACCGAGGAATTTGTATTTTCTTTAAAAATGGCAATTCTTTAAACCAACTTAAGAAATTATTTTTTACCTCATCATCTATTTCATCGTCCCAATTAATTTTTTCCGCCCACAATGCCTGAAGCAATAATTTTGGTTTAAAGATACCGGACACGTAATACCTAACGGGTCGAAAACTCTATGAGTTACTGATAAAATTACTCTCTTAGTGATAATTTCTGGAATATCAGTTTCCAAAAATGAAGAACTTACAGAAATCGTATCCTGTTTTTTATTCCACCACATACCTAATACTAATGTTGATTCGTTACTTAGAGAATCGCCAGAATTTTCCCATTCTCGTAGGTCAAATCCCCCTGCTGCCATGATAGCTGTAGATTCCCTACTAAAATTCTTTAATTCGATCTCCGAACTTACACTAGTGACACAATTATCCACATAGAAGGCGTTTTTTAATTTTTGAATCGTCTTTTCTGTCCAATTATTGTGTTTCCCATGTTTTACAGTTTCTACAGCTGCTGCTAAAATCAATTCAATAATAGCTGCTAAAATAAAAGGACTACATGCAAGTCCGAATACCACACGGCAATGTCGGAAGACCACTCGTTCTCCGTTTGAGAACCAAGTGAATCTTAAATAGTCTCGATCCGAGTCATTTATCAGTATCTGTAAAAACGCTTTTCTTATATCTGAAATTACTCCAATTTTTTCCTCTCGAAATCTATTTAAACAGGATGGTACAAGATCAATTAAGTTTGGCCCCTTCTCCAAACACTGATTTAATGACGGGTATCCTTTCTTACACGCCGAGGCATCGAAAACCGGCCTTATTTTTGTAGTCCCATGCATCTTAATTACCGGCCGGTGTGGCAAATAATGTATTTCATTTTTATTAAGTTCATTGCCAGGAACCCTTTCAATAATACCCTCTGCAAGCCATTCCTAAAATATTTTATCATATTTGTCATAAAGATTTTGATTTTTAAGTTTTTCTATGCTCTTTTCTAATCTACTAAAAGCGATACTAAAATTACTAGAAAAGGGGGCATGATCCTTCACCCAAGGTAATCTGACCTCATATCGACCATTTGCAGTCAATTTTGCTGTTTTTATTAAAAATTCTCGTGTCTGGTCATCTCTCCGCGATTTCTCTGACTTTTCAATTGGATCTTTAATCCCGATAATATCTAAGGACCACAAATTGGATATATTGGCCTCCTGCACATACATTGTTGTGATCATGAGTGCCGTATCGGCTTTGTCCCGGTAATTTACCTATGACAGTCCAACCCAAAAATGTTTCTAAAGCCGCTAGACCGTTTGTCAAATCATATTTCTTTCCGGTAAATAATTTTCCCGCGACATCCGCCCCGATAAGAATATCTATGGAGTCGGCCCCCTCTCCAACATCTGTCAAAATAATATTTTTTACGCGCAGTTCTTCTACCCAGATATCGGATTTAATATTTGAAATTGTTTCACAATTAGTATTTTGACTCATAGCAGAGAAATTGCAGGCATATGTTTTATCTAAATTTTCTAAACGAATTAAAAATATATCGTGCTTTTCCGATTGCGATTTTACTCCTCCAAACAAGGAATGTACGATTTCTTGTTTACCGACAGAAACATAATCTAATTCCTTCGCAATGTTAGACCGAATATAAGACCGTTGAGACGCGGTATCTACTATTGCTCTTACAATTTTGGAACGCACCGATGAAAGTAATCTAACATGAAGTGTTTGTAAACTGACATCAGGTGTCTCGGAAAGTGTAGCTAAACTAATTTCATTGTGTTTCAAATCTGATTTACTTTGATTATTAGGTACTAATTCGTTATTATATTTCACATCAACAACGGACACATTAACAAAATATGCCGCCTCACGCACCAGTCACATTTTATTTTAACTTTACATTTCTTAGACATATGCCCGCGTTTTAGACAATAAAAACATGCGTTCTCTTTTTTAACGATATTTCTTCGTTCTTCTAAATTTAATTTTCGCGCCACATCACAAGTTTGACTTTCGTGACTTGTTTTACAAAAAATGCATTCGGACTTATTCTCACTTTTCGACACAAAAGGGACTCTTGCGCTGGCTACCTCTTTTGTACAACCCATCCTGCCTCTTGCCTGAGAACATCTCGCCTGCTCCGTCGATAATTTGAAACCTGTTAGTGCCATACCGATCCGCTCTTCATTCTCAACTTCCATTTATAAGAATTCCAAGAGCTTCGTCAGACGATCCTTCGTTTCTCGTTGTCCGTTGATATCAATTGCTTCTCGTTGTCCACTGCGTTGCTATGCACGTAGAACCTCTTCTGGGAGCGATGATTCGACCAACGGGTACAACATGGCCGCACATTTGTCCGTCGTAACGCCTAGAGTATCGAGAGCACGAATATTAGATTCTACTCTATCATATAAGACCGAAAGTGACGGTCTTTTGTGTTCCTTTACGGCATTTTGTAGAACTAGGGTAAGCAATTCGCGAACGTAAAATTTCACAACAATGTCATCCCTGCCGAAACGATTCTTTAAACAAGTAACGGCTTTTTCGTAATTTTCAGCTGTTGGTGGAAAACTATTTATCAATTCGTTCGCTCTTGAACCTGGGACCGTAGTCTGTAAAAGATATTGGAATTTATCCTCCCGACTGATTGTCGAGTCGTCATTTATTTTCTTAAATTGGCTCCAAAACGGCAGCCATTCTTTAACATGTCCATTCAATTTTGGCAATTCAATACTCGGAAGCTTTAATGTTTTTGCGAAATTAGACGTGGAACCTCGTATCATATTTACTGGAGCGGATATCGTTAAACTAGTGATTTTCAATTTTGCCATTAAAAAATTGCTTTTATATGCATCATCCGATTCCAGTTCTTTTGTAATTTCGTCGTCGTCCATATCTGATTGAAAAAGTTTCTCATTATATGCGGCATGTGCTACATCCAATTCAGCCATCTTGGTTTCCAAAAATTGAAAAGCAACCGTTTTCTCCTCTTTTGAGCCATCACTTTCCATCTTCGCTAAAAATGCTGTGTGCGCCTTCATAAAAGCAGTTCGGAAAGCTCTCCTTTGTCTTTTGAGCGCCTCCATGTTCATTTCTTCTACACGCACAAACACGAACACAAGTCAACCACGAATCACCAAATTCCGTGATTATTTTCACCCGTCCTGTCACGGTCGCCAGATGTTAGAAAAGGAGGGGAAATCTATGAATGAAAAATCGTGTAGTAAAAACTTGGTTCTAAAAAATGTACTTTTCCACAATATCTACACGTGTACAAATTAACGACGACGCGAAGAGGTAACAATCCGTCGAACCGCACGCTTCCGAGGTCTCGACGTGTCTGTTTCGATTTTGAAAATTCAAAGCGACGCAAAAGTTTGAATCTGCTCGTTTACCTTTTTCTGTAAACATTTATCGCTTACTTACACTAATATAAATTTGTAAACATATTACACATTGCCGTGACAATTTGTAATGGTCAAATTTTACATTTTTTACATTAAACAGTTTGAACTATCTTAAAAGACTTTTTAAATTTTAATATGTAATATTAGTATACAAAGTTAACAGTGTATGCAAAAAAGTGTATGGGTGCATATGTACATAAATATGTAGTAGGTTGCGAATATGTGTCGAAATGACATAGTAAATAGATGGAATGATTGCATCTCTCATTGCAATACGTTGAAAACATAATAATAAATAAGGTTGAAAATATAATGTGAAATAATAATCAATAATATGCATATTTACATGGATATAATTCTTTTCTGTAAATGGACTTCTTATCCTTTCCTTTATTTACTCATCAACAATCATCTTAAAGTTGTTGCGTGACTTTATCAATAAAAAACTGTAATTTTTCTAAATATTTATCGACAATTGATAATGGAAAACAATGTAAATTCACAATATTAAAAAAAACTATTGAATTTCTGTATATTCTTTATCAATAAATTGTTATAAACCATTATTTGTTATAAACGAAAAAAAAAAACGGGTATTTTATTTTGTACATATATCGAACTTTCAATGCTTATTTTGGCGCTAACTGCGATATGCTAGGCATGAACGGAAGTGGGTGTTTGTTTGTATTGTTTATTTATTATTTTTAACAACAAATTGACGATCTTTTACAAAACGTTATGCATGTTTTGCATCTAATTTTTCCCGTAGAATCGATTGGCGCAGTCAGATTTCCCATAAACCCTGTTTTGACGAAATTGTTCATAACAAATTGTTATAAATAAGCAAGTACTTTTAAAAACAAGAAAATACGGGTATTTTATTTTTGGCATATATCCTATTTCCGGGAGGGGCTCAAAATTCCGAATGATAAAAGTTCCGAAGGTACATTAAGCCGAAAAAAATTCTTCCGAAGGATAAAGTTCCGAAATTTTAAATTCCGAAAATAATACATCCGACGGTATAATGTTCCGAAATTAAAAAACGTCGAATGATAAATTATACGAAGGAATAAAGTTCCGAATGAAATTATTCCGATTTAAAATAATCCTAAAATACTTATTCTTATTTAAACGATGAAATAAATGCCGAAATTATTTCACCCATCGTTCTACTCTGTGATACTCATCTGGCCGGATTTTCAAAGAGCAAGTAAAGAAAATCACGTTGGAGTCATTCGATATGAAATTTTGGCTTTTAGGTGTGTTAATTTTCGGAACTTTGTTCCCCGGCCGAAAATCCAACACGGCGCATAAAATATGGCGATTGAAATCTACCCACCCCAAGTGATAATAAACTTGATCAATTTACGTCTAAAAGCATAGTATTGTGCTGGTCGCACGCTGTCCGTTTCTCGCGAGTAAAGTGAACCAGCCAAACGTTAAGAGCGGGAGCCACCCGCGCCAGCAGAATATTAACCCTTTGCGGCATATATTTTTCTGTACACGGAAAACAGCAGAAAATTGTTATTCGGGGGTTTTCGGGAACGCTGATTACGAATCTTTTATTTTATTTTTATTTTTTATCCTCTACCTTCCACCTCGATCGAGGTGTCCCAAAAGCTCCCAGGGAGCTTGTCCGGGTACAGGTGAGTATCCTTGCGAGAGCTGCAGGTCGTCTTAGATGGCGCCATACTCACATTTGTCGAGAATGTAGGAAACTGCAGAAACCCACATTAAGTACAGCATCGGCCATGGCTCGATTTCCGCCTGAAGACAATACCTCGAAAATGCTAAACAGACAGCGTGGTTCGTCTTACACATAGTGAACTGCTGCCTGTAAACAATTTCGAAAAATTGCCCAGCCGGGGATCGAACTCACGACCTACGACTTCGTAGTCCAGTACGTTACCGCCTGAGCTACGAAGCCGATTCTTTGTAAACTAATGTTACCATTTATCTGACATAAGATTTTTAAAATTCAAAATAGCAGATCCAAAATGGCCCACCAAATGCGAAAAATTACCCAAACTTGATGAAACTGGGTTCTCGGGGGTTTTTGGGGTCGCTGATGACGAATCTCAAATAAGATTTTAAAAATTAAAAATGGCTCATCCAAAATAGTCGACGGAAATGAGAAAATTGATATACTCTGAATTTTAAATGTAAAAGTCTGTGATCAGATTCATAAACAGCGACCCCGAAAATCCGTGAGTATCCAGTTTCATCAAGACCGGATAATTTTTCACCTTTCGGTCGGCCATCTTGGACCCGCCATTTTGAATTTTGAAAATCCGAGGTCAGATTGGTAATCACCGACCTACAAAACCCCCGTAAATATAACTTACGTTTATATGAAGAATTTAAGAAAAAGTATTTAGGTTCCCGAAATGAGGGCTTCCCAAGCAGTCATTCGGATTTATCCGTTTGAAAATTAGAATACGTTACCATTACTGTGTGGGCACCTATCGGGACAAGTGATATTGGAAATATATCGGATTTTAGCAATGGTGGTTTGTTTTTTTAAGCTTTTTCTTTAGCTGTTTTGGAGGTGAATCGTTTAACTAATATAAAGGAAGACACACGGAAAAATATGATTTATATCCACTTATTTCTAACCAAAGAAGAAAAGCAAAAATGATATAAAACATTATTGCGCACTTGTATCGAAAACTACTATTTCCTTAAATATGTGAAATGGTTATCGGAAAAACTCTCTAGATCTATTCGAAAAAATAACATAAGAGTTGTACACACACGCGCATCTGTAAACCCCACAATTGGCGATATAAATCTTATTAAAGATGGTTTGAATTTCAAGAAGAAAAGTGAAATACCCTGACAAGATTGTCCAAAAATTGTTTAAAAAAAGAGAGACTTTTGGATACCAGACTGAAAGAATATAAAAAGAATATCAAGAAACGTAAGAAAAATATAGAAAATTAATTATACATGTACTAGAAATAAGCCATGATTTTGACTATAATAAAGTTTCAATTTTAACAAATGGAAAACAATACACAATTATCAGTTGTCAGGTAAATTATAAAATGTCCTCGGGTTTATTAAACGGAAGTAATTTTATTATTTTATACATTTTTCTAG
Source organism: Trichopria drosophilae (assembly GCA_030407085.1). Taxonomy (NCBI): domain Eukaryota; kingdom Metazoa; phylum Arthropoda; class Insecta; order Hymenoptera; family Diapriidae; genus Trichopria; species Trichopria drosophilae. The sequence continues at coordinate 95,453,085 of CM059582.1, forward strand.
CAGTACAATAAAGAATTATTTTCTATTAGGATACAATATTGATGAGAATAAAGTTGCCGGGATTATGTATATTTCAATAATAAACAAAATTGCTTAAGTATATAAATGTATAATATGTGTATAGTTTATTGATAAAAGGTAGTACATTATACATAATAAAGTCGCACTTATTAGACAAATCAAAACACATAATTTACGATGAAAAACTCTTGATGCCCGTTGGTCTCCATTATCCTTCAAATAATTATACCACTGGGCGTAGTACGGTCTCATCCTGAAATGATCAGGGAAAAGAATAATGTTCGTTGTCTGGCGAGTTAACGCCATGGACGCCATGAGTAGAGAAAAGTGAGCAGCGTCAAACGAGATGTGAAGCCTGTAAAAATAAGAGAATATGTCCTTTTAGATATTTACTTAAATATCAGGGAATAGTCAGGAACTTTTTTGACATTCGAAGATAATTGTTAAACCGGAAACGAATGTGTAGCATGGATTTACGTTATATGTTCCACTATTGATTTTCATGAACTACATTTTTTAATAAATAGTGCCTTTAATTAATTATGTTTAGTGGACCATGTATAATTATATATAACATAAAGTACGTTCACAACTGATTTTCGATCTGACCAGGAATGGACGGTCATACCGGCATAATCATATCCCTGACCTAAAGCCCGTGTCAGAAAAAACTGACGAAGCGGTACAGGTACCAATAGTATCCGTCCGATTTCCGGAATTGGAAACTGCACTGAGTGTATCAGTAAATTGATATTAATGCACGCTGTAAAATTGAAAAAGGGGTTCGCTAATGTAATGTCACTCATGTAATGTCAATTCATCTCCATAACATTACATCAGTTAACACATAATCATTTGAGTCTTCTTATTTTATTGTCGCTATTGTAATCCTCACGTTCTGATCGGTAACATTAAATGTTGCGATTGCGTACTCTCCAATTACTCGGGGTAAATTAGAGGAATTGAAAACTACACTGAGTGTATCAGCAAATTTATGTTAATGCACGCTGTAAAATTAAAAAAGGGATTAGCTAATGTAATGTCCTAGCAGTGATTATCATTTCATTTCCATAACATTAAATCAGTTAACACATTATCTCAGTTTACTGTAATCCTCATAGTGCTATAGTTCTACCCGGTAACATTACATGTTACGTTACGCATCATCATCATTTACTACCGTAGTATATACGGCCTAATAATCCGAGTTTACATCATTAATCGCCCATACGTGGCAAATGTACCAACTGTGGGATAGCAATTGTGGGCAGAGTTTCATTAGCATTTTTTTCCAAAATCGGGCAAAGGTGGGATTATTATTGCCAATTCACCGAAACAGTTTCGTCTTACTTACTTGAAGTTAAAAAGTGAATTCTGAAACTTGCAAGTAGTAGTTGGGGGAAGAGGTGCATTCGGCATGAATGCAAAGTTGGACCTACCTCAGATTAATCACAAATTCACCAAAACAGAGCTGCAATCAAAAGGGGCGTGCCTTAGTCGGGCTCCTGCCTCATTCCACGAAGGTACGTACAGCGGTGTACCCGGACATCACCCCCTCAGAATATGCGTCTACTCTCATAATCGTGAGCGAGTGATATTTGAAGTTGAAAAGTGAATTATGAAACTTGCAAGTAGTAGTTGGGGGAAGAGGTGCATTCTGCATGAATGCAAGTTGGACCTACCTCGGAATAATCACAAATTCACCAAAACAGAGCTGCAATCAAAAGGGGCGTGCCTTAGTCGGGCTCCTGCCTCATTCCACGAAGGTACATACAGCGGTGTACCTGGACATCACCCCCTCAGAATATGCGTCTATTCTCGTAATCGTGAGCGAGTGATATTTGAAGTTGAAAAGTGAATTATGAAACTTGCAAGTAGTAGTTGGGGGAAGAGGTGCATTCTGCATGAATGCAAGTTGGACCTACCTCGGAATAATCACAAATTCACCAAAACAGATCTGCAATCAAAAGGGGGCGTGCCTTAGTCGGGCTCCTGCCTCATTCCACGAAGGTACGTACAGCGGTGTACCCGGACATCACCCCCTCAGAATATGCGTCTACTCTCGTAATCGTGAGCGAGTGATATTCGAAGTTGAAAAGTGAATTATGAAACTTGCAAGTAGTAGTTGGGCGAATAGATGCATTCGGCATGAGTGCAAAATTCGACATACCTCGGAATAATCACAAATTCACAGAAACAGGATGGCAATGAAAAGGTTATGACCCACACCCCTAGATCGGTTTCGCTGGCCTTCCTATCCACGAATCGTGTGCGGGCGGAACAGTATCGATTTTGATACTACTATTTGGCTATACGTAAAATTTGATTGTACACATAGTTCCTGTCAGGAGGGTGCGGGCGTGCGTAACATCGTATTTGACACACAACAACTGTCGCACAAATTGAACGCATTACATTACATATACTTTAATACTTTGTAAAATTTATAGGGAAATATATTGGAAATTATTTGTACTTATCTTTTATATTTCACATGAAATTGTCGATGACGCTTTAGCTCGTCTTCTTTGTAAATTGAATGTTTCTTCTATAAGAATTGTGGTTTAATTATTTCGAGCGTTGTTTATCCTCAGTAATGTCTAAACCTTTACTGACCTCTGCAACCTCATCTGAGCCCTATATTATAAGGCAGATTTTTAATATTTCGTCTTAATGCCGTAAGATATATTTTAATAGTGGTGAGGCTTGCAGTTTGCTACCTACAGTTTCACTTTTTCACTACTAATTATGAAGTCAATATATATTGTATGCTAATGTAGCAGTGGAAATAGCACACGTTAAGCCGCAATCCAGGAACGAAAACCGTTTGAATTTTTAGAATAAAAAAATATTAACCACTTTTTTGTAAGTATATGAAATCGATCTTGGTGGTTGCGACCACCCTCCATAAATATTTCCAATATATAAAGTCTGAAGTAAAATTATCAGAATCGCGCATTCCGTGCGCTAAGTGTTCACATTTCGCACCGTTTTCCGTGCGCATGGTAGAACATTAATGCACTATAAACGAGCATGCTTACTTCTTTGATTTTGCGCCCTGCTAACAGTGCGCTAAGTAAAAAATACTGCGTTAAGTATGCACTTAGCGCACGTCATTGAACAATAAATTTTATAATGCAAGTGCGTACTCGGAGATTCCCCACTCGCATTTATGGTGCTCGAGCGTAGAGAGTTTTAAAAACAGTAAAAAAATGTGGTTGTCTCCACTAGGCCAAATCTACAAATTTGCTATCCATTTCTTACACCTTTGTTATATTCAAAAGTATAAATATGGAATAATGAAAAATTACGAAATCGCCAACACAGTTCTTAAAATAAATAACAAATCCAAAAGGATCAAATTTGATAGATGACCCTAAAAGAGGGTCTCTAATGAGCTCGAAACGTTGGGCATGACAATTAAAAATCCTTTTGGATTTGTTATTTATTTTAAGACCTGTGTTGGCCATTTCATAATCCTTTATTATGATTTTAACAGTTCATATAGAAAACTTAAATTACTATTATAAAAATGGAATATTGCTTACGTTTGTAATAGATAAATATTGGACCTTAGTGAAAATTAAAGTGCAATGTTGAAGATCTCTGAAATTAACAACTCCTGACTTTTTGGGGATAAATGAAAAACTATGTAATATATCATACAAATAATATTTTACCTGAATGAGTAAGATATACGGTGTTTCGGTGGAAAGATTTCGAAAAGCATTGGTAGAGATTTGGCTGGTTGAGCTGGCCATTATCCTAGCAGCTGGATAGAAACGTTCAGTAGAATCGAAGTAGAAATTGTAGGTGAGAATCCGTTAGATGAGATGCCGTGTATAGAGTATCGAGCACCATCAGGTACAGTGCCAACAGTCGAACTATACTGACTGAGCTTCCCTGAGAAATTCCGTCGGATCCGCATAGACCGTACCGTATCCACTCCAGCCCACCTGCCTACTCCAGCCTACCGTCCGCAGAAGTAGGGGGCCAATGGTACGGAGCGGACGGAATTTCTCAGGGGCGCTCAGTCAGTGGTTCAAATGTTAACTGTAATCTCTCGGTCGACGATAAATAGTTATTCGACCTACTCTCTCTCTCTCTCTCTCTCTCCCTTTCTCTCTTCCGTAACAATAATTATATATTGTAGTTATAAGCGAAAATATGTATAAATTAACAATTTTCGTATAATGAGTGTAATAATGAACGGTTTGAGAAACTGCGTAAAAACGGACCGTAAAGCAGAGTGTACTCTAGTACATTACTTAATAAAGGAGGTAAAAGAAAGAATGTCTTATTTCGAGGCAAAGCCGAGGGTGAAAAATATGCAGTCTGAGGCATTCTTTTTTACCTTCTGACGGAAGTATGTGATTTTTCTTGATGCCCAGAAGAGATCTGCAACACCTTTCCTCCTGGTGTGAAGACAAGCATTTTACGCACGCAATTACAAAAATAAATTTTTAAAGGGCCCTTGTTCTTCAAATTAAAACACTTTAATTACTATTTTTTTTTTAAACTCTTGGGGGCAATGTAGTAATCGGTCGGAGGCTCGAACAGAGCAGTAAAAGCATTGTCCGAGAGGCTAAGACAAGGAATAAAACTTTTTTAAAATTTCGATATTTTACCAGTACCTCATTGCAAAGAATTTAAAAAGACAAATTTTTTCTCTTTACATTTTTTTTATTTGATGATTATTTTTAATAATATAATGAAAAAATAATAATTTCTGTCTTCAAAGTTATTTACGTTTTAAAACATAAACTGTCAGAACTCGGCTATTTTTTTTTTAAACTCTTTGAAACTTTATAGTTATGTAAAGTATATCTAGGCGATGTCAACAAGGTAATAAAACTTTTTAAAATTATAAATTATCGGCTATTTTAACATTTTTTTTAAACAGCCAGTAAACTGATTTATTCATTTTCTGCGGCAAAAAGAGAGGAGGGAACTTCAAGGTTTAAAGAACTTCCAGTGAGACATTTGTTTATCACATATCAACGAAATTTTTTGGAAATGTTGAGCATGATTGACCTAAAAATGAAACAGGTACGTAATTTTTATGTAAACGTGCGGTGCCAATGAAAATATCTCCACATATGATAAGGTCTGCAGGCAATGAAGGAAGTATTAACTTTTATTATTTCAAACTTCTAAATAAATATAGATAAGTAAATAATCCCAAAATATGTACAATCTCTGTCTACTGATTATTAAGAAAAGTTGATTTTTATCTTAAAAAAAAATCAACTTAAAACAACAACAAAAGAAACAGGAGATATCATTTTTCCGGCTCGTCTGTTCTTGGAATGTCTTTTTTTATTAACACTGATGTATTTATATTTGTTTTTCAATATTTTTTAAAATATTATTATTGTTGTTTTATGTTTTTCATCTGCTTGTATTCTTTTTTAACGCAGAAAAGCAACTGTAAACAGAAAATAACACTTGGTCGGATAAGGGGAATGAAAAATGTTAATTATATATTAAAAAATTATTGGGGTGGTTAAAATTATTAATAAGTATACATTCATTAGTAGTTAATTATTACTGTTACGATCGGTAGATCGTACCCTCCTACAATTATTGTATTCTATAAATAAATACAATATTTGCACTTCGCCAACTTGGGAATATGCACGAGGTGCATATTCGCACGGCGAAGCCGGGCGACGGAAATGCACCATCAGCATATTCCCACAGTTTGGAAGATATGCGACGACGAGCTCCGATGTGCTCTCTACTCGAAACTACACCGGAGAAGTCAGTCATATACGAATCGTCCAACTAAACATTTCTCTCTTTTTTTCCCACCCACCACTCGCACTGTTATGAGCCGCGTGTTCGTAACAGATCTTTTTGGTGGCAGCGACGGGGCTCCGCGCGCGATTTTTTGTTATTAAATTAAATCGTATGGGGTGTCGATCCCCTTCAGCCGGAGTGCCGAACCCCCCTCACGTCGCTACCGAGGGGAGATTTTCCAATCGGGATACGCAAAAGTGACAGTTTAAAAATTGCGCGCGTCGCGTGTTACTCGTAATTACAACGCGTATCCCGAGGGAGGCAGAAACGTTCCCTCCCAAGGAGTTAAAAGAAAGCGCGAGTGAGTTAGGGTGCTGAGAAAAAAAAAGAAGAAAGAAAGAAAACAACAAAATCATCAGAATGTGGACAGATGATGACAGCGATTTCGACCAAGAAGAGGCAGAGTTGGATGCAAAAGTTCGACAAACTATTGCGAACAGTAATTGGCAAGCAGAAATACAACGTATAATATTAAAAGTATTTCCTGCGAAATCAGCGTTACATAAAATGTGCTACCAATTAAGAAACAAACCTGTGTTCGAGCTATTCCTTGAATTATTTATTAATGAGCCTCATTATGGATTAGGATATGTAGATATGCAAATTTTAGAAGAACAGTTCGAAACCTATGAAGGGTGGAACGATTTCTATGAAGACATGAACATGGATGTATACGATGACGAAGAAGGTAGCGCAAATACCGAAGAGGAACCTTCAAGTGGACCAAAGGCTCAAAGGTTTTATGACGATTTCAATGAGGATGACGAATACACGGACATCGACTCTGACTCGTCAGAAAATGAGCAGACAAACGGGGCAGAGAAACGGCGACAACAACCAAAGGGCTTGTCGGGATGCAACAGATGGACGAAGGGATACACCGATGCGCCTAAATCTCCTAGAAAGGTCGTCGAACCCAGGAGAATGCGATCGGCAGTGAATTATTCCAGGACTATTCCTCATACTTCGGCGATTCCACAAGGTAATCAGCCACAAACGCGAAAACTCGCGAACCCTTACCTATCCAAGCCAATCACAGTACCAAAATCTCGCCCAAACGTTACCTCAAATGTCAAAAATCCTATCGGAAATCTTTTCAGAAAAATGTCAACCGCCGAATCTGAAAGCATGGATACTAACGCTTCAATACACATATGGTTCGTTTCAAATCCTCTTCTCATAACGAACAACTTCCCAATGCAAACATCACTCTAACAAGAGAAAGAAAAGTCGCCGGTCGCATCGGACTATTCTGAAAAAAGACATTCAGAGAGTGAAAAAACAATCAAACTCGTGGAGAATGTAAAGAACAATGTTAAAAATTCACCCCTGAAAATATTGAAAAATAATCGAACTAGCGAAAAAAGAAAAGTTACAGACAACTTAAAACAAAAATTCACTAAAAATAGTGTGAAAGTGACTAGAAAAGCGACAAGAGTGATGCGAAAAGTACTATTAGTCAATGACAAAATAGAGTCAGTGAAATTAAAATTTTGTGGATTTTACAGGCCTCCGCCTGAGCCTCCTCCGACAATATGGAGCGAGGGGAAGAGGCAGTAATCGCCTTTCCTTTTTGTGCGGCTGTTCGCACAACGCGCCCCACCCGATCATCACATGCAGAGCTAAACGCACCGTCGCGCAATCGAAGCTGGACTGAGGCCCAAGGCATCCCTCTCTCCAACTCCCAGGAAGGAAGAGAAGGAAATTATCGGCAGCATCTGCGCGTGTCATCGTAGTGATAAAATACAAAAGTGCGCGAGTGAAAATAAATTTTACACAAAATTTGAACACAATATTTTAGAGACTATAAATATTATATATTTTTCAAAAAGATTTTTCAAAGAGTACCACGTAAATTAAAATTTTTCTGTTCATCGGCGAGGACGCCGATTTTTCAAGCGGGGGAGGTGTTACGATCGGTAGATCGTACCCTCCTACAATTATTGTATTCTATAAATAAATACAATATTTGCACGTCGCCAACTTGGGAATATGCACCATCAGCATATTCCCACAGTTTGGAAGATATGCGACGACGAGCTCCGATGTGCTCTCGACTCGAGACGCACCGGAGAAGTCAGTCATATACGAATCGTCCAACTAAACATTTCTCTCCTTTTTCCCACCCACCACTCGCACTGTTATGAACCTCGTGTTCGTAACAATTCCAATGTTTAGAGCAATTACAACACTATTTTATAACATTATAAATTATTAACTTTCATATAACATTTTCATTACAATACATATAACATTTTTTTATTTTTCAATTACAATTGATTTCTAATTAATTATTATGTTTTGTTAATTTGTGGGTTTTTCATTCTTTTTTCTCTTTGGGTTATGTAATAAAAACATTCACTTTTAAAACGAAAAAAAAACGTCAACTAAAGAACACTAAAAAAGGTTTGCATAAAAAAGACTGGGCAAGAACGATCAAGAGGGCAGTTAAGATTTCCTGATTTGTTTCCAAACACCACGTCTGTCAAAAAGCTGCATCGAATGGAAAAAGTCGCCCAATCTTGCAACTATTGTAGGGATAAGTTACGACCCAGTGAATATCTCGAAAGAGATATTAACTGAACAGTAACACGGGCGTGTAACTCAGTAGAATAACTGGGTTCTTTAGGTGAGTGAGGGCTACTAATCAACGCAGGAAAGTCGGAAATAAGGGTCAAATGAGGAAACGGTTTATTTGGTCAATAAATTTATTTTTTCATACAATTGTTCCGGTGTGGGTAGAGGAGTTGTTGGAAGAGGGGGAAAAGGGATGAATAAATTAGGAAATAATTCCTTGGGAGAAGGTAGCGGAATGACCGGGCGAGGGGGAAAAGGGAACGGAAGAGGAGTTTTCTTTGGGGATGGTGGTTTGGCAGCCCGCGATTCTATTTCCTCTCGGGCGAGGTGGAGAGCCTTTGCCAATTTTTGGCGTTGGACACTTTGTCCTCCTCGGCGGCGTTTCACTATAAAAAAAAATATAATGTTTATTTATTAGGGAAGATGATAAACGAAAATGGAAAAAATTATGGTATAATGAGTTTAGGAGGTGAAAGGGAAAACGCGAAGTCTAGAGGAAGGAACAAAAGAGAGAGAATTTATAGGACCAAAATGCTTTTGAATGTGAGTAGTAGTCGCGTGAGAGGGGCGACTTCGTCTCTGTGGCTTTTATGCAATAGGTAGGAGGGAAGAGGGTTGTGGTTTCGCAGGCCTACCCGCTATGCCACGAAAGGAAAAGAGGATGCGATTTCGCAGGCCGACCCGCTATGTCGCAAGGAAAGAGGTAGGCGTGATTTCGCAGGCCTACCCGCTATGTCACGAAAAGGAAGGGAATTGGAGCGATTTCGTAGGCCGACCCGCTATGTCGCGAAAAGGAAAGGAGTTGACGTGATTTCGCAGGCCGACCTGCTATGTCACGAAGGAAAAGTAGGAAAGAACGGAGGTAGTTGGATACAAATTACATAAGAGGGGAACTTATACTTACTCTAAGTTTTTGATGGACCTCCCTTCGGACTGGAAATAATAGGTTCCTAGTCAATTATCGTAAATTTTGGAAGAGACGAGAATTACGCTAATGTAAAATGATTTTTCCGGCTTAAGCGATGTGAGTCGTCTTCTGATTTATGGCTAATAAAGGTTTAAATAAAATGCTATTTGAACCGGGTACATTCTAATACGCTTCGTCTATGTGGTTTGAAGGTTACATTGTAAGAAACGGACTCGTTTGTCCGGTGCCGACATATAATTACGATATTTTTTTATGTTTGTATGTATACCGAAAATTGGTTAATTCCGCTAGTTACGAGGACGTAACACCCCCCACCTTGGTCGAACGTTGGCCCTCCAATGTTCTGTGCTCACGCTAAGGAATCGTGTTACAATTTGTATTGACGCTGATACATAATTTTGTAATTTTCATGAAATGTCAAGTCGCTTATCGTTCAATCGCCAATCGCTTATTGCACGAATTAGTAGTAAAAATAAAAGCGTGGTGTTTGGAAGTTTTCGCTTATTGGTAATTGTTTTACATTATTTTGAAGATTGTACAATATTTTACATGATGGTCCTTCTTAAAGTTTATATACATGAATTGTTACTATATTTACGCTTTCCACGATATATGTGTGTTATCGCTGTGTATACGGTATGATTATTCTTAACGATTGGCATATGTAGTGATAGAAAAAAAAAGCATAAACAATTTTCACAGCGTTTTAACAATGTGAGGTTGAATATTTCTAATATAGCCGGCAGATTTCGTGTCATATATACGAGTATATAGTGGACTATTGTAGTGGTTAAATCATTGGCTTAAAAGGAATCCTAAAGTAAAGACAAAAATAATTTTGAAATAAAAATTAGGAAGGTTAAAAAAAAGGAATGTATTTTACGTGATCAAAAATAAAATTTGCATATAATGATTATAATTTGTTAAAAACTTAAGATAAACGATCTTAAAACAAGACAAACTTGATATTTGTCAATTTTCCAAGTGCATGACATCTCGCTCTCCACTCTTTTGTGGCAAGGCTAACTTAACGGCGAAATATCGTTTACTTGAAAAAAAGATTCTTTGGAAATTAACAATCTCGCATTTTTTCCCCAGCTTGAATTCATTATTCTTTTCGTTTTTTTTTTTATTCTCTTTTGTTTTTGTTTTGCCATTTGGTATATTTTTGATAATTATTTCGTATTTTCTTTTTGTTATCTTTTTTTTTTGTGTTACAATATGTAGTTAACTCGTTAATTTTCTTGCATGCACATGCGAATTCGTTTCGATAATTATTTTTATTGTATGTATGTATATTCCCTTTTTTTAATTATTCCTTTCTATTTGGAAGTACTTCCACGACTAAATGAAATATTGTTTCATTATTTTATGAAAAACAAGTAAAAATTGTTATAACAAAAATATTGTATTTTGTCTTGAATCATTGCTTGTTAAAGGTAAATATAATTTCATAGAAAATTTGATTGTCTTTGCAAAATTTTGTTATAGAGGAAAAAAGTATCTAAGAAAAATATGGGAAAGAATGTAAGGTTCATCTCTTGTTTTAGTGTTTTTCGCTTTCACGATTAAATGCTATGAATGCGGTTGCACACATTGAATATGTCAAGATCAACAATATTTTCATATAATCCATTGTCGTATTTATTTTGCAGTTTTATTCTTGAGATTTGCTAATTTTGCTTGCTTGTTTTCTTTTCTCTCTTTGGAGAAGATTATTATTTATTTATTGTTTTATGTCATGAACAAAAATGAGAATAATTTGTCTATTTATTACTTCTTATTTTGGAAATTTTAAGCCTATTTGAGTGTACTATTCTTTCCTCATTTTTTATTTTAATTTTAACGTTTCCATTTTCAAACACTTGTAAAACTTCGAAAGGACCTTGATATCCATCATCTAGTTTACCGGTTTTATGATTTTTTGTAAAAATACTAAATTTCCTATTTTCAATTTTAGTGGATTTATTTTTCTGTCATAATAATATTTTGATTTTGTTTTTGCAGATATTTGGTTTTTTCTTGCGTGTTTTTGTGTGTCATATAATTTGGTAGCTAACTGTTGAATGTAGTCGCTGTACGTTATTTGGGTAGTATCTTTTATAGCTTTTTGAGACGGTAATTTGACTATTCTTCCAAACATTAGTTCAAATGGGCTATATTTTGTTCCTTCATGGATACTAGTGTTGTATGAGAAAGTTGCGAGTTCTAACCATTTATCCCAATCGGTGTATTTATTTGAAAAATGTTTAATGTATTCTTTGAATACGTGGTGTGAACGTTCGAGTGACTCATTAGATTGTGAATGAAATGCTGTAGTTTTTATATGTTTGATGTTAAACATTTTTTCTATTTGTTTCATAACTTTGCTTAAGAAATTTTTGCCTTGATCAGTTAGTATTATTTTTTTGTGAACCAAACGTACAAATTAATCGTTTTACTAATGCTTCGGCGATATCTGAAGATGTTGCTTTTCTTAGTGGAATCGCTATCAAATGTTTCGTTAAGTTCTCTTGAATAGTTAGTATATTTTCATAGCCGTCTTCTGTTTTGTTATTTGGAATTACTATATCCATTGCTATTTTCTTCATTGCTTGTTTAGGAGTATCTGATATAATCATTGGTTGTTTAGTTTTTACTCTGGTTAATTTTTTTAGTTGGCAAGATTTGCAATTTTGGATGAATTTTTCTATGTCTGATTTCATGTTTTCCCAAAAATATCGTTGTTTTATTCTTTTCAGAGTTTTACCGATGTCTTTATGTCCTCCTATTGGTGTTGAGTGTAATTCCCTTATTATTCCCGGTCGATCTTTGATGTCTGCATGTATTATATTTCCATTGCATATTATTATTTTTCTATTCGAGTTTTTGAATTGTTTTTCGATTATTTTTATGATAGTTTCCCAATTAATTCCTTTTATCTCATTTGATTTTGATATGCTAATTGTGGATAATTGCAGTAAATTTACTTTGTTTTTGAGCTTTTTTATGAGTTTTTTAATATTTCTCTCTATTATTAATTGGCTTTCTCCTGATTGCGATGTTACTGCTGGCAGTGCTATGTGATATTTGTTATTTTTGTTGATAACTGAAATTTTGTTTAGTTTTAGATTTTTGTATTTTGGTAATTCATTCCGGTCATTTAATTTATTTGATCCTTCGTCGCAGGGTTGTCCAGATGTAGTTAGAAAATATGTTAGATTATCTTTTTGCATATATAATTGGTTTCCGATTTCTATTATATTATTTCTATAATAGTTGTTTGTTTCGTTGATTTCGTTATCTGTTTCATCATTATCTTCATCATTATTATCATCGTCATCATCATCAACTTCGTCATTGCAGTCATCATCAACTTCGTCATCGTTATCTGTGTTATCGTTTTTTTCATTAATTATTTCTTCATCCTTTTTAAATGTAAAATTATCTTCCTTAGGGTCTGAGGATAATTCATCTGAGTTTTTTGTATCTTTATTTTCGTTATCATGGACGTCTTGCGTTATTATGTTGCCATCTTCGTCTATATAATCGATTTTATCAAAATCAACTTGGTGATTTTTTGGTGGTCTGCCTCGTTTTCTACATGGTTGTGCATTGTTGGTGGGTAATCTTTTCTTCTTTGTGTTTATAATGTCTAGTCTATCTGGTGGTCTTGTATTTCGTGTACTTCTCCGTAGTGATTGATTATTATTTATTTCTATTTGTGCAGCAGTTGTAATTTGTTTAGATTTTAATGGTAATTATTCTTTTGTAAAAGGTATTGCATCGTTAGTTTCTATTTTTATATTTTCGTTATCCCGTTGCTTGTTATATGTTTCGTATTTCGTATTTTCTTTTTAGCAATCTTCTATTGTATGATTGAATTTATTGCATTTGGTACAAAATGGTATTGCTTTAGAAAGGTTGTATTTAGGTCCGTTGTAATTTGTTTTAATGATTGCCTTTGGTAATGTTAACTTGTAAATTGAGTTGTGAGGTAGTATATGTTTCTGACTATTGGGTTTGTTTATAATTTCGTCACTTTTTATGAATGTAATGTAAGGTAATTTAGTTTCTGATAATGGTTTTTCGTAGTTGAAAAAGTCGTAGTCGTGGTTTTGCTTCTTGTATCCTAATCCTTTTTTATCTGTTTGGCTTTTAACTGATACTGGTTTTCTTATTCCTTGATTATATTTACCTATTCCTGTACCTTTCCATCCCATTCTTTTCATTATATTTGTGGCTATAATATTGAGATTTGTTTGTTGTTCTACACCTTCTACTTGATATATTCCAACTGGGTTTCTTGATAAAGCGTCTGCATTTGCATTTAATGTTCCAGATTTATGTTTTACATCGAACTCATATTCTAATAGATTATACATCCATTTTGCTACTCTCGAATTAGGGTCCTTTTTGGTTTTAAAAGACATAAGAGGTTTATGGTCTGTGTATACTGTAAATTGACCGTAAACATAAGGTCTGAAATGACGGATTGCGTAATATATGGCTAGTGTTTCCTTGTCGTAAGTTGCGTATTTTTTTTCGTAATCGTTTAGAACTCTAGATGTATAAGCTATTGGTCTATCTTTTCCGACTTCTCCTTGAGATAAAACTCCACCTATTGCAAATCCTGATGCATCTGTTGATATGATAAAGGGTTTATTAACATCTGGATATTGTAGAACCGGAGCGTTGCATAGCTTTTCGCGACGTGTTTCGAATGCGTTTATTTCATCTTTTTCCCATATGAATGGTACATTATTTTTTAAAAGGTTGGATAAAGGTTTTGCAATTCCAGAAAAATTTGATATAAATCGTCTGTAATATCCTGCTAAGCCTAAAAATTGTCTTATGTTTTTTTGATTTTTAGGTGTTGGGAATTTTTTTACGCAGCTGATTTTATTAGGATCTGGTTTTAATCCGTTTTCTCCAATGATGTGTCCTAAGTAGCAGACTTCTTTTCTTAAGAATTCGCATTTGTCGGGTTGTAATTTTAAGTTAGCTTCTCTTAATTTGTTCATTAATTTTTCGCATTTAATCGAATGTTCTCTTAGTGAGGATGAGTAAATAACGATGTCATCAAGGTAAGCAAAGAGTTCGTTGCCTTGCAAACCTGATAATACTATATCCATTAGCATTTGAAATGTAGCTGGTGCGTTTTTTAAACCAAACGGCATTCTATCAAACTCGTAATGCCCATGTGGCGTAGAAAATGCTGTTTTGTGTGAATCGTTTTCGTCCATTTTAATTTGGAGAAAACCAGAAGCTAGATCGAATATTGAAAAATATTTAGCACCGCCTAATTGGTCCAAAATGTCAACAATGTTAGGAATTGGGTAGGAATCTCCGATTGATTTGTCATTCAATTTTCTGAAGTCAAGTACCATTCTCCATCTCTTATTTCCTTGACTGTCGGCTTTCTTCGGTACTATCCATATTGGAGTATTATAGGGTGAATCTGAAGGTTTTATTATTCCTGTATCCAATTGTTCTTTAACTTGTTTATTTATTTCTTCTTTATGAATTGGTGGAAATCTATACTGTTTAGTATTGATTGGGATGTCAGCCGTAGTCGAAATTTTGTGTTTAATAAGGTGCGTAAAACCTAAGGGTTCGTCAGGTAAGTGAAAGACGTCTGCGTGAGTATTTATGAGTCTTTCTACACTCTCGGTTTCTTCTCGGTTTAAGTGTTGTAAACGTAAGAGGTTTTTAATTTTTGCTGCCCTTTCCATCTGTATTATGGTGTGTAAGATGATTTCTTGACTAATACCTGTTGCTTTGGGTGTCGTTGCCCCTAGTATTTGTTTTTCTTTTAAGAACTCCGTATATGTTAAAAATATATCTTTTTCGTTGTAGTTGGTTTCTCTGGTTTTTATTAAATTGTTCGATGTCTTGTCTCTTTTAATTTGAGAAATGTTATTTGTCGAATTTTTTGGTAATTGAGGGGATTTACCTACAAGGTTTTTATCCCAGTTTATTGTTCTCTTTTTATAAGAACTGACAGACCTGTCTATCGAGTCTTGATCTGTGTATTTTATTTTATTTTCAATTTCATAATATTTATCGGTTTCATCACCGTCATGTTCATTATATTCATTACTTTCATTATATTCGTATGATTCGTATTCGTAGAATCCATAATTTTTATTATATTCATCATTATATTCATTATTTTCATTTTCATTATATTCATTTTCATTTTCATTTTCATTATATTTGTTTTCATTTTTATTATATTCATTTTCCTTTTCATTGTATTCATTATTTTCATTTTCTTTATATTCGTTATTTTCATTATATTCATTATTTTCATTATATTCATTATTTTCATTATATTCATTTTCATTATATTCATTATTTTCATTATATTCATTATTTTCATTATATTCATTTTCATTATATTCATTTTCATTATATTCATTTTTTTATATTCATTATTTTCATTATATTCATTTTCATTATATTTATTATTTTTATTTTCGTCATCATTAAATTCGTCATTTTAATTTTTATTTTTCTCATATTCATTGTATTTGTTAGGTTTGGTGTTTTTGTTATTTAATTTTATCGATAGTAGTTGTTTTATATTTTCGTTATACTGATCTTGATTTTCTTGTATTGAAGAAGAGGTGGTTTGCGGTAAATGTTTCATAATTAAGTCTATTTTTTCTATTTCTTTGTTTTTAATTTTGTTGAATTTCTTCTTATTTTTAATTATACTTTTCTGTTTAGATTCTGATGTTTGTTTGATGATTTCAAAATCCTTATCTAATTCTTCTATTGTTAAAGTCGGGATTTCCAATTCCATTTGTTTATTAGTTGTGTTGTATATTTGTAAAAATCCTTTTCCGTTATTGTTTTTAACTATTGCATGTCCTAAGAATACGCCTTCCATTACGTTAAGTTTAGGAACGTATCCATACTGTATTTCTTTGTTCTCAATATTGATAAAAAATGTTGATACTGATCTAGATGGTACTATGATTGATTCTACGTCAAAGTAGATTTAATTATCTCCCCATTGGATGTAATCATTTTCGTAGCTAATAATTGTCCTGTTATCGCGAAAGAATTCTGACCCGAGTATGCCTGCTGAATCTATTGGGAAATCGCCGTTAACTAAATGAAAGTGTGTTTTGCATCCTAGTATTCGTAGTGACACGATACCTTTCGTTATTACCGGGTGCTCCGTTATGCCTTTTAGGTTTATGATTTCGTCGGTATTTATTAGGGTTTCGTCTTTAACTGATCCTTCTTTGATGATGTTTACGCTGGCACCTGTGTCGACTAGTAAGCGGATTTCTTTAATTAGGTCTTCTGAGTTTATTGTTATAGTTGGAACGTCATTCTTGTTTAATTTAATAGTTTTTAGTTCTCGTTTCCTGACGTTTGCATTATATTGACTTGGCGCTTGTGTGGAGTCTCCTGGTGCGCGCCAGTATTGGGGAGACTCTTGGCGTTTCCCGAAAATTGAAGATTTGATGATCTAGTGTTGTTAATTAAATTTTGATTTCTCAACTGCCGACATTCTTCTACCCAGTGACCTACGTTATTTCAGTATTTGCATAAGGGTTTAGGTTGCGAGATGTTTTCCTGTTGTTTTGCCCAGGCGTATTAAAGTTCGTTCTTTGTGGAAAATTTTGATAGTTTGTTTGGGATTCATAATTATTTTGTGGAATTATATTTGAGTAGTTTCCTGGGTAATTTTTATTTTGAAAATTTTGTCTAGTATTGTTTTGGTAATTCGGTGTTTGATAACTTCTTTGTTGAGAATTTGGATAATTACGTTGGAAATTTTGAAAATTTTTGTAGTTTCGTGGTTGGAAATTTTGGTTGTTTCGAGGTTGGAAATTTTGGTTGTTTCGAGGTTGGAAATTTTGATTGTTTCGAGGTTGGAAATTTTGGTAATTAGTTTCTGGTGAACTAGTATCAATCTTATTATTTCTAAAACAACATATGTCTGCGGTATCTCTTATATTATTTGTGATTTTTATTCTTTTTTCTATTTGGATCGCTTGTTGTACAACTGGAGATAAATTTTGGAATAACTCGTTAGTTAATCTAATTTCTATTTCGGGTTTTAGACCATTTAAAAAGGTTTCTAATACTTCTTTCTCTGTTCTGGTTTTTTCTTTATTTGTTTCGTCATTATCTGCATTCAATGTTTTATATGTTTCTAAGATTCTGTCTCCTGCTTCTCGAACACGGTTGGCATAAACGACTACGTTTTCAAAGTCAAGTTGGTACATCCCTATTAGTTCCTGGCGGATTTCTGTGATGGAGTTTGCTGGAGCGTATATTTCGCGTAGGCTTTTTAATAGGGATTTTATAGTGTCAAATGTCCCATTTTTCACTGTGCGCCGAGCTTCACCTACGAGTTTTTTATCAATTATACTAAGTCGCTTTCGGATTCTGGGGGGAGCATTTTTTTAGCTTCTTCACATCCATAATAGATAGAATGTTTTTGGGTCTCCGTCAAATCGCGGTACACTCTCTATTGCGTGTTTTAATGTTAGTCTATCTCGTACGTTATCCATAGTATTGGTTTTATTGGGAATCATGTCTATTTCAATTATTTTTGAGGTATTATTTCCGGTTTCCGTATTTATCGTTTCTTGAAGTTGTTTTGGATTTTTAATTAGTTGGGACGTGACAAGCGAAAAGAGAGATTCTGTTGATCGATTTAATCGACCGTGTTTTGCAAAAGGATCGATCAAACTATCTGAAGTTAAATTTGCGTCGGAGAAAAAGGCAGAATCTTGTATTGTGCTGTTACAGTTATCGTCGGAAGGACTGTTTATAGGAGAAATTATATTTGAATCTTTATTTTTGTTTGTGGGTTGTAAACCCGAACCCAAGACTTCAGATCTTTGTTTTTCGGACAAATGCTGTGTATTACTTCGTGTATTCATGTATACGCACACACGACGAAAATGATGTGAAAAGGATGATTAAACGGTATAAAACATACGATAAGTTTGATGCTTATAAGTATATATTTTTATGTATTATATATATTTTTTTTTTATTTTTCTTAATCTAAAATTATTATTTCGATATTTTCTTAATTTATAATTCGCGTCTTGAAAATAGGCTGTACCTTATTTTGTTGGTTTTTGCCTAAGTTCGAATTTCTGTATTTCTATTAGTAATTTTTCTCTTTTATTGACCGCTTTCCGAAGGTGTTTTTCCTTGATATATTTAAGCCTCAAATTTTTCTCTGATTTAATTTGTTTCTGTAATTTATTTATTGCCCGATCTTCTATATTCCATTTAGCTTCGATGTCATCTAAATTAGTTAGTGTCCCGTTTGTTGTTATCTAAAAAAATAATAAAGTAAATTTTCATTTTCATAATTGTACGTGTTTAATATAGAACAAGAGAAAAAAATAAAGAATATATATAATAGAACTATTTATTTATTTATTTATTTATATCAATTAAACGGACAAAAACCCTTTACGAATTAACAAGAATACAATGTCCGCCTTGTAAATAAGCTTGAGAATAAAAAAAGAAAAGGAAAAGTTACATAGTAGTGGTAAATGTTCGCTGTTCTAAACAAGAATCTATTAAATAAGCTCGTATTCGCGTTTTAAATAGACTAAGTGAATCACAATTGCGGATATTAGGAGGAGTACAGTTCCATACGCGACGTAAGCGGTTTACGTAAGAACTACAAATTTCGTGAACAATACGTGGAGCGCGCATATTGTAGTTAACTTGACGGTACGAAAAAAGAGATTTAACATCTTCGCAGTTGATCATGTTGTGAGTAATTTTATAGGCAAATAAATGGTCATAAAAAGAATGAAGCTGAAGTACAGATAACATGTTAAATTCATGCATAATTGGACTAAAATTGTGATCAAAAAAACTCATTGGATTATTGGATTTACAGGAAATATATCTAAAAATTTTTTGTTGAACCGACTCAAGCTGAGTGAACGAAGTCTGAGTATAAGGGAACCAAATAATAGAGGCATAAGTTAAGATAGGCACTACCAGTGATTTATACAGATACAGAATAGATACTGGATTGAGAAAATCAACAGTAACCCTTTTTATGAATCCAATTAGTCTTAATGATCTAATAATAACATTATTAATATGACCAGAAAAGAGAGCGAATGATCAAATATGACACCTAAATCCGAAGTAGACTCGACTCTATTTAAAGGGTTGCCATATAATAAATAATCATATTTTATAATAGATCTGCGTCTGTGGAAAGTAAGTACGTTGCACTTATTATGGTTAAGATACAGACCATTTATTGATGCACAGTTAAGCAACTTATCAATATCGGATTGCAACTTTGAAGCGTCCAAAGGACTAGTGATCTTAAAAAATAGTTTAATATCGTCAGCAAAAATCAAGAATTTCACAAATCGGAGACAGCTAGGTAAGTCATTAATAAATAAGATAAATAAAATGGGGCCAAGGTGTGAACCTTGGGGAGCTCCCGATGTAGCAGTAAGAGGAATAGACGTCGATTCAGCAACTCTCACCAGCTGTATCCGATCCGCCAAATAAGATTTAAGCCACTGAAAAAGCGACCCATGGACACCCAAGTTCCAAAGCTTTTGTAATAATAAATTGTGACTGACAGAATCAAATGCTTTAGAAAAATCAAAGTATATGGCATCGACTTGAAATTGTTGCTCAAATGACGTTATTATATAATCTTGAAACATCAAAAGATTGGTAACAGTTGATCTACCACTTATGAAGCCGTGCTGCTCCTTAATAATAATCTTGGAAAAACATTGAGAAAAAAATTTAGCAAGAAGAGCATCCAATATTTTTGAAAGACAGCTTAAAATAGATATAGGCCTGTAATTGGATATATCATGCTTATCCCCAGACTTATAAATAGGATGAATAAAAACAGTTTCCAAACTTTGGGAAAGATGCCACAGGAAAGTGACTTATTAAAAAGGAGCAGCAAAGGCTTCACCGGCGATGGCGCGCATCTTTTCACCAGAAAAGGTGGAATTTGGTCCGGACCTGAATTAATATTATCATCTAAAGAGTTTATAACGCTCAAAATCTCTTCTTCTGTAACTCTAAGTGAATCCACCAATGTATTACAATCAACCAGCTTTTAGCTATGAGACGATGACTTATATACAGACGAAAAATATTCAGAAAAAAGATCAACAATACTATTATTATTTAGGGCAAGTTTATCACGCCAATGCATATTATTTGGTAATCTAGTATTCTTTTTTAAATTATTCACGTGATTCCAGACAGACCGAATGTTCTTTTGCATACCGTTTTCAATTGATGAAATGTATCATTTATAAGCAGAGCGCGATAATCTGAGACATTTTGCTCTTAAATATTTAAATTTGAGATAATCGACATTATTTCGGGAATGTTTCCAGGTATAATGCGCTAGTTTTTTTCTCACAGATCAGTTGTTTAAGTTCAGTGGAATACCACCGCGGATATGAACTAGATGTAATTTTCCTCTGCGGAATGTAAGTGTCAATTGACTGATATAAAATATTATAAAATTTATCAAGACACGAGTCAATGGTCTGCTCGCAAAACAGTGCATTCCAGTTCGTATTCCCGATAGCACGATTTAATCCATCATAATTCCCGCGCAAAAAATCTAAATTCATCATACGACGCGGAAGATATTCATTATCACTAGACGATACTTCAAAGAAAGCAGCTTCATGGTGATCATCCGACTTCAGCAACTCATCGTGGTATTGAAGATTACGTACATAGGTGCTTGATGCAAATAACAAATCGAGCGTATATCCTTTTCTACTATGTTTTTCAAACAACTGGCTGAGTCCCAGAAAGGAAAAAGCACGGTGAATTTGGTCACCACATAGTTGACGGTCCGGTGGAAGATAATCAAGCGTGTCCATAGTGAGTGGATTGTTAGACCAACGAAGGTGTGGAAGCTTGAAGTAACCACATACAAGTAAATCATGATCAGGCATTTCGGAGGATACCCTGTCAACAGCTTCCAGGAAATCCTTATAGAGTTCCGTACTTGATCCAGGTGGAAAGTAGACAACAACGAGAATGAAGCGTTTGGGCACTAAGTTTAGTAACAAAAATAGTGCCTCGGCTGATACGTCGACATGGAGACGAGTGACTTTAATTGGCTGTCTTACTGCTGCTAATACTCCCCCACCACGAGAGCCACAATTATCTTCAGGAGTTCTGTCGCGACGATATATAGAGTAATTTGCAAGGCCTAGTTCTGAGTCACCCAAATGCGGCTTCAACCATGTTTCCGAGAAAAGAATAATTTCAGGCGTTACTAAAAGTTGAGTGATATTCGATTTCAGATAACTTAATTTATTATTCAACGAACGAACATTCTGATAATAAATTATTATGCTATTCGTACTTGAAGTACCGTTATGTACGAAAGCTGTTACCCCCGGAAATTAAATTTTTGGGAACAGTTACCAGGACGGGCTTGTCTCCAACGTACCTGATCACTTTCGAGTCCGGGTTCTGCCGTGCATTGTAATCATCTGCCTCAGATTTAAGAATTGCCAGGCCTTTTCTTTGCATGGCCGTTTTATCAGTAGAGACAGAAATACCTGAAGGTAACACTTTACGGTTTTTGACGACTCGTAAAACTTCCTTTCTGGACTGAAAACTGGCGACGATAGGACGAGGCTTGGAATTAGATGGTTGACCAATACGCCGAGTAGTAATATTGACTAAGTCAATATTATTGACCTTAGCGAAAATATCACTGATCTGTGTAAGATCAGAACTTGAGCCGTCGGAAATTTCTGGGACTCCGTACACTATTATGTTACAATGGCGTGCAATTCTGTCAGCAACTTCATAAGCACAGTCATCAATATCATTGCTCGGTTCATTTGCAGAAAGTTCTAATTTTTTGACTCTCTTATCAAAAACAGAAACTTTATCGTTTAAGGTTAGCAGAGAATTAAGTTGAGCTTCCATGGTGTCCATACGTGACGAGAACTGATCCATTTGAGCATTGATGGACTGTAAAGTTGTATTAATTGCACCAAAAGAGGTTTGAATCAATTTTGCTAATCCAGCAATATCTGTCGGGGTAGATGACATAGGATCATTTAATGTATTACCAGCCATGCTAAACTTGTCTTTAGAAAGCCGAATAATATTGTTTGAATTAAAATTCTGGGGTAAAACTTGAATTAGAGGTATTCCTCGGATGGTACCAGGAACGCCTTTTTTTCCGTTTACACAGATTTTACATAAAAAAACTCTTTTATCGGCACAAGTAAAAATATGCTTCTTCACTGTAATTAAAGCGCAGCTTTGATGAAGAATTCCCAAACAAAGACAACAAGTCACAGGATTGACTACCGTTTTATTGCAATCTAAACAAAATAAAGATTTTTTTCTTGCTTATATAGCCAGGGTCAGATGCAATTCTAGTTGAACGAAGGCGTTTTGAGATTGGCGAGTTGGCGGTAGAATTAGACAGTAAGTCTGAACATTGAACGGCACTGTCAATTTTACGCTTAGATGACTTGTGTATATCTCAAACAGCGAAAATAAATGACTTCATATTAACTACAGCACCCAATAATACACACGTCACTTCATAACAACGTCGATAGAATTTACTTTCACAGTTAACACAATTATATTATCACGGTTATATTAGTACTTATATAAATATTCAAAATAATAAAGACAATATGCATCAATAAATTAATCAATAGTTCGACTGCAACAAACACACTGCGCTGAGATTAATAAAATGAAATATGATAAAAAAAAATAATGATTAACTAAAAAAAATGGCGATATAATAATTGTTATGTTAATATGAGCGTGTGATGTGTGTTTTTGTGATTTTTAATTCTTTCGTTTGCAATAACTCCGGGGAGATTATCAAACGAAGAATTGTCCAATTTTTAATTATTGTCAGCAATGAACAATAATTGAAAAGTGGTTATGTTTGAAGTGTTTTTGTGATTTTTAATTCTTTCGTTTGCAATAACTCCGGGGAAATTATCAAACGAAGAATTGTACAATTTTTAAATTATTGTTGATAATAAATTATGAACAACAATTCAAAAACTGGTTTGTGTGATGAGTTTATGTGTATTTGAAAATGTGAATGCTCCTAAGTATTATTATATCGTATGTATATATATGTTTTTTTTTGTTGAAGTAGGAAATTTAGTATTAACACTGTTCATTTAGTAATGGAAGCGTTTTTAATGTTACGATTGATTATTATTATACTTTATATTTATTATATAGATATTTTTTTTATTTATTTATTTGTATTTTATTGCCGCCGAGGGACTGATCGACAGACTGCCATATGACTCTCCATGTGTAACTAGGTTCCCACTCAATTGCGCTGTCACCAAATTTTTATGTTACGACTCAGTGAATATCTCGAAAGAGATATTAACTGAACAGTAACACGGGCGTGTAACTTAGTAGAATTACTGGGTTCTTTAGGTGAGTGAGGGCTACTAATCAACACAGGAATGTCGGAAATAAGGGTAAAATGAGAAAACGGTTTATTTGGTCAATCAATTTATTTTTCCAAACAATTGTTCCCGTGTGGGTAGAGGAGTTGTTGGAAGAGGGGGAAAAAGGATGAATAAATTAGGAAATAATTCCTTGGGAGAAGGTAGCGAAATGACCGGGCGAGGGGGAAAAGGGAACGGAAGGGGAGTTTTCTTTGGGGATGGTGGTTTGGCAGCCCGCGATTCTATTTCCTCTCGGGCGAGGTGGAGAGCCTTTGCCAATTTTTGGCGTTGGACCCTTTGTCCTCCTCGGCGGCGTTTCACTATAAAAAAAATATAATGTTTATTTATTGGGGAAGATGATAAACGAAAATGGAAAAAATTATGGTATAATGAGTTTAGGAGGTGAAAGAGAAAACGCGAAGTCTAGAGGAAGGAAAAAAACTTCGTCTCTGTGGCTTTTATGCAATAGGTAGGAGCGATTTCGTAGGCCGACCCGCTATGTCGCGAAAAGGAAAGGAGTCGACGTGATTTCGCAGGCCGACCCGCTATGTCACGAAGGAAAAGTAGGAAAGAAGGGAGGTAGTTGGATACAAATTACATAAGAGGGGAACTTATACTTACTCTAAGTTTTTGATGGACCTCTCTTCGGACTGGAAATAATAGGTTCGGGCTTACGGTCCTCTTTTCCTTTTGGTCCGATCCTGAAGTCCTTTTTTGTTGGCTCGAAAATTGGAGTTGGCCTTCCCTTTGGCTCAATAGCTCACGAACTTTAAAAAAATCGACCGAAGCGATCTCGGTGGTTGTAGAGGAGTTGTCCTTCCTTTTTTTTCTATGTCCCGTGAAACTAAAAAATGGACTGCGATGCTCTCGGTGTGCCCCACCTGTATTTATGGTGGTCCATGATTTTCTTATCCCCGCTTTGAGCACTCCCCCTCTATTTTGAAGGTGGTGGATTTGTATGTTGGATAGGTTTTTTGGAAATGGGCCAAGGAGGAAAAATACATTAACTAAAAATTATTGCTATAGAGAGCCCGTTAGAATGTACCCGTTTTCTCTGTTTATGTTTTTTAAGAAAAGTTAAAAACAGGAAACTTGAGAGTTACGTCCTCAATTATCGTAAATTTTGGAAGAGACGAGAATTACGCTAATGTAAAATGATTTTTCCGGCTTAAGCGATGTGAGTCGTCTTCTGATTTATGGCTAATAAAGGTTTAAATAAAATGCTATTTGAACCGGGTACATTCTAATACGCTTGGTCTATGTGGTTTGAAGGTTACATTGTAAGAAACGGACTCGTTTGTCCGGTGCCGACATATAATTACGATATTTTTTTATGTTTGTATGTATACCGAAAATTGGTTAATTCCGCTAGTTACGAGGACGTAACAGATATAAACAAATACTATTTTAAGATAAACATGCATCTTTTGTAATATACAGTAGGCAGAGATTGGGATCTTTGCAATTCTTTACTTATTTATATTTATTTGGAGGAGTTATGATACTTACTGCATTGCCTGAAGTCCTGCAGTTTTCATAAAAATTACGTATCTGCCTCATTTTTCGGTCAATCGGGCACAAAATTTCCAAAAACCGTAATTGATATGCGATACACAAATGTCTCACTGGAAGTTCTTTAAACCTTCAAGTTCCCTAGACTCTTTTTGCCGCAGAAGATGAATAACCAGTTTACTGGCTGTTTAAACAACAAATTAAAAAATAGCCGATAATTTGTCATTTTTAAAAGTTTTATTACCTTGTTAGCATCGTCTAGGTATATTTTACATAACTATAACATTTCAAAGAGTTCCGATCAAAATGGCCGAGTTTTTACAGTTTATGTTTTAAAACGTATTTAAACTTTGAAGACAAAAATTTTTGTTTTTTTCATTATATATTTATAAATATTCATCAAATAAAAAAAGTGTGAAGAGTTGTCATTTTAAATTCTTTACAAGGTGGTATTGGTAAAATATCGAAATTAAAAAAAAAATGTTCTCCTTGTCTTAGCCTCTCGGACAATACTATTACGGCTGTTCAAGCGTCCGACCGATTACTGCATTGGAGGGCTCAATAATTACGGCCAAAGCGATAAATAAATAACCGAATTACGTTTCGATCTACATTTTTATTCTTTTCAAATGTAGTTATTTTTTATTCATGGTCATACAAAATTAACGGCCACAAGTGAAGCTAATTTTGTCCGCAAAGTTCAGACTTTGCTTTAGGGACTCTGCTAATGCATGACAAAAAAAAATATATTATATGTATTCTGTAGTTGGAGTCATTTTTATAACAGCCACATTCAGAAACACGTTAAAAAAATAAAACGAAGTTGTAAAAGGCTTCCATAGCACAAATTCAGCTAAACATGCCTACGTACTTAGGCCGAAAGTCGTAGTTCCCTCCTTTTATTGCGTGTGTATGAAATTCCTTTTTCGGATATGCTGAAATATGTTAATTACCACAATTCCTAGCGAAGTTTAACTGAGTTATTTACTAATACTTTTAGAATAACTGAAACAAAGAGCAGGCTTTTTTCTGCGTGTGTATATTCTTTCATTTCGACGACGAGGAAGGCTACATTATTTTGTTTTTCGTCACTCGTGTCCGTTAAGTGCGCACTTTGAAAAATAGTGTTCGCTCCTCGACCGTCTAAATTTTACGGCCTCGTTTGGAGATTGAGTGATTTTTACAGCTATCAGTACCGTAATGGTACTTTTCGATGCAAGTGCGTATGCGTAAAGAATTGTACACATGCGTGCCGAAATATTGTTTTTGTTACAGTGTGTGTAGAGTAATGCTAGATTTTTGGGGACGCTTTACGCACCTTTGCCACGAAAAATATATTTCGGAGCATGTGCAAAAATGTTTTTTGAACGAATGTGAATGCAACCCTCGCTTCCGCTCGGGCCGCAACCTCTCCCATTCGTAAAAAAAACGTTTGCGCCCTTGTATCGAAAACTACTATTTCCCACTGGCGTGCGTAAAGTAGCACTTTTTTCATCGATTTCTGTACGTAAAGTGATTCTTTTTTTCACACTATGCGCAAAAGTAACTTTTTTCCATAGTGCGCGCAAAAGTAATGCCCAAAAGTAACTTTTCTTCATACTATATGCAAACTGAAGGATTCAATAAAGGAGTAACTGTGTGTGATTTCCGCGAAGGCGATTCGTTGTCTTCATTCCGATCGATTACACATCCAATCACACGCAGTTAAAATCCAGTCGAAAGAAGACAACAAACCGACTTGGCGTAAATAGCCTCTCCCACATTTCATACTCGCATTGCAGATTCCATAAACAATAAAAGCGTAATTTGTAAGCCAATAACCGATATCGTTGAAAACGTATCGACTTCAAAACAAAGTGATGACGGGAATGAATGCGAGGAACGATAGGTCTGGCGAAGTATTGAATTTGGTCAGTTCTCGCCAAAAAATTACCCTATAGTTTTTCATCAAATATCGACGTTTCAGGCCCTAAGGAACCCAAAGCAACAATAAAAAAATTGGTGTCCGTTAGGTTGTACGTCCGTCCGTCCGTCTGTGGGCAAAATTTTGTATACGCGATATCTCGCGAATGGAATGACGAATTTAAAAAGTACAAACGGATTTGGGTTTCTCTTGGCCAAACTTAGATCTGATTAGTTTTTGGAGACAATGCATACTAGATTATGGGGAGGTTTAACAAAAAAAACGCTCAAAAAACACGTTTTTCCATTTTTTAACAAAAAATACAAATCGTACAACAAAATGTTTCAATCAAAAAATATAGAACATCGAATTCTCTACAAAAAAGGTTTTATTCATTTCTTCGTAAAGTCAACGATAATGCCGTAAAAAGCAAATTAACCCATTAACGCCGAGGTGATCAGAATTTTTACTAACTTTTCAACGTATTTATTTATTATGTAATCGGACCAAAAAAATAATGCAATACTTTTACTCCTATGCAAAATTTGATGCTCTTTCAGAATCTGAGCTCAAAATTTCAATTAGACACTGAGAAAAAAAATATAGCCGTTTTAAACGTGAAAAACGTGAAATTTTTCGAAAAAAATATTTTTTCGCATTTTTTTTCACAATGATACCGCAAAGGTATCGACTTTCTACTATAATCAGATGTGATCATGGCACTCGAACATTAAGAGGAATTTTTTTCAGAAAAATTCATCTACGCGTTTTTGCAAAATGGCGGCGGGAATGAAAAAATGTTATAAAAATCTTATCTATTGTTTTTTTTTTAAACTATAAAGTTTAGACAAAAATTTCTAAGAACAAAAATGTCTTAAAATTAGTCAAAGAACACTCTCAATTTTTTTCAGAATTTTTGGAGTTAATTTTTGATTTTCAACAAATTTTAAAAATCAAATTTTCGAAAAAATTTTTCAAAAAATTTGAAAGTGTTCCTTGACTACTTTCTTGCCGATTCTGTGCATATACATTGGTTTTTCTACTCTTAGCATTACCCAGAGACAACGGCGTGGACGTCGTAGAACTTTGTCTCCTTTGGGGTGCTTTTTTTTCGCGAGTCCCCTTGCCTCTCACGTTTCGGGGTGCTTTCTTTCGCGAGTCCCCTTGCCTCTCACTTTAATATTTCTTTTATCAGTGCTTTTTTGTCCAACAATTAGTGCATACATATAAATTGCATTTTTCACAATAGATCCTTGTTCTTATTGGACATGTTTCATTTGAACAAAATTTTATGTACAATTCAAGAAAAAGGTTTTTCTTTATACTTTACGAAAAAGTTTTTAAGAACAAAAAAATCTTCAAATTAGTCAAGGAACATTCACAAATTTTTTCAAACATTTTTTCGAAAATTTGATTTTTTCAAATTTTCGAAAATCAAAAATTATCTCAAAAAATTCTGAAAATATTTGAGAGTGTTCTTTGACTAATTTTAAGTCATTTTTGTTCTTAGAAATTTTTGTCTAAACTTTATAGTTTAAAAAAAAAACAATAGATTAAGATTTTTATAACATTTTTTCATTCCCGCCGCCATTTTGCAAAAACGCGTCGATGAATATTTCTGAAAAAAATTCCTCTTAATGTTCGAGTGCCATGATCACATCTGATTATAGTAGAAAGTCGATACCTTTGCGGTATCATTGTGAAAAAAAATGCGAAAAAATTTTTTTTAGAAAAATTTCACGTTTTTCACGTTTAAAACGGCCATATTTTTTTTTCTCAGTGTCTAATTGAAATTTTGAGCTCAGATTCTGAAAGAGCATCAAATTTTGCATAGGAATAAAGGTATTGCATTATTTTTTTGGTCCGATTACATAATAAATAAACACGTTGAAAAGTTAGTAAAAATTCTGATCACCTCGGCGTTAATGGGTTAACATGAAATTAACATAAATTGTACATACACATATACAATGCATATGTATGTATATTTATATACATTACATGAAAAGCAGAGACACACAGGACGCAGGGGAGTGAGGCGGGTATCAGGGCGGGGGGGCGGGGGGAGCATAATAAAATATTCACTGTAATGTTGGTGTCGGGTAGCCATGGGGAGGTGGTAGCGAGAAGGGGCGTTCGGGGCTTCGCAGGAAGCGGGTGAGCGTGACGGGTATGCCCCCCCCCCCCGACCTGTCAAAAACTCGACTAAACCGCGTTTTTTTAAGCATCAGTGTGTACGGTCGGGGTCGAAGTTTCGAAAATGCTCATTTTCAATTTTACTATAGGGTGATTATGCCAATGAATGGACGATTTTCTACATATTTCTATTTCTTATGAATGTATGATGCACAACATGCAACAAAATACATATTTTTATGTTCTTTGAACATTCAAAACAA
This sequence comes from Trichopria drosophilae, assembly GCA_030407085.1. Lineage (NCBI taxonomy): Eukaryota > Metazoa > Arthropoda > Insecta > Hymenoptera > Diapriidae > Trichopria > Trichopria drosophilae. The sequence continues at coordinate 95,482,689 of CM059582.1, forward strand.
TATTTACAGTACTATTGATCTTCCAGTGTTTATTATTTTGTAAAATCAAAGCAAAGTTTTAAAGCCATCCAAAACTGGTACTGAAACCGTCCCATTTGATTTAACCCGTCTGTTCATTGGGGTTTAACGGATTTTTTTTACAAACGTATGAAGACGAGGTTAATAATTAAATAAAATCAAAGGTTGAACTACACGGTCATAAAGAGCAGAGTCTAACGATTCTAATGGTGGTATCATAATTAAATTTTCATAAAAGAATTCAAAAGTTACAATCGATCAAAGTGTGAAAAATGCTTAACCGTCCATTCATTGGCATATTCACCCTATTTAAGGAACAAGATATTGTTACAATATATGTATAGAAACTACTCGAACCTAACGATACTAGGACTATTCTCTGCCACCTTCTTTCCTGGCAGTGTTAAAATGGGAATATTCCCGGAAGCATCAGCCTTTCGTCAGGGAACTGCAATACGAATTTAGCCAAAATTGTAGGCACCCGGGTCGAAGGCATCTAGTTTATTATTTAAATTCTACTCAACAATAAATATGATTCTATCGGAGGGCTTCACCCCCCCCCCTTCGCTGCCTCCCTATACACACCTGCATCCATAAGTTTTCTTCTAGGTCATAACATTTTTTTACTTCGTTTATAATACATTTCAATAATTCCCCCACTCATACTTTAAGCACGTCGTAGGAAAAATACTTTTATACATCACAGTAATAAATTTTATTACTTCATAAATATAAATCATGATTTTTCATTGCTTCTCCGGAAAATTTCGAAGGCGATGTGTATTGGTGTACACGAAAGTCCAGGTTTTCTAACCTGCCATTCAATTCATAAAGTCTGTATAAGACAGGCCTGTCGACGCGGGTACCCGACGAGCAAGCGGTGAGGGGAAGGCACCCCACATTTCTAACGACTCAAACTCATTTTACGCACGCAGCTAGGAAAATAATATTATAATAATTTCAGAAGAATTATTACATTTTTAAAGGCGTGAAAGTGTGTGAGAATACTGCTAAACAGTCTCCACCCACTTCACGTACCAGTCGTTACGAGTAAAGGTATCCTCCCGTACCGCTAGCTCGATGGGTATCCGCGTCGAAAGGCCTGCTGTAGGAGAACATGGGACAAAGTGGTATGCGGGGCAAAGTGAGATTCTACCGAACCGTTTTATATGAACTGATCCTATATTTTTATTTATATTGTTTGTTGACATATGAGTCGATCCAGAAGAAATTCAGAAGTACTTTCCAATTTTCGCGCATTCTTCGCAAAAATTTCGAACAAGCTATACTCAATTGCGCTAAACTTTAAAATTTCGTATATTTCTATCGGCTGCAACTATCAATAAATTTGATGCAATTGACACAAGTACGTAAAATCGTACTTTATGGATTAAAAACAGTACCTAAAGTGCCTACTTTACGGACACGTGCATCAAAAGGTGGTTTTTGATCTTGTTGGTCTTTGAAAATTTGACAAAAAGGAAGCAAATTAAAATACCTTAGACTCACACTATATCGAAATTTTAGCCTTTCCGAGTTTTGATTATCGGGACTTTGTTCCTCGGCCAAAAATGCGTTCTTGATTTTCCTCCCCCTGCACACTCCCAGACATTCTTTAATCAAAACGATTCCGATGTTGAAGTAAAGGAAATCCACAAACACTTCGTAGCTGAAGAGTATAGCCAAAAGCTCTTACTCGATGGCTAATTGAATGAAGAATATTTTCATTATAAAACATTTTCGCAAAAGTGTTACATAATTCTTAAAGAGCAGCGCAAAATTTTCTCGCTTTTTTCCTCTCCTCGGGTCGCCCGGTCATTCGCATAGTCAAGGGCCCTTAACAAGAACAGAAATGTACATGTGATCATTGCAGCTGTAATTGAAACCGAAAAGGAAGAATATATATTTTACAACTCATTTTCGGTTACTGCAAACTATGCCAAATAGGCAAACGGAGTGCGAATTCTTAAAATGCAAAAATAGTAGAACATCGATATAAGAATCATCGTTATAAGGACCGATCGATATAAGAACACATTTTTTATCATTGTAGTGATTATGAACGTTCTAGATCTATCCCCTCCACACAGAAAATCCGTACAGAGTTACTGCGTCTCTCGCCCCTTTTTAAACGCATGTATTTATTTTTCCCAGTCGAAAAATTGTCGAAATATTCAAGAATTGTGAAGTTTTAATTCACCCAAAATTTTGTCAGATTTTTCGCATCTCTTACCGTTTTCGGTACATTTTAATTTTCCAAATTTTGCAATCCTCTTGCAGGTCGGAATTAATTAACTAGATATTGTCCCCTTTATCGACACACCCCGAAAAACTTAACGTTAGTCTCCCACTAACAGGGTCAATTGTGATATGCCGTTTCAAATTGCTTAAAGTTGTGCAATTTTTAATCTACAATTTGAATTTTCTCCTGGGTCGAAAACGACCTATGACTCGGGATTAAGAATTAATAATTTTGAAAATGTTTAATGTAATGCCGGGGCAAGAGAAGGGTAAGCTTCACTTCCGCATGATGTTGAGAAAATAAAGAACGATATTTGGGCAACATTTTATTGTAAAATATCGACGAACGACACGCCTCGGCACGATTTTTGCCCAATATTGTCTGGACTTTGTGGACTGTTGTTGCGGGGGATTCACTCAGAAGTACAACGAGTGCTTCAACAAAACTATTTGGCAGTTTGCCACAAAACACAGTTTTTGCGCCTCCAACGTTATTACGATTGCAGCATATCTTCCCACCTGCATTTTTAATGAAGGTGTTCAACCTTTTTTAAAAATTATGACCATCATGGGAATTACCACACTGAAAAAAAATTAGTAATTTTTATTTAATTAGTTTAGTTTAAGTAGTTTAATTAGTGCTTCCAACTACATCTTGATACCGATTCAACAACATTTAGTTAATTCAACTAAAATGTAGTTGGCATTGCTTAATATTTGTCTGCTAACAGGCAACCACATATTTGATAAATATTACTACTTTTTTGTTCTGATTGCATCGGCCAGAATGCACACTATTTTGCTTGCACTCGCGACGAAGAGCTTATCAAAGACGCGGAGCGGCGATCGCCACATCAGTCAATGGAGGAAAGGACTGGCCGTAAAATAGAAAAATTACAAGATCCACTCAATTTTGAGGAAGCCGAGTATACTCGTCCAAACTACATTGTTCCCTTATGGGAAAAGAAAAACTGGTGCACAGGAGGGTTAATATAAACAAATTTATACCTGAAACTTTAAACGCGATTTCTGGAAAACTACATTTTTCCACGTGCCGACTGTCATACCTCAGTCAATTTTTAACGAATCTTAATGTTTTTTTTTTTAATGTGCGTAATTAAACTGTCCATGGAATGGACTACAATTACACCAATAGGTTACATATTGGATTTCTTATCCACAAAAATATGACGAAAATATTCAGTATAAACGACACAACATTTTTCAAACGGATTTTTTGTTTCAGATGATTTTTACGGCCTTTGGAAGAGTCTGCAGCACGGTCCAAGTTTCACGCATTAACCTACGTCGTTCCGTGTACTATCTTCGAAAATGCATTAAATCATTCGAAAATTTCGAAAATTATCTTCAAAGATGTATAAATATATATGAAAAATATCCAGTACCTATGTTCTTTCATTTAAGAAATATACTCAAAATTGCCTATTTTTTATACAAGTGATAAGACTAGACCCTTAATTAGTATTATTTTTTCTTTAGAGCAAAAATGAGTTACTTTTTTTTAGGGCAAAAATATATGAGTTTAACTCGTATTTGCTCTGGACATTGAGTAACCCGTTTTTGTTCTCAGCGTTTATGTAATTCGTTTTTGCGCTTGAAAAAGTTAATCCAATTTTGTTCTCAGCGTGTCAAATATCTCACTGGAAGTTTGTTCAACCCTAAACATCCCTAGAGACTTATTGTCCTTGAGCTGACAAGAGTACAGTTACCACTATACTATTATTTATAAACAAAAATAATTAAACGACTGCTGTTCAAATGTTTGATGCTTTTGTAGGCTTCGCCTGGTAATAGACTATCGTGTACTAAATTTCAAATAATTTTATCGATAATTGGCCAATATATGACGATTCATATTTTAAAAATGTAATTAAATGTCGTGTTTTAAATTGTTTAGTTTTTTAGTGACTGCAAAGACGTGTTTTACGAACCGAAATACGTGAGAAAAAGTGGCATGTATTTTTTTGTAGACGACTGTAATGTCGGCTGTAAAAGTCTCCTATTGCCGACTGTAGTCGACTACTAGTTTTATCTGCTTTAAATCACAGACGGGATTACGCTCCAAATGTAAAATTTGGATAAATTTTAAACTTATCCAAACGAGAATTTCAAACTTTCTTTTTATCAATCTTAAACTATTCAGAATAGCTGCTTGCATGTAATAAAAAATAATAATTTAAAATTCAATTTCGTCATCACAGTATCTGTGATTTATCTGTATCTGTGTTTTTTCAACGACATGAAATTTCCAATTTTTAATTTTTGCTTTTAACAAATAATTTTTGTCAAAACGCATTGCAAATCCTTTGCTGCGGATTTCTTCTTTCTCATGGACAATATTGTGCAGAATCGTTGCATGATTCTTTGGAAAATGCACCATGTCCATTTTTTCGATCGTATAAAAGGTTAAATCTAGTTGTATCATTGCTGTTGTAAACATGCAGAATTTTTTTTCTCGGAAACCATGGGATATAGAAGAAAATCGCAAGAGATACTCTTTCTTGGTAATTAAACATAGTGTACAATAATATTTCTTTCATTAGCGGAATAAAAAAATATATAGATGGCGCTGGCCATTTTGGAGACCATGGAATAAAGTTCCGAAAGGCCAAAAATTCGATACAGCATGGCTCCAGCGTGATTTTCATCATTTTGTCTTTGAAAATTTGGCAAAAAGAAAGCAACTTAAAATACCTTGGACTCACGCAATATCAAAATTTTAGCCTTTCGGGGTTTTGATTTTCGGAACTTTGTTCCCGGCCCGAAATTTTAGCCATTCGGGGTTTTGATTTGCGGAACATTGTTCCCCGGCCACTTTGGAACAACCATTTTGAAATTCGAAAATTGGACTACAGATTCGTTATTACCGACCCGATAAATATACGGATACTGAAAATAAAAAATATCCATGAACTTTTAATATTTCTCGTGGGCTGTTTTAACACCGCCATTTTGAAATTCGAAAATTGGACTACAGATTCGTTATTACCGACCCGATAAATATACGGATACTGAAAATAAAAAATATCCATGAACTTTTAATATTTCTCGTGGGCTGTTTTAACACCGCCATTTTGAAATTCGAAAATTTCACCACAGATATATTATTAACGACCCGAAAACCATAAGAATAGCCACAAAAATCGATGAATATTTAGTATTTTGCCGCTGCCATATTGGATTCGTCATCTGGAATTAAACGAAACAGGCCGGGGAACAAAGTTTTAGCCATTCGGGGTTTTGATTTTCGGAACTTTGTTCCCCGGCCGCTAATGGGTTAAACTGGTTTTACTTAAAAACGGCCGGATGAATTTTGTTAAAATTTAGGATTTTTAGAATTCGAGAATCGAGAATTCCAGAGTTAAAAACGAGTAAAATCATCTTTTATCCTCACTTTGTAACAAAAATTGTAATAACTCCGACTAACATATATCACATAAGAAGGAGGCAAGGCTTCCCGAGATTCACGGATGGATGTCTGAATATCAAAGCTTATTTACCGCTGGAGCCAAAAACCGGGAAATTTGGTTGTTGATTTAGATTATAAAAGAACATACCATAATTACGGCTGCATCAGGTAGTTAACCACTTCAGTGGTAGCTGTTTAAAAAAAAAACACACAGCTCTGTACTTAAGATATCGAAAAACGGTGAAACACGGGTTCCATTTTTTCCTAAAATATATCATTTAACATTTAATTAATCATTTAAAAAACCAAGTAATATTTCACATTTATGTCGGCCATCTTGGATCCACCATTTTGGATTTACAAAATCAGACTTCAAATTCGTAATCAGCGACCCAAAAAATTCCCATGTACCAACTTTCATCAAAATCAAGTAAATTTTTTACATTTATGTCGGCCAACTTGGAACCGTCATTTCGAATTTTCAAAATCTGATTTCAGATTTATAAGCAGCGGCCCCAAAAAAACCCGAGAACCCAGTCTCATAAAGTTTGGGTAATTTTTCGCATTTCGGTCAGCCATATTGGATCCGCCATTTTGAATTTTCAAAATCTAACTTCAGATTCGTAATCAGCGACCCCGAAAACCCCCGAGTAACAATTTTCAGCTGTTTTCCGAATAAAGAAAAATGTGCGCCCCACATTTTAATAAATTTAGCAAATTTACAGCCGCCATATTGGATCCGCCATTTAAACAAATAAATACAAAATTTGTTTCAGATATGATTTTGATAGGATTTTTCATGAACTTTCGATTGGTGTAGTCCATTTTGAATTTATTTTTTATTTTTACCAAAATTTTTGAAAATCAAAAATATAATTATATTATAATAAGTTTTTTCGACTTTGGGCACGGTTTTTTTTTCATATATCTTTAACAGAAAGCCGAGGGTTTTTCCTACAAAATACTTGAATTTCAAAATATCGTTTTTTTTTGTTTTCGAGAAATTGAATTATAAAGATTGCGCGCCACTGCGCCAATGCACCGAGCCGCTACGCTAACGCCTTTGGATTATTGTCGACAGGTGGCTGAACTCGTGGCATGTTTTCTCATACATGAAACGTTACTTCATTTAATTGATAAATAGGAGGCTGTAAACAGTGCAGCACATTTCGAAAATATATTATATCTGCTGAGTTACTTCGTCCCTTATATTGCGCTTCTTACATTGTGTGTCGCGTGCATTGTGTCTTTCATCAAGTGTTAAACAGTGTATTATCGTTTTATTTGAAATAAATCGCTGCTTCCTGCAAAAACGCAATTTAATGGCCTAAGTTGTATAGTTTAGTTAAGCCTTTTTTTACTGTTGTATGTTTCTCTTTAAAAACTTAATATATTTCATTCAAATTAGCAAGTAGTAATCGTTTTTGAACATGTTCACGTTTTCCATTAATTTGCTTTATAGACACGAAATCATTCTTCCCTGGCATCAAACGACTTATATCATCACGTTCATAAAAATTTTTTACCTCAGCAACAGTCTCATCTGTTGGTAAAGTTTTTCCTTTTTTATTATTTGGGTAAGTCAAAATTCCATGGTCCTTCACCAATTCAACAGCACTTCTTGCTTCTCGCTCAGTTGCATTAAATTCTTTGATTAATTTTGTACGACCCCAGTGTTTCGGTGCAAGTGTAAGTAATGTTATTCTTTCAGATCTAGATTTTGATTCTAGAAACTTTTGTTTTATTTTATTTAGGGTTGTTATTCCTGCTTTACAATAATCATTATCGCAGCTTTCTAATTCTTGTTTGTTAGATCTTGTAGTAACATTAAAATCCGAATCAACATGATCCGTTTCTGACTTTTCATCAGAAAGAATTTTCTCCTCTATAGGATCAAATACAATTTTTTCATCGGTAGATTGGGAAACTGTTTCTTCATTTGTAGATTGAATTTTGAGTTCTCCAGAGTTATTAAGTGCAAACTTTCACGCTGTACAAATTTTTTAACCTTCTGGAAGTTCAGAATGTTTCACTCGTAAACTCTCAGAAACACTAATCAAACCTGTTATTTTAATAGTTTTTTTTTAAGTGGGTTGATCCACCTGCTTCTCCACACGTTTCTTGCCTTAACATTCATTTTTTAATAAAACAAAAATAAATGAAAAAATTAAACCCAAGAAAAAAAAGAAGATATATCTAAAACAAAAAATATCTTGCAAATGTCAATGAAAGTGCAGTTACGTACAATTATCTTTTCAGATCAAATCAATGGATAATTACAGTTTAACGCATGATAAAAGACACAGTGGAATATGAGTGATAAAGGGATTTAGTAAATATCATATTTCCTACCATATTTCTGTATTATAACGTTTCATGTATGAGAAAACATGCAACGAGTTCAGCCACCTGTCGGCAATAATCCAAAGTCATTAGCGTAGCAGCGCGGTGCATTGGTGCTTCGAGTTGCCGTAACGCGCAATCTTTATAATTCAATTTCTCGAAAATAAAAAAAAACGATATTTTGAAATTCAAGTATTTTGTAGGAAAAACTCTCAGCTTTCTGTTAAAAATATATAAAAAAAAAACGTGCCCAAAGTCGAAAAACCTTGAATTATATTTTTTATTTTCAAAAATTTTGGTCAAAATAAAAAATAAATTCAAAATGGACTACACCAATCGAAAGTTCATGAAAAATCCTATCAAAATCATATCTGAAACAAATTTTGTATTTATTTGTTTAAGTGGAATAAATACACAAAGTAGCGCGTGACATAAAAAAGTTCAAAACTTTCACCCCCTCCCACTCCTCCAATTTTTAATAAAATTAAAAAATATTTTCCTGAATAATTACTAACCTATAGTACAACTCATAAAAAAAATTGGGGCTCGATTGGAAAAAATTTTTTTTTTGTCTGGACATTTGACGTGAAATCCATCACATATATAATCCATTACCATTGAAGTGGTTAATAATAAATATTTCTTTAAAGGAATTCCCCGATAATTCGGTAAAATATACTTTCGGAACTTTATACCTTCGGGAATTTTAAATTCGGAAGTTTAAATTTCGGAACTTTTATATTCGGAAAATTTTACTTTCGGAACATTGAACCTTCGGTATTTCGGGATTCGGAAGATTTTCATTCGGATTAATGTACCTTCGGATGTTTTTTCATTCAGAATTTTGACCCCCTGCCCTATTTCCAATAGTTAGTTTGGCGCTATCTGCGCTGTGGTGGGCATGGGCCTTAATTAACACTTTCTAATGTAATTAATATGGATTTTAAATGGAAATTAATATGTAGAATATATTCCATAACACCATAAGTAATAAAGATTTAGAAAATGAATATTGAAGATGGAGAATTAAAAAACCTTACAAAATTATGTCGAATAACGTAAAAAATTGTGATAAGACAATTTTTGTGAAAGAAATTTTTTATTTTGGGCCCTGAATCGTGACGTTCTTCGGATTTTAAATATTAATCGGAAGTTTGACGAGAAAAATAATCTAAATTCATAATTATTATTTGTAAAAGAATACCCTTTGATAAAATCATAAACGTGCAAGTAATGAAGAATCTCATACACTGTTTGACATACCTGTGCATATGGCTAAAGTATTTTTATTGGTTGGTAAAGAATACGCATAAATTAACAATTTTGTAATATTGTGTATATACATTGTTTTTCACTGTTAACTGTCGATAAATATTTAGAAAAATTTTTTTTATTGATGAAGTCACGCAACAATTTTTAAATGAATGTTGATTGGCAAATAAAGAAAGAACAATCGGAAACCTACCAGAGAATTATAAGTCCATTTAAGCAAAAAATTATATACACGTAAATGTGCATATTATTGATTATTTCAACATTAATTCCAAAATAATATTTCAATTGCACATATTGCAGGCAATGAAATACAAATCAAACATTAGTATCGTTAAAATTTAGTATTTATTAATAACACGACTTTTCAGAAGAGCCAGACAGTCAAATTTGATTGTTAAAATTGTCACTTTTCGGCTTAAAATTTTTTGACATGCTGTCATTTTGTAGGTCGAAAACGGTCAAGAAACAAAAATAAAGTGACTCTCTTTAAACTTCTGAATGGATATTTAGGCATTGCACTATTCGTTTTGGGTTTTGGCTTTGGTTTTGATATCTTGACTCTACTTTCACAAATACGATGTTTATCAACAGATCTATTTTTGCAATGAGAAAGAATAGTACTTTTCGGTCCTAGGCCGTAAAGTTCAATTTTACGGACCGAGTGGAGATTGTGCGAACGTCGGACCGGCTTCGACCACAAACCGAGGTCGTAAAATTTTACGGCCGAGAAACGAACACTATTTTTTTATACACTGTTCGCAAAAGTAGGCCGACTGTTTTTAGTCCGTAAAGTGCAGAGATCAGTCCGTAAAATCACACTTTACGAACTAAAAGGAGTAGACACTTTACGGACAGATGTATCAAAAAGAATATTTTATTTGTATTTTGCCTGTAAAATGGATATATTTCTTACTTATTTCTGCCAGTAATGCTTCATACTGAATAGATAAAAAAACGCATGGATGAATATTTTGTTTGTTTGTTTGGAACTTAATTACTTTTAATTCCATGATTTGTGGTACATAATGGAAAATTCGCAAGTAGCGTAGAATCTGAATCTATATCAGACAAATGAGATATACCTATTAGAAAATAATATATATTCATATCGAGGAAATTTGATGTGCGATGCTGTATACGTTCTATATTTACGGAAATATGAAAATTTAAAAAACAAATTAACGCACATTCGAAACTTTTTTTCGATAAAATCAATAATTACTCGAAAACTATGCAGCGTGTGCGAAAAGTGCATATAGCGAAAGTTTTAGATAATGAAATTTTGAATTTATGTGTTTAATAAAAAAAATCATTTTGATCAGAAATCCCCGATGGTACACAAGAAAAATATGAAACATTTTTATTTTAATGTACTTCTTTGTAAATAAGTATTTTTACTAGACAGTAGTATTATCCGAACAGTTTTTAAAAGGATGAAGTTAGCTGTAAAATGATCACCAGTTGGAGTTTCTAAGATGAGTTGTTGAAGAGTTATACTCGTTCGTAAGTTTCATGCAAAACATTTAAAATTAGTTTTGTGTAAAACAACTTTTGTGTAAAAACAAGCGTTAACATTTTTTTTAAAATCGGTTTTCAACTGATATTAAAAGTATGGGAAAAGAATTGAAATGAACATATACGACAAAAATGTAATGTGTTAATAAATTGTCCTACATCCACCTGCAAACTTCGTATCTTTGTTGTATCTTTCAAATTCTTTTTAACACTTTGATTTTCTTTTTCTTAATTAATTTTTATTGAAGTTTTCAGTATTTCATTTACGTGCAAACTTAGCAAAAGCAGGTCAGGAAATATTCTTTTAGCATGTAAATATTTAGAATATTTTAAATTCTACTGACGACAAAAAAAATGGAAAAATATCTATTGAAAATGATTTAAGACTACACATACTTCAGTAATTTCGATTACGTCAGCAATAACATTTGTTCTTTTTCATTACATTCGATGCAGTTAATCGATTTAATAAAAAAATATTATGAACTAAAATTGTTCGGTTGAATAACTGAAAAAGAGAATAATGTATGACAATTTCTGTAACTCGTGTACCAATTGTAATGAAACTGTTGCATATAATAGAGTTTGTACCATTTGGTACTTTGCCGTGGAGGAACTCGATGCTGACGATCAAATTGAAAAAAAAGGGGAAAAGTCAAAATACAGCTCAGCTCGATAATTAATAGAGTTTTATTGCTAAACAGAAAATACACTCACGTGCTAGACTGACGCGCGTGCGAATTACACGAGGACTCAGAGGTTATTACAAAACCACGTTACATTAGAACTTTGAAATAAGAACGTTTTAATTACAAATTTTGTAGCTCGATGAATTTTCGCGCGACCGATTACGGACGCGTCGAATTGCGCTAGATTGGCGATTGTTCTTTCGGATGAACAATTAGATGCGTCGATTCGCGGCGCGAGAACAGTTATGCAATACAGATGCGAACGTGTTCGGATGAAACTTCATCGAGACTGACTCGCGACTTAAACCGCGGTTTATTGTTTCAGCGTGGTCGATCTAGACGGGTGTTTGATACATACATTATTAGTGTTTTTGCCGACGGGACGCGAAGCGGCGAGAAGCTGAAACGGGGCGTATCGTCACGTCCCGAGTAAAAAAATTTATTATGGCAAAAGTACGGCAAAAGTACGGCACAGGTCTGGGAACTCTGTACGGCAGAAGGTCGGGTTGGGAGTTAAACCGTCTTTAATTGCCTGGCAAATTCATATAGACGAGAACCGTATACACATGGCACAGGTACCGCAAACGCACGGCATATATACGGCGATCATTTTTTTGAGAAAATCGAAACTACGGAGAAAGTAAGGTAAGCACCTTGCACACGTATGGCAGAACAAGTCCAATTCTAGCACGGCGTAAGCACGGCACCAATACGGCAATATCATTTTCGATGAATCCTCAAATACGGCAAAAGTACGGCAAACATCTGGCAGAAATAGGAGGACCAAACTTGGGTGGAATCACGGCAAAGATACGGCACAAATATGGCACAAATACGGCGATATTATTTTTGATTGATGCTCCTGGACGGCACATATACGGCAAACGTCTGGCCCAAGTAGGGCAAGGGAAGTCCGCTCGCATTACGGCTCACGTACGGTACCAATACGGCAATACAATTTTCGATGAATTCTTAAATACGGCAAACCTACAGCAAAAGTCTGGCTGAAATAGTGACCATTCAAATCTGCAATACCAGACTTCAAAAATAGATGACGGAATATCAGCAATTCTGAATAATTTCATATTTGATTCACTTTGAATTGCCAAAATATAATACGGGATTCTTACGATGGAAAATTATTGTTTCTTACTAATATTCTCTTCATAATTTTTATCGTCACGAGAAATATTCATCGCCACCTTGAATCCGCTATTTTGAGTTTTGCACATCTAACATCATATTCCTAATCTTAGACCTCAAAAACCCCGAGTGGACATTTTCAGCTGAAAGTAGATAAAAAAATTATAAAAAATTCCGCCATTTTAAATTTTGCAATTCTGATATCACATTCGTAATCAGAGTCCCCGAAAACTTCCGAGTGAACATTTTCAGCCGAAAACGGCAAAATATGTAAGAGCAAACTACCTTTATATTTTTGAAGTACAAGTATTAATAATACGTTTGTAGCCGTTTGTTGCATTAAGAAACCATTTTCCTGGTTAGAATCGGCTGTTTTCTAAAAAATGATCGTGATCGAAAAAAAAAATAAAGACCGTTTCCAAAAAAATTTGCCAACAAAAATAAAAGATTAAATTTTTGTTTTTTTTAATGGTTGCATCGTATAGAGCACACACAAAAACATAAAGAAAATATCGTGGTTAAAAAACTAACAGCGATTTGATTAAAATTTGAGAGCCCAAAGTCGCGGTTCCATTTTGGGTTATTCAGGTGTTAATAGGTTAAGGTCATGTCGAATTTTGTCCAATCGAGTTGAAAGAGGCCAAAAAAAAAAGGATGTAGTGGGCGTGCATATGCGAGTAATACCGCGATACTGTTATTTAAGTTTACACAATTTTTTTAAATGTGAATCCAGAGATAAAAAATATTATCTTCCTCGTCTTAGGTGATATAATAGCAAACCTTATAAAATCTGGAATTCATGATAGATTTAATCGATTCTAGGTCTATATGTATAATAATTTGACATAATTTGTGATAGTATTGTATTGTATTGACCTGGCAAAGGCATTCGATACTTTGAACCATGAATTGCTTCTAAATAAATTGTGTAAATATGGAATTCGTGGGAAACCACATGATTTGCTTACCAGCTACTTATCCGATAGAAAACAAAAAGTTAAACTTGACCAAATCCTCAGTACTTCTTCGAACATTACATGTGGTGTCCCACAAGGATCCATCCATACTTGGACCATTACTATTTCTTATTTACATTAACGATGTATATAATGCAACCCAAAATGGAACGATAATCAGTTATGCAGATGACACTGTTATTATTTGTAAGGAAAATTCGTGGAAAAAGTTGTTGGAAGTGATAGGTACTGATTATCCAAAAATCTTGAATTGGTTTAGTATCAACCATTTAACTGTAAATACTAAGAAAACAGTAGCAATGCCTTTTGGTTGCTATACGGACAGTCTTCCTGATATTTCTAAATTAACATTTAAGAACCTTAATATAGAAATTAAATGTGTTTCGAAAACAAAATATCTAGGTATCATTATTGACAACCATATGAAATGGAACCATCATATTGACTGCGTAATGAAAAAACTACGATAAATGCTGTACATATTTAGAAAACTGAGGATGATGCTAAACCGTTCACAGTTAATGATGGTATATCATGCATTGTTTCTATCGATAATGACTTATGGAATTATTGGTTGGGAGGGGCTTACGATAATATAATTAGGAAACTTCAAACTTTACAAAACAGAGTTCTAAAAATTATATCTTTTAAAGACCCATAATTTCCTTCCGAATCATTATTCGTTGATATGAACGCCTGACTGAATATGAATCTCAGATCAACTGTGCATTGTATAATCAATAAGGAGTTTAATGTTACAGAAAATAAAATTAATACTAGAAGTAAGACACCCGGTAATGCGATAACCCATAATTTTAAGAAGACTGCAGGTCGGAAGAGCTACTATTATGTAGCGGCGAAAGTCTATAATATAATCCTTCCCGAAGTGAAAGTAATAAATTACCAAAATTGTAAAAAGATTTTATATGCGTACCTTGTAAAAACACCGGTAAACAATATTATTAAGAAGCTGTGTCTTAAATAAGACTTCAATTTATTATGTATATCAGAATTCAACAAATAGGTACTAAGATTTATCTATATAATAATGCCTATTGCACTTTTTGTCGGCAGAGTGGTCAAACTTAATTCTGTTCGAGGACCACCGTGATCGAGCAAAGCACTGGCGTTGATATCAATCGAAAGGTCAAGGCAAATGTGCGGTTTACTCGAATATCAATGCATTGCAAGGTTCAATCGCATATATCTCAGAAGGTGGGACTCGTACATAATAGCAAACTGCAACTATTTCCTTTACGTCTATCACTATGTAAGGTTTGTCGACTACTTCCTCACATTTCAAAATAAAGGGAATATCCCGCACAATCATAGGAAAGGCTGGAATCGTGTTTACTCTTTTTATAATCGCACAGGCAATTATATTCCTATTACAATCATTGCAAATAATACTACATCGGCAATTGGATATTCGTAAAAATGTATTAATTACTCCAATAGAAGTCCCTTCGCTATTGTAGTATTTAACGTAATTGTTATTGGTTTTCACTTTTCGATTATATGATTGCGCAACATATAAGCAACCATCTTTCAATAATTTGTGGAAATTTTCTATCTTTCCTGATGCAATACCGAACGCATTTAATGATAATGTATTTCAATCGCTGACATGTATTTCTTCGCCACTTAACATCGCTATGTTGCCTACGATATATACATTTGGCAAGTAATGCGAAAGCTTTTTTCTACACCATCCTTTATTCTCTATTTGTCTACAAAATTCATATAGAATAGTGTTCGGCTGAAAAACAGTAGAGCCCAAAGTAGCTAAATTAATAAACATTGACGCCGTTGAGCAAATTTGTAATTCGGCATATCTAGTTCCGTGAACTAAATACTTTAAAACTCCATTCAAGTTCTCAAAAGGAGCGCATGAAGTCACCCAGAGAGGTCCAAAGTTTTTTACATTATCTGCCAAGTGCAGCAATTAGTGCACATTGCACGACATTTGCCGACGATAGAAATATGACAACCTCGACACATATTCATTCAAATACAATTCTGCCTGGACGATCAATTCATTGTTAATACTAGACTCATTTAATAAATGTATAGCCAACACAAGAAGGACATGATGTTCAAAAAGCTCATCATCCATTATATCGTAAAGCAGAGGTAATGAATAATACTGTTACGGCCGGAGGGATGGCGTTTTGCAAGGATTTTTGGTTGCAAATACCGTTTCCTCGACACAACCGCGAAAAGACTGGATCGACTGGAGTCAATCCTGAGTTCGAAAATTTTTGGGGGCTGCTGCTAATGCAAAAGAAACGAATAAAGGTGAAGGTAAAATAAAGAAGTACAAATGTTTTCAGGAAAAATTTAATTTATTTCATTTAAGTTTCAAAAACATGGTGTTGGATAAAATAAGAAAGGTATAAGGTAGGAATGATAGGGAGTGATGAAGCGACCTTCTGAATAATTCGGAGGAGCCGTCTTATATTTATTTCCCAAGCATCTGGCACTGAAAACAAAAAAGGGAATACGGTGTTAATGAAATACGGAATTTCTATTTAAAGTATTAGTCAAAGAGGGGGGGGGGGGAGTCTACTAGTTAATATAAAAAAATAAAAATTATAATATAAATATCTTGAATAACAATATGAAGTCCCTATGGATTTATCCTGGTCCACGTGCTGCCATCGATTACAGGATAAACCAACGTTGGGATTTATATGGATCCACTTACCGGAGAAGGTTAACAGAATCCAAAAGGGATCTCGTCCACCGCTCGGGAAAGAGGAAAGAATCAATCCTTAGCTAATAAAAAAACAATAAATAAATATGATTTTTCCTAAATTGAATTGGTTCGGATCCAATGATCGGAGAAGGTTAACGGAATCCAAAAGGACTCTCGTCCACCGCTCGGAGAAGGGACCGAACCGCTTCCTTTTAGTGCTGCTTTTGGCACTTCGTCTCAGACATAGAGGAAGGGTAGTTAGTTAGGAAAAATTAAGAAATTATTCTTACCATACGTTCCTATTGGTGTCACCTAAGACCGAAGTGTGGCTGAGCGGCTGGAACTTATCCACTGATCATCTTCAACTGCGTGACGCTGGCTGACATTGCGTGACTGTTCGCAACGAAGATCCAAGATGGAGAAATGTGACGATTTAAGTTAGCACATGGTTGAGGGAGCGTTCAGCACGGAGTGTTCTAACTGCTCAGTCACTAACTAAGAACTGATCATCCACTGACTAAAAAACTAAACTAAACTGTTTACTTGCGCACGCCTTTTTTATAATGAAGATGGCCCATGGTCGCGAATCATCAAATTTTGGGAGTAGGAAAAGTGAAAGGAATTCTTGGAAAGATGCTGGATTCTGGTTGTTCCGTCATATCTCTACATGTTTTTAACAATATTTGAATTTTAATATTAATTAGGTATAATGTGGCAAATATAAATTTGAATGAGAATCTTGGATACTGCGCTATGCAATTTGCAACTTTCAATACATAAAATAACAAGCATTCTTGTCGACGTTGACATAATATAAAAATATCGTGAAACTATTCGGATACTAATGCTGTTGTAATTGAACGTTATCGCAATTAAATTCGCAATTTTAATGGTCGTGATTAACAGTAGTAATTAAATTTACAAAAATGTGTGGTTGAAAGTATTGTCGTACTTAAATCGAATTAAACATATTGTCGCAAAGAAACGTATAAAAATGATCGATAATGGATATTGTCGTATTTGAAAAGTCTATTGAAAATATTGTCGCAATTGAATGTTTATTAAATTATAGAGTATTTATTTAAGATTTTGAAATGCTATAACGAACATTACGACATCGTGTTTTTGAAAATTTACATATAATATTCTCATTCGGTATACTGTATTAGGTACTTGTTTTCTTAGATATAGCGACGGTTTTTTCTTTGGAGGACAAATCTAAGTGTGATGTTCGGCTGACGTAATATCACGTGAATTACTTATTTTACAGAATTTTTCGGCATACCGGTTTTGTTCCTTCTTTTTCGTGAATAATAGCGAAGTTTTTGGAAAACGATGAAATTGCTGTTGCCCAGTGATTGCCTTCGGTCCAGTATGATTCATGCAAAGCAGTTTATTTGTCGAATAGAATTATTAAGCAATGCTCAATAATTACTATGAATGTGGTTATACTTTTCAGAACTGTTTTTTAGTCATTATTTATCTAGTTACGGGGACGTAACACCCCCTTCCTTTGTTGAAAGTTGGCCCTCCAACTTTCGGAAAAGTGAGACGTTTGTTAATGTGGTCTGTTAATATATGCAAGCTATGGTATAGTGTAGCCGTGGAGTGAGATATTACAATTTCAGTCGCAATGAACGCCATATATATATTTCGGAGTCTATAGACGCATTGTTGTCCGTTAATTTCAAAATAAGACGTGTTTATAACTTTTATGGTACTCTTCGCGTTACAATTGTGCGTAAATTATTTCATTCTTCCCTAATATTGCATTGTTGACATTTTTTTATATGGATATTGTTATTTCGAGATTATAACGACGTAGATTTCGATGAACGGTATACATACATTCTAGTACTATCTGTCACAATAAGTAAGCGCTATTACATTTTTTCGATGAACATTTTGAGATCCATTTCGCATAAGTGCTGTTTTTAATTTGATTTTAGTTCTATATTATTTGTTAGTCTATTTCAGTTTCTTGCATTTATTAGTTGAAGCGATTTGCATGCGTCAGTTTGTAAGTTTAATTACCATGACCTTATTTAAAATGTTACTATTGTAATTTACCCTTGAAAATTTGTGTGTAGTGTGTTATTAATATTAATGATTCCTGCAAGTATACATATATATATATAATTTGATATTTCATTTATATGAAGCTTGTGAGAAAACGTAATGTCTTTGGCGTACTATTTCTTGTTCTCATTTTGCTCTCGCAATTATTTGGAATCTAAAGAAGTTTCTGGTGAAATAAATATAAGGTTATATTACTAAAATTTGTCTTGGTATGTATTTTTCTCGCTCTCCACAAAACTTAACGGCGAGTTTCTTATCATTTTTTATACGTTGAGAATGGCAATTCCTAATCTCTTTTTCATTCCTTCTCGATATTACGCGGTCGACGTTATTTGTGATGGCAAGCCCTAAGGAAACCATACATAGTCTCTACACACTGCGAGAGTTAAAAATGATATTGAATTTACATACATAACAAAAACAAAAAAAATCTTAAAATTAAGTAAGTGTTTTTCTCCCTCTCCACCAAATTGTGGCAACCCTGGCTTAACGGCGAGTTTCTAATCATTTTTTATATTCCGAGAGTTTCCAAATTCTCGTTTTCATTCCTTCTCGATTTTACAAGGTCAATGTTATGGTAAGCCCCAAGGAAACCGTATACAGTTTAAACACTTTACGAGAGTTAAAGATGGTTAAAAGTCAAAACACAAATTGATGTTTAAAAGTGATTGCTAAATTAAGATTGCGGTATTTTCTTGTTTTCTTTTATTCATTTCATCCGTCTTTATTTTCTCCCTTACAATATTACGATAGGAGAATGCGATTTGATAACGTATCTTTCTTTGTATGTATAGATGTATATTCTGT
This sequence comes from Trichopria drosophilae, assembly GCA_030407085.1. NCBI lineage: Eukaryota > Metazoa > Arthropoda > Insecta > Hymenoptera > Diapriidae > Trichopria > Trichopria drosophilae. Next base: position 95,501,904 of record CM059582.1, read on the forward strand.
AAGATTTTCTTTTTATATCTTTTATTTTATTCATTGTCATATGCAATTATTTTTTTTTGCAATGAAAGAAATAGTAGTGAATGTAAACAATTATACGTTGGTTGTTCTCATTTTACTGCCTCTAGTTATTATCGGAAATGTTGCCTTAAAATTTGAATGTTGCTTGTGAACTGATATAGTAAAGAGAAATTTATTTATTGTTAGTCTTAAAAGTACATATGTATACTTAAAGGACAGCTTCATCTATTTTGTCAAATCGTTTAGATTGTTTCCCATATAATTTGAAATCCTGAAAAATAAAATGTTCACATACATATATGCATGTTGATTATCCCATATATCCACTTAGATTGTTGGGTATTGGAACCGACATGTATATTTGTATATGCGTAATGTCATATTATTATTGGTTTTATTAAAATCTTATAATAAATATTACTAGATTATATATGGATATTACGTATACTGTAAAGTATGGCTTATTTAAAATGTGTAAAGAAAAAGGATTGCGGAATTCAATCGGAACCTTCGCGTCCTTATGGACTCTAAATTCAATTGTTGTGTAATCTTATTGTTTAATAATCTATTTCATGATCTTTTAATTTTGTAATTGTTTTAATTATTTTAATCCTATTATTTTTATTATATATTCTATATTACATTATTATTATTATCTGTTTTTTCTTTTTTTTTTGTTTATTCATATTAAATGTCGGCGATATTTATATATGTAACTGTGTATATATATATTTTTTTCATTTGTTACTTTATATTATTTTTTATCTACAGCATTGTGTAGTTGCATTATTTTTATGCTAAAGTGAATCTTACATTTGAATGTTTTTATCTTAATACTTGGATTTAATTTCTGTTATTATAATTACATGACTGTTTATATATATTAGAAAAATATTAAATACTATTTTTTTCCTCTATCAAATGGATAATGTTATAGGTTCTCATTTATAACTATTTGTGGGAATCTATCAGTTCTTTCATTATTCTTTTTATACCTAGTATCGGTTTCGACTATAATATCATATTCATTTTTACTTTTAATTTCATTAATTTTTTTAACTGTATTTTCATTTAATTCATTTTGACATTCATTAATTGTTTCATTTAGTTTTTGATTTTGACTCGTTAGATAATGTTTCATTTCCATTTTACCTAACAATTTATATTCGTTTTTATTTCGTATTATATTTTTATTTGTCAATTCATTCTAAATTTCCGGTTTATTCATTAATTCATTGTTATTTTCATGCACGACTTGCTTTTTATTCTTATTTATTAATTCATTCTCAATTTTTTTTGTATGTAACAATTCGTTGTCATTCATATTTATTGATTGGTTTTTATTTTTATTTATTAATTCATATTCATTTATAATCATTAATTCGTTTTTATGTCTAAATATTAATTCATTTTTGCATCTTTTAGTTATTTCATTTTCATTTTTCAATGTATTTTTGTATTTCATTTCATTTTTATTTTTTATTATATTTTTATTTTTACTAGATTCAGAGGGGAAATCTTGATCCGGTTTTTTATATGTACTGGATTCAGAGGATTTAACTTGATCTGTTTTGTTATTTTTATTAATATTCATTGTTATATGTTTCATTGTAATTGTTCTGTCGAAAGGTTGTTACGCGTCGGTAAAGTAGTACGCCATTAATTGCGCGACTTTCAAAGAGGTGATGCGTCGTTAGAAAAATACCCGCGCCGCGGCGCGATATGAAAAGGTGTAATCTGGAACCGCGACTATCGCGCGAAGGCAACCGCAGTCAGTCCTATTCTGTCAGCGTAACCGAATAGATTTCTTCCGAGTGACAAGCGATCGTTGTTCTCGCGTTACGCGTGAAGCAGTGAAATCGTGATCGAACGCTATACGCCGCTGGATTCCGTCCACGCGTAATAAGTTCGACAATCATTACAAAAGTGAGGCTCGACTTCCGGTCACCTCTGTTGTACCATATCTCATGATATTTTTATGGGGTTTTTTATGCCATCGGCTTTTTCCCCGAGCAATAAAGAAGTATGACTTCACACTCGCTCAAATATAAAGTGTATATTTTTTCCCTTATTTCCCTTTCCAATATCCCCCTTTCCATTTTATAAAAAATCATCGAAATCGATCCCGGTTGGATTGAATTTGAATAAACATTTTGGTGCCTCCTGTGAGGTGTGAATATCTCACCATCAACATCAATACACGGGATTAAAGTTCAGAACGGATACGAGGACATTCAAGCAGTTTATCCAGAGTGCCGTCTAGCCGGGGTATCGCCGTCGCCAGCCGCCAGCCGCCAGCGTACAGTCTACGAACAAGTTAGACAGAAAGCTAAGTACCTTCACACATACATGATTCTTCGTGCATATAACGCATGGTTTTTGTTTGAGATCTGCCTTTTGCACATTTTCTCCCGATAAAAGCACGTTAAAAGAAATTTGTGTTGATAGACGACAATTTTTAAAAAGCTGTTTTCTCGCGTAAGTAGTGTTATTTGGGAAGGCAATATCACCATTCTCACGGGTTTATGCGGATAATACATTTGTAATAAAGAAAGTAGTGATTCGAACAAAGTACGTGATAAAGAAATCGAAATCGGACATACGTCCGTCCCGCGACCGATTCGACGAATCTAAGCAATTCACGCGTCACAAAGGATTTCTTTATTGACAATTTCCTTTTTAAAACGGACAAAGGACGCGCGACGAAAACAAAGGACGCGCGACGAAAACAAAGTCGATCGCGCGACGCGTACAGACTCGCTCGTGTCTCCGGGCGGGCACTCGTTTAACCGTGTTGTTTTTTTCCCCTTTTCAACCGCGCAAATTGTGATCGGGCTATCGGGAACAAAGTCGGTCGGTTGAGATCGAGCTCGCGGAACCGCGAGATATTTCCAAAGTCCTTACAAGACCATCACGCGTATGCAAAGCCCACATCGCTGTGCATCGCGTCCGATCTAACAGTTTTCATTCCATTCAATAAGTATACTCGTCAAATTGACAATGGATAAAATTAAATATATTACACAGAAACGCACTACGCTTAAAACGCAAATTACGAATTTACAAAATTTATATACGCAGAATAAAATCGATGTAGCCAATGCAAGGTTGCGATTACAAAGAATCACTGAGTTATTTCACGCGTATGAGGAAATGCAGGACGAGCTTGCAATTCTCGATCCCGAAAACGAACGACTTGCTGATTTCAATGAAATTCAAGATCGCTTCTACGAACTCGCGATCCGTATTAAAGGTTCAGATACCCTCAGCACGTCACAAGACGATACACTTAATTCGATTACGAACATAACGGATAAACCGCGACGCATTAAGCTTCCGATACCTGAGATACCGAAATTCGACGGAAGAATCGAGGAATGGATTTCTTTTAAAAACACGTTTATGACATTAGTCAATGCGCGCGATGACATATCTAATTTAGAGCGCTTTATTTTGTTGCAAAATTCTCTGCGAGGTGACGCACTTCGAAAAATTGCACTTTACAATGCAAGCGACGACAATTTCCAATCCGCGTGGGAAGTACTTTGCGAGTCATACGAAAAGCCGCGAATCTTGCGATCTAATCACCTCGACGCGATATTAGATATTTCTGTTTCGAGTAGGCCTTTGTCACGTGGATTATCAAAATTAGTCGATGATATGAAGCAGCATGTTAGCATGCTTCAGTCGTTGAAGGCGAAACCTGATGATCATATGCTGATACGCATTATGGAACGCGCATTGCCCGAGGAAATTCGTATGAAATGGGAAGAGACCTTAACTTTTGACTCGTCTCCTACTCTTACGGAGATATACCGTTTTTTATCGGAAACTGCGTACCGACTAAATTCTATTCAAGAGGAAGCATTGCGCAATAAAAATATTTCCGAACGTAAACGCTTAAACAGCCAACGTGAACCGCATCCTACTAAAAATCGAAGAATTGAGCCGATCACGCGAGCCTTCGTGTCTACAACGCGAACAACTTGCCTAATTTGCCGTTGTGAAGGTCATAAAGAGCGTTTATGTCCGAACTACATTAATGCTGCCATCCCACAGCGGTGGGAAATAATTAACAGACTTAGATTGTGTAAAAACTGCTTACGTAGTCATGATGGAAGCTGCACTTCAGGAAGATGCAAAATATGTTCGCGATTCCATCATACAACGTTGCATAACACGAGACAATCCTTACAATCGTCGCACGGGCCATCACGTCATTCGGCTAAACCGAAAAACCCCGCGTCCGCGAAAGGGGCCCAAACGTCCTGACTAGCAGCAGGAATATATACCGCAATGACCCGTGCGCCACAATCGCAGCTCATGATGAGCGCAACCGTTTATGTACGAGACACAGAGGGGAATCTTATAACCTGCCGAGCGCTTTTGGATACATGCGCGACCGCACATTTTATCACGCAGAAATTAGCTACTAAATTGAAATTACAAAGAAGCCCTTGTTCCTTGTCGATTGGAGCTATTGACGGAATGACCACTGTATCGAACGGTTTGGTTAAAATGACCATTTACTCCATACATCAGCGTTTTCAAAAAACTTTAGCCCTTCTAGTCGTGCCAAAAATAGCAGATTTAATTCCGCAAGAGACTATTCCTCGTGAATTAGTCAAAATCCCTCCGAATCTAAAACTAGCGGATCCTCATTTCCACGAACCACGTTCCGTCGACATACTTATCGGTTCAGGAGCGACATTATCGTTACTATCGGTCGGACAAATTAACTTATCCGATGATAATTGTGACCTCGTCTTGCAAAAAACACGTCTCGGTTGGGTAATTGCTGGTGGAGTAAATACACGCGATGAAAGGGAGAAGGTGTTATGTAATTTAAACGATTTAAGCCAACAAATTGCAAAATTTTGGCTAATTGAAGAGATCACAACAAAGGACATAAAATCCACCTCGGAGACGGAATGCGAACGACAATATATCGAAAATACACAACGTACACCATCCGGTAGATACATAGTTCGATTGCCATTCCAGTCCGACAAACCAGATTTAGGTGATTCTAAAAAAGGGGCGCTTCGGCGTTTCCACGCGCTCTCGCGGAAACTGGACGCGAACCCGGAACTTAAAACCGAATACGAGCGAATAATGCAAGAATATATCACCCTCGGACATATGACATTGTCAAACAACCCCTACGGATATTTTCTCCCACATCATGCTGTCATAAAATCGTCCAGTGCTACCACTAAGGTGCGAGTAGTCTTTGACGCGTCCGCTAAATCATCGAATGGCAAATCTTTGAACGACAGTCTTCTTGTCGGACCAACTATACAGGATAAGCTCTTTGAACATCTACTTCAATTCCGGGTACACAGATACGTCATTACAGCTGACATAGAAAAGATGTATCGCCAAGTTTGGATACATCCGGAGGACAGACCATATCAACAGATTTTTTGGCGGCAGGGAACAGAGATTCGCACATTCCAATTAAACACGGTAACTTTCAGAGTCTCGTCAGCCCCATTTTTAGCTATAAGAACTATTCATAAGTTGGCCGACGATGAGGTGGCGAACTTTCCGACGGGAGCCGCCGTATTAAAGCGCGATTTATATGTGGACGACTTGCTCACCGGGGCCGATTCGGACGAGGAAATTATTTTGATCCGAAACGAAGTGACAGAAATTTTACGTCGCGGCGGTTTTAATATTCGGCAATGGGCGTCTAACGAATCTCGATTTATTTACACTCTCGATAAAAGGTCAAACTCGCTCAAATCTCTTGATGATTCGGACGTTGTGAAAACCCTCGGCATTTCGTGGGACCCCAAACGTGACAAATTGCTTTATACCGTTAAGCCAATCCCAGTAAAAGGGCGAATTTCGAAACGGAATATTTTGTCGGAAATCGCGAAAATTTTTGATCCTTTAGGTCGCCTCGGACCTGTCGTTCTCGCTACAAAGACAATTATGCAGGACTGCTGGAAAGAAAGGATTTCATGGGATGAGTCGGTATCGCATGAATTACATACGAAATGGGTGTCGTTCGCGAATCAGCTTTCACAAATCAATAATTTATCTATAAACCGATGTTTACTGATAGAATCTCCAATAGATATACAAATACATGGCTTTTGCGATGCGTCAAACAAGGGATACGGCGCGTGCATATACATCCGTTCGTGCGACCTACAGGGCAACACATTCGTACAACTCTACTGCGCAAAATCGCGTGTTGCTCCGCTTAAACCGATGACGATTCCCCGCTTAGAGTTGAGTGGAGCGTTGACTTTAGCCCGTTTATATCGCGAAGCGAAAATACCACAATTTAACCCAAGTCGTATTATTTTCTGGTCGGACTCTACAGTTGTTTTGAATTGGTTGCGCAAAGAACCATCCGTATTAAAGGTTTTTGAATCACATCGCGTGAGCGAAATACAAGACATTTGCGCGAACATCGAATGGAGACATGTAAATACCGAGTCTAACCCAGCGGACGCTCTATCTAGAGGACAGACACCGCAAGAATTTCTCCGTAATAAATTATGGTTTAACGGTCCTCTGTGGTTGTCCCAGGCCGAACATAACTGGCCACCGAATCTCGTACAGTCTATATCGGAGCTACCTGGTCTAAAGAAAATTGCATGCTTCGCGACTATACCTGATTCCTTAGAAATTTTCAATCGGTTTTCTTCCTATTCGCGACTGATCCGTGTAGTTGCTTATTGTTTTCGTCTACTCAAAACGAACACTTATCGCGGTGAATTATCCATTCAGGAAACGGCCAAAGCGGAAACGCGAGTTTTAAAACTTATGCAAGCTACACAATTTTCAGAAGAAATTCAACGTATTTCCGACTCGGGGGGAGCGAAGGGGGGACGTTTAGCGTCACTCTGCCCGATTATAGACGATGAAGGCTTACTACGCGTGGGCGGACGTTTGAAGCATGCAAAAATGCCTTTTTCGCAAAAACACCCAATTTTGCTACCAAAACATCATCCTGTAACCGACCTTTTAATTCGGGATGTACAGGAAAACAACTATCATACCGGAATACAAACTACGATTTACACAATTCGTCAACGATTCTGGCTCTTCGACGGAAAGAACCAAGTTCGCCACATCATCCGAAATTGCATTCGATGTACGCGTTTTAAAGCCGTGCCAATAAATTATCAGATGGGAAGTTTACCGGAACTCGAGTAGAATCATCGTTTCCGTTTTACCACACAGGAATAGACTTCTTCGGACCGATGTTTATAAAAGAGAAGAAACACCGTAATCGGAGTCGTATTAAAGTTTACGGGTGCGTTTTCACGTGTATGACCGTTAAGGCAGTTCATATCGAACTGGTGACCGAATTATCTACAGAAGCATTTTTTGCTGCCTTTAGAAGATTCATTGCTCGTCGAGCCATTCCGGCTCATGTGTATTCCGACAACGGGTCTAATTTCATCGGCGCTTCAAATCAATTGCGAGAATTATACGCCTTAATTGAAACACCTGCATTCAAAACTCGCGTTCATGACTTTGCTCTTAATAAAGCCATTACATGGCATTTTAATCCACCTCTATCACCACATTTTGGAGGTATCTGGGAAGCCGCAGTCAAATCCTTCAAACACCACCTAAAAAGGGTTGTGGGTGACAAATTATTCACATACGAAGAACTTAATACGTTAATTATCGAAATTGAAGCGATTTTGAATTCCCGTCCGCTAAGCCCAATATCCTCCGATCCAAATGACCCACTCGCTTTGACGCCTGCTCATTTACTAGCAGGACGTCCATTTAACCAATTACCTGAACACAATCTTCTGTCTGTTTCAGAATCACGTTTATCTTCGTGGCATTTAATAAATAATGCTCGCCAGGATTTTTGGAAACGTTGGCACCATGAATATTTGAACGAACTACAAAAGCGCCAAAAATGGGCCAAGCCTGGTGTGCAACTCGAACTTGATTCTGTCGTTCTAATAATCGATAAAAATCAACCCTGCATGAGCTGGCGGCTTGGGCGAGTTGTCGAACTGCATCCCGGGGACGATGGCGTGGCAAGAGTTGCTACTATCAAGACGGCTAATGGAATCTACAAACGAACCACAAGACTCTTGTGTCCGTTACCGACGCAATAGTGTGTAAGTGCGCGAAGTTTCGAAAAATACTATACTTACGTCCTTCAAGTTAAATTTAAGAATTAGACGATTTTGATCGTTTCACTCTCAACGGGGGGAGTATGTTCTGTCGAAAGGTTGTTACGCGTCGGTAAAGTAGTACGCCATTAATTGCGCGACTTTCAAAGAGGTGATGCGTCGTTAGAAAAATACCCGCGCCGCGGCGCGATATGAAAAGGTGTAATCTGGAACCGCGACTATCGCGCGAAGGCAACCGCAGTCAGTCCTATTCTGTCAGCGTAACCGAATAGATTTCTTCCGAGTGACAAGCGATCGTTGTTCTCGCGTTACGCGTGAAGCAGTGAAATCGTGATCGAACGCTATACGCCGCTGGATTCCGTCCACGCGTAATAAGTTCGACAATCATTACAAAAGTGAGGCTCGACTTCCGGTCACCTCTGTTGTACCATATCTCATGATATTTTTATGGGGTTTTTTATGCCATCGGCTTTTTCCCCGAGCAATAAAGAAGTATGACTTCACACTCGCTCAAATATAAAGTGTATATTTTTTCCCTTATTTCCCTTTCCAATATCCCCCTTTCCATTTTATAAAAAATCATCGAAATCGATCCCGGTTGGATTGAATTTGAATAAACAGAAATTTCATCTCGCTTTATCATTTCATTACATTTTTCATTTCTAACTATATTATTGTTTCCGTTTTTAATTTCATATGTAATATTTAGATCAATTTTATTTTCATCGTTTGTATTCTCGTATTCATGTCTATTTTCATATTTATTTTTAATTTTATATTTATTTGATTGTTCACTTTTATGTTTATGTTCATCAGTATTTTCTTTATCATTTGTATATTGGTATTCATTTTTATTCTCGAGTTGGTTTGAATTTTTATATTTATTTGTATTATCATATTGATTTGTATTTTTTTGTTGATTTGTATCTACATAGTGATTTAAGTATTCATTTTTATTCCTATATTCGTTTAAATCAAATTCGTGGATATTTTCATATTTATTTTTATGTTGTTGTTTTGAATTTTGGTATTCATTTGTATTATTATATCGTTTTATATTTTTACATTTATTTTTATTTTTATTTAGTATTTGATTTCCGTTTGTTCTTATTACTTCATTTGCGTTTGTTGTTTCATATTCCTAGGTGCTTTCCTTGTCAATTTTGTAACCAATATTCTTGTCAGTTTTATAGTCGTTGGTTTCGTGGCTAATTTCATAGTGATTGGTGATTTCGTTGTCGGTTTCATATTTGATTTCATTATTTTTTGTTCGCCTGTAACTTAACTGAATTACATTATCTTTTTCGTCATATGATTCTATTTCGTCAATTTCGATTGTTGGTGTATATATTTTTAATGGTACATTGGTTTTATTAAAAATTTGTAAGTATTTCCCTTCGTTATCTCTTCCATTGTTATTTTTGGCTAGAATGTTGGAGATTTCTGGTGTGTTGAAACATAGTCTGCTGTTTTTCGGTATAATATAATTTTTTATATAGTCAAGAGTTTCCTTGTTGTTCTTAAAGTATTCTAATCCTAGAATGCCTTCACAGTCTATTGGGATGCTATTTTTAATTACATGAAATTTTGTGTTGTATCCTAAAATTTCTATTCTTACTACACCCATTGTCGTGATAGGTTGTCCCATATCTCCTTTCAACTCTATAATATCTAATTCATCTATTAATGTTTCTCCTACAATATTTTTTTCTTTTATGATATTTATACTTGCTCCGGTATCTACTAGTAGGTTTACTTCACTGTATAAGTCTTTTGAAGAGAGTTTAATAGTTGGTGCTTCATTAATACTTAGACGAAACGTTTTTACTGGTTTTGATTTGCTTAGATTGCTCGAAGAAGAATTATTTAATGCTTGTTCCAAAATGTCCCCTTTCCTATTGGTAAATTCCTTTTCTCTTGATTTGGGGTTGTTTAATTCTAGTAATATTTCTGCACATATTTCTGTTCTAAAGTTCTTGCATTGGTCCCAGGTGTGTCCTATATTTTTACAATGCGTACATTGAATTCCTATTTTCTTTGATCTTTTACTATAATTTTGTTGGCGAGCTTGTGTATTTTCAAAATATGATTGGTTGTGCCGTTGATTCCTATTTGGATACTTGTTATCATTGTTCTGGTACGTTTGCGACAGGTTTTCATAATTGCTGACTTGCAAAAGATGTTTGTGTGGTGATCGACTTTCTTGGTAGTTCCAAGGAACTGCTTGATAGTTTTGTAAGGGCCCATTTTGAGAATGTTGTATTTTTTTATTTTGAAGTTGAAAATTTTTATGGTTTAGTTGATAGTTATCTTGATCGTTCCAAGGTGCATTTGTATAATTTTGTGATTCCAGGATTTGAGAATTCCGTTTTGTATTTCGAAGTGTTGAAGAGTGATAATTTTGTTGTTGATGATTATAATACCCGTTTTGTCGTAAATTTATTCGATAATTTTTGTACTTCTGGTATTCATTTGACTGGAAGTTATCAGATTCATCTAAAGGAAAGTTTTGGTATATAAATTTTTGATGATATTGGGAATTCTGCATGTTTTATTTAGAATTATTATAGTTTATTTTTATAAAAGTTTAGCTTCGGTGTTTATTTTCCGTAGAATTTTGCTACTATTTTTAAGTATTTTCTTTCCGACATTATTTTTTTATTATCTTTGCTCACTTTTTCTTGTTTCTAAAATGAAGAAAAAGGCAAATTTCTAAATTGAAGAAGATTGTATAAATAAAATAAAAATGAAAATAGTTTTCTGAGATGAGTATTTTTGTATTTTGATTGAGAGTTTTATAACATTTTCGTCTTGAAATCTTTCAGGATGTTTCTGGTATGTTCTATTCAAATGTTAAATAAAAATAAGTAATCCTTTTGGGAAAAATTGTTTAAAATTATTAAAAACTGATATAATAAAATTAATTGAGCAATAGGCATTTGTTTCTTTTGTCTTTTGTTTAGTTAACGTTAAAAGTTTATTTTTATTATATAATATTTAATTATCTCTAGTTTGTGAAATATCAAAATTTAATAAGAATATATAAAAATTAAATGAAATCATTATAATTCATATGGTTACTAAAAAATTGTTATATTGTATGAATTTTTCTTTTAAACTTCTGTATTTTATAATCACTATTATTCATGTTTTTCTTAGTGTTTGCTTAAGAATTATATTCCTTATATTAAAATAAAGAAAATTGTACAATATATACGTATACAAATATATATAATGTGAAAATAAGAAGTCATAAAAATCATCTATTGGACTATTAAGAGAATGTTTCCTCTCAATGCCATTGCGTTAATGTATTACGCGGTAGATTTTTTAATTTTCTTATTGAAATTATAACTATATCTTATTAAAATTAGTTTATTTCTCTATATTGTATTACTATCATCAATTTTATATACTTGTGACTGGTGTATTTATTTGTTCAAAGTTGTAAACTTGAAAAAAAGAATTTTTCACTTTTTGTATTTACTCATCTGTAAAAAAAAATTGTTTATTTATTTTCGTTTGGGTTTAAATATTATTGCTCGTCAATGAAATTCTTAAGAGTTATTGCCGAAATTATTTATAAAAATATATAAGTTATGTGCAGATCAATTATAGATATATTTAGTATATTAGTAAGAGTTTATTAAAAAAAAATTATGGAATGAAAATATCATAAGTTACAGCTTTATTATTTTGATGCGATTATCTTTAAGTCTGGTGCTTAACATCTAGAGTCTAACTTTTTGTTTTATTTTTTTAAGAACTTAAGATTTGGAAAATAATTCTGTATTTTTGATGATGTTATATATGTACAATTTGATTTTCTCAATTGTGTTATTGTCGTTGTTTACGCAAAACTCGAAACTTTTGAGTTCTCTTCAAGAACGGGGCCTAATTCCGAACGATCCGCTCCTCAGCATGCCCCGATGGGCCTTTATCAAAGTTTATTGTTACGACGTTGATCCTTCGGCTTGAAAATCTGCGCGTTAACCGTGTCGTCGGTACTTTTCTAATTTTCGCGCACCAAATATTGTAATTCGCAATTCTTATTCGTCGATTTCGAGCGCACTTGCGCCATTTTGAATTGTGACCAGAATTTTGGAGAAGAAGACGCTTCGCCCAGCGTGGGTCTCTAGCCATATTGTTTCTCCCGTTTATCGACGCCGCACGCATAAAACGGCTCTAAAACGCTTTCGTTCTCGTCGAGAACCTTTGTTTCGGGCTCGGACCTATTCAACCCGCGAAAAGTCTCCGGGTGATTTCGATACACTTTTCCTTCGACACGGAAACGGTAATTCGGTCCGTAAAAGCGATACGCCGTGAAACTCGTATCGGGACGCTTTCGATGCGAGCACATGTTCGCGCGTACAACGACGCGTCGGTGTCTTCCATTTTGGATTGTGGACTCTCCAAACGCGAGTGGCATCGTTCTTTGTAATTTGGATTACGGTAATAAGAAATAAAGTGTGTGTGCACAATAGTGCAATTATTTGATAATTTGCTGTGTCGTACTTTATCTCCATTCTCTAACTTCTCCTTCAGAAGTTTATCGGCGTCCCCCGCACCGTCACCTAGAGGTGCATCATCGACCACTTTCAGGTTTGTGGTGACAGTCGTTTATGAAGCAATGTTGTTACGTTTTAGAATATTAAGGTATTTAAAAGTTTAAATCAAAATTTTGATTAAATCAGAGATTTATATTTTATGTGCTTTCATAGTTAAAATTGCATATAAATGCATAATTTATTTAAGCTGCGAAAATATTTAGAGAATAATGAAGGATAAAATATTTTTGTTAAGAGCTATTATACAATTGAGATAATGTCCTATCATTTGACAATGATTCGAGAGTTTTGTAATTTTCTCTTCTATATTTTTTTTTAAAACAATATAAATATGCGAAGATCCAATCTTCTCTTCTACACAGTATCAGATGCCTAGGAGACTACTCCGAAGATATTCAGTTGGCCGTGTGGATAGATAGCTTTTGACTATTTTGCAGGACGGAAGGAATGATGGTTAAACCAGACGATATTATAGTATATTTTGTTTTGAACCCAAATAAAAGTGCATAAAGGAAGTGTTTTTGCAAAAAGTATTATTATATATTTTTTTTATATATTTTTTGTAGAAATAGTCTAGTCCTTTATTTGTTCCTTTGCATTAACAGTTTTCCCACGAGCACCGCTGTCACCACTTGGTATGGCGGCGAAGGAAGTGTTTTTGCAAAAATTATTATTATTTTTTTTTATATATTTTTTTGTTGAAATAGTCTAGACCTTTATTTGTTCCTTTGCATTAACAGTTTTCCCACGAGCACCGCTTTCACCACTTGGTATGGCCGCAAAGGGAGTGTTTTTACAAAAATTATTATATTTTTTTTTTTGAAATTGTCTAGTCCTTTATTTGTTCTTTTGCATTGACAGTTTTCCCACGAGCACCGCTGTCACCACTTGTTACGGCCGGAGGGAAGGCGTTTTGCAAGGATTTTTGGTTGCAAATACCGTTTCCTCGACACAACCGCGAAAAGACTGGATCGACTGGAAGAGTCAATCCTGAGTTCGAAAATTTGTGGGGGCTGCTGCTAATGCAAAAGAAACGAATAAAGGTGAAGGTAAAATAAAGAAGTACAAATGTTTTCAGGAAAAATTTAATTTATTTCATTTAAGTTTCAAAAACATGGTGTTGGATAGAATAAGAAAGGTATAAGGTAGGAATGATAGGGAGTGATGAAGCGACATTCTGAATAATTCGGAGGAGCCGTCTTATACTTCTTTCCCAAGCATCTGGCACTGAAAACAAAAAAGGGAATACGGTGTTAATGAAATACGGAATTTCTATTTAAAGTATTAGTCAAAGAGGGGGGGGGAGTCTACTAGTTAATATAAAAAAATAAAAATTATAATATAAATATCTTGAATAACAATATGAAGTCCCTATGGATTTATCCTGGTCCACGTGCTGCCATCGATTACAGGATAAACCAACGTTGGGATTTATATGGATCCACTTACCGGAGAAGGTTAACAGAATCCAAAAGGGATCTCGTCCACCGCTCGGGAAAGAGGAAAGAATCAATCCTTAGCTAATAAAAAAACAATAAATAAATATGATTTTTCCTAAATTGAATTGGTTCGGATCCAATGATCGGAGAAGGTTAACGGAATCCAAAAGGACTCTCGTCCACCGCTCGGAGAAGGGACCGAACCCCTTCCTTTTAGTGCTGCTTTTGGCACTTCGTCTCAGACACAGAGGAAGGGTAGTTAGTTAGGAAAAATTAAGAAATTATTCTTACCATACGTTCCTATTGGTGTCACCTAAGACCGAAGTGTGGCTGAGCGGCTGGAACTTATCCACTGATCATCTTCAACTGCGTGACGCTGGCTGACATTGCGTGACTGTTCGCAACGAAGATCCAAGATGGAGAAATGTGACGATTTAAGCTAGCACATGGTTGAGGGAGCGTTCAGCACGGAGTGTTCTAACTGCTCAGTCACTAACTAAGAACTGATCAGCCACTGACTAAAAAACTAAACTAAACTATTTGCTTGCGCACGCCTTTTTTATAATGAAGATGGCCCATGGTCGCGAATCATCAAATTTTGGGAGTAGGAAAAAGTGAAAGGAATTCTTGGAAAGATGCTGGATTCTGGTTGTTCCGTTGTAACCTCGCCCTTATAAGGACGAGGCAGATTTACACAAAAAAAAAAGGGGAACGGGGACGCGGGCTCCAAATCTCGCGACGGCGGAACCTCTTTTGGAAATGACCGGGAACGACACTTTGTCCACTCGCGAGGGGTCTATGGGGTATTAATGAAAAAAGGTCTACTTACGTGGGAAAGTTGCTGGGTGGCCGGTTGGCTGGTTGCGTAGCCGCCTCGACTCTTTTCTTCGGTCTCTCGGGTTCGTGCACGACGCTGCCCTGCAGATTCTCTGCGCGGATCTCCTCTGTTTGGTAGCCGGGTCGTCTATTGCACGTCACTGGTCGGTTTATCGGGATACACACGGTACTTTGGCTAGCGGCGCGAACTAAGGTTTTCCTCGATGGCCTGACAGATACTGACTGACTTCTTCTTCTCTTCTCCAGCGGTGCGCCGTCGGGCCAGCGCGTGCGCGAGAGAGGGGTTCGTCCGGGGGTCCTAGTTGGGGGACGTACTCGTCGGGGCGATGACGAGCACCGTCCTCGGGGTCTTCGTGGTGGGAGAAGACGACACGGAGCGCTGAAAAGTGCTTCGTGCGTCCCCGTATCGTCTCGGGCTAGCTGTCGCTATTATGAGAGAGAGAGAGAGCGATAGGGAGGGATAGAGAGAGGTCGGCGGCGGTGGCCGAGGCCCGTTACTCGGGAACTCTCGAGGCGCACTGCGGCACGACCTGTGGGGGAGGACGAGTGGAGGCGCGCTCCGGAAAGAACCGTTTCTCCTCCGGGAGGGGCGGACTTCGTGGCGGAGTTACGCACGGCCACAATAGATGGCGCGGGGTTCGGGAAGCGCGTCGATCTGTGACGGGTTTCGTCACAAACCCCCGGGCCTGACTCCAGTACCCCTTGGGTACTGTATGTCACATGTCGACGTTTGGGTTCTGGGGGGGTAGGGAGGTTTCTTTAGTATTCGGGCCAACTGAATCGCAACGGGGCGACGGCGAGGAAGACTCAACTCGCCTTGAACTTCAACGCACTAAGTCCCGAATTGGCGACTTATTGCGACTTCTCCTGAAGTACTTAGGTCGGTGGCATTCGCGACGGACCACTAAAACAAACCTACGGTGGGAGAAAGTTAGCATGATTTAACTCTATGGACCCGGATTGCGTGACGTCTCTAGAAGGACGAGCTCACTAATTACTGCGCGGTTTAGCGACAAACAAACATAATTCTAACAGCACGACTCCGAGTCGTATTTAAACTAATCTCGCGGTCTACACGATTTGACTTTAACTAACTAACTTATACTCTAAATGCTAATCAATTTGCACTCCGGCATGTGCATAGCCGAGGGTAACAATAATTCGCAAAGGACAACATCATCGTAAGGGACAGCAGGTCACCCACACGACACCGGCACGTCCCTGATACCGGGATGGGGAGGAGGAGGCTACACTACCCGCTACCTGGTTGGGAGCCCCGGCGATTGGGGTTAACGGCCCCCTTCGTCGCGAGACCTTCTTCCCCCCAGTAGTCACCGGTAACAGCTATGCGCCGGGTGACCTCGCTGGCCACAATTCCAGCAGCGGCGCTCGGCGGGGGTGACCCGTAATGGTCCCGGGCCGGCCCTGGTGAGGGTACGTCCCCCGAGAGCCGCTACCGGAACTAGCGGTGCCATGAGGGGGGGTGGCAGGGACATCAGGGGTGGCGGCTGCGTCACCGCGGCCGTCCTCCCGGGGGTTACCGACACCACGCGAGTTAGTATTGCCCGGTCTGGGGCGATTTCTATTAGGACCGGGGAATCCGGTCGCTGCGGCCGGCTGACCCCAGGTTGTCGCGAGGGGTCGCGATGGGCTACCCCGTGGAGCGGCCGGATGCGGCTCCCCGTGCGGGTTCGTCGGCGTCGTGGACGACGGCAGGAAGCGCCAACCCGGCGGGGTTCCTCGCACACCGGCTCCGCGATGTGGGTGTTGACGGTCGGTGGGGTTCCCGGGGGGGGACTCGGCCCTCACGAATCGAAGGGGGGAGAGGGGCGCGGCTGCGCCGGGTGGGCCCAAACATATTCCCGCACCGGCGGGGGGGCCCACGGTTGCGGGTTTGGCACCTCGGGAGGTCCCCTCAAGAACTGCCCCCGCCGACCCCTCCACTCCTCCTCCCAGACCAAGGCGCAAAAATCCTCTATTGGGACTAGCGACTGGGAGGAGAGAGAAGGGGGGGGGGAGGCGAACGAGGAGGTTCTCCCCCGGTTGTCCGATGGATGGCTGCGCGGCACCGTCTCCGTCCTCTTCCATCTCCTCCGGAGAGGAGTGGTCCGTGTCCGGGGGCGGGGGCTGTCCGGGGGCCTCATAGGGGCGGCGGAGACGCGGTTGCCCCGACGGGTCTTCCGACTCCTCTGTCGCCGTCCCCAACTGCAGGGGTCTCAGGCCGGCGTGGCACGGGGGAATCGGGTGGTCGGCGGTTGGCCGCGCGAACACCACCCGCCGGGCCTCCGCCGGCTGGGGTAGGTGGCAGATGGTCGGCAGGGGCGGGAATTCCGCCGGGGTGAGTGGCGGCACCGCAGTTGCTGCCTCTGGCGTCGGTGGTGGCGTCGCCGTGGCTCCCCTGGAGCGGACGAGGGTGACCTGGCAGGGCACCTTCGCCCAACGGGTCCTATTCTTTCCCGGTGCCACCTTCACCATTTTGCTGGTTGGTACCTGTAACAGAAGGGGATTACCCTACATTGGTTGGGTCTACTTTAAGAGTTGGGCCAACCTTATCCTTTTTATCCCAACAATATAACCTACTAACAGATTGAAAGCATAATTAGTAAGACAATACACAGTTTGACATCAATTGACCCATACACAGCAACAACACAAAAAAAATTTATAGATAAAGGTAGGGGGGGTCCCTCAACAATAGAGGTACCAGTGTAGCATCTAGACTCTTCGGGGACGTAGACCGGGACGTCTTCCGCCCGGGTGCGCCGACGAAAAGGAGACATGCGGCGCTGCCGTCTTGCGTGGACGACCTGGGCGCCTACGGGGTGGGGTTGCTTTAGTCGTCTCCACTGGCCTTATCACTCGGGGCACCTCGCTGCTGCGTGGCATGGGGGTACGCTCGTTCGGACCTTGGATACCCGGTCGGGGCTGTTTCGATGGCCGGCCACGGCGACGTGACAATGGTTCCTCTCCTAACGAGTCCGGACTCCTCATTTTTAATCGAGGGTCCGTAGGATTTTCGGGTATCGGGGTCGGAGCGATTGATTCGCTTCTCGAACTCTCCTCGGCGTCGGGGGCGCGATAGGGTTTCAGGGCCTTGATATGCGCCCTTGGGTTCCGACGACTATCCGGGTCGCTCAGTTCGAAAACGACGGGGGATATTACTCATACTATTCAATGCGGGCCACTGCATTTGGGCGCAAGTTTAGCCGCAAAATTTTGAGCTCCCGACGATAGGACCCGTATGCGTCGTAGCACTAAATCGCCCACCTTGTATTCTACCTCACGATGGGAGCGATTATAGTATTCGGCTTGGCGCGTCGCGGCGCGCTCCAGGTTGCGATGTACCCAGTCGTGAATGAGAGGTAGCCTCCTCATTCGATCATGCCAGAATTCAGGATCCTTGGGTAGTGTAAGTGGGGGAGGGGGAAGATCGGTACGTAGATTTCTAATGGCTACTGGATTGCGGCCGAAATTCAGAAACGCGGGGGTCATTTTCGTGGACGACTGGACAGCCGTATTTAGGGCGAACGTAAGTTCTTCTAGGTGTACGTCCCAGTCGCGATGGTCGTGTGACACGAAGGTACACATCATCGTTTTAAGGGTCCGGTTTACCCTCTCGACTGGGTTCGCTTGGGCGTGATACGGGGGGGGGGGGCGAGCGGGGGTTATGCCTAACTGTTTCAAGTGGGTCTGCACGTATGTGTTATCGTACTGCTTGGCATTGTCTGAAAGAAAATATCTTGGGCAACCCCATCGATTAATAACTAGGCTATTGAAGGCGGCCATTATGGCGGCACCTGTAGCCGCTCGAAGGGGTTTCACTTCCACGTATCTAGTAAACACATCCTGAAAAACCACTACGAACTGCTTTTGACGCTTGCTGGGGGGGAACGGTCCCATGACGTCAGAACTGACCGTCATCCAGGGGCGTCCGTGGTTCTTTCGCGCATGAGTCCGGCCGGGGCCTGCTGAGAAACTTTTTGCTTCTGACAGGCGGGGCAGCGTACGACGAAAGTAGTGACGTCCTTGAAAACACCGGGCCAATAGAAGTCTTGGATGAGACGGTGATACGTCTTATCCACTCCTAAATGACCGGCTTGCGGGCTATCGTGCGCATCGCTGAGGGCACGTGCACGCGCTCCTGCGGGGAGAACGAGTTTCCAGGCGTCGAGGTCATTGAGGGCGGACTCTATCAGCGGGTGGGGCTTGTGGAAATATATCCGGTCATCCTCGATCCTCCAATCCGGATATTTCGAGGGAAATTTTCGAATATTATCCATTTTCTGGGTGTACCACGGGTCCGTGGTATCGCCCAGGGCGCAAAGGGCGGTATCGACATTTTCGTACATTCTCGAGAGGGCATCGGGCACCACATTGAGCGTGCCTTTTCGATGCTCGATTTTCATATCATATGTCTGCATGGCTAGGGCCCACCGTGCCAATCTCCCGGTTGGGTCTCGCAAATTCCTGAGCCACTGCAGACTGCTATGATCGGTGATCACCCGAAAGTGGGTCCCCTCGACATAGGGTCGATACTTTTTCACGGCCCAGAGGACGGCGAGACACTCTTTCTCCGTGACGGTATACTTTCGTTCAGCCTTGGTGAGCACGCGGCTAGCAAAGCTAATCGGGTGATCATTACCGGCTATTTCTTGGGTGATTACCGCCCCGATAGCAAAGTCGCTCGCATCCGACTGAGTCGTGAAGGGGACGTCGAAGTTTCGGCGTGCCAACACGGGGGTACGGGTGAGGGAATCTCGGAATGCTGTAGCCTTTATGCATCTATCTTTCGATCTTTTAAATGTGCCCTGTTGGATAAACTCTCTTTCAATATGCCGTTACCGACCTAATTCGGATGTTACATATCTTTTTTGATGAATTGAAAGCGTAGATTTCCATTAGTCTAAATACCAGCTTGAAGCGTAATCTCGTATATCGACGACCTACTTTTTAAATCTCACACAAATTTTAAAATCAGGGCGTTGACCTCTCCCTTGTCAAGTTGTAAGTTCGAATTCACCTTTCAGAATTTTCTCTCGTCGGGGAAATCTCTCCACCAATATGATAGTCGCACAACCGATTTGTAGACCTTTCCCTTGACAAGCTGTTAGCGTAAGTCAATGATCTTCAATAGTGACGAAATCGTTGAGTCCCTTCACACAAAACTACTAAGACCATTTTGAATTTAATTTAGACAAGCCTCTAATCAAGTCTCAACCCTATCCATCCTACCTATCCATTACAAAATTTGTTCCGTCTAGCGTCTATATTTCCATTTTCTCGTTTCGTGACATAACGTTTCGAAATCCTTCTTGACGTACATATTTTAAACACAAATTTTCATTCATAAGGTGGAAAATCTCGTTTTCGTCTCTTCTCCTATTGAAAACCGTTACCATCACCACCATCGTAACGCCTCCACTGTAAAACCCATTAATTATTACGTCGATCATCGACTTTCATACATATTTTTTTTTTCTAATAACATACAGAAAGGAAGATGAAGAATATATATAATAATTTTATTTTTCACATTCATATTCATTCATACGTTACATTAATTTTTTTTGTGTACAATATTGTTATACATAAGAATATAAAATAGCTATTACATAAAATTTATATTTTCAATATCGTCAACTAATGCATCGCTTTTAATTTGACAACTGTTGCAGTCTTTAATCATAGGCGGTTCACCAGCTATCGTATCGTAGCTTGATTCGAAATGTTTATAACATCGTCGACATGCACGTATTCCAGGATGCATTTGCATAGCAGGTGGCAAGCATGTCCATGTTTCTTCATTTTGTAGTTCAGCAAACATGCAGATGAAATCGATCGGTAGACATTCTATATCTTTTGTTTTCATCAATGCGAGACGTTTCACTTCGTAATAAATCCGTAATGAAAAGAGAAATGAGATCAATAACATTTTCAGCGTTTAATATATCCTCCAACCAACATTTTTTATCCACTCCTTTTACATAAATTTTGTTGGCACATTTAACGATATCCTCTAAATTCTCGTTTATAGCATCAACGGGAACGTCACCACATTGCCGTGGTAAGCCGTGGTAATTATGCATTAACCAGTTATTGACTCTTTTATAGCGTAAAGGTAACCACACCCACTGATATGGTGGTTTAAACACATAAGTCTCAATTGCACCGACGAAAATATTCATTATAGACATTTCCTTCGGTATGAAGATTACCAGGCCCGCGTAATCCCTGGACGTCTACAATATATTCCACTTCGTATGAAACTGATTCACTAGCGATTAAAGTATAAACGCATTTTATTCATTTATTGACGCATGCGCAATAATGGCTACCATAAAGGTCAGCTATTGCTACATCATAGTCGCTCCTCGGTGCCTATGTGGAAATACATCGCAGGCTAGGAACCGTATTAGGAAAGTGAACGTAAAATTCTAAAAATGACCTTTTCCTCCTGCGTTCTATTACCATCTCTCTCGCTATCGCAAAATTTTTGTTAGATCCATTAACTTTAGCATTATACCGTTTTCACGGTCATCGTCACCACCGATTACCCGCCGATCATTTTCACCATATATTTTTCCATGTATACAGGTTCAGGCGCGTTTAAAGGCATTGCATAATTTTATTAAAACATATACTAAGTGACACATTTCCTCTTTCCCAAATTTAGACAACCTCCGGCATAATAGAAAGGAGGTGACCTCAGTTCCGTATTTTATCTAGGAATGACCCGGCGGGCAATCTGTAGGCCAACTCACCCCTTCGTTAACAAAAGTAGCATTAATAAATAAATAAATAATTTATAATAATAATATTGAAATAGTAATAAATATCATATAATCCGAATAGCGTGTATTAAAATGGATAATATAGAAATGATGGAAGAAGCTAGCAGTAATTAGAAAGAGAGGATGACACGCTTATTTCCTATGCATTTATCTATTCACGGAATTTACATGTTTTCGTGACATTCAAACCATAGCTATAAGAGTTTGAACACGTGGGTAATGTAATTCATCATGCTCCTGGCCGTTTTTTAATATGTGTACAATTTACCACATCTTAAACATTGCCATGCAGGTTTCGACCTGTTAATTATCCGTAGACCTTACTATACGGTAACAATAAATCTGACTTACCACAAGTGACGACAATATATACACATGGGAGTATCGACATGCTTTTAATATAATTAGTAAACCTTCATTTAATATTTCCCACTTTTAACATTTCTGAGAATAAGAAGATCGAAATGCACAGTATCTTTACGCACAGTTTTGTGTCGTTTAAGTAAAAAGTTAAAGGAAATAAGAATGCTGCCATCTTTTTGTATGTTTAAAGAGATTGAAGAATCTGTGTGTCGCAGAATGAAATATGCGGGGCATCTGAATGCATAGAATCATCGTAGGCTGCCATCATACACTTGCTGATATGAGTGGCTATGGAGCGATTACAATTGGATATGAGGTTCTTGAAAATTGAATCTATTTGACAATTAACCTTATTATTGCCATGCCAAAGAATTCGAAAGTGAAATTGTTAAATATTACCGCGCATCTACTGCAAAGCGAAAGCAATCTCGCTATTTTTAAAATACCTATATTGCCATTACTAGAAATCCCTATGAAATTAACACTTTGCATAGTCTTTCATCATCGACGGTTGTCTATCTACGTTTATCATCACTCGTTTCAAAATGTTTATCGACGACATTGACGTAAATCTGAATGCATTTGCATTGTGAGAGGTAGGCATGATCATGCTTCTTCAATTTCATGTTCTGCAAACGTTGAGATGAAATCTATAGGCCGACACTCGATGTCTTTTGTTTCCATTAATGCAAGACGTTTCACTTCATAGAAAATTCTCATTGACCTTTGAAGAGATGCAGGATGGTCTTGAAGAATTTCCAGTATCCAATTTTTAAGCATCCTATGAGTTTCGGTAGAGATGGACGGGCCAATATATCTAGGTCAACAGCATTGTCAGCATCTAAAATTTCCTGCAACTTATATCTTCTTTTGTCTGCGCCTTTTATGTATATCTTGTGAACACATGCAACGATGTCTTCCAACGTTTCGTTGATTGCAGCAAAGTGTATATCGCCCGATTCCAATCGTAGACCATGATAATTGTGCATTAACCAATTGTTTTACGTTCAAAACGTACTTTACTACATCACTGTCGGAAATAACCATAATGCACATATCCTTCGATATAAACTGATTACTAGATCCGGGGAATCCTTGCACGTCGGCAATATACTACATTTCTAGTACCTAATACTGATTTGCTTGTCCCCTTCATTGACGCTTCATTCTCCCTCTCTCTCTCTATCTCTGTATCTCTCCATCTCACACACTCTTTGCCACTTCCACATATGGCGTGGTACCTCTAACTTATGGGTATACGTCGTACCTTTCTCTCTAGATCGTAGTATCTCTTCGTAAAATCCTATGAATCGAAAATCAAATCAGAGTGTAACAAAAACAGATAGTTTTCACGGTCCCTAGACTGCCCTCCAGGGCCCGCTGAAGATTACTCATGCAATTTTGAAGATGTTAGGCAACATCAAACCGCGTGCATTTTTTATTGACGTCAGTCATTTGTTCAATACATGTATCGCAGACCAATCTGTGTAACGGAACACGAGCATACCACTCGTAAGTGTACAAATTTGACAGCTGATAATTTCGAAATCGAGTTTTAAAAAAATACTCCTCTTTCTGAACGAAATCCTGTAAACGGCCCAGTTAAATCTATTTTTTTAATTCTGTTTCTGTTGTGATGAAATTGTGCCTCTCATATTAGTTGTTTTAAAAAATCTTAAGAATACAATTGCAGTTATAACAGGTAATGAACGTTAAATAGAGTGTAGGTATGGAGTTGGCACATAAAAAACTAAAAGCTTGACGGCGATTATATTCCACCCGGCAGTGCAGGGTATTATAAAATGTCTGTACTTGCGAGCAAGACCCTCATTAATTATAGGCATCTAGTACGTCGGAGCTTTGAAACACCTTTACAATATGTTGTATATTTTCTGAAATCTGAATGCATTCACGTTACTGACGATAATAATGCTTCATTAATTTCATCTTGACCAAAGGTGCGAACATAACAAATTGAGATCAGTACCAATGGCAGTGTCTGAAATGTCTTACCCACGCTTATCACAGTTATTAATATGATTCTTTATCGGTCATAAATTTGCTGTCGACTAGATTCATAATAAACATATTGTTTAATGTAGATCGGTAAGTATCTAATTCCTTATCTTACATTTAATTCCTCACAATATTCAATATGTACCCTTCAAAGCGTCGTGTTGTATTTTTGATTATTGTATTTTGTAATATATCTGCTCGCACTCTCTATATTGCATTCATAATTTAAAGATAAATTGTAGCCACTCCAGATATTAACGAACATCTTACTAATAATTAATACCCACACTAATATTCTACCTATACCAAAAACATCTAGCAATAATCGACATAATATTTTCACTTTAAATTTATTCTTATACTTGAAATATTTCTCGGAGTCTAAACTTCTCTTATAAGTTTACTATGTTCTGCATCTTACTTAGCTTATATTGGAAACGTTAGTCAACTAAAATTTTATGCGTGAAATTTGAATATTTTCCAATCCATATATCTGAACACATTTATTATCTAAAGATTACTCTAAGTGTTTTCTTGATGTATGAATATAAAACGTATAAATAAAACGGTATATTGCTGTACTCTCAGAGTCGAAAGATCGTATATATTACATTGTATCATTATTTACGAAAAAATCGTTGAATATTTACTCCCTTATATAAGAAAATATTCAATAATTATTGCAAATATGTATCAACTGTCGAAAAGAAACATGAAGTAAGATAGAACTATATAAGCTTTACAGACAGATTATTGAGAATTTTTCACTTTTCCTTTCAAAATGACTAATGTTTTTCGGAATCACATTTAAATAGAATTAATTTCTGCATGTCTTCATGTTGAATTTTTGTTTGATCTTTTATTTCATATACGGTAGCAGCCTTTTTAAGCAATAATGTATGAAAACATCAGTTCTATAAACGATTCAATATCAATAATAATAATATGGAATTTTAGGGCATGATGTGAAAACATAAGTTTTTAAAGGTTAATTTATTACTATGAAAATTATTTACTGATATAATGAGTTGGGTAGTGTAGCTATGGGTGTTCTACGCCATCCGCAGATTGGGTGGATCGCGAGGGGTACCTCGTGAATTAAGATCGCGAATTCATACCGCGAATTAAGACGACCATTTGATATCGCGATTTGATTGCGCGAATAATCATTATAAGGCTACCTCTCCCCCCTCGAAAGCGCTCGTTTCTCTCATTCGAAGCGTGCTTTTTTTTAATAGCGTCGGGAGGGTCGGCAAGGTGTCGGCATGGTTGGGATCTATATCTCGTAAAGATGGTATACGAGTTGAGACGCGTGTAAAACCCATTAGTCATTACGAATGTTCACTCATGAACCCTTTGTTAAATATGACCATTTTAAATAACCCATTTTCTTTTTTTTTGTACAATATCATGCAGGAAGAAGGATGAAGAAAATATAGAAGATATATTTAATAAATTTTATTTATTTTTTTATTTCTCATATTCATACATACATAACAATATACAATAGCAATCAAATGAAATTCATATTTTCAATATCATCAACTAATGCATCGCTTTTAACTTGACAATTGATGCATTCTTTAATCATAGGTGGTGGACCATATATCGTATCATAGCTTGATTCGAAATGTTTATGACATCGACGACATTCACGTATATCAGGATGCATTTGCATAGCAGGTGGCAAGCAAGCCCATGCTTCTTCAATTTGCGGGTCAGCAAACATGCAAATGAAATCAATCGGCAGACATTCTATATCTTTTGTTTCCATCAATGCGAGACGTTTTACTTCGTAATAAATCCTTAATAACGCCGACTTAAAAATGTGGAACGCTTCACGATTTTGCGTGTCATCCTTGCGCAGGGGCCATGCTAATCTTCTCTGTATCGTTCCAATTTTAGTATATGTACTGCCAAAGCAAGGATCCTCCAATATTGTTATTGTGATAATGTGCGATAAGCAAGCAAATACAACAACGGCAATGACAGTTTTTATTATTCACTGTTTGATATTGTGATGATGATGTAACTTGAGTCCCAAGCTTTTCAGAAATAGAACGTTTCGACGTGTTGACGTCTTGCGAATTTGATGACGACTGATATGTTTTGTCCATGATGGTTTATTATTATAGTAACTATTAAGGGTCTGACCATTGTACATAATACCCAT
Source organism: Trichopria drosophilae (assembly GCA_030407085.1). NCBI lineage: Eukaryota > Metazoa > Arthropoda > Insecta > Hymenoptera > Diapriidae > Trichopria > Trichopria drosophilae. The sequence continues at coordinate 95,528,232 of CM059582.1, forward strand.
TGTTACGTAGATTTAAGATGTAGTTGTATTGTAATTGTTTCACCACGAAAATTCACCAATTCACCAATCCATCTTCTATCCGGGCGCCACAGTAGGACAAAATTCATGAAGCGTATGCGCTCTACTGCTATTAATATAAACGCCTACAGGTATATTGCACTCTACGCGAAGTGCATTAACTTTAATTATGGTTACTGGCAAATCTGAAATGTGCACCTTGTTTGCTTCCAAAATTCGTCTATTGAAGCCCAATGTTCGCCCAATCGAATCGATTGGTGTAAAATCAATGTCTTGATTAGACCTGCTTTCACTACGTAAGGTATTATTATTGGGTTTTATATCTATTGTAATATCACTATACTCTGATAGCTTGTTTCTAATATATTCTGCTATATCCTCAATTTCATAGCTCCCGATCGGCACAGTAATTTGATGGTTACCAATATGAAATTTATCATTAACGTCAACATTTGGGATTGAATTAAACGTTAAAAGTTCAATTAAGCCCAATGCATAATTCTTCTGCGGTGAAAATTCAACGGGTGGAAAGTATTGCGCTTCTAATACTGAAGACTGTCCCGAGAGCGTCAACGTAAAAGTATCATTCATACTGATTGTTCAAATTACACTGATTATCATAACATTTTATGCAATATATTTATACAACTGATACTTGTTTGGACAAAACAGCTGATTGCATAAAAATTTGAGACATAAATGCCCACAATCAAAAGTGGTATAGTCTTGAAATTTTTCACGGTTATACATAATGCTACCTACACCGAGATATTGTCCCAACCCAGCAGGTGGGGTGAGGTTTCCAAAGCTGTCAAAATAAATGACTTTAGAGCCACGTTTTCGATATGCTACCCAATGTGTCTCTGGACCGCTTGCATCGTCTAAATTTATGACTGCACATTCATTATCTTGGGGATTCTTTGGTAAATTATTATGCATAAAAACACCTCTAAAATTCTGAATTCCATCTTCTTTCAAATATTTTAATATATCTGCATCGGTGAGTGCTCGATGTGGTAGCTTTACAAGTTTTTTCGATTTTTTCTACATTTAACACCTAATCTCGTTTTATATGGTTTTAATTTTAAACCTAGACCATATTTATAAGGTTTAAGATATAACCCTTTACCTATAGCTATTGTCTCCATAGCACGATTATGCCTTTCACTTTCATGAAACTGCTTTTGAGCAGCTTTTGCATTATTAACAGCCTTGGTTATGTTGACGCAGTGTTTTGAGAAACATAAACTCTTATTACTCTACAATTACAACGTGGTTAACAAAAGTGGAAAAGAAGAAAAAAAGGAAGCGCACGTAGCTTGGTCTCGTATTTGCGAGCGACTGTCTGCCTAGCAGGTCCTACCGAGAGACGGCGCTATGTTCGCAATACATTCCAGGACAATTTATTTCTATGTGATTTAATTTATAACATTTAGTACAGAATGGTATTACAGCCGGAAGGTTGTATTTTGGCCCTGTATAATTTACTTTATCGTTTCGAGGTTTTTGAATATTATATATTGGACTGTGTACTAGTATTTGTTTAAGAATTTTGTTCTTTGTTATTGTGTGTTTACTTTTAATGAATTTGATTGGTTCTAGTGCTTGTGCATCTTGGTTGCTGTAATTAATCCAATAATTACTGCCTCCATTAAATCCTAGTCCTTTTCGGTCGGTTTGGGTTTTAATTCTGATTGGTTCTCTAATTCCTTGATTATATCTGCCTATTCCGGCTCCTCTCCATCCCATATTTTCCACCATCTTAGTAATGGTATTATTAAGGTATGCTCTTTTATTTGATTAGTTAATTTTTAGTATTTCTATAGGATTTCTGGATAATGCATCTGCGTTGACGTTTGATTTGCCTGCTTTATGTATTACTTCAAATTCGTATTCTAATAAATTGTACATCCATTTGGCAACTCTGGATTTGGGATCTTTTTTTGTTCTGAATGATGTGAGGGGTTTATGATCAGTAACCACCGTAAAATGTTTTCCATAAACGTAAGGTCTGAAATGTAATATGGCATAGTATATTGCGAGAGCTTCTTTATCATAAGTTTCGTATTTCTTTTCGTGATCGTTTAGTACGCGAGAGGTAGAAGCAATAGGTCTATCTTTACCTATTTCTCCTTGAGATAGTATTGCGCCTATCGCATATCCTGATGCATCTGTAGTGATTATAAAAGGTTCATTGAAGTTAGGGTACTGTAGGACAGGTGCGTTGCATAATTTTTCACGCAGTGTGTTAAATGCATCGTTTTCTTCTTGTTTTCCAATTTGAACGATATATCGTTTTTTAGTAAATTTGATAATGGTTTGGCTATAGATGAAAAATTTTCAATAAATCTACGGTAGTATCCCGCGAGTCCGAGAAATTGTCTGATATTCTTCTGATTTTTAGGTATTGGAAATTTCTGTACGCAATTGATTTTGTTCGGGTTCGGTTTTAGACCTTCTTCGCTAATTATATGTCCTAAATAACAAACTTCTTTTCTTAAAAATTCACATTTGTCTGGTTGTAATTTAAGGTTTGCGTTTCTCAGTCGTTTCATTAATTTCTCGCATTTGATCTCATGTTCTTCTAAAGATGATGCGTATATCACAATATCGTCAAGATATACAAAAAGTTCGTTACCTTGCATGCCTGATAAGAGTATGTCCATTAGTCTTTGGAAGGTTTCTGGTGCATTTTTTAATCCGAATGGCATTCTATCGAATTCGTAATGTCCATGTGGGGTAGAAAAGGCAGTTTTGTGAGAGTCGTTTTCATGCATTTTTATTTGCAGGAATCCGGATGCAAGATCAGAAATTGAGAAATATTTATCACTTCCAAGTTGGTCTAGTATATCGACAATGTTTGGAATAGGGTATGAATCTCCTATTGACTTATTATTTAATTTTCTGAAATCTAAAACCATTCTCCATCTTTTGTTACCTTGAGTATCCGTTTTTTTAGGTACTATCCATATGGGTGTGTTATATGGTGATTCTGATGGTTTTATTATACCACTCTTTAATTGTTCCGATATTTGCTCATTAATTGCTTCTTTATGTATAGGGGGAATCTGTATAGTTTTGTGTTTATAGGTACTTCGTCAGTTGTTATTATTTTATGCTTTATAAGTGGTGTGAAGCCTAAAGGCTCATCTGGTAAGTGAAATGTGTCTGCATTTTTATTTATTATTCTATCTATACTTTCTTTTTCTTCAGTGTTTGGATGATTCATTCGTAATAACTGTTTTACTTGTTTTGCTCGTTTTGTTTCTTTGGTTATGTGATATACTTTAGTTGTTTTCATTCTTATTAGGGGTTCGTTTAAATATTCTGTGTATGTAAAGAGTTTTTTTTGTTTATTGGGATGTTTGTTTGGTTCTTCTGAACCGTGTATTATTATATGATTATCCCTTTTCGTAGTTGATGTTTCGTTTGCAATATTTTCAGAAGGTTTATTTATTAGGTCCACATCAGGTTTATTTTTATCTTTTTCCTTGTATTCGTGTGGTTTCTTTGATGTTGTTTCTTGGTGTTGTTTGTTTATTTTCCTCTTTTGTAAGATTAGTAGCTTCACATTTTCATTATAGAAGTCTTGATCTTCCTGTATTGAGGAATTGAAAGATTTCGGTAAGTGTTGTTTTCTCATTTGGTTAATTTCATTTTCGTTCGTTGTTTCATCTTCATTTTCATATTTGTTTTCATGTTAGAATATGCGCACCTACGTTAGCACCCAACCTTACCGACACTAAAACGTGTGTCTCCTCTTTTCTTCGCTGCTGCGTTGCAGCGCTGCGCGCGCCTCTCCTCGTTGCGAGCACACACTGCGTGTGTGAGTCAGTCGTCGTATACCGCTCACCGAGTAGCGTTCGATGTAAAGATTGAAATAAAGAATCTTCTTTATATAATTAAAACTGTTCTGTTGTTATCGATCCCGAGATCTCTCCAACAGGTTATCGGCCCAGCGCGTTTCCGATGCGCGAGTGATAGAGAGAGAAGGAAAAATAAAATAAAGAAGTTCGGGAATAAAGAAGTCCTTTGTGTAAAGAAAAGGGACGCGTGCGCGTGTTAAAGAAAGGTGACAAAAGGAAAAGACCTTCACCATTAAAGAAGTGTTGAGCCCTGTTTAAGAAGGCCCAAATACAGTTCACGATGTCCGATAAAAAGAGGCCAGAAGACGACGACGAAAAAGATTGGCCAAGAGGCGAAAAAGACGACATGGACGACAATGGCGGGCTTCGGGGCGGACAGCCAGCGGGCAAGGAGAGGGACACGTTTCGAAGTCACATAAACGCAGAAAGTTTTCCGGCAAGCTCGAATATCCAAGGTGAGTGTTTAGCTTATGGAAAAGATTCGAGACGCTAAGAATTGTGAAAATTTTGTTCTGTGCGGCGTGGTGCCATGTGCACTCTTTTCGCGCGTTTTTCTCTGTTCCTCCCTAAAGATGTCGGGAAGCCGCGATCGGCGTGCGCGGGAGCTCCTTTTCCCGCGAGAACAAAAGAAGCGCGAGATGCGTTATTAAGAATCATAAATAAAGAATATTTATTGAAATTAAGTCTCGATTCGCTAATTTTGATTGCGGAATTCATTAAAGATGGCGGTCGTGAATCTCCCTTTGTCTCGCTCTACTTGTCCGAACCCGTCGCCGCGCATTCGAACCCGTCGCATTCAAGCCCGGCGCTGTGTGTCGGATCCGCCATGTTGCTTTAAGAAACTTGTGTCGAAAGATTTAAGACGAGCTTTAATAAAGATTTAAGAATAGCTTTAAAGATTTAAAGGTTTTAATGACTTACGAAACTTTTAGTTAAACAAATAATATATTCTAATGAAATTCGAAACAGATGATTTATGAAACGACTTAATATTAAAAGAACCTAAATTTTAATCCTATTCGTTATTCAGATTTCGCATGAGCCAATACGAGCAAATTCGAAAAGAACGATTAGAGAAAATAATGGAAAATTAATGACTTCAAATGAACTTATGACTTATGACAGGAACCTGAAATAACATTTTTTTTCTTTAGAAAACGAAATAAAAATCTTCCAAAAATTCCTGGAAAAATGCGAGGAGTGCTTTCACCTCGACATGAACCACAAGGGAGAAGTGATATGGCTAAGTTCGGAAGAAGAAAAAGTGAAAATAAGCACACCACGTGGTGATTATAAACTAGGTGGGTGAAAAAATTAAAGTTCAATATTTACAATTACTTATTTTTTTTTTCTCGATTTTGCAAAATCATAAATTAAAGATTTACTAAAGTTAAAGAAAGACAATTTAAAGACTGAAGTATTAAGAATAAAGAGATATTAAAGAAAGTTCTGTTCAATAATGAAGTATAGCTATACGTGTTTATGTATATATATGTATATGTGTGTGTGTACGTATACATATGTGCATTTTGTTGTGAATTGAAAATCAAATTGACTCTAGTGCACAGGGCGCATGCACCTGGGGTCCTGATCAGACCTCACGTGTGTGCATATGTCCGTATATGTATATATATATGTTTGTAAAAGGTTAACCTAAAATCAATAATGCATTTTTTTGATTTAATTAAATAAAAATGACACCATCTCTTCTGGGTTCTTTGCGTGGAGGCTCACGCGGTGCGTTGGGTCGCTGCGCGGGGGACTAGGGTGACTTCGGAAGCAACTTGAGGTTCAAGGGTGGAAGATTTCACTCGTTCCAGGCTAGTCACGATGAGGTTCATCGGACTAGTTTAGGAGCACAGTCTGTTAGGCATTCTTCATTTTTATACATACCCACTGAAACTAATCTAAATCAACAGCTGCAATACACTTCCAAGATGACGAATGGAATGTAATAACCAACCTAATCCGGGAAAATGCTGAAAAAGATGATGAGATGAAGATGCCCCGGACGAAAAGCCAGGAGGGAAAACCACTGGACTACATTGACAGGTTCAATGAGTTCTTGGAGAGCTGTGGAGAAAAGACCATAAGAATTCAAGATGATGATAACCCTAAAGAGCCCAAAACTGAAGAACTGAAGAACAAAACTAACGATGAAACTCTGTCAGGTAAAATGAAACCTAAAATTTTAAAAGAAGAAGAAGTTAAAATAGATTTACGAAGATATAATAAAAACATTATGTCTGAAAACTTTCAAATATTTACAGGTAAAATGGAATATGACCTAAGACTAAAGACTAAAGATAAAGAGGACCTAAAGAATATAAAGACTAAAGTTAAAGAGTGCACAAATAAAGAGCCTACGATCGAGGTGTCAGATCAGACAGGTGGTAAAGATAATAATAAAGATAAAGATGAATTCGGTCAACCAAGAAATAAAGAGACAAATCTATATATTAAATTCGATAAAGTGATGGACGAATTTCAAAGCCTGATGCAAGTTTGTAAAGACACAATGACAGAAAATAGAAATGTGATGATGGAAATAATGAAAAAACAAGACGAAAGTTTTAGAAACTGCCACACCACATTAGAAGCTAGGGGCAAAGCTTTCAGCTCATATGCTGGCGACCATAAATCGGTCACAAATGGACTATTATCAGAGCTGAAGGAGTTAAAGAATCTACGTCATGAATTGGACAATAAAGATAAAGATGATGAAGAAGACCTTAATGAAGATTATGAAAACCAGCGTGTAAAATCAAAGTACACCTGGGTTAAAGACAATACTAATAAAGATACTAAAGGTAATATTTCTCAAGAAAATACATCCTCAAGAAATACAGCATTGAAAGAAATGGTAAGTGAGACAGTTAAAAACGAACTGAAATTTCTCAATGTTAACAACTTAAGTAATATTACCAATGAAATTAAAGATACAATTAAACTCGAAATAGTGAATAAAGGTGAAATTAAGAAAGACTATAAACTTACGACTAATAAGTCGTAAAATTTGAACATTTTTATGATTATTTTTCGTCAGAACTTAGAATCCTTGGCTTGCTATATGTAATTGATCCAAAAATTCAATTCACTAAAGACATTGATGATAAAACTAAAGAGGATCATAAATTTGGAGTCAGATATATTTTAATAAATAGAATCGATCAAAGTTATTATTCTAGAATTGGAAATTTACAAGATCCAGTAGAGATCTTAAATAAGATTAAAGAACTTAAGAAAATCGAAGCAAACATAACCACAGATTCAATAAGAAAACAAATGTATAACTTGCAATATAATATAGATAAAGAAAGTGCTTCGAAATTTATAGATAAATTTGAAGATATTTTAAGAAATTATGAGAATTTACCAAATGCTTCTTCCTTAGGCGAAGAAGAAAAAAAGGACGCATTTTATAACGCAGTCATGACAAGAGTACCTGCAATTCAGTCGATAGAATTTATGACTAAAAATAATACTGGTAAAGGTCTTTCTTACGAATCACTAAAATTATTTATAATACAGGCGGACGCCAACAAAAATCAAGGAGCTAGGTCTTCTAATATAAGAGCTGCTATGAAGATTTCCACTAAAGAAAGAAAAAGTGTTTGCTACTGATGCGGCGATGGAGGGCACTCATTTGAAGAATGCACTAACGATGGGAAAAGATGTTACTGTTGCCAAAAATTGACCAACCACGAAGCTAAAGATTGCCCAGAAAAATTTAAGAATAAACGAAGAAAACTTATTCAAACAACAAATTCCAAAGAAAGTCATCAGAAACAGAAAATGTTCATGGTAAGTGTAACGATGTAAAAACTAATAATTGCCAAATTATTCAATTAAATAAAAACTATAATGAAAAATTCGAAAATCTAAAGACTATTACCCTAATGATAAAGAAATAACAATTGCAAAAGTTCTTGGCAGATTCAGGTGCCACAGAACACTTAACAAACTCTAAGGTTATCTTTAAGACATTTGACCATTCTGACTCGTGCATGATTAAATGCGCAAATAAAGATTCAGCAGCTGATTTAAGAACGCTCAGGTAATGTCTTAATAAATTTAAATGATAATGAGAAATTTGAAATGGAAAAGGTGATCTGTGCAGAAGATCTTACGGAAAACTTACTTTCGCTTAGAAAATTTGCTGAAGCGGGATTAAGTATATATCTCGATAAAGAAAAGATAGACATTTTCGATCCTATAACAAATAACACTTTTATTTCAGGTATTTATGAAAAACCGTATTGGATAATCGAATTTGAGATTAATAAAGAATCACCTTATGAAAATTATAAACAAATAAAAGACGAACAAATTTGTGTACATATGACAGACTACGAAACAGATAACGATAAACAAGAGCGTAGGTATAACACGCGAAGTTTTTCAATGCAGGAGCAAAATAAAGATGGATGTAATAAAGATGAAAAGATAATAAGCAATGAAATAAGTTCTGAAGAATTAAAGATAAATGTAACTAAAGATAAAGATGTTAAAGACGATAAAATAAATACAACTGAAGAAAAGAAAAACATTTACGAACACTCAAACTTTGACACAACAATATGGGATAGAAAAATAAGTGACTTAAACGAACTACCAATAATAGAATTAACTGAAGATGAAGTTCCATTCAACAAGAGGTATGAAAAATTCCATAAAAATAACGGAGCGATGATCTGGCATGTAAGAATGGGTCATGCTTCACTAAATTACTTAAAGACCTTACAAAAGCTATATCCTGAAAATAAAGAACTGAAGAATGTAATTTTTGATGAAAGTATTTTAGACTGTGACGTATGTATGATTGCTAAAATAAAAAGACTGCCTTTTTCTTCCACACGTAAACGAGCTACGGAGCCGCTACAAATAATTCACTCCGATACAATGGGTCCCATAAACCCTCCTACATATCCAAAAGGATATAGATGTATATCCGTTTTTATTGACGATTACTCAAGACTAGCAATGGCATATCCTATGAAAGCAAAAAGTGACACGGGACACTGCCTAGAAGCCTTCGTAAGAAGTGCAAGAAACCTTCTAGGTAGAGACGCTAAAGTTTGCTACTTAAGATCCGATCAAGGAACAGAATATACTGGGGGCTATACGGTTGAAGTATTGAAAAAGCTAGGAGCTGAACTGCAATTAGCATGTCCAGATACTCCAGAACATAATGGTGTAGCCGAAAGATTCAACCAGACGATACAAAAGAAAGTCAGAGCATACATGTATGATGCTGGATTGCCGGAGAATATGTGGGACTTAGCCCTTGGAGCGGCAGTTTACGCATACAATCGAACTCCTCACAAATCTAATGATATGATAACTCCCCTTCAAAGATTTGCACCGAACCATAATTACGATTTAAAACAAATAAAGAGATTTGAATGTGTTGCATACATAAAAGTCCAAAGGAAAACCGGGCCAAAGTTTAGATACGAAGGAAGACGTGTAATCTTGGTGGGTTATACGCCTTCAGGATACCAGTTTCTCAAATCTGAAGAAGGAAAATATTATGAAAGTAGAGATGCAAAATTTAATGAGAAATGGGTCTATAAAGATAAATATTCTAAAGATTCCATCAAAGACTGGCCAAAAATAGAACATAAAATAAATAAAGAAAATTGGTTTGTTGAATTTAATGAAGAAACTAATGAAGACTCTAATGAACTTTCAAAACCGGAGGGAGAACTTAAGAGAAAATGTAATGAATTTTCAAAACCGGAGGGAGAACTTAAGAGAAAATGTAATGAATTTTCAAAACCGGAGGGAGAACCTAAAAGAAAATGAGGAAGACCTCGTAAACATCCGATAACTAGTGAAAAATCTAATGAAAACCCACAAACTCATGAAAAACCGATTAATGATACTAGTTTGACGGACATGACAGAGATAGTCGAGGACTTTAGAGAAACTAAAGTAGAATCAAAAGTAGACAATATTGATCGAATTAACTTTGACAAAATTGAAGATACGATTGGTCATGCTTTATTAGCAAAATTAAATGAAGATCCCGTGTCCTATAAAGAAGCAATAAATTCAAAAAATAAGGAAAATTGGATAAAAGCCATTCAAAGTGAACTAAAGTCTATGAAAGAAAATGAAGTTTGGAAACTGGTTGATAAATCAGATTTGACTAAAAAAAGGAAGAAAAGCAAACATTATAGACTCCAAGTGGGTACTAAAGAGAAAAACAGACAAAGATGGTAATACTAAATATAAAGGTAGGTTAGTTATTCGAGGATTTAAAGATTCGAACAATTACGAACTACAAGAAACATATGCTCCAGTGTCGCGACTACCGTTAGTTAGAGCTGTTTTTGCAATAATAAATAAATATGATTTAGAGATGTGCCAGCTCGATGTTAAAACCGCATTTCTAAATGGTACTATTTACATGGAAATACCTGAAGGAACAAATTACTCTGAAGAAGAAAAGAAAACTAAAGTGTGTAGAATTCTGAAAGCATTATATGGTCTAAAGATAAGTCCAAAACGTTGGAATGAACAATTCACAGAATTCGCTCTAAAGATAGGTTTGAAAAACGATGATAATGAACCATGCTTATTTACATTTAATGACGATAAGACAATTATGATCCTATTGCTATATGTAGACGACATTCTGATAGCAAGCAATCAGATCAATAAAATTAAAGAAATTAAAGAAGCTCTAATGCAAGAATTTAAGATGACAGATTTAGGAGAACCTAAAGAATTTCTCGGTATCTCAATTAAACGAAATCGAGAAGAAAAACACATAATCCTAAGTCAGAGAAATTATATAGCAAAGATACTAAAGAGATTTAACTTTGAAAATGTACATCCACAAAGAACTCCTATGGTCACAAATCAAGTGGCAAATAATGAAAGAAAAGAAAGAGAAGAAAATAACGATTCTAAAGATCTACCTGCGACAGAAACTAAAGAAAACGTGCCATATAGAGAAGCAGTTGGAAGTCTACTGTATCTGGCCGGTGCAACTCGACCAGACATATCATTTGCTGTCAACGTGCTAAGTAGACACCAAATAAATCCAACTGAGTCAGACTGGAAAATGGTCAAAAGAGTATTTAGATACTTGAAAGGAACAAGCAATCTAGGTCTAAAGTACTTAGGAAAGACTAACGATTTGCAAGCGTTTTCAGACGCAAGCTTTGCAGACTGCAAAAATTCTTTAACAACGTGTGGCTATTTAGTTAAACTATATGGTGACTCAATCACTTGGAAAACACATCAACAATCTTATGTGGCTTTGTCTACCTGCCAAGCAGAGTATGTCGCAATGACCGAAACTTGTCAGGAATTAATAGCGATGAGTAAATCATTAAGAGTAATACTAAAGAACAACTTCTATCCAATGATACTGTGGTGTGACAATAAAGCTGCAATATCGAGTGCTAAGATTGACGGTGGAAATAAATTAAGACACATGATAGAAGTAAAAGAACATTATATTAAAGAATGCGTTAAACTTAACCTAATAGAGTTAAAATGGATTTCATCTAAAGAACAACTAGCAGATATATTCACAAAACCCTTATCGTTTGAAATACACAAAAGATTAACTGATGAAATAATGAATCAAAATAAAGACTAAAGGTCGAAACTTGAAGAATTAAAACTAATGATAATAAAGTACACAAAATCCAAAGATATACATAACTAACATTGAATCTTACTAATAATGTTTTCTGTCTGTTCTAGGAAATAAGAAGGAGGGGAGATGAATTAAAGAAAATTAACCAAGATTTCAATAATTGACAAATCAGTGAATTCAAATGTGATACTAAATCGAAATAACATATGCCTTAAGCAATATTCTGTATTTAGATGATAAGATAAAGAAAACTTAAGTAATAAGGAGCTAACTTAATACGGGAGGGAGTGTTAGAATATGCGCACCTACGTTAGCACCCTACCTTACCGACACTAAAACGTGTGTCTCCTCTTTTCTTCGCTGCTGCGTTGCAGCGCTGCGCGCGCCTCTCCTCGTTGCGAGCACACACTGCGTGTGTGAGTCAGTCGTCGTATACCGCTCACCGAGTAGCGTTCGATGTAAAGAAAGAAATAAAGAATCTTCTTTATATAATTAAAACTGTTCTGTTGTTATCGATCCCGAGATCTCTCCAACATTTCATTTATTATTTCGTTTTCTTTTTCATTTTTGCTTCCATTTATTATTTCGTTTTTGTTTTTATTTTTGTTGGTTATTTCATTATTTTCATTTATTATTTCATTTTCGTATTCATTTATTATTTCATTTTCATATTCATTTATTATTTCATTTTCATATTTGTTTTCATTTTCCTCTATTTCTTCTATTTCTACTGTTGGAATGTCTAAATTGAATACTTCATTTGTTGTATTAAAAATTTGTAAATATGCTTTTCCTTCATTATTTTTAACAAGTGCTTCGCCCAAGAATATACCTTCTTTGATATTGATGTGTGGTACGTACCCATGTTGAATGTTATTGTTTTTTATTTTTATGAACATTGTAGATACTGCTCTAGCCGGAATTTTTATAGTTTCTGGGCTGTTGAAATATTTTGTGTTATTTTTCCATTTAATAAGGTTATTTTTGTAGTCTATTGTAACTTCATTGCTTTTTAAAAATTCTGATCCTAAAATTCCTTCGCAATCTATTGGGAAGTTGTTTTTAACTACGTGGAATAGTGTATCATGGCCTAATATCTCGATTATTACTACCCCCATTGTAGTTACTGGTTGTTCCGTGATTCCTTTTAGATCTATTATATTGGTTTCGTCTATTAATGTTTCTCCTTTTACATATTTTTCTTTAATGATGTTTACGCTGGTTCCGGTGTCAACCATTAGGTTTATCATTGCTGAAATACGTCCATCAGGTGTTCGGGGTCGCCGATTACGAAACCCAGGAGTCGCGCTTCGTAGTTTTGTATCATATTGGGCGAAATACATGCTCCAGGTGTTCGGGGCTGCCGTACTTCAGATTGACCTTGAAATTCATTCCAAGGTCAAATACATTTGATCTTCAAAATTTATCCTGAGATAAAAACAAAAAGATGACCTTGAAATGACCTTCAAGGTCGTCCTCAAGGACGTCGACCCCGAACACCTGGAGCATGTATTTCGCCCAATATGATAAAAAAACTACGAAGCGCTACACCTGGACTTCGTAATCGGCGACGCCGAACACCTAGTGGACGTATTTCAGCTAATATATTAAAAAACTACGGAGCGCGAAACATGGACACCGTAATCGCCGACCCTAAGCACCTAGTGTACGTATTTTAGACAATAGCTGAAAATATTGTATACGGGCATGTTACCGTTGCTCACGCGGCATACCGCCACGGTATGCCGGAAGGGTATACTTGCATAGACGAGCCGATATGCTATTCTAGAATAGTTTAATACAAACGTGGTAGTGCCATAAAGAAGCTGCAACCGTCTGTTGAGCTAACATACTTCTGAGGCTTTATATTTTTTTGCGTGTAGAAACGCCGGGCTAAAAGATTTGGCCCTGGTCCCGAGCTCTGTCCCTTTTCGGAACTAGTTTACCCAAAAAAAAAAATATATAAAAAAAAGAATTGCCGCGGAGACGAGTTCGCCCGTGTCCGGAGGAATCGAAACGCCGGACCAAAAGATTTGGCCCTGGTCCCGTGCTCTGTCCGGATTCAGGTTAGTCGCCTGGAATCTTACCTAGGGGAAGATGCTTACTATTATTTCTCGATGACTCGCTGTGCTGGTGGAAGTCCCGACCCCCCTTCCGAACCTAGGCTGCTGGGCTGACGCGATGTACTTGTCGAGGTGAACTTCTGCTCGAGCTTAACTGCCTTTTTTTGGTCCAGGAGGTGCTGTATTTATACTGGATACCGCCCGTGGTGCCCAGTTCCGTTTTGAAGCGTTGTGTCGTCTCACGGTTTTCTATCCAAAATTCATGTGAATGCAAGATTTGCAGCTTCCGCCCGAATTGAACAGAATCGTTTTGCGCGTTTAGACAATTACGTTAATTTTAAGATTGTGCAAAAATGAACGGTAGTTCCCGTGCAAAAAAAAAATAATTCCTGGTGGATCAGTGAGTAATCCATGACTGATCCGTAGTAGATCTAATTCGTTGATGATCTGTCATTTGAGACGATCACGGATTATAAACGGATATTTAATGGCTTTTATTTTGGCAAGCTCTGATCCACTATAAATGCGTGCAATGTGCATTTCTGGTGTCTGAAAAATTTACAGAAAGTACTTCAAACATTCGTATTAACGATCAGAGATGGATTTACAACGGACTTCCAAGTGCACTTCAATAACGCCAAAACTACGTGAAAAGGCATTTTGTTATCCGAGACAATCACGGATTATGAACGGATATTTAATGGTTTTCAATTTGGCGAGCTCTGGTGCACTATAAATGCGTGCAATGTCCATTTCTGATCTCTGAAAAGTTCACAGAAAATATTTCAAACGTTCGTAGCCAATGATCTGATATGGATTTGCAACGGACTCCCAAGTGTACTTGAATTACGCTAAAAATACGGCAAATGGCATTTTGTATATCGCCTTCAGAGATGCACCGATAAGATTTGTAGAAATAGCTGATGTGGATTTCGTAAAGACTCCAAATACTTAAAAAATATGCGCTCGAGTGATTCAAAAAAATATGTCACATAAACGTGGTAAAGTATTATATGCAGACTTATGACGGAAATCGTGCGAATATTCTCAAATGCATCTAAAGTACGTTCAAACACAACCTAATTGAGGCCTGAGAAGGTATGCAAAATATTCATCGAAAATGTTTCGATGCTGATGTACAAAGTGGACTTCGTGCGGCGATATTCTCAAATTCACCGAAAATTCATTCAAGAGTAACGTAACTAACACTAAAATCTACAACGATCTGCTCATTTATACGGAATAAGGAAATATCATTTATTCCGGACAATACTCGATTGATTCTTAACCGACGGCTTCCATTTTTTGCAGGACATCATATATAGTGGTTCCAATTTTTTAAAAATCGAATCATCTTTAATTTCAGATTTTTAGCGTAGATTACTACTTTATCGACTGGCCTAGAAGACTCTCTTAAGAGAATTCTAAAATAACTTTGTTACTGATATGCAGGATAAACTTATTTATTTTCTATACTTCTTTTAATTGGATACGTTTTCTTAATATCTATAATCTAATATGTAGTTTATTTTGAAACTATTAACAAATTAATTCAACATTTAAGTATGTTGTGAGTTTTTAATTTTTTTCTCGGCCGGTTCCTCAGAGTCATCTTCCTCACTCTCGCATTCCTCAGCTTTTTTCAATATCTCTGTCTCCTCTCTTTCTATCTTCGATTTTAGCATCGCTATCTTTTTGTCAATTCTGCTTATGTTTGCACGATACCTGGACATGTTTGTTTGTTCCTTAGCTGGTTTGTTTCCTTTATTCGCGATTATGCCGCTTCGAACGCAGCAAGTCAAAATCCCCTCTCCTTCACCTCTATGCACACAGCCTATAATTCCATTCATTTTAATCCCATTTTATCCAACCCTAATAAAAATTTATTTTAAATCATATAATAAATCGAATGAGATTTTTATAATCGCTTTAATATCTTAGGTGATTCGAGAAATCGCATGAAAAACTTCATGGATCAGTTGAGTTTATAAAAATATCATATGATTTATCATATGATTTTATGAATATTTTCACTAGGGTATTTAGTTGTTTCTTATATAATATTTCTTAAATTCTTTTACTTCTTTTTTCCTTAACGATTTGTTTATGGACTTTAGGCGTTCCCGTGTTCCTGCAAATTTCAAGACAATCGCCGCTGCTTCTGATACAATTGAGTCCGAAAGTTATACAAACATTGAAAAAGTAACTTAATAAACTATATAGAAAAATGTTACATAAGTTATAAGTGGTGTGTACGATATTTTTTATGAAATCTACAAAGAGATTTTTTTCCCATAATTTCGCGCAGAATACGGTGGTATTCTTTATATTTTAAAGAAATCAATTTTCAATACAATTTTGTATATTTCGAAGGTATGGACCCACTATTTTTTAAATGCATAACGCTTAAAAAAAGATATTACAAAGTACAAATGAATGTCATAGCCTATGTCTTTACGTCAACTAGTCGTGGGAACGTCTGGCGAACGTACGTACACAACGAACGTTGTGATTCCATATCTTTTTCGACTTGGATTTCGTCTTTCTCCTTATTTCCATTTTTCTTGTCCCTTTTTTTTACCTTTTCCGTTTCGATGCCATCAAAATTATTGAACATTAGCATGATCCTTTTCGTTGGATGAGCCTTTCAGTGAAACCCTATTTCCTCCTTTCAAGTTGTCGACACCTTCTGTAGAAAACTACAAAACGTACATGAAGATATTGCAGTGACAGAATGTTCACAGTTACACATGAATATTCAATGCATGGAAATAATTAGTTATCTCTATAAAAAAATACGGAAACCTAACAAAACATCGTTAAAGTTATTCATTATTAATATTTAATTATAAGTAATTTATATAAAAGCAACTGCATGTTCTTACCTCCTTGCTCCGTTTTTTCTTCGCTATCGAAGATGCTGCGTTGATACTAACAGATCTTGCTGTGAGCTTACATTACCACCTGATGCTAGGACCGAAATATTTTTTAACTACTGTTAATAGAAAGAAAAAATGATCACAATTCTTGGGTGTCTATATACAGGGTGATCGGCCAACCATTACTCAGCGGCTAACTCTAGATTCTTTAGATAATTCTGAACAACTTTTTCCTGTGAAAAAATGTCCGGGAAGGTAGAGTTTTAAAGTTATTTAACACTAAAAGTTAGGTGAAAAAATCACATTTTTTTAAATATCTTGACTCTGTTTGAAGGTATCTTAACGAACCGGAGCTCATTTTAAAGATATTTTTAAGCTCTATAAATTGTCTCTATTGGTTTTTGATCTACAATGAATATCTCTCTTGTTATAGCCATAAAAACGGGGTAAATGCCGATTTTTCAGGGTTTTCGCGTTTAACTCGTTTCGACACATAGTTACCGAAATATCACACAGGAAAAAGTTGTAGGCCTTGAAAAAACAAAAATTTTTTTCCCTCTAATACGATGCGATTAAATTAAAACTGAACCCTACAAGAGCCTCGTAAAGTCGACAAAATACAGTACGACAAATAAATCGATATTAATAACAAAATGTTATGAAAACGAGTGCAAATAGGGTTCAGTTTTAATTTAATCGCATCGTATTAGAGGACAAAAAATGTTTGTGTTTTCAAGGCCTACAACTTTTTCCAGTGTGATATTTCGATAGCTTTGTGTCGAAACGAGTTAGATGCGAAAAACCTGAAAAATCGGCATTTACCCCCGTTTTTAGGGCTATAACAAGAGAAATATTCATTGTAGGTCAAAAACTAACAGATACAACTTGTATGGCTTGAAAATATCTTTTTTCCCCCTAAATTTTAGTGTTGAATAACTTAAAAACTCTACCTTCCCGGAAATTTTTTCAGGGGAAAAAGTTGCTCAGAATTATCTGTACAATCTAAAGTTAGCCGCTAGGTAATGGTTGTCCGATCACCCTGTATATGCAATATTCCTGATTTCCGCAAATGTTGAGCCTTTTCTTCGAATTTCTGCATGTTCGACTGTGATAGATTTTAACCAGGGTGCACAATTCAGAATCTGTGAAATCGTCGATGTTTGGTAATTACTTCTTTGATTCTATATGAAAACAGTTACTCAACTTGATATTATGGGTATGCTTTTAGTCTATTATTGCTTTACTTACCATTTTTCAGGACGATTTTTGCTGAATGCATCTTATTGTTTCACAATGTTACTAATACGCCGTTTTTCTTGCGTATTTTTAGATATCGTTCAGGAACAATACTTATTAATACACAAAATTAAAGCCATTACATATCTTTCTTGGTTAAATGTTTGACATCGACACAATTCAGGTACACGGTAAAAATGACAGTAACCTCGCATTTAATTGAATCGAATTCATAATTTTAATTTCGATTTGGTCAATTTTTTTAATTCGGCATTGTAATATTTTATCAATATCGTCACCACATTTTTACGAATTATCATGATTACTTAAAATGTGGGCATATACCTGGAACTTTCAAATTTCCCTTTAATGATGTGTAAATGTGATTTTTTTTAAAACTCGGTGGTTTCTCAATTTTTTCAAAAAGTGGACTTACCTGGTTTTTTCTAGCGACCATGGATTTCAGGGTCAAATTTTGATCTTGAAATTGCATAGTTCAACACGATAATGTTACAGGTATAAAATGAGCGAACATTTGAGAATTTGCGGTATCTAAACCCGATCCGATAGTGGATATTTTTTATTGCTCTTATTCTTAATATGGGGTTAAATGTGCACTTCCTACTACGATAATAAATATATTTTTTGCAGAGATATAATATTTTATTTAAACTCGATCACATTCACGGGATCTACAACATATAATACATTATCACATTCAATATGAAAACAGACAGTTATTATATTTACGACTGGAATCGCCAACATGTTTTCTTCGTTTAATTTTTCACAAGTGTGTATAAAATCTAGTGCATAGTCTAGCTGAAATGTCTCAAATGGTATTTTTTATTTACACTTTCTTAGGATTGCATAATATTCGGTAAGATTATCACAATGGTCGCAGATTTCATTACAATTACAGCCTACAACTTTAATAAAAGTTACAATTATTCCTATATGAATATTTTCATCCACGTGATATTTTACAATTGATGAATTGTATTTCCTTGGTCGTTTATACATTTCAGAATCATACAATATTCCATTTTTCAAAAGTTTGTTGAAATGAAAAACTTTTTTAGGTAGAAAAAGTCCGCTATTAATAAAAGCATTAGATATATTTGGTAAACGATCAGGTAATTTTTTAAGCAATCCAACTATAAATGTTTTGGCAGAAATTAAATGCAACTTCCGTCGACATCTACTATTAAGTTCCATTTTCTCGCAAAATCTGCTAACTTCACTAATTTCACTTAAATTATCAGTTTTGTACTTTTTCAATTGTTGAAGTATATTGACGGCTGAAGTGATTTGCAATTCAGCATATCTTGTCCCGTGTATCATACGTTTTAATACTCCATTTAGATTTTCGAATAGAAAACAGGATAGTACCCATAATGGACCACACCTCCGGACCGTAACTGGTAAGTGTAACAACAGATGTAGATTGCATGTCATGTGGCATAAAAGTATTAATCATTTTTTTGCTACCCCCGAAAAGCCGCAATGCATTATATCAATTGCTGTACCTTCGACATAATTGTGACATATTTTTGACAATACGGACGGACCTTTGACACCTTGTACTACCTTATTTTTTCGGTGAGCTAAATCTCCGTATTTCAAGGTTTGATTTAAAGTTCTGAGTTGTAATTTTTTTTATATGGATATACTGTAACTTTTCTAACACTTTTTGTTTTTATCGTACAAACTTGGCATCCAAATTTACCATTGAATTGCTGCATATTCATAAATAAGGCTTTTTCAGGTAAATCACAGGTGCCCAAAATCAAAATTCCTCGCACAATTATAGAACTATTATTTTCTGTAATTAATTGCAAGCCTTTGTAAAGCTTCTGTAAGGGTTGAACAAATTAATTGACATAAATAAGTTTAGATCTGGCTTTTTATCTCCGAACCAGAGTCCTCCGAGTATATAATTTTCTACTCTTGTTCGAAGAGCATATGGCAATTCATTTATTATAAAATAAAATGGCCAAATATTAAAAAGGGATGACACAAATAAACGGACTCCATCGGTATTCCATGTTAACGAAATATTGTTTGAATTTGACAAGAAACCAAATTTCTGTAAACTTTTATAAACCGAACCATCATAAATGTCTTCATAATTATTTTCCGATTCTTTTTGTCTAGAACAGCGGTGATTTAGTAAATGTATAAAACCAGGTCTTTTAAATAACGATGTTAATTGTGAAATTAACGGAAGTTCTATAAAATAATCCGCTTTCATTTTTGCTTTACAATGACAACATTTTGAATTCTTATTACTCAATTTCATGGAACAGTTAGAGCAATAATAATGTCGAATAAGTGGTGAATCTATCTTTTTGAAAATTTGTTTAAATCTGTAAACAGATTCAACACAATTATTAGGCTGGATGCAGTGAAGTGAGATAAAACTTAAGAGATCATTAAGACAGGCTAGTGATAATCGGTGTCTTAGAATGAACATCATAATCGCGATAGTACTTTCGGCGGTTGTTAATGGGGCTCCTTTGTATAATGGCGATTCATTCACGTCTTCAGATTCTGTATTCTGTTCATTTTCGCAATTTATTTCGTCATCGGAAAAATGATCATCAGAGATTTCGTTTATGAGTTCATCTTCTTCATCACTCCCTTCGATATCATCCTCACTAGCTCCATCGGAAGTTTCGCTCATCTGCATATCTTCATCATCATTTCCTACTTTATCTTCGATAATACTTCCATTCGAAGTTTCGCTAAACTGTTCATCTTCATTAGCATTATGTACTTCGATTTCTGAACTAAATTTATTCACTTGTAACTGTTTTTTATTGCAACTGTTCCCTAAGTCATCTATAAATGAATAAGTAGATAAAATCACATGACTCAGAAGCAAGAGTAAAATAAATTAAAATTTTGAACATTTTCTTAGAAAACTAAAATATTTACTTTCAATGTCACTGCTAACATCTGAGTTTATTGACTCATCGGCACTAGGAGTATCATCTCGGGTAAGAAATCGTCGTATCCGGTATTTCGTTGCACGTGAACAAGTTTTGTATGAAAAAGACCTTTTCGACACGTTTTTCCAATGAATTAAATGTAAATAAATGAATCTTTAAAGCACTGTTTGAAATATATGTTGTACAGATTTAATTTGATGCCACATATTTTAAATGTGGCATCAAAAATATAATTATCGCATTTATCAAATATAACCTATGCTTTAGCAGACAAATGAATGAACAACTCAAAATTCAAAACAGGAGTTCGATTCGATTAAATGCGGGATGCTATATTTAGTCATTATTTCTTTCGGCGTTTGAATGTTGGCTTGTTTCTTTGTTTTCGCTGTCAAACATTGTCAGATACTTAACCAAGAATGTCTTACGCATTAATTTTGTGGACTAACAGTCGGGAAGTAAGTATTGTTCCTGAACGAGATTTAAAGATGAGTACAAAAAACGGCACACTTGCAAAGTGGGGAAAAAAGATGTATTCAGTGAAAGTCATCATGAAAAATAGTAAGTACAACAACAATAAAATAGAAGCACAACTAGAACTCTACTGAATTGCAATTTATTACAGAATCGAGGAAAGAATTAGAAAACAGCGAAGTCCTTACAGATGGGAGAATAATAAGCCCAGGTAAAAATCCATCAGAGTCGCATTTGCAAAAATTTAAGAAGAGCGTTCAACGTTTGCGGAAGTCGGGTGCATTGCATTCACGCCGTTCCTTCGAAGAAGCAAGTAAGCATATTCGTGTAAATATTATGTAAGTATTATACAAATAAATCAACATTTAATTATATGTTTTTAATAGTTTTCGATCATATCAATCGCGGAAATAATTTCTTTAATTATAATAACAGAAGCTACCGAAGCACTAGAAAATGTGGTGCTGTCGTCAGATAGTAAAAGTGAAGAGGAAGTGCCATCTGAATCCAGAATTAAAAAATCTCTGAAAAATGTTCAACGGTTACGAAACTCGGGCGTACTACATCAACGCAGCATCTCCGATAGCGAAGAAAAAAGGGAGCAAGTGGGTAAGAACACGCAGTCGCTTTTATGTAAATCACTTATAATTAAATGTTAATTAATAGAAAAATGAATAACTTTAACGTTGTTCTGTTAGGTTGCTGTATTTTTTTAAAGAATAACTAATTATTTCCATGCATTGAATATTGATGTATATCTGCAAACATTCTGTCACTGCGATATCTTTATGTACTTTTTGTAACTTTCTACAGAAGGTGTCGACAATCCGGAGGGAGGAAATATGGTTTCACTGAAAGGCTCATCCAATGAAAAGGATCATGTTAATGATAATATCGAAGCCGAAAAGATAAGAAAAAGGGACGAGGAAAATGGAAATAAGCAGAAAGACGAAGTCCAAGGCGAAAAAGATATGGAATCACAACGTTCGTTAGACGTTCCCACGACTATTGGACGTGAAGACATAGGTTATGAAATTCATTCGTACTTTGTAATATCTTTTTTTGGTGTATTTCAAAATTTTAAGGAAATAAGTTGAAGTACACAAAACAGCGTTTTGGACCTTTGAAATATAGAAAATTGTATTTAAGATTCATTTCATTGAGATATAAAAAATACTGATTATTCTCCTAGTAGAAAATGAGTCCAGGTTTTACTAGTTTTGGTCTTTCCCGTGTTAAAGGTATAGGGAAACTGGACAGTGTAACAAAAAAACTGGATAGATTTCTACCAGGGTCTGCGCGGAATTATAGATAATAATGGCTTTTCCTTTTTTTTTTTGTACATTAGGTAAAAAAAGATCGTACACGCCAATTATATCTTACGTTGTATTTTTCTATATACTATATTAAGTTATTTTTTTAATTTTTATGTAATTTTCAGACACAATTGTAGCAGCAGCGGCGATTGTCTTAAAACATGCAGGAACAGGGAAACACCTAAAATCAATAAACAAATCGCTAAGGAAAAAAGAAGTAAAAGAAATTCAGAAATCTTTTATATAAGAAACAATTAAATACGATTAAAATTAATGGAACTATAGGCTATGCGCATGGAAGTTGAAGGAGAGGAGACTTTGACTCGCCTCGTTCGAAGCGGCATAATCATTTGCACTACAATTTATACACAGTTTTATATATATAATTATAATTAATATTATGTATATATTTGATAAATGTAACATTTAAAATGTAAAATTCTTGACCGCTTGTATTTCAACATATTGTCCGTATACTCGGTGTGACGGTCCGTATATTATATGTAGAAAAAGTAAACAAGTTGAAAAAACCGTAAACAGACGAATTGCGATGGCAATATGCGTCTGGCGCTTTGATAATAGATCTTCTTATGTGTTAAATTTTTGATTCACTAGCTTTTAGATATTGGATTAATATAATAAGTATCCCTCTTGCGCTAATAATTTAAACTATTGTGAAAATGCGTTTCGCACCAGGATACCGTAATGTGCTCATCAGCAGTGTTTATAATAATCAATATTTTATATATTTATATATTTTATATAATTATTTTTATAAAAGTAATACGTATAATTATAATTAATTATAAATAACTTTTCAGTTTTCTTGCCAAGCATTAAATTGCATTAATTTTTCCTGACTTTTTGCGATAGTCAAAATGTTATTTTTTACAATTAAAATGCAATTTTATTGTGTTTCAAGATCGAACTCGTGGAAGGATCAGACGTGTTCGTGGACACCTTAGATCTGGAATTTATAACGAGAAAATATAGAAAAAATTCTGGAGAAATGGAAAGAAGACTTATGAAAGCCATTATTGGGCCGGATAAACTGAAAGGAATGACAAGAACCGGCCGGAATGGTTATGACCCTATCCCGATAAATATTTATCGAGCTATCCAAAGTAAAGTTATATTGTTAAGGTCATGTTTTGTGGGTTTCTTTCGTGATTTAACACAAAATTACGCATGAATTCGACAATATAGTGAATAGATCAAAAAGAAGAAATTCAAACTAGCACACAACAAATTTTAATTTTAGGCCCAAAATGATACCAAAAGCTATTTTCTTCGATTTTGAAAAAAAAATATATAAAATAGCTAAAATCTCACATATGCCTCCTCTTAAGACAATGGTTTGAATTACTGAATAAAAAAATATTTTTACGTAAATATTAGAGAAAACTTATTATTTTTTATTTCTTTATTACTTTATTTTTAAGTATATCTGAACATACAATGAAGAATGATACAAATTCGACGTGTTAATTAACCGATTCGTTACCCATACATTCCTCTAATTATCGGTTTAACTATTAACGGGTTATATACTTTTAGAAGGCCAAAAGAAGTGCCTTTATTACGATTTTTTTTTAAGAGAAATGGAAACTTTAATTTTTTTCACGAAAAATGTTCATTTAGTCCTCTTATTCATAGAATTTTAAAAAATGCATTCAAAAAACGTATTCGTGCGGTGAACGCGATAACTCTAAACCATTTTATTGGATATCAAAAAGGCAAAGAAACTTCATTAATATTTGACCTTCGCTGGTGATTGAAAGATGGATTTTTAAAAATATTGATTTTTCGCAAAATGGCGGCTTTTGAATAGTTTTTGATATATCGTGTTCAACAACTTGCTCTGAAAAGCAGAAAAAGTATATGAAATTCAATTTTTGTGTATAATTACATATAGTATCATCGTCTCCAGGCCCATTGATCTGGGATCTCAGATGTATGTCATTTTCGAAAAATCGATTTCTTGAAAATTCTAAAGTATATAACTCATTAGTTCACTGCTGAAAATTAATTAAATTTATAATAATCGGCGAGTTTCAGGATTTCAAGTGAGGCTAATAATAGAATCTCGTGTGTTCAAGTATGCATAAAAATTGGTAATGTTTAAAAAACTCACTGAATAAATAAACCTTTTTCCAACGTCATAATTCTTAGTACGTATTAAGCCATGACTATTTTGATAAAATGTATACTATTTATTACCAGAATACGTAAATGATCACGCCAAATTTAAGATCGATGATAAATATTACGAAGACTGCATAACAAAAATGTGCAATACTTTACGACGACCGATGAATAAAGGAAACAAACCAGATAAGGAGCAAACAAAAATGTCCAGGTATCGCGCAGAAATAAGCAAAATGGAGAAAAAGATAGCGATACTAAAATCAAAGATAGACAGAGAGGAGACAGAGATGTCGACAGAAGCAGAGGAAAGCGAGAGTGAGGAAGATTACTCTGAGGAACCGGCAGAGAAGAAAATGAAAAACTCACAACATACTTGACCCTTTGCGGCATAGTGGGATGCTCAGCATCCCACCTATTTTCTCTCAGTTTTTAATTAATTATTCGGCTGTTTTCATCTAAGCAATCGGGTTTTTGAGTTAATTATGTTAATAAGATGTATATAATCATAAAAAAAGTTACATATTATCAATTATCGTTAATTTTTAATTATTATAAATAAATAACCACGGAAAAATATCAATAATTTCAGAAAAAATTCATTTTTGATTGAACAATTATATATATTTGCATGAAACTATAGCATTTTATGTTTTTTTGGGTCGCTGATTTCGAATCTGACGTCAGATTTGTAAAAATCAAAATGGCGGATCCAAGATGGCGGACCGAAATATGAAAAGTTGCTCGATCTAAACGAAATTTGTTACTCGGGGGTTTTCGGGATCGCTGATTACGAATCTGAAGTCAGATTTTGAAAATTCAAAATGGCGGATCCAAGATGGCTGACCAAAATTTGTTTTAATTTCATCCACATTTAATTGTTGAAATCTGACACTGGATTTGTCATCGGTGATCGAGAAAACGTACCAATTTTCAAGAAAATCCAACACTCGATTTTTACGTTCGTTCGCCATCCTAGATCCGCCAATTTGAATTTTGCAAATCTGAAGTCAGATTCGAAATCAGCGACCCCGAAAACCCCCAAGTAACAAATTTCGCTGAGATCGAGCCACTTTTTATATTTCGGTCCGCCATTTTGAATTTTCAAAATCTGACTTCAGATTCGAAATCAGCGACCCCGAAAACCCCCGAGTAACAAATTTCGCTTAGATCGAGCAACTTTTTATATTTCGGTCCGCCATTTTGAATTTTCAAAATCTGACTTCAGATTCGAAATCAGCGACCCCGAAAACCCCCGAGTAACAATTTTCAGCTGTTTTCCGTGTAAAGAAAAATGTATGCCGCAAAGGGTTAAATGTTGAATTAATTTGTTAATAGTTTCAAAATAAACTACATATTAGATTATAGTTATTAAGAAAACGTATCCAATTAAGATGAAGTGTAAAAAATAAATAAGTTTTTCCTGCATATCAGTAACAAAGTTATTTTAGAATTCCATTAAGGGGAGTCTTCTAGGCCAGTCGATAAAGTAGTAATCTACGCTAAAAAACTGAGATTAAAGATGATTCGATTTTTAAAAAATTGGAACCACTATATATGATGTCCTACAAAATATGAAAGTCGTCGGTTAAGAATCAATCGAGTATTGTCTGGAATAGATGATTTTTCCTTATTCCGGATAAATGAGCGAATCGTTGTAGATGTTAGTGTTAGTTACGTTACTCTTGCATGAATTTTCGGTGAATTTGAGAATATCGTCGCACGAAGTCCACTTTGTACATCAGCATCGAAACATTTTCGATGAATATTTTGCATACCTTCTCAGGCCTCAATTAGGTTGTGTTTGAACGTACTTTAGATGCATTTGAGAATATTCGCACGAATTCCGTCATAAATCAGCATATAATAATTTACCACATATTTTTGGTGAATCACTCAAGCCAATACTTACATTATCTATGTGCATATTTTTTAAGTATTTGTAGTCTTTATGAACTCCACATCAGCTATTTCTACAAATCTTATCGGTGCATCTCTGAAGGTGATATACAGAATGCCATTTGCTGTATTTTTAGCGTAATTCAAGTACGCTTGGGAGTCTGTTGCAAATCCATATCAGATCATTGGCTACGAACGTTTGAAGTATTTTCTGTGAACTTTTCAGAGATCAGAAATGGACATTGCACGCATTTATAGTGCACCAGAGCTCGCCAAATTGAAAACCATTAAATATCCGTTCATAATCCGTGATTGTCTCGGATAACAAAATGCCTTTTCACGTAGTTTTGGCGTAATTGACGTGCACATGGAAGTCCGTTGCAAATCCATCTCTGATTGTTAATACGAATGTTTGAAGTACTTGCTGTACATTTTTCAGACACCAGAAATGCACATTGCACGCATTTATAGTGGATCAGAGCTTGCCAGAAAAAAAGCCATTAAATATCCGTTTATAATCCGTGATCGTCTCAAATGACAGATCATCAATGAATTAGATCTACTACGGATCAATCATAGATCACTCACTGATCCACCAGGAATCAATTTTTTTTTGCACGGGCTTGTATAGAACTGGAGATGTTTATTTGTTAATATTTACTAAATTAGTTTTTTAATAATCCGATAGATTTTATGCAATTTTTATATGTCGTTGTGTTGTATTAATAGTAAATTTGTATTTTTAATAAACTATTTTGCATGAATTGTTTTAATACAACTATTGTTGATTTTTGTACAATTTAACATTATTTTTATTGAAGGTTTGTAAGAGCAATTTACACATAGTGTTACAAAGCATGAATTTCGTACAAGACATGAATAAACAATGAGATATTCTTAAAATAAGTGTTTTTTTTTTATAAATTTTGTATTATTGTAACTTTGAAAACATGATTATCGAGATGCTAAATTTTAAAGGAGGTTCAATTTTGTAATAGAGATATATAAATAAAAGGTTCATTGTTGATTCATGAGATGGTGTTTACAATGTTTTATACGCTAATGTTTATTTATTCGTTTGTTCGGTACCAGTTTGGAAGATTGACTAATGAAATTTCGTGGTTGAATCTTATTGTAATAAAAGGAAAAAACGGAATTTGTTAGTTATTATAAATAAACGTTTCATTTTATTTTATAAATGTGTTTTCTGCAAAACCAGCACTTTATTTTGTAATAGAATTTGTATTTAAATATGGAGACTAATCCGACCAATGTTATCATTCTATTGTTCGTTAGTTTTGGTTTATAATTTTTGTATTATATGAAAAGCTATCTGGAAAAGAATTTTCTTGGAAAAGAAAAGTATGTCATATAAGCGTGTGCATGAGAAAGTGGATGTACTTTGGAATGTTTATTACTTTTTTAGAAATAGATAGAGTTGGTCAAGGGTACGGGTTGCAAGTCCGGTTTGCTGCACTTTCTAAAGATGCTTTGTACATTTTCCTTTGAGACTATTTCGGAAAGTTTATATAAAATAATTAATGATATTATTACTCTCTATTGGTAATGTATGAAACTGTAAGTGGGAGTGAAAATTCAGGAATTATAGGGTTCTTTATTTTCGATCGGTATCGGTAAGTTATTTGTTAAGGGGTTCGGTTAGTATACGCCAGGCGAGCTATTGCATCGGATATTTGGTCGGTATTTTTGAAATTAGGTGCGTTACGTAGGACTTAACAGTAGCACCCATATTTGCTGGATTAAGTGCTGTAGGCGCATTAGCCGGTGGCACAGCAGGTATAACCTGTTGATGTTAATAAGTGAAAAAACTAAGTTTGGTGCTTTAGATTCGCGGTTTATTGTTGGCGCGTGGGGTGACAGGATGCGTACGTCATCCAATCCAGACTCGACATGTCGTGGAATGTATTGCGAACATAGCGCCGTCTCTCGGTAGGACCTGCTAGGCAGACAGTCGCTCGCAAACACGAGACAGAGCTACGTGCTCTTCTTTTTTTCTTCTTTTCCACTTTTGTTATCCACGTTGTAATTGTAGAGTAATAAAAGTTTATGTTTCTCAAAACACTGCGTCAACAGGTTATGGGCCCAGAGACGACTGGATTAGTGTACAGTCCTAAAAGTGAAAATACTAGTGTCTAAGTCTAGTGCGCAAAGAGGGTCTGAGAAATTGAAAACGTGATAAACAAGCATTCTAAGATGGAGACGAGCGCGTTCAAGGTAGAGAAACTGCGCGATACGGGGAATTGGCAATATTGGAAGTTCGTTGTAGAAATTCTAATGGACATCGACGATCTGTTGGGAGTGTGCGACGGCACTTCCTTAAAACCTGAAGAAGGCGCGGAAAACTACGATGTGAAATTGGCGCAATAGAATAAAGCGAATAAAAACGCGATGAAATTGATCGTAACAACAATTGATAGTGAACCGCTTAGACTGGTTATGAGCTGTGAAAGTACACATGACATGTGGCAAAAGTTGTGTGCGGTATACGATTTAAAAAGTGAAGAGAGTCTCTCTTTAACACAAAAGAAATTTTTCGATTTCAATTGGGATACGTCCTCAAGTGTCGCTACCAACGTGTCAAAAATAGAACAGTTAGTCAAAAAGATGAAATCGTTGGGTGGCGAAATTTCAGACTCGATGGTGTTATCGAGAATACTCTCTACTCTACCGCACATGTACAATCATTTTCATAGTGCATGGGACAGTACGGAGACCGCAAGAAGAACCCTAGAAAATCTGATGTCTCGACTGATGACCGAAGAAACGCGTGTTGATAAAGACAAGGGAAATCCTGCAGAGTCGTTAATTGCTCTATTCTCAAAAATGAAGAATAACGGAAAAAGTAAGAAGCAAGTGAAGGACAAATCTAGGAAAAATGGCTGTTTTCTATGTGGCAGAAAAGGACACAAGCAGACAGACTGCCGGGGCTGCTACTCGTGCGGAGAGAAGGGGCACTTTGCCCGAAACTGCCCGAAGAAAGACGAAGGCGGCGCAGGCTTATGTCGCGAACTCAGATCAACGATACGTAGACGGGCCTTGGCTCATCGACACTGGAGCATCCGATCACATGACCAATCGCGAAGACTGGATCGAAAATTTTCAGCTGTTCGACGAACCACGGAAGATTACTATTGGAAATGGCGAAGAATTAGAAGCGATCGGAAAAGGAAATATATGTCTAGAAACACGAGTTCGCGAAGAGTGGAAAGCAGATATTATGTATAATGTTTTGTAGGTTCCGAAATTGTACGGAAATCTGTTTTCGGTCAAAACAGCCGCGAAAAAAGGTTTAGATTTTCTGATTGCAAATAACGGAAAGACGTGTGTGTTTACGAACGAAGGTCAAGTCGTCACGGTAGGTCTTGAATTCGGACAGTTGTACAGACTCGATGCGCAAGTTCCGATTTTGAAAATGGCAAATGTAGCGACAAAAGCAAATTCGTTGCAATTGTGGCATGAGTGACTGGCACACCAAAATAATCGCCACGTAAAGGATTTCCTGAAAAATCACGGTATTACGGTCGAAGTCGATAAAGATTTTTGCGATGCATGTGTTCTCGGAAAACAACATCGCGACAATTTCGGTGAAAAAAGAGATCACGCGACTTGGCCGCGAGAACAGGCGTACTCAGATGTTTGCGGTCCCATAGAGGTCGAATCGCTCGGTCATCGACGCTACTATGTAGTATTTAAGGGCGAATTTACGGGGTTTCGTGTGATTTATTTTTTACGCCAAAAATTTGAGGTCTTTGAACAACTAAAATATTATTGTAACGAAGTGAAAAATAAATTTGATCGCGATATTGAAGAACTCGTAACGGATGGCGGTGGTGAATACGACAACAAACTTATCGAGAGTTTTTTGAAGCAAAGAGGCATAAAGCATAATTTTACAGCTCCGTACACTCCCGAGCAAAACGGAGTGGCGGAAAGAGAAAACCGAATTCTGATCGAAGCGGCGCGGTCGTTACTGTACGCGGGAAAAGCCATACCGAAGTCGTTATGGGCCGAACCGGTAAATTATTCGGTACATGTCTTAAACCGAAGCGGTCCAAGTAAAGTCGAAAACAAAACCCCATACGAACTGTGGTTTCGAAAGGAAACCAGCATTGATTACTTCAACGTTTTTGGCACGGAGTGCTTCGTCCACGTTCCTAAGTAAAAACGTCGTAAATTAGATAAGAAATCTGAAAGGGGTTTTCTTGTAGGATATCAGGATGATTTTAAGGGTTATAGAGTTTACTTGTATGATACACGAGAAATAGTAGTAAGTCGTGACGTTGTGTTTAAAGAGGAGTTACTATCGCGGTCTTATGTAGAAATTACCAACGAATGGTCGCTCGGTTCGCGCGAAAGTGAACCGTTAACGGAAAATCCTGTACCTAGTTACGCGAGAATTTTGCGTGACAGATCTACACTGAAAAGGCCAGATTTCTACGGAGGTCCATGGGCGAATTACGTCGAGTCAATTCCGCAAAACTATCGTGAAGGTTTAGACTCTCCAGACTCAAAAAATTGGGTTAATGCTATGGAAGAGGAAATGAAATCGTTAACTGAAAACCGAACATTGACCTTAGTAGAAAAGCCGAAAGATGCAAAGATTATAAATAACCAGTGGATTTTTAAAAGGAAGGAGAACTTAGACACGAGTGGCAACGTCTTTAAAGCAAGATTAGTAGTCAACGGTTGCGCGCAATGTTTCGATGTAGACTATGACGAAACCTTTAGCCCGGTGATCAGGTTCGACACGATAAGACTTGAACTCTGCCTGGCTGCGCTTAAAAATTTGACTATACGGCAGTTCGATATAAAGACTGCCTTTTTATATGGGTCACTTAGCGAAGAAATTTTTATGCGCCAGCCGGATGGATTTTCCGACGGTACAAACCGCGTGTGCAAACTGTTAAAAAGTCTGCATGGACTCAAACAAGCGCCTAGGTGCTGGGGCGAACACTTCACTAGTTTCTTGCG
Source organism: Trichopria drosophilae (assembly GCA_030407085.1). NCBI lineage: Eukaryota > Metazoa > Arthropoda > Insecta > Hymenoptera > Diapriidae > Trichopria > Trichopria drosophilae. Next base: position 95,559,692 of record CM059582.1, read on the forward strand.
TGAATGCGAATTAAGAGAGCATTGCGGACCCGTGTCTGTATGTACGAATTAGAGATGATAACATTTTTATTTGGGCGCTGTGGGTCGATGATGGTCTGATTGTCGGATCATGCGAAACGGAAATAGATGATTTTTTGTTTAAACTTTGTAAAAGTTTCAATGTCAGTGTGCTAGAAAATGTCAAAAAGTTTGTAGGAATCGAAATAACGCGAACGAGAGAAGGCTTCATTTTTCTAAACCAGGAAAACTATGCGCGAAATATTGTTGATAGATTTGGTTTGGGAAACGCAAATATGACGAAAACGCCTATTGACACTGGTTGGGACGCGAAGGTTTCCGAACCGATGGACAAAAACGTTCCTTATCGCGACGCGGTAGGAAGCCTAATGTTTCTCCAAAATGTTACTAGACCCGATATCGCGTTTGCGCTTAACGTTGCTTCGAGGGCACTTCAAAATCCGACCGCAGCTCACTGGAAGCTAGTAAAGAAAATTATTCGCTTCGTAAAGGGTACGTTAGATTACGGGCTTTTGTACGGCGAGAAGTTTGTCCTAAAAACATTCTCCAACGCCGGTTTTGCTGGCGATAAACAATCGCGAAAATCGATGAGTGGTGTGGTTTGTGTGTTTGGCGGTGCCGGTGTCTGTTGGCAAAGCAAAAAACAACAGAGCGTATCGCTTTCCACCACAGAGGCCGAATACGTGAGCGCAGCCGCTGCCGCGACGGAAAGTGTGGCGAGTGAGATTATTGGGTGATTTGAATATAATTCCTAAGAAAAACACATTGTCTAACGATAACCAAAGCGCGTTGAAACTTGTGAAAAACCCCTAGTTCTATCATCGAAGCAAACATATAGACGTTAAATATCACTATGTACGCGAGCTTTACGAAAACGGTAGAATCAATGTGGAGTATGTGAAAAAGGATGAGCAACCTGCAGACATTTTTACGAAACCGTTAATCTCGACAAAATTCGCATTTTTGCGATCCAATCTAGGTATAGTTAGCAAACGGAAGTTACAAATTTAAATAAAATTTAAGAGGAGGGGGGGGGGGCAAACTTAGTTTTTAGGGAGAGTGTTGATGTTAATAAGTGAAAAAACTGAGTTTGGTGCTTTGGATTCGCGGTTTATTGTTGGCGCGTGTCTGAGCGCGTGGGGTGACAGGATGCGTACGTCGTCCAATCACGACTCGACATGTCGTAAAATATTGGCACACGAAAAGAAAAAGGACACAAAAACCGAAAAACATACCAAAGATGAAATAAACAATTTAGAACCTGAATGTAAACAAATCGCAAATATCACAGACTCAGCATGCCTGAAACGAAGTACAAGAAAGATCCAACCTCCCAAAAGACTAGAGATAAATAAATAAAAACAACAACAGACAAAAACATATAAAAGTGAGCACCAACAAAGAGGACGGCCTAGAACAAAAAATACGGAACAAACCAGAAAACAACAGCAAAACGACACGAATTACAACCTAAATAACGACAATATAGAATTAGACTCAAGTAATGAAAGCAACGACACTGACGAAGAAATCACTAACAAATATAATAAACGCTGTTGCAACAAAAACATTATAGAAATTAAAAATTATATATATGCAAAAAGACAACGTAGCCCATTTCGTAACCACATCTGGAAAACTATGCGATAATAGAAACTACACAAAAACAGAAACGAACTCCCAAAATTTAAAAACCTTACTTTAAATAAAATCTCAACATCAAAACAAAAAAATAAATACCATTTTACACTTCCAATAGCAACAGACACAGGAGAAAGTCAATTAATAATATTAAAAAATATTAAAACTGTAATAAAATCTTTAAAAAAAGAAGCAGATAACTTAGATTTAAACACAATTAGCATTTCAAAAACAGAGAACATAATAGGCATAAACTGGACAAAAGTGAAAGATATTTTAGAATAAAATTTTAGAAACGGCAAAACAAAGATAATAATCTGCAACGGAACAATTAACCACCCCGATGAAACCGACAGGGAGGACATTATAAAAGAACTACACTCTTCACCTGTAGGACACAAAGGAATCAATAAAACCCTCAAAAGAATTAAACAAAATCATTACTGGGAAAACATGAAATCCGATATAGAAAAATTCATTCAATCATGCAAATCCTGCCAATTAAAAAAATTAAGTGGAATTAAAACCAAACAACCAATGGTCATATCTGACACACCAAGAAAAGCTCTAGAAATAAAAGCAATAGATATTAATATACCAAACAATAAATCCGAAGAAGGGTATGAAAACATTTTAACTATCTAAGACAATCTAACAAAATATTTAGTAGCTATACCTTTTAAAAAAGCCACAGCCTCAGGCATAGCAGAGGCACTAACAAAACGATTTATATGCATTTTTGGCACTCCAAGAAGCATCCTAACAGACCAAGGGAAGAACTTTTTGAGCAAAATAATGAAAAAAATGGCAAAACTCTTCAATATAAAACAAATAAAAACCACAGCATTTCACCCTCAATCTAACGGCTCATTAGGACGATCTCATCATGTAATAAAAGAATACATTAAACATTTCATAAACAAACACTCTGACTGGGATAAATGGCTAGAATTGGCTACTTTTTCCTATAATACTAGCATTCACGAGGGAGCTAAATACACACCTTTTAAACTAATGTTTGGTAGAATAGCAAAATTACCATCATCAAAACTTATCGAAAACGAAACCCAGGAAACATACAGTGACTATGTACAAAACTTAGCCTCAAAACTTTACGACACACAGAAATTCGCAAGATAAAATCTAACAACCGCTAAACTAAAATCAAAACATTACTACGACAAACATATTAACCCAATAACATTTAATATAGGAGACCCTGTTTTTCTTCAAAAAAATCCCAAAACTAGCAAATTCGATGACGAATATCAAGGCCCCTTCGAAGTACTCGAACTATTTGATAACGGAAATATAAAAATAATAATAAAAAACGAAGACAAAATAGTTCACGCGAATCGACTAAAATGATCAAAAATACCAATACAGTAAATTTAAGTATATATATATATATATAAACTAAAAACAAAAAAATAATATAGATATATATATATGTTTAACAGGAACAGAGACAAACGAAGAACAGAAGTCAATATTACAAACAAAATGAATACTCTCATAACCACAGTTCTACTACTTATAACAAATCTAGATGTTCAAGCATTTGTAGTATTCGATTGCGGAGCACAGAGTTCAAGCATATCCAATAGAAAAAATAGCGAAATAGAAAAAAAATCAATCAAATCTGAAAAAATCAAAGCCCAGTTATTAAAACTAAAAGAATATGAAGAAATTCAAGTAACACAGTGTAAAATAGAAATTAACCGAATCATCCAATATTGCGGAATGCACTCACATATGTCTACAGTATCAAACGGTTTAGCAACATATATACTAGAAGTATCACGAGACGAGTGTGACAAAATACACAACACAGGGACGTTAACTATAAATTCCAATATATTCCTATATCAAATAATACCTAACAAAGTTCACTCCCGCAGTTTAAACATGGCTGGTACATCCCAAGTGGATGGAAATTGTAAAGGAATAGAATATAGCGATTCGTTTGGTTCATGGAGCAACGTGGTAGTACATGCAACAGCAAAAATATTAATTCAAAAATATCAAGCCAGAATAAATCTTAATGAAAATAGATTACACTTAAGATCAGGAATATCATATCCTTTAACAGATAAATCTTGCCTAGACATCGAAGGCGGAAATACATACTGGGACACAATCCCGAAAGACTTCTGTGGAACTAACAAATATGACGTATTATACGAAGGATTTGTTAATAAGACTTATAATGAAGACAAAACAATAGTCTATTTACTCACAACAGACGAAATAACCTTTGCATTAGGAAAAAAAGGAAAGAAGAATATATGTGGCTATGAATTAACACTTACAGAACATCCTAAACTGATAATATTTGAATCATAAAATAACGGACACTTCAAGAAACGCCCCATAAAAACATGGAACCTCGATATATTCTCATATGTAAATTCCAAATTTGTTTATGTAGAAAAACATGTAAGACATCAGATAAAACAACTTTACTATGACATGCTGGTACAGAGATGTGCCTTAGAAAAACAAGTACTTCACAACTCCATCACTAGCAACACATGCCCCAGATGAATTTGCCTACAATATCATGAAAGGCCCTGGATACATGGCAGTAGCAGCAGGAGAAGTAGCATATCAGTAGTAGAAGAGTGACCGGCCGAAATTAGTTCCCGCCGCCGACACCAGGCGTCGCCACAGTCGCGGCGCTGTCGCAGCATGTGAGGTGGTAGATTCGTGAACTAATTCGCAGACTGATTCGTGGACTAATTCGTGGATTGAATCTCGGAATGACTCGCGGGCCGATTCGCGGATTGATTCGCATTTTTTATTTGCTGTTTAGTATGCGGGCTTATAATTCAAGACTCTCTCATTGGGAAATCTGACCGTCACTAATGAGGTCATTAAGATGACGCAAGACTTCGTGGACGGTCCCATTAAGTTTTCGAAGATTAATGCTGTAGCGTTATGCATATGTCTTTCGATCTTTTAAATGTGCCCTGTTGGGAAATCACTCTTTCAATATGCCGCTACCCACCTAATTCGGATGTTACATATCTTTTTTGATGAATTGAAAGCGTAGATTTCCATTAGTCTAAATACCAGCTTGAAGCGTAATCTCGTATATCGACGACCTACTTTTTAAATCTCACACAAATTTTAAAAACCTACAATCAGGGCGTTGACCTCTCCCTTGTCAAGTTGTAAGTTCGAATTCACCTTTCAGAATTTTCTCTCGTCGGGGAAATCTCTCCACCAATATGATAGTCGCACAACTGATTTGTAGACCTTTCCCTTGACCAGCTGTTAGCGTAAGTCAATGATCTCCAATAGTGACGAAATCGTTGAGTCCCTTCACACAAAACTACTAAGACCATTTTCAATTTAATTTAGACAAGCCTCTAATCAAGTCTCAACCCTATCCATCCTACCTATTCATTACAAAATTTGTTCCGTCTAGCGTCTATATTTCCATTTTCTCGTTTCGTGACATAACGTTTCGAAATCCTTCTTGACCTACATATTTTAAACATCACACAAATATTAAAAACCTACAATCAGGGCGTTGACCTCTCCCTTATCATCGACCATCCTTGGGAAAACACATGTGAATTACAAGCATATTAGATAATATATCGGGACCTATGCCCCCCAAAGATGGTATACGAGTTGAGATGCGTGTCTTTAATGATTCGAGGTATAAATTAAACATACTCGGAAATCTCACACAAATTTTAAAAACCTACAACTCATTTTCTATTTTGGTACAATATCATGCAGGAAGGAAGGAAGATGAAGAAAATAGAGAAGATGTATTTAATAAATTTTATTTTTCACATTCATATTCATACATTACATAAATTTTTTTTTCTGTTCACAATATTGTTATGCATAAGAATATAAAATAGCTATTACATAAAATGTATATTTTCAATATCGTCAACTAATGCATCGCTTTTAATTTGACAACTGATGCAGTCTTTAATCATAGGCGGTTCACCATCTATCGTATCATAACTTGATTCCGGATGTTTATAACATCGACGACATTCACGTATTTCAGGATGCATTTGCATAGCAGGTGGTAAGCAGGTCCATGCTTCTTCAATTTGTCGTTCAGCAAATATGCAGATGAAATCGATCGGTAGACATTCTATATCTTTTGTTTCCATCAATGCGAGACGTTTCACCTCGTTAATAAATCAATATTAACGATAGAATAAATCAACAATAAATCCTTAATGAACGTTGAACAGATGCAGGCTTTTCAAGTAGATTTCCCAATACCCAATTTTTAAGTATTTGCACATTTTCTTTAGTGCAAGTTCCATTAAGCGAATGATTTTCACACTTCTCCAACAATTCATATTGCTGCTGTTGCTTCTGTTTTTTCAGAGATGGGCAGTCCAAAACGTCGAGATCAATAACATTTTCAGCGTTTAATATATCCTCCAACCAACATTTTTTATCTACTCCTTTTACATAAATTTTGTTGGCACATTTAATGATATCCTCCAAAGTCTCGTTTATAGCATCAAAGGGAACGTCGCCAGATTGCCATGGTAAACCGTGATAATTATGCATTAACCAGTTATTGACCCTTTTATAGTGTAAAGGTAACCACACCCATTGATATGGTGGTTTAAACACATAAGTCACAATTTCACCGACGAAATTATTCATTATAGACATTTCCTTCGGTATGAAGCAATTACCAGGCCCGCGGAATCCCTGCACGTCTACAATGTATTCCATTTCGTATGATACTGATTCACTAGCAATTAAAGTATGACTATATTTTATTCATTAATTAGCGCATGCGCAATAATGGCTAGTCCCCTCTCAAACCAACTTCTTTACATTTCCACTTATGGGATTATATTCTACAATACGATCATGTAAAATTAAACAATAGGCAGAAGTGTTTGCAGGAAAATTTTCTTTTGATTCAAATTCGAGCTGCACATCGACAGGTGCGTGTTTTAAAGCTTCATTCTGCTTAGAGCTATCAATAATGATTAATGGAGCTTTCTCTAAAAATATTGATTTATTCAATATAGGTTTACCATTAACATTTTTATTATAGTAACTAGCTTGAAAATTGATATACATATCGTATAATAAAGAAAATTAATTATTTGCAATTCCAAGGTTTAAATTACCATACGGATAATATTTTGAATTCAGAAATACTTTAACATTACTAATGTTACAGTGATCAAACAGGCTAGCATTTTTCGCCTTGTCATTTTTTCGTGCTGTTTGGAATCCAATAATAATATATCGTGGCTTTTCTAGTTGTGTCGCTGTTTTCACGGACCACACGTGGGATGATGTTACCGGTAATAGAGGATATTCATAAAGTTCCCATGTACGGAAACTTAAAGATATGCAAGGATCTTTTTCAATGAAACGTAACAGCTGTATCCTTTCCCTAGCAGCCAATGTCACATATGGAACTAACCATTCTATTTTATTCATCTCAATTTTATAATTTTCGTCCACGTTTTGTATAATTGCATTATCATCATGTTTAGATGTTGTTAAAACAAGTTTATGCTTCGCATTTACAATTATCTGACGATAATCTTCAGCAAATCTGAGAATCATACTCAGAGGCACGATCACGTCAAAATAACCATTGCATTGATTAAAACGGGTTCATGATTTGGTGTGTAAGAAGGATACCCCTTCATCAAGCTAGTAATACCAACATTTCTATTTCGATCAATTTCAACTCCATGCAACTCATACCGCGCCTCATCAAATAAGTGACTAATTGCGTTAGATGTTAGATTAGTATTATTTGCTTTAGTTCCATCGGTTTCGGTCAACCTTCTACTAACATGTATCAAACATTTACATGGTAAAATACATAAATCTTGATGTTGCACAACAATACGAATTTAATCATTTTTGCCAAATGAACTTCTATTGTAAGATTGATGTGCATGCAGCTCGTAATGAGCGACAGATTCGTCGAAAACGACTGGGTTTTGAATGCTGAGTATTGGATCCTCCAATATTGTTATTGTGATAATGTGCGATAAGCAAGCAAATCCAACAACGGCAATGAGAGTTTTTATTATTCACTGTTTGATATTGTGGTGATGATGTAACTTGAGTCCCAAGCTTTTCAGAAATAGAGCGTTCCGACGTGTTAACGTCTTGCGAATTTGACGACGACTGATATGTTTTCTCCATGATGGGTTATTATTATAGTAACTATTAAGGTTCTGACCATTGTACATAATACCCATTGTTACGTAGATTTAAGATGGAGTCGTATCGTAATTGTTGCACCACGAAAATTCACCAATTCACCGTTCTGATCAACAATACGCAATTGAATATGATCTATTAATCTGACGGCAACAGCTAGGTAAATGACGTGATTCGGCACTTCCACAATCTTATATCCTGGCGCCACAGTAGGAAAAAATTCATGAATCGTGTGCGCTCTACTGCTATTAATATAAGCGCCTGTAGTTATATTGCATTCCACGCGAAGTGCATTAACTTTAATTATAGTTACTGGCAAATCTGAAATGTGCAACTTGTTTGCTTCCAAAATTCGTCTATTAAAGCCCAATGTTCGTCTAATCGAATCGATTGGTGTAAAATCAATGTCTCAATTAGTTCTGATTTCACTACGTAGTGTATTATTATTCGGTTTTATATCTAGCGTAATATCACTATACTCCGACAGCTTGTTTCTAATATATTCTGCTATATCCTCAATTTCATAGCTACCGATCGGCACAATAATTTCATGGTTACCAATATGAAATTTATTATTAACGTCAACATTTGGGATTGAATTAAACGTTAAAAGTTCTATCAAACCCAATTCATAATTCTTCTGCGGTGAAAGTTCAATAGGTGGAAAGTATTGCGCTTCCAATACTGAAGACTGCCCCGAGAGCGTCAACGTAAAAGAATAATTCATACTGATTGTTCAAATTACACTGATTATTATAATATTTTATGCGATATATTTATACAACTGATACTTGTTTGGACAAAACAGCTGATTGCATAAAAATTTGAGACATACATGTCCACAATCAAAAGTGGCATAGTCTTGAAATTTTTCACGGTTATACATAATGCTACCTACACCGAGATATTTTCCCAACTCGACAAGTTTTTTCGATTTTTTCTACATTTAACACCAGAACCCGTTTTATACGGTTTTAAATTCAAACCTAGACCATTTTTATAAGGTTTAAGATATAACCCTTTACCTATAGCTATTGTCTCCATAGCACGATTATGCCTCTCACTTTCATGTAACTGCTTTTGAGCAGCTTTTGCATCTTTAACAGCCTTGGTTATACCCGCTGCGCCACCGGCTAATGCACCTACAGCACTTAATCCAGCAAATATGGGTGCTAGGAAAGGTAAGAATCCTCCAACCTTTGAAGGTATCGATAGCTGTCGAGTTTTTTGAATGAATCGTTTACCACCTGCTTCTTTTACGGCTTTACGTGCCCCTTTCAAAGCGCTCGATATAACACTTTGAACATTATTACTTGGTGACATTGACATTTTAGCAGCCGCAATAATGTTGTTCAATGATGTTGTTTTCTTTTCTGACACTTTTTTCTTCTTCTTTTTCAGTCCCATGCCTAATTTACTTTTTAGTTTCATTGTGTTTGCAACACCCCAAGCTGCCGCCTTTTCTGCAATGCTTGCGTCTTTTGCTAAAACTCGCTTCCAAGCCTGCTCCGCTAATATTCGATCAGCCTCGCTTCTACCGGTGGGATTTTCACGAGTTTTGGAATAAGCAATATCGTGTTCCTTGCAAGCCTTATCTAACGGATTTATCCCTGAGTCCCCTCTTGCTAATCGTTGCTTTAATTTTGTACCAGGTCCGCAGTACTGATAACCGGGTATATGAAGTACTACCGGTAATTTATTAATTAAAGAATTGACCAATCCTTTCCCACTCTTTATACGTCTTTGCTTCTTGTTTTTACCCACATATGTAATCATTTTAAGATGTGCATCATTCAAGTAACAAACAGTTAATGACTGACAGTACATATAAAGGCGCTACTTATACTTTTATGATCAGTTATTATCAAAATGCGATTTCATAAAGAACCAACAAAAATCCCAATCATCAATTTTGATGATTTAACATCGTCTGTACAAAATAATGCAACTAATCATAAACGACATGGGGAGTTGCTGCCAAATAGTATACGTGCACTTTTCTGTGGCTCGTCTAATTGCGGAAAAACAAATACACTACTCAGTCTAATCATCGATCAGAATGGATTAAAGTTTGAAAATGTATATGTATATTCGAAATCGTTAAATCAACCGAAATATCAATTTTTACAAAACTTACTCGACTCTGTGGAGGGCATAGGATACATTCCTTTTCACGATAATGAACAGGTAGTACCACCCGCCGAGGCCAGGCCAAACTCTATTATTATATTTGATGATGTTACGTGCGAGAAGCAAGATAACATTAGATCCTTCTTTTGTATGGGTAGACATAATTGCGTCGATTGCTTTTATCTCAGTCAAACGTACGCTCTTGTTCCCAAGCATCTTATTCGAGATAACGTAAACTTTTTGATTCTCTTTAGACAGGATGAAATGAATCTTACGCACGTCTATAATGATCATGTAAATACAGATATGCCATACAACACTTTTAAAGATATATGCACACAATGTTGGACAGAAAAGCATGGGTTTATTGTAATCGATAAGGATAGTGAAATAGAAGAGGGAAGGTATCGAAAAGGTTTTGATTGTTTTATAAGCATAAATGATTTTAAGAAGAAACAAAAAATGTTGTAACAAGTCAGTGCAGAGTGAGACTTGCATGCATTAACATGTCTTCTCCACTTAAGCAGCAGCAAGACGTTTTACGTCAAATTGTCAAAGCTAGCGAATCTATTCGCCGAAAACATCGATTATTAAAAATGAGTAAAGAAACGCACGACCTTGCGATAAGTGAAACGCTCAAACCTCTGATAAGTCCATTGGAAAAAATAGCAGGCGCTACAACAATGTCAATCAACAAAAATGCGATTGATGATATAAACGTACAGGATAAAGTAACAGATAGCATAGAAATTAATGATGTTAACGATTTTGATGATGATGATGATATGCTTGATGGATATAATACCGCTTTAGAGCAGACATTTAGCAGTGATATTAAAACACCTACATATCATACTGAAGAAAGATTATCAAATAAGTTTCTAACTTTACTGTTGAGAAATATTCATGAGAAAAGTGATATTATTGATACAATTTATGGTGTTCGTATAGAAGGTGGTACTACAAGAATCGGTGATTCGACAATAGAATTTAAGAATAAAAATGTCATTGTTAAGGATAACAAATTTGCTATTACTGAAGGTTTGCTAGAGTTATTATTTAAGAAAAAAGCTGATATAGCTATAATCCAACAGTCTGATTTAAACAATTACAAAAGTATACTAACCTTAACTAATGCACATAGGAAAGATTGGAATCAGGAAAAACCTATTCGGTATAATGCTTCCCACAAGTATCGAAACTATATCAAGGAAATGCTCAAAGATGTTCCGAAAAAGGGTGGTAATTTGCCTAAATACATGATTGTTGAACAAAACCACAAAATTGGCTACGTTCATTGGGATGATCCAAATGAACTTGTCGATCATTTGCGCCTTCTAATAGCATCGCAAGCTGCGGGTAATTCGAGTCTTCCGAATGAAATTTTATCGATTATTGAAGAGTTGCGTGAAGCTAATATAATTTATTAATTGCGTGATAATTACGTCAGTATCATAATGAGCATCGATGTATTTGGACGTCCGTCTCAACGAGCACGGAAGCAAGTATTTGAAAGTGTCGAAATTGCTACAGACGGTTCTTATGATTTTAAGAAAAGAAAGTTATGTAATATCGGAATTCCGACAGATTCGGATGATGCCATTACTTTGAGAATGTTCCACACATCTATTCGCGATATTAAACAGCAAATAGATGAACTGTGTAAAGGTGTAATTAAAAATAATGAGAAGATTGGATATTTTGAAAAAAGTATAAATAAAATGCATCAAGATATAAATAAAAATTACAATGAAATAGAAAAGAGGCGGATTATATCTACAGATATCGGAAATTATACTATTGAATTACATCAGGAAATAACTAAACATACCAATAATTTAAATAAAAATAATTACACTCTTAGCAATCTTACCAATAATATCACTGTCTTATAGCGGGAAGTAAAGAAAAATAAAGATGATTTGAATAAAAATAATGGTTTGATTGATAGTCTTACGGTAGATATTGCCAATATAGAAGGAAACTTGAAAAAACACACCTATGACATAAGGGACAGTAGTACTGTAGCTCACGATGCTGAGAAATTAATTTTTTTTCTAGAACAAAATGTCAATAAAAACAGTGAAGCCTTACTTTTAAGTCTTACTCTTACGGAAGAATTAATTAGTTAGTCTGAAAAATGTGAATAAATAAACTATTTGCAACAATCCACCCAACAGTTTTAATCAAGACGTTGCCTTATCTGTTTAACAACAATGACTTCTAAAGAGAAGAGAGAAGTCGTGAAGGAGCTTCATAAACCAGCAAGAAAAAATTATACAAGACGGCGAGTAGATATTCGCGGATTAGATGAAACTTGGCAAGCTGATCTTGTAGAATTGATTCCATATGCAGATGAAAATGAGGGTTACAAATACTTGTTAACTGTCATCGATGTATTCTCTAAGTATGCATGGGCCCGCCCAGTAAAAAGAAAGACTGGCGATGACGTCACAGCTGCCATGAAATCTATATTTAAAATGGGTCGAATTCCAAAGAATCTACATACCGACCATGGAAAAGAATTTAATAATTCAAAATTTTCAAATTTAATGAAAAAACAGGACATCAATTTATATTCTACATACAGTAATCTAAAAGCATCAATTTGCGAACGCTTTAATCGTACTTTGAAAAATAAAATGTGGCCACAGTTTAGCCCTCATGGTAATTAGCAATGGCTTCATATCTTACCAGACTTGGTTAATGATTATAACAATAGCAAACATCGTACTATTAAAATGAAGCCGCAAGATGTGAATAAAGACAATGAAAAAGAACTATTGGAACGTGTGTATAATGTAATTGTGAACGAAAAGATTCATCCAAAGTTTAAAGTAGGTCAACAGGTTCGTATTAGTAAATTCAAACATATATTTGAAAAAGGATATACACCAAATTGGACGACTGAAGTTTTTAAAATAATAAAAGTTAAAAAAACGTATCCAGTAACATATTTACTAGAAGACAAGGATGGAAATCGAATATCAGGTGGATTCTACGAATTTGAACTGCAACGTACTAAAAATCCAGACGTTTATCTGATCGAAAAAATTCTACGTCATAAAGGTTCTAAAGTGTTTGTTAAATGGTTGGGCTTTGAAGATAAGCATAACACCTGGATCGACAAGGAAGATATAATACTTTAAGACTAATATGGTGGACAAATGATGGTTGAATAGATGGAAGCAGGATATACTTAAGATAAAATTAGATTTTTGTTGCATTCCTTGGCATATTTTCTTGTATATATACGGGTTCGAGCTGAATAGATATTAGTTAAAAGTGAGAAATCACTGAGAATACTTAGATTTTCAGATTCTCCTAAACACAAAAATGTACGCCAAATTAAGATTTGTTCTTGCGATTGTGGACGAGTAGATGGGGAAACCCACAAGTCTACACGAATTCAACGAAACGTGTAACTGAATTCGTCGCGAAATTAATCGAATGAGTAGAAGAGTGGACGAGTTGCGACGGCTGTATAACTATTGCCAGAGGGGTGGACAACTCCAACAGCTATACGCAGATGTACCAGAGGATACTGCGGATAATGCATTACAAGCTCTTCAACGCAAAATAAATGAAACGGAAGCTGAATGCTACAACTTCAAACAGAAGTTATATAGTTACTATATTAACTATTTCGAAATGTCGCAGTTATACGTCGATATTCCGAAAGCTTACGACCTGACCATCAACGTTGAAGCCAATTTGAGGAAGCGGTTTTATGAGGGAATTTTGCGACGAGAACGATGTCGTTTGCGTCTGCGCACATTACGTCTGGCGAAAGAAAAGAAAATGAAAAAAATAATTCAAAGGTGAGTTTCTAAATTTCATTTCATTTAATTTATTTATACACAATTTATTTATACATTTATATATTTAGTATTCATTTATATTTGATTTTTTGTTGCAGGTTCCATTCTTCATCAAGATGACTGATGTTGCAGCATACACCTCTGATTTGACCAGTCACCAATTATGGTCATGGACTTTAATGCTGATTCGAGAATGGTCTCCCCCAAAGATGTCACATTGCCGCTGTATGAAATATCCGCTAATCATCCTGATTCGAGTGCATCGATGTTGTTGAATTTTGTTCCGATGTACTTCATGTATAGCTGATTATATTCAACGATGCTTCGGTAACTCTCCATCGCATCTCGGAAAAGTGGTGTGTACCGAGGTGGAATAAAACAGGAGATTTCGTTGTTCAACTCTACGCTTATTCGTTCTCCAAATTTTGTTGATACTCTCCTAATTTTTGAAACGGCAAGTTCTGCCAGTTTCATAGTTGGTAAAAATTTCGTTGTTGAATTTAGTGTTTTTACTAACGCTGCCACTGTAGCTGCTGCTGCTGATGATGATGATGATGCCATTTTGTTATATATATATAAACTTTCGGTTTGACTTGCTAGTACTTTAATTTCCGACTTAAGTTTTAAATCGTCTTTTAATATTTGTATATTTTTAAAAAAAATGTCGATTCTATTTTTTAATTCACGAGTTTTAACTTTTAGATCTCTTGAAGACATATATCGAGCCACGTTACTGATGAAAAATACTCGATTGCATCGGCATTTATAGTAGAAACCCCACCACCTTATACGAATTAGAAATTGGGAAAGAAAATATTAGACGAATAGAAAAGTACAGTTTCAAAGTTTCGTAATGTAAAGAGAATGCTTAATTTAGCTCCAAACGCGTTTGAACTTGAATCGTTTAAATTTGGGGGGGGGGGAGTGAAAGCAGGTCAATACGAAACGTGGGTCTCTCAAAATGCATCAATGTCAAGGTACATTTCGAAATACATGTCAATTATAGAAACGCTTAATATCTATCTAAATAAGTAAATAAACTTGAAATATAATATAACTTTATTAAAAACTGTCTGCATGTACATGATATTTTTATATATTCCATAAATTTAAATAGTAATTTCACAATTATAACATTCACATATATTCACATATTTTAAAATTTATTTGATGTTGTATATAATTACATATAATACACACATTATTCGTCGATGTCCATAATATCCTTATGTCTCCACGGTAGAGTGTCTGTACTACCAGCCATTAAGTATCGCTTATCATCGTGGGGACTTAGAGCAATTTTTTTCTCACATACGGTGTATACGTTGTGTAATTTTGAACGAATACATCTTTGCTCGCGCGTAACTGTAGACGTATTTTGAAGGCAGTTCAGATAGTCGTCGAAAGTGATTCTTTTTCGGACGACGACTTCTTTCACACCTTTCGCTCTCTTCTTCTCACCTTCGCCTAACACACGCAACGCATACATTTTTGACCTGAGTCCGACAAACTCGGTCATTATTCTTCCACTACATTCATCCTTCATTAACCCTAAAACTTTTTTATTGACTAGTGGCATACCGTACTCATTATTTTTGGAATAATCGCTCGTATCGTACATATTAATATCGCGTTTCATACAATCATATACATCATCACACTTTAATTCATAAATAAGACTATCGGTATCGGTATACAATAGTTTCGCATTTTCATTAAATTTTTCTAAAACATAATCGTAATGGAACTCGTACAATTTTGTTTTAGAAATATCCAATATAGCCATTCCGACATATATTGGCTTATTTTTTAATTCTATCGCGACCAAGTCTTCATCAAATTCTTTCTTCGATGAAAATTTGGTTTCGATATTAAAGCTTCCACACCACACCTTCCTTCCCATGTCGATTTGATACGAACATCAACGCGATTCCGAACATTCTCCATGGTTTTCCCAAATACCGTATTGTTCATCAATTTATACAAATTTTTTTCAAAATCATTTGTCGCAACTGTTCGGAGTTTGGTATTTAAGTCAATGTACGACTTTAACCATGGAGTCTGCTTGAATTTTAGTATCCTATGAATTTTATTTAAAATAATACCGCGGGTGAGCGCTTGCTTTAAATTTCGGTAATGAATGATATACCGTTCCTTGTCATTTAATGTAGCGAGTAATTTCGGTTGTTTTGAACCGGGCGGAACTGCTCGCTCGGGGCATAGCGGGAGATCTTTCTGCTTATTATGTATTTCTCCAGGATAGGTCAAGTCGACTTCGTGAATATATCCAATTTCCGAGTCATCGGGTACATTTTCGAAATCGACATTGTTGACCCATTCAAATCCTCCAGTAGGTAGAGCTTGACTCATGGCCCATCCATATAAATTATTAATATCCAAATACATTAAATACTTTGACTCTTTTGATGGGTCATATTGTGGCATATATTTATTATTCGCTTTCGCGTACCTGTTCGAGCACTGCGAAAGACCTCCCCTTATACCGCGTACAATAAACATTACCATATCGATATCGGTGAGTAATTCCAACTCTACTTGAGAATGCTTGAGAGCGCAGTCCCAATAGGTGGAATGTAATAATGTGCCGGATCTAACCCGTGTGATTTTAACAGAGTTGTACGAAAATTTTCAAAGATATACGCAAGTAGAAGGACACCTGTTTTCAAATATAAATCTGAATACTCGCCCAGAGTATTACACTTAAATACGTTCCACACATTCATCGCATGCACATAATCATTCTCACTGACATCACACTCGTACAGTTTATTAACAAATTTGTCTCGTGAAGGAAGATATGATTGATCTAGGGCGCTCATTTCGGTTATGTAATCATAAGGGAAAACCCCTTTACGTATTAATAAATTGAATTTTTCCTCATTTGGAAAGTGGGACTTTAAAATTTCTTTTTTTTCATTACTTAAATAAGACGCCAAGTTTTCAAGAGAGCAATTCAAAAATCTAATTGAATCTAAAAATGTAAATCTAATTTTAGTTCCTTTAACATATTTAATCATGGAAATGTACTTTTCCATATTACAAGGGATAATATGAATATCTCCTTCAAAAGCATTGGCAATGTCGTGAATAATGAAATGTGCATCGTAACCGCTCAAATTGTGAGTAATCGAAGGCGTAATGTAATCCTTTGATAAGGAAGCACCAACATAGCGTTCCCATGTGCATACAATTTAATTTTATTGATTATTTCGTATTTATAAATCAACCAATGAAAAGTTAAAATACATGTAGATGTTGATTTCCTAATTGTCAAAACATTTCTATACATTAATATACGACTATTTTTATTCTTAAAACATTAAAATGCATCACCCAAAGAAATTATAAATAAACAATATATTCCCTATAACAAATGGGAAATTAATATTTTTATTGTTGATAATGATCATTCATACGAAATAATTATTAATAATTGTATTAATATATATATAAAAGAAGGAAATCTTACAGCCATATCAACAAACAATCTCAAAAAATAATGTAAAATTATATTATTCATAATTTATAATCTCAGGGAAATTTAAGAATCAAATGCATCAATAATATTTGTATCATGACTAATAAAAATTATATTAAATGTAATTATTGTAAAGTTATACAAAAATTTATGTAACTATAATTGTAAATTATTAAATTTCAAAATTATTCCGAATCTTTACATATCAAACAAATGTAAAATTCTTAAGCTTAGTCATTTTATTTAAATAACTTCAGTTCTATAAATGCTAGAACTTTCATTCATTTTTGTATAAACTGATACGAAACAATTGTAAAACAATCAACCAAAATATTAAGAGAAAATTTATTGCAACATCAAGAATTTCAATATTAGCAGAAAAACGTTCACAAATTGTCACTTGATCTACCCTCCTCGAACCAGACACCCTCGCTTCCCAGTCCGAAGCTTTTCCACGGTGGGGCAGGCAGTATAAATAAACCTATGGACACGCTGGAAAGACAGACTTAATTGTTTTCTCAATTAAGGTGCAGCGAAACAGTTAAAAATCTCAAAACAGTTCTCTCACTTTGGTGCAGCGGAACTTTCATCATCATTCTCAGTTCTCTCACTTTGGTGCAGCGAAACTTTCACCATCATTCTCAGTTCTCTCACTTTGGTGCAGCGGAACTTTCACCGTCATTCTCAGTTCTCTCACTTTGGTGCAGCGGAACTTTCATCATCATTCTCAGTTCTCTGACTTTGGTATAGCAGAACCATCATCATCATCATTCACAGTTCCCTCGCTTTTGGTGCTGCAGAACTGATCACTAGCTAAAACATCAACATCAGCCACCAAGCGGAATTGTTCTAATTCCGCATATTCAATCAACGCCAGATTTTGTAAAAAGTGAGTATTAATAAAACCTGTAAACCCTTCTTTACTAACAACCTTTCCCTAAAACAAATTAAAACCCTCCGAAAAAATGAATCATTTATTGATGCTTAGGCATTAATTTTATTTTGATAATTTAAATTTTGTTTGAGGCGAACGTATTAATCCCTTTATATATAACATTTACTTTTAATTATTAAATAAAGGAAGAAAGGGATAATACCTTAGGGACAATATTTTTTTCTTTAGTAATCGTAGTGAGTTGACTAACATCTTGGTGTTAGCCGACAGACTAGGATTAATAGGGACAGTTAGGTATTTAAATAGTTCTTATCTTCTTATTTATTTTAATAAAAAATGTATTATCCCCAATTACAAAAAAAAAATTATATAAATAAATATAAAACAATTTCCTTATGACTTAAATTTTTCCTCAACTAACACTCACCCAAAAATCATCATAGCGGTTATTAACTATTCTATTTTTGTCATTGTTACAGTAAAATCCAAATGTCCACCTGAGCCATCCACCGGGAAATTAACTGTTTATTTACCACTCCAACATCCATTTCTGTATCCAATTTAATAATTTATTGTAAATTAATAAATAAATAAATGAAATAAGATTAAGATTAGTCCATTAAATTTTGGTTACATTTATCTATCCATTCTTCTCAACACAGTAGCCCTCGTTCGCCAAAAGAACTTTAGGATTAACCAGTTGGTTAATTCGACCCCTTGCTTGATCGAAGGTAAGTTTTACTAATTTCGGTCATAACACATCGGCCGGCACGCATGGGATTATACTTCGCTGTTTGTATAGCCAGCGAATGTATGCAGGATAAAGCCCATCCCCAGCCATTCTCCTGAAATTCTTCGAGAGAAGTAAGAATAGGCACTTGAACTTTTTCGTCGAACCACTCGTCTAAGTCCGTGCTCACACATAATTGCACATATTTGTTGGCAAAATATTTTGTATCCTGCAGCGGCCCCGCGGTAAACTCACCCGAAAACACAGTACATACCTTGACACAGTTGTATTCACTGATTACACCACGCACATATTCAACGACGCTAGGTTTTATCTCAAATATGAATTTTACGGGGTCCAAATGTTTTAAATTAACCACCAGTGCCGTTCTTAACCGATTTTTAAATGCCGATTCGACATTCTTCTGCACAATAAAATTTTCTTCAGGCCTATTATCTGCTTCTCTTTGAGCCAACAGCTCGACAGCTTTAGCACTTAGAGTCGTTATGCGATGCATAATCGCCTCCACCGATGCCTTCACCCCATTTGGAATATGGGGATTTGATAAAATGTAGGAATTAATGTTTCGAATATTCCCGGTACACTTCTCGATGAAGTCCTGGAATTGACCCGGAGTAGCATCTTCGCCGAGAGTTTCGGAAACCCCCTACAAGGATTCCTCCCAGGATGAAAAAGTTCTCTTGATATCGACCATCTTGAAAAATTGTTACAAGTAGAAGAACGTGTGGAATGTAGGAGACTATTCCCCGGTAGTCCGAGTATGCTTAATTTATACCTCGAATCATTAAAGACGCGCATCTCAACTCGTATACCATCTTTGAGGGGCATAGGTCCCGATATATTATCTAATATGCTTGGAATTCACATGTGTTTTCCCATGGATGGTCGATGACAAGGGAGAGGTCAACGCCCTGATTGTAGGTTTTTAAAATTTGTGTGAGATTTAAAAAGTGGGTCGTCGATATACGAGATTACGCTTCAAGCTGGCATTTAGACTAATGGAAATCTACAGAGACATAGGTCCCGATATATTATCTAATATGCTTGGAATTCACATGTGTTTTCCCAAGGATGGTCGATGATAAGGGAGAGGTAAACGCCCTGATTGTAGGTTTTTAAAATTTGTGTGAGATTTAAAAAGTGGGTCGTCGATATACGAGATTACGCTTCAAGCTGGTATTTAGACTAATCGAAATCTACGCTTTCAATTCATCAAAAAAGATATGTAACATCCGAATTAGGTCGGTAGCGGTGTGCCATATTGAAAGAAAGATTTCCCAACAGGGCACATTTAAAAGATCGAAAGATATATGCATAACGCTACAGCATTAATCTTCGAAAACTTAATGGGACCGTCCACGAAGTCTTGCGTCATCTTAATGACCTCATTAGTGACGGTCAGATTTCACAATGAGAGAGTCTTGAATTATAAGCCCGCATACTAAACAGCAAATAAAAAATGCGAATCAATCCGCGAATCGGCCCGCGAGTCATTCCGAGACTCAATCCACGAATCAGTCTGCGAATTAGTTCACGAATCTACCACCTCGCATGCTGCGACAGCGCCGCGACTGTGGCGACGCCTGGTGGCGGCGGCGGGAACTAATTTCGGCCGGTCACTCTTCTACTACTCATATATAATGAAATGTATCCCAGTCGAAGTAAAAACTACAAGAACGGAAGAATGTTACTCTCACTTACCAATTACATACATCGAAAAAGAAATGTATATGACACCCAAGACAAGAATGATTATGAATAAAGGAAAACAAATAACATGCAATAGTCTAGTGCCACCAATGTATTCTGTTAATAATATTTGGTACAAACTCTTACCAAATCCAGTACAGGCATCAGCCCCAGAACAATTAAAACCTCTAACTAAACAAACTTGGACATATATGGGTAAATCCACAGAACTTTTAACTTTACGCTTTAAGAAAAACATTTTTTTTTTTCGGTAGCACACATTTAAAATCAACCTGAGGCCACTCCTAAACATGTAAAATGTAGAAAAAACGTAGAGGCCACTCCTAAACATGTAAAATGTAGAAAAAACGGCACGTTACGACTTTTAAAGGATTGTTCCAGCGCAGTCAGGTGAAACAAGACCTAAAATTATATCTTCGTACCAAACATATTTCTGTTCGCGGAAAACAGATGAAATTTGTTACTTGGGTTTTTTTAAGTTACTGGTCACGAATCCGTCAACAAATATTCACAATTCAAGATGGCGAATTCAATATGGAAGACCGAATTTGTAACAAGTTATTCACACAAGCTCAAATTGGGTATTCGGGGTTTTCTTTCTTTTTGCTTTTAGGTCCATAATATACAAATTTTAGCAGCAAACATTTATTTAAGTCGATTTAAGGCATTACGATCCCGGCAATCCTGAAAAAAAAATTATATAGGTATAACGTAAGTTGTCATTAGTACCATATTTATTCATTTTTAACCAGAAAAGATGAAGCAAGGGAGATGAAAAACAAAGTTACCCAAAGTTTTCATTATTTCTGGAGCGAAGCTATAGCGAATCTCGACCGATGAGCGACCCCGAATACAGTTTCAGCTGGTCCAAGCAACTTTTTAGAAATTTGGTCCGCCATATTGTATCTACCATCTTCAGTTTTTAATATTTGTCAACGTATTTATGACCAATAAAACCCGCGCGTAACAAATTTCAGCATTTTTCCGTGTAAAGAAAGGAGTTTGTGTCAAAGAGATAATTTCATATCTTGTTTTACCCCTGAACATCGTATTGTATTTCTGAAACAAGTTCAGAATATTATTATGACACCGAAAACAATAAATTACGCGAATAATCGAGGCATTTAATTGTGTATAGTTCATGTGCCTGACAAAAGTGTCATTTTTCAACTACAGTTACGCACGAAGACTATAGGTTGTAATAGGCACAGAATTGAGATGAGACAAGGCACACCTTATTCCTTGGAATACGTCACTTATTATATCATCATTAAAAAATTCCCAAAGTATGGAGCCATAATATTGATTGTTCCAAAAGTTATTGTTAGAAATTAACGAAGATTCCATTTTCCATAAATCTTCTGCACGCGACTTTGGACGCATGTCATTCTTATTACGCGATAGGCACACTTATTTTTCAAGTATCTTTGGCTTTTATAAAGTGCCATTAATCAATGACATGATTTTCCAATGAAAAGAATAAACGTTCCAAAAGTTACAGAACAAAATATTTAAAAAAATACGATTTGCACGCAGCAGTTTATTCAAATTTTATGAGCTTTCGTGTTTCCTTTGGTTTTTTAATCAACTATCATGCAAAACAAATATCTGTATCTTGAAAAGCATATCCTTTTTAGTAAATAGTAATGTTTTATAAATATTTCTGTACAGCTTATTTACGTGAATCTTAAAATAACATGAAAGTCAAAAGTTCTGTGGATTTGCCCATATAAACACTCAGAATTTAGCCACAAATGGAATCTACAGCAAAGAAGACCTCAAGAAACTAAAAGAACATATAATGTTCCCCGCCGAAAAACCAGCACTCCTCAATACAGTAACAAGAACAACTATACCAAATAACAACTATACACCAACAGTGGAAAACTTACCATCACAAGCACTAATAGTTGTTGGGATTTACTGCCTTATCGTTACCATACTACTAACTATTATAATAGTAAAATTATATAAACAAAATAAAAACAAACCTACAAACCAACAAAACACGTATTTAAAATTTAGTCAAGACGATATCGAAATAGTGGCACATACAGGTTCAAAACAAGATGAACCAATATACAACAATAAAACGAAAATCAACTTTGATACCATCAAATTCATTCTAACTCCTACTCAAGAAGATTCAAGATAGGAACCCATATATGATATACCTAAACCAACTACAAAAATAACTAAAATCGAAATGATACACACAAATGAAGAATTAAAAAATTAAGTTAAAAATGTAATAAATTTGTTTTAATCCTTAAAGAAGTCTACCTTATTCTCACCTGACATTTCTCCTTTAACGCTATTATTTTAACCAATTCAATGGTAATGGATCAAAATGGCGGATCCAAGATGGCCGACCGAAATGCGAAAAATTACCCAAACTTTATGAAACTGGGTTCTCGGCGGTTTTCGGGTCCGCTGATTATGAATCTGAAATCAGATTTTAAAATTCAAAATGTCGGTTCCAAGATGGCCGACATAAATGTAAAAAATTTACTTGATTTTGATGAAAGTTGGTACTCGGGAATTTTTTGGGTCGCTGATTACGAGTTTGAAGTCAGATTTTGTAAATTCAAAATGGTGGATCCAAGATAGTCGACATAAATGTGAAATATTACTTGATTTTTTAAATGATTAATTAAATGTTAAATGATATATTTTCATTAGTATTATTTTTGTCATATCATATCCTCTAGTTATAAGGGTTGCAAGATGGAGCCAAGCCGAATGGCAGGTAAAAATTACCTCACCAAAAGAGAAATACATATTTTTCTTTTTTGGAGAAGGTAGTGCGCAACTTATCATTGGTATAACCGAAATAACATCTTTCTACATAACAATGAAGAAAACTGAAAACTCCGCAACAATTTCTTTTTTTTCTTTTCTTTTCCTTTATAAAACAAAAAAAAACAATAGAAAGCATACAAGGGATAGCATATTTCTCATCTGCAGGGAAAAGAAGTGAAGATAAATCTATATATATTCGCACATACAAGTATATGTACTTATCATTTGAATAATATTAATAATAACTGACTACATATACACAAATGCAAAACAGCATATGTGTATATGAAAACTCTGTTTCAGGAACACTATCTACACACAGCAGACAAAATAAACAAAACAAAACAAGCATAATAGATTTCAATTTGCATCCTTACAAATTTTCATAAATACACAATTTTTTTTATAGAATCTTTATTCCTTTTTTTTTCTCCTCTTTAAATCATAACCAAAAAAGAAAAGTATATAATAATATTCTGCAATTGTGCTGCATAACATTGAATTTGATGCAATGAACAAAAAGTATATATATGTAACGTATAAAGGACACAACAAATGTTTAGTATCAAAACAATTTAATTAATTTCTAATCATTTTTTTTAGAGGATTCAAACCTCACATCACAGAAAAACGATAAGAAACTCGCCGTTAAGTTAGGCTTGCCACATTTTAAGTGGAGTGCGAGAAAAATAACATATTAAACTAAGTCTCAAGTGGAGGGACAATCCAGCCAATGTCCTTAATACATAGAGCACAAAAGAATTTCAGAGAATTCTATCATTAAACGCAGGAGAAATCCAGCAACTCATATAATAATATATATCAAACGCAGGAGGAATCCAGCAACTCATATAAAACATGCAACCAAACGCAACATGTCTATACAAATGACAAAGATGAATGGTTTTATCATCAGAATCTACCTTGCCACAAAAAGAAACCAAAACAATAAAACTAACAGGCATTCATTAACAAACGACATATAACACGACATTTAATTGCGAATCCTGCAACAGACTACTATTTAGTAGAAGACTTTAAAATTTAGCATCTCGATAATCATGTTTTCAAAGTTACAATAATACAAAATTTATAAAAACAAACAATTATTTTAAGAATATCTCATTGTTTATTCATGTCTTGTACGAAATTCATGCTTTGTATCACTATGTGGAAATTGCTCTTACAAACCTTCCATAATGTTAAATTGTACAAAAATCAACAGCAGTTGTATTAAAACAATTAATGCAAAATAGTTTATTAAAAATACAAATTTACTATTAATACAACACAACGACATATAAAAATTGCATAAAATCTATCGGATTATTAAAAAACTAATTTAGTAAATATTAACAAATAAACATCTCCAGTTCTATACGAGATACAACTACCGTTCATTTTTGTACAATCTTAAAATTAACGTAATTGTCTAAACGCGCAAAAAGATTCTGTTCAATTTGGACGGAAGCTGCAAATCTTGCATTCACATGAATTTTGGATAGAAAACCGTGAGAAGACACAATGCTTCAAAACGGAACTGGGCACCACGGGCGGTATCCAGTATAAATACAGCACCTCCTGGACCAAAAAAAGGCAGTTAAGCTCGAGCAGAAGTTCAACTCGACAAGTACATCGCGACAGCCCAGCAGCCTAGGTTCCGAAGAGGAGTCGGGACTTCCACCGGCACAGCGAGCCATCGAGAAATAATAGTAAGTATCTTCCCCTAGGTAAGATTCCAGGCGACTAACCTGAATCCGGACAGATCACGGGACCAGGGCCAAATCTTTTGGTCCGGCGTTTCGATCCCTCCGGACACGGGCGAACTCGTCTCCGCGGCAATTCTTTTTTTTTATATATTTTTTTTTGGGTAAACTAGTTCCGAAAAGGGACAGAGCTCGGGACCAGGGCCAAATCTTTTAGCCCGGCGTTTCTATCTCTCCCTCGAGGAACTTGTAAACCCTTTCCTCGCTTTATTCCGGGATTGGTACGTGCCAATACGGAATCGACCCATAGGGAATTAGGTCATCGCCTTTTCACCTTTTTTGTTAATATTATTTTTTTTTAAGTTTCCCGCGTTTCTCCTTCCGCGAAACTAAATTTTTCCACGTTTGTTACAGTGGCCCGAAACAAACATATGGAACAACCCGCCCAACGCGAAGGACAGCCTGTCAACGCCCCCCGACCATAACCAGCCTCCTCAAAATAATTTCAAAATAAATATATATGATTAAAAATAAATGATCTCAAAATAAAATAACCTATAAGAAAAAGAAAATCGAGTTATTATTCATTTTCACCTTTCTCCTTTCCTTTTGAACAAACACATTTGGCAGCTCCGTCCACCCTAAAAGAATCCACAAATCGACCCTTCTGGTCGATTTGGTCCTTTCACGGCAGAGAGGTCGCGTCCACTTTCGGGCGCCATCCAAGCCATAATACTAGGAATAGCAAGAATCCTCCAACCTTTGCAGGTATCGGTATATCAAAATATAACATTTTGAACATTATTACTTGGTGACATTGACATTTTAGCAGCCGCAATAATGTTGTTCAATGATGTTGTTTTCTTATTTGACGCTTTCTTCTTTTTGAGCCCCATGCCTAATTTACTTTTTAGTTTCATTGTGTTTGCAACACCCCAAGGTGCCGCCTTTTCTGCAATGCTTGCGTCTTTTGCTAAAACTAGCTTCCAAGCCTGCTCCGCTAATATACGATCCGCCTCGCTTGCAGCGACGGGATTTTCATGAGTTTTGGAATAAGCGATATCGTGTTCTTTGCAAGCCTTGTCCAAGAGATTTATTCCCGGATCACCCCTTGCTAATTGTTGCTTAAATTTTGTACCAGGTTCACAGTACTGGTAACCGGGTATATGAAGTTCTACCGGTAATTTATTAATTAAAGAATTGACCAATCCTGTCCCACTCTTTATCCGATTTTGTTTCTTGTTTCTACTTACATATGTAATCATTTTAAGATGTGCATAATTCAAATATCAAACAGTTAATGACTGACATTGCATATAAAGGCGCTACTTATACTTTTATATTCAGTCATTATCAAAATGCGATTTCATAAACAACCAACAAAAATCCCATTCATCAATGTTGATGATTTAACATCGTCTGTTCAAAATAATGTAACGAATGATAAACGACATGGAGAGTTGCTGCGAAATAGTATACGTGCACTTTTCTGAGGCCCGTGTAATTGCGGAAAAACAAATACACTACTCAGTCTAATCATCGATCAGAATGGATTAAAGTTTGAAAATATATATGTATATTCGAAATCGTTAAATCAACCGAAATATCAATTTTTACAAAACTTACTCGACTCTGTGGAGGGTATAGGATACTTTCCTTTTCACGATAATGAACAGGTAGTACCACCCGCCGAGGCCAGGCCAAACTCTATTATTATATTTGATGATGTTGCATGCGAGAAGCAAGATAACATTAGATACTTCTTTTGTATGGGTAGACATAATTGCGTCGATTGCTTTTATCTCAGTCAAACCTATGCTCGTGTTCCCAAGCATCTTATTCGAGATAACGTAAACTTTCTGGTTCTCTTTAAGCAGGATGAAATGAATCTTAAGCATGTGTATAATGATCATGTCAATACGGATATGACATTTAACACTTTCAAAGATATATGTGCGCAATGTTGGACAGATAAGCATGGCTTTATAGTAATAGATAAAGACAGTGAATTAGAAGAGGAAAAATATAGAAAAGGTTTTGATTGTTTTATAAGCATAAATGATTTTAAGAACAAACAAAATATACGTATTACGTATTATGTCAAATTGTCAAAGCTAGCGAATCTATTTGCCGGAAACATCGATTATTAAAAATTGGTAAAGAAACGCATGACCTTGCGATAAGTAAAACCCTCAAACCTTTAATAAGTCCATTGGAAAAAATAGCCGACGCTTCAACAATGTCGACCAGTAAACATGCAATTGATGATACACAGGATAAAGTAGCGGATGGTATGGAAATTAATGATGTTAACGATTATGATGATGATGATGATGATGATGATATGCGTGATGGGTATAATACCCCTTTAGATCAGACATTTAGCAGTGACATTAAAACACCTACATATCATGCTGAAGAAAGGTTATCAAATAAGTTTCTGACTTTACTGATGAGGAATATTCACGAGAGAAGTGATATTATTGATACAATTTATGGTGTTCGCATAGAAGGTGATACTACAGGAATCGGCGATTCGACAATAGAATTTAAGAATAAAAATGTCATTGTTAAGGATCACAAATTTGCTATTACTGCAGGTTTGCTAGAGTTATTATTTAAGAAAAAAGCTGATATAGCTATAATCGAACAATCTGATTTAAACAATTACAAAAGTATACTTACCTTAACTAATGCCCATAGGAAAGATTGGAATCAGGAAAAACCTATTCGATATAATGCTTCCCACAAGTATCGAAACTATGTCAAAGATATGTTCAAAGATGTTCCGAAAAAGGGTGGTAATTTGCCTGAATACATGATTGCTGCACAAAACCGTAAAATTGATTACGTGCATTGGGATGATCCAAATGAACGTGTCGATCGTTTGCGCCTTCTAATAGCATCGCAAGCTGCGGGTAATTCGAGTCTTTCGAATGAAATTTTATCGATCATTGAGGAGTTGCGCGAAGCTAATATAATCTATTAATTGCGTGATGATTACGTCAGTATCATAATGAGCATCGATGTATTTGGACGTCCGTCTCAACGAGCACGGAAGCAAGTATTTGAAAGTGTCGAAATTGCTACAGACGGTTCTTATGATTTTAAGAAAAGAAAGTTATGTAATATCGGAATTCCGACAGATTCGGATGATGCCATTACTTTGAGAATGTTCCACACATCTATTCGCGATATTAAACAGCAAATAGATGAACTGTGTAAAGGTGTAATTAAAAATAATGAGAAGATTGAATATTTTGAAAAAAGTATAAATAAAATGCTTTAAGATATAAATAAAAATTACAATGAAATAGAAAAGAGACGGATTATATCTACAGATATCGGAAATTATACTATTGAATTACATCAGGAAATAACTAAACATACCAATAATTTAAATAAAAATAATTACACTCTTAGCAATCTTACCAATAATATCACTGTCTTATAGCGGGAAGTAAAGAAAAATAAAGATGATTTGAATAAAAATAATGGTTTGATTGATAGTCTTACGGTGGATATTGCTAATATAGAAGAAGATTTGAAAAAACATACCTATGACATAAGGGAGAGTAGTACTGTAGCTCATGATGCTGAGAAATTAATTTTTTTCCTAGAACAAAATGTCAATAAAAACAATGAAGCCATAAAGAAGATTAACGCAACAACTGATGTTATTTACGGAAGAATTAATTAGTTGGTCTGAAAAATGTGAATAAATTAACTATCTGCAACAATCCACCCAACAGTTTTAATCAAGACGTCGCCTTATCTGATTAATAACAATGACTTCGAAATAAAAGAGAGAAGTCGTGAAGGAGATTCATAAACCAGCAAGCAAAAATTATACAAGACGGCGAGTAGATATTCGCGGATTAGATGAAACTTGGCAAGCTAATCTTGTAGAAATGATTCCATATGCAGATGAAAATAAGGGTTACAAATACTTGTTAACTGTCATTGATGTATTCTCTAAGTATGCATGGACCCGCCCAGTAAAAAGAAAGACTGGTGATGACGTCACAGTTGCCATGAATTCGATATTCGAAATGGGTCGAATTCCAAAAAATCTACATACCGACCATGGAAAAGAATTTTATCATACAAAATTTTCAAATTTAATGAAAAAACGTGATATCAATTTATATTCTACATACGGTAATCTAAAAGCATCAATTTGCGAACGCTTTAATCGTACTTTGAAAAATAAAATGTGGCCACAGTTTAGCCCTCATGGTAATTATCAATGGCTTCATATCTTACCAGACATGGTTAATGATTATAACAATAGCAAACATCGTACTATTAAAATGAAGCCGCAAGATGTGAATAAAGACAATGAAAAAGAACTATTGGAACGTGTGTATAATGTAATTGTGAACGAAAAGATTCATCCAAAGTTTAAAGTAGGTCAACAGGTTCGTATTAGTAAATTCAAACATATATTTGAAAAAGGATATACACCAAATTGGACGACTGAAGTTTTTAAAATAATAAAAGTTAAAAAAACGTATCCAGTAACATATTTACTAGAAGACAAGGATGGAAATCGAATATCAGGCGGATTTTATGAATATGAACTGCAACGTACTAAAAATCCAGATGTTTATCTGATTGAAAAAATTCTACGTCAAAAAGGACATAAAGTGTTTGTTAAATGGTTGGGCTTTGAAGGCAAGTGCAACACATGGATCGACAAGGAAGATATATTACTTTAAGACTAAGATGGTGGAATAAACGATGAATAGTTAGAAGCGAGTTTTACTTAATATAAAGTTAGATGCAATTATTTTACAAGGGTAACAAAGATGTTGAGAAGTCGTTGGGGAGCACGAAGTCCACTTCTTCGTCGGGATTTGCGGAGAAAAAATGCGGGAAAAAAAGGTAAGAATAAACTTATATTGGTTAATTTATTAATATTTTTGTATGCGTACATAAATCCATTTACATCTTCATATTTACATATACAAGTACATAAATCATACATCTACCTCCATTACATCCTTATGTCCCCACGGTAAAGTATCGGTAGAATTTTTTATTAAATATCGCATATCATCATGGGGCTTAGAGCAATTTTTTTCTCACATACGGTGTATACGTTGTGTAATTTTGAACGTATACATCTCTGATCGCGCGTAACTGTAGACGTATTTTGAAGGCAGTTCAGATAGTCGTCGAAAGTGATTGTTTTTCGGACGATGACTTCTTTCATACCTTTCGCTCTCTTCTTCTCACCTTCACATAACACATGCAACGCATACATTTTTGACCCGAGTCCGACAAACTCGGTCATTAACTTTCCACTACATTCATCCTTCATTAACCCTAAAACTTTTTTATTGACTAGCGGCATACCGTACTCATTATTTTTGGAATAATCACTCGTTTCGTACATATTAATATCGCGTTTCATACAATCATATACATCATCACACTTAAATTCATAAATTAAACTATCGGTATCGGTATATAACAATTTCGCCTTTTCTTTAAATTTTTCTAAAACATAATCGTAATGGAACTCGTACAATTTAGTCTTAGAAATATCTAAAATAGCCATTCCGACATATATGGGCTTATCTATAATTACTTCTAATTTTCTAAGTTATATAGCGACCAAGTCTTCACCAAATAGTACTATTCGATGAAAATTTGGTTTTGATATGAACGCTTCAACGCCATATCTAACATCCCATTTATTGTTAATGCTTACATCTACTCTTTTCCGAACATTCTCCATGGTTTTCCCAAATACCGCATTATTCATCAATTTATACAAATTTTTTCAAAATCATTTGTCGCGGGAGTTTGGTATTCAAGTCAATATAAGATTTCAACCATGGAGATTGTTTGAATTTTAGTATCCTATGAATTTTATTTAAAATAATACCGTGGGTGAGCGCTTGCTTTAAATTTCGGTAATCTATGACATACCGTTCCTTGTCATTTAATATAGCGAGTAATTTCGGTTGTTTTGAACCGGGCGGAACTGCTCGCTCGAGGCACAGCGGGAGATCTTTTTGCTTGTTGTGTATTTTTTCAGGGTAGGTCAAGTCGACTTCGAGAATATATCCAATTTCCGAGTCATCGGGTACATTTTCAAAGTCTACGTTTTCCACCCATTCGAAACCTCCGGTAGGCAGTTAATGACTCATTGCCCACCCATACAGATTGTTTATATCGAAGTACATTAGGTACTTTGACTCTTCAGACGGGTCATAATCGGGCATGTATTTGTTATTCGCTTTCGCGTACCTGTTCGAGCACTGCGAAAGACCTCCCCGTATACCACGTTCAATAAATATCACCATATCGATATCGGTGAGTAATTGTAACTCTACTTGAGTATGTTTGAGAGCACAATCCCAAGTGTACCCGGGTAGAGTATAATAATGCGCGGGATCTAAACCCCTGAGATTTTCGTAATGTTTCACGAAATTTTTCAAAGATATCCGCAAGTAGAAGGACATCTGTTTTCAAATATAAGTCCGAATACTCACCCAGAGTATTACACTTAAATACGTTCCATACATTCCTTGCATGCGCATAATAAGACTCACTCACTTCACATTTATATAATTTATTAAAAAATTTGTCTCGAGCAGGAAGACATAATTGATCTAGGACGCTCATTTCTTTTACGTAATCGTAGGGGAAAATTCTCTTACGCGCTAATAAATTTTCCTCATTTGGAAAGTAGGATTTTAAAATTTGTTTTTTTTTGTATTACTTAAATAAGACGCCAACTTTTCGAGGGAGCAGTTTAAAAATCTAAGAGAATCTAAAAATGTTATTCTAATTTTAGTGTCTTTGACAAATTTGATTATGGAAATAAACTTTTCCATATTGCATGGAATGACTTTCACGTCTCCCTCGAAACAATTGGTGACTTCGCGAATTAAAAAATGAGCGTCGTAGCCACTTAAATTGTGGAATATAACCGGAATATTAAAACTAAATTAATAATTAATATTACAGTTTTCATGTGCAGCACCTCGGAATTGACCAGAGAGATGATCGTGATCCCTGACTGCAACATCTTTGTCGGTAAACGTGCTCCGCAGACGTGGCACATCGTCGCCGACCGAAATGAATTCTCTTCTCTCGGTGTCAAGTTCATTGGCTTCGTGTTCATCAAAATCTGGAACAAAAAAAAAACATCCATTTAAAATATAAATTGTATTATGTTAGTTTACGTTTAATTTGTATCAATTATATAAAGTGAGTATTTACCTGATTAACTTCATCGGCCAACTTCTTCAGCTCGTTGGCAAACCAGGTAGCAGAGTCGGACCCCCGGTGAGAACGGTAACGGGACAACGACGAGTCGTGGTTACAATGCAGGTAGTATCCTACGCTACTCCGATTCTACTTTCCCGAGGAGACACTCGGTGTCAGCGTAAACAATGAAGGGTACCGGCATGGCTCGACCCAAACTTTTAAATTTTAAAATGCTGTTTTTTGTTTCGTGGAGTTTTACCGCACAATCATTTTTCTTTCCACACTCGAGTTTATGTGTGGCGAGTTTTTCTTCATTGTGAAAATAGTGGAGACAGCGATTGCAGATGTACTTCTTAATGTTACTTTTATTGCACTGCTTTCTCATTAATCGGGATAAATTTTTATCCAGCAATAATGGGAAATACTGCAACTTGTTTCATTCTATACAACTTCGACGTCGTTCAAAACAAAAGGTGAGGAGGGGTGTGGGGTTTTCCTCCGTTCTTCAGACACAAGGAGTAGATTAATGTGCTGATTCTTTTCATCAGTAGTTAAGTGTACGGGAAGCACTTCTTCGTTCTTATCGGCTATCATAAAGACATTCACTAAGATTTCATTCAGCTTTTCGAATTTCGGAATGTCATTAAGTGTGACAGGGAAAGTAATACCGGTAAATTTTATGTTTTCCGCATGCTCTATGATCCTGTGATTTTACAGGAAAGAGAGCAGAAAGAATTGCCCATTTAAAGCAATCGTCTTCGAAACCATGCACATTGATCACGGCCTTTTTATCTCTGATCCACTTGGGTAAGTCAATCCATCGTCCAGCACGCATTGGATTATATTTTGCCACTTGTACAGCGAGCGAATTTATGGCAGATAATGCCCAGCCCGAGTCGCGCTCTTGAAATTCTTCAAGTGATGAAACAGTGGGTGCATTCACTCTTTCGTCGTACCACTCTGTTAAATTACTTGTAGCACATAGTGCTACGTACTTATTACTAAAGTACTTATTGTCTTCCAGCTCACCATGCACAAACTGCCCCGAAAACACTATGCACACTTTCACATTATTAAAATCACTTATTGCACCACGTACGCATTTTATTATTACAGCGTTTGATTCTTCAAAAAACTGTGTAGGATCTAAATACTTTATATTCACCACCAGGCTGGTACCAAGGCGATTGTTGAAGGCGGATTGCACATTTTCTTCGAGAACGAGATTTCCTCGGGGTCCTTTTCCCTCCTTTTGCATCAAGTTCCTTGATGCTGCACCCTTGAGTCCTAAGATGCGATGTGCTCGCGATTCTATGGACGCTTTTGTACCGATTTAATTTTATATATTTGTATATTTTGTCAACGGTTCCGCGGCACTTTTCGATGAAGTTACGGAACTGATCCAAAGTAGCGTCTTCATCGAGGGTGCGATATACCATTGTGAGGGATCTCTCCCAGGAAGTAAAAACTTTCCGCACATCAACCATCTTGATGTAATAAAACTTGGGTGGACTCTGGTAAAAACAAAAACGTCGATTCTTCAGCGTGCCAACACTTGAGATTTTCGATATACTGGCACCATATTTATATATACGTCGTATTTGTAGCGCTTTTCGAGCAATATAGTGGGGTGATCATTAACCGTCTATTAGTTTGGCCCGTCACGTAAAAAAAAGCTATTCACAGGAGTAGTTCAGGTTCGACTTCCACACATGGGCATAGCTATTCGAATAGATGAGTTGAATAGCACTTATACAGTCCTACATATTTGAATTTGAAAAAATAGGGGGTCTTGATATTCAAAATCGGATGAGAGATTTTCAAGATCTGAGGAAATCTGAGATTTTATTTTTCTTTCATACCACTTGTTTAAATTTGAAGTGATATCTAATTTTTCATATCCAGTATCAAAATTTTGAATGGAGTGTAGCGTTATTTCTATATCATATACCTCTCCCCGAAAACTATGCACACATTCACACACTGGTACTCTTTGAAAGCTACGCGTAGAGTATCGAACACTTTTAATTTTACAGCATAAAAGAAATCATTTAAATTCCAGTATTCAAAATTGATCACGAGTCCAGTGTTTATGCGATTTTCGAAAGGTGAATCAACTTCCTCATAAATGAAGAGCGAAGTGAACGAATCTAAAATATTGCTCATTTCCTGCTCCATATCGAAATCCAGATGATCCAATCTCTCATCATTATCAATATCCTTGTCTTCCTCCTGTGTTTTAAAATTCATCGATTTAATTTTCTCTCGCATGGCAATGAGGCGGTTGATTGCCAACTCCATAGCGTTTTCGATGTTGTGTTCCACTGATCTCGATGCATATGGCCGTAAACTTTCAATTACACTGTCGCAACTTTCGAAAAACTCGCGAATTGTATTCGTGGATGCGTTATAATTTTTTATACTAATTCTTTATTTTTGTTGAGAACGATGAAAAACTACGGAGCGTCAATTTTGAATAGAAACTGATAGTTCCGTGGTTCAATCGAAGGATTTATATGATTCGCTGGTGAGATTATTGTGAAGAAATAGGAGAGGGTCGATAATTAACGTAATGACTAATGGGTTTTCCACGCGTCTCAACTCGTATACCATCTTTACGAGATATAGATCCCAAAATATTATCTAATATTCTTAGAAATTACATGTGTTTCCCAAATATGGGAATCTAGAACGAGCGCTTTCGAAAGGAAGATGTAGGAATAACAGATCTATACTTAGATGTTACAAATGTTTCTCAAATATGGTCGAAGTAACATGTGTTTTTCCAAAGATGTAGGAAAACAGACCGCCAGGCCCCGAACGTCAGGAGGGGTCGCCACGACACCGACCTCCCCGACGCTATTAACAGTACGCTTCGAATGAGAGGTAGGAAAGACAGTCCTATACTTAGGTTACATGTGTTTTTCCAAGGGTGGTCGAAGGTACATGTGTTTTTCCAAAGATGTAGGAAAAACAGACCTCCCAGGCCCCGAGCGTCGGGGAGATCGGCACCATGCCGACCCCCCTGACGTTATTAAAAAAAGCACGCTTCGAATAAGAGAAACGAGCGCTTTCGAGGGGGGAGAGCTAGCCTTACAATGATTATTCGCGGAATCAAATCGCGATATCAATTCGCGGTCTTAATTCGCGAGGGCGAGGTACCCCACGCAATCCACCCAACCCGCGGATGGCGCAGAACACTCTTAGCTACACTACTGACTTGTGTCTTTTTCTATTACACTAGGTGTGATGGATAGGAGTAAAGTCTCCTTATGCCAATACATTTAACAAAATCGCTATAACAATAGTATTTATACGTGAATGACTTAGTTGACTAATTATGATTACAATGTGGAAGTAACAAAAATCTGTCAAATATAACAACGTATCGTGCAGTGTGATTATCCAAATCATTATTGTAAACAGAATTAAATAGTCATGTCCGTTAGGCTACGTACAATTTCGAATCAAGAGGTATACCGTTAGTTAGTACTAAAATACATTTACGCTTGTACTTGTTGGGTTTTCAGAATGAATTTCATTCCATACACGTGTGAATGTTACATCACAGGAATGTGCACACGAAACGATTTTATGCACGGGTATTCGTATAGATGTAACAAATGGGTAGCTAATGAGAGAGAGGGAGAGAGAACGGTCGACAATTAAAGAAGACAGTTCAAAAGTCACATTTGCTATGAATAAGGCCATATTATGTGGGCTATTATACACGGTTCTAATGTGAACAAATTTGTTATTATCATAATGATAAATACTTTGTCGACTTTTGTTTTGTTTTTGCATTGACAGAAAGAAAGATGTGGTGTAGATAAGATGACTAAGACTATGTAAGATTTACGCATGGACTGACTTTAAGTTGTGATGAATTTAAGTATTTGTTTTTAGAGTGCAGTACACCGCGATTCAATACAAATACAAAAATTAATTGTTTATACGATGTCAACTTAATGATTGAACATTTTTTATTTAAAATTTAGATATCAAAACTTGTATTCATACGTCTATGTACATTTCAATGAGATCGAATATCGTAGAAAAGATATCTTCAATTGCAAAAGTTTGGTGACCATCATACTGGTGATAGTATTTGAAACGGTTTAATATTGCGTTTAACTTCTTCTTCATCATCTGAGTATCGTATCTCGCAAACTATCGACAATGGACACGTATGGGACCGTCTATCCTAATCTCAAGAGGAACATCGAAAGATACCGAGAGGGATCTAGTGACCGTGAAAACTATCTGTTTTCACTACACTCTGATTTGATTTCCGATTCATAGGATTTTACCCATAAGTTAGAGGTACTACGTCATATGTGGAAGTAGAAAGAGTGAGAAGGAGAGATACAGAGATAGAGAGAGAGTGAGAACGAAGCGTCAATTAATGAAGGGGACAAGCAAATCAGTATTCGGTACTAGAAATGTAGTATATTGCCGACGTGCAAGGATTCCCCGGATCTGGTAATCAGTTTATATCGAAGGAATGTGCATTATGGATATTTCCGAGAGTGATGTAGTAAAGTACGTTTTGAACGTAAAACAATTGGTTAATGCACAATTATCATGGTCTACGATTGGAATCGGGCGATATACACTTTGCTGCAATCAACGAAACGTTGGAAGACATCGTTGCATGTGTTCACAAGATATACATAAAAGGCGCAGACAAAAGAAGATATAAGTTGCAGGAAATTTTAGATGCTGACAATGCTGTTGACCTAGATATATTGGCCCGTCCATCTCTACCGAAACTCATAGGATAAAATGCTTAAAAATTAGATACTGGAAAATCTTTAAGACCATCCTGCATCTCTTCAAAGGTCAATGAGAATTTTCTATGAAGTGAAACGTCTTGCATTAATGGAAACAAAAGACATCGAGTGTCTACCTGTAGATTTCATCTCAACGTTTGCAGAACGTGAAATTGAAGAAGCATGATCATGTTTACCTCTCACAATGTAAATGCATTCAGATTTACGTGAATGTCGTCGATAAACATTTTGAAACGAGTGATGATACCGTAGATAGACAACCGCCGATGATTAAAGACTATGCAAAGTATTAATTTCAGAGGGATGTCTTGTAATGGCAATATAGGTATTTTAAAAATAGCGAGATTGCTTTCGCTTAGCAGTAGATGCGCGGTAATATTTAACAATTTCACTTTCATATTCTTTTGCATGGAGATAATAAGGTTAATTATCAACTAGATTCAATTTTCAAGAATCCCATATTCAATTGTAATCGCTCCATAGCCACTCATATCAGCAAGTGTATGATGGCAGCCTACGATGAATCTATGCATTTCAGATGCACCCGCATATTTCATTCTGCGACACACAGGTTCTTCAATCTCTTTAAACATACAAAAAGACGGCAGCATTCTCATTTTCATTAACTTTTTACTTAAAAGACACAAAACTGTGCGTAAAGATATTGTTCATTTCGATCTACTTATTCTCAGAAATTATAAAAGTGGGAAATATTACATGAAGGTTAATTAATTATATTAAAAGCAAGTCGATACTCGTATGTTGTCGTCACTTGTGATAAGTCAGATTCATTGTTACCGTATAGTAAAGTCTACGTATAATTAACAGGTCGAAACCTGCATGGCGATGTTTAAGATGTGGTAAATTGCACACATATTAAAAAACGCCAGGAGCATGATTAATTACATTACCCACGTGTTCAAACTCTTATAGCTATGGTTTGAATGTCATGAAAACATGTAAATACCGTGAATAGATAAATGCATAGGAAATAAGCGTGTCATCCTCTCTTTCTAATTACTGCTAGCTTCTTCCATCATTTCTATATTATACATTTTAATACATGCTATTCGGATTATATGAGATTTATTACTATTTCAATATTATTATTAGAAATTATTTATTTATTTATTAATGCTACCTTTGTTAACGAAGGGGTGAGATGGCCCACAAGATTATGCGATAGCGAGAGAGATGGTAGTAGAACGCAGGAAGAAAAGGTCATTATTAGAATTTTATGTTCACTTTCACAATACGGTTCCTAGCCTGCGACGTATTTCCACATAGGCACCGATGAGCGACTATGATGTAGCAATAGCTGACCTTTATGGTAGCCATTATTGCGCATGCGTCAATAAATTAATAAAATGCGTTTATACTTTAATCGCCAGAGAATCTGTTTCATACGAAATGGAATATATTGTAGACGTTCAGAGATTACGCGGGCCTGGTAATCGCTTCATACCGAAGGAAATGTCTATAATGAATATTTTCGTCGGTGAAATTGAGACTTATGTGTTTAAACCACCATATCAATGGGTGTGGTTACCTTTACACTATAAAAGAGTCAATAACTGGTTAATGCATAATTACCACGGCTTACCATGGCAATTTGGTGACGTTCCCTTTGATGCTATAAACGAGGCTTTGGAGGATATCGTTAAATGTGCCAACAAAATTGATGTAAAAGGAGTCGATAAAAAATGTTGTTTGGAGGATATATTAAACGCTGAAAATGTTATTGATCTCGACGTTTTGGACTGTCTATCTCTCACAAAACTAAAGCAACATCAGCAATATGAATTGTCGGAGAAATGTAAAAATATATGCCATAAGTTCATTACGGATTTATTACGATTTGAAACGTCTCGCGTTGATGGAAACAAAAGATATAGAATGTCTACCGATCGATTTCATCTGCACGTTTGCTGAACGACAAATTGAAGAAGCATGGACCTGCTTGCCACCTGCTATGCAAATGCATCCTGAAATACATGAATGTCGACGATGTTATAAACATTTCGAATCAAGCTACGATACGATAGCTAGTGAACCGCCTATGATTAAAGACTGCATTAGTTGTCAAATTAAAAGCGATGCATTAGTGGACGATATTGAAAATATAAATTTTATGTAATAGCTATTTTATATTCTTATGTATAACAATATTGTAAACAAAAAAAATTAATGTAAGGTATGAATGAATATGAACGTGAAAAATAAAATTTATTAAATACATCTTCTGTATTGTATATATTCTTCATCTTCCTTCCTGCATGTTATTGGAAAAAAAAATATTTATGAAAGTCGATGATCAACGTAATAATTAATGTGTTTTACAGTCGAGGCGTTGCGATGGTGGTAATGGTAACGGTTTGATTAGGAAGAGAGACGAAAACGAGACTTTCCACCTTATGAATGAAAATCTGTGTTTAAAATATGTAGGTCAAGAAGGATTTCGAAACGTTATGTCACGAAATGAGAAAATGGAAATATAGATGCTAGATGGAACAAATTTTGTAATGGATAAGTAGGATAAAAGGTCTTTTGAACGCCTTGAGACTTGATTAGAGGCTTTTCTAAATTAATTTCAAAATGGTCTTAGCAGTTTTGCGTGAAGGGACTCAACGATTTCGTCACTATTGGAGATCATTGAGTTACGCTAACGGCTTGTCAAGAGAAAGGTCTACAAATCGGTTGTGCGACTATCATATTGGTGGAGAGATTTCCCCGACGAGAGAAAATTCAGAAAGGTGAATTCGAACTTACAACATGACAAGGGAGAGGTCAAAGCTCTGATTTTTTACAGCATTAATCTTCGAAAACTCAATGGACCGTCCACGAAGTCCTTGCGTATATCTTAATGACCTAATTAGTGACGGTCAGATTTCCCAATGAGAAAGTCTTGAATTAAGCCCACGTACTAAACAGCAAATAAAAAATGCGAGTCTGCGAATCAGTCTGCGAATCAGTCCGCGAATCAGTCTGCGAATGTGTCTGCGAATCAGTCCGCGAATCAGTCTGCGAATTAGTTCACGAATCTACCACCACGCCTGCTGCGACAGCGCGCGCCGCGACTGTGGCGACGCCTGGTGGCGGCGGCGCGAACTTGGTGCGACGGTCCTACCTCTACTACTATTATTATTAGCAACATTCAATCAATTATTGATTTACAATTCGATATAATGTTTATGCAATGGATGCAAATGAGAGAACGATTTAACCTCACAAAATGACAATGTATGATATTTATCGTATGTAATTAATTATTTTCTTTTTATGACGGCAATCCACATGTGTCATGCATTTATTCAATCAAATCAAATATATTGAACTTAATACATTTTATGCAATTTAAATTCATGATATGTACGTATTATCTATAAATTGTTGGACAATATAATCGGACGTGCGTGTAAATTTATCGAGTATTAATCTTTTTGATTTGCTTACCTAATCACACTCTATTTATTATTGTTGGTTTAGAAAAGGTCACTTCATTTCTTTTTTTTTACAAGTATAGATTTCAATTAATTAGTAAACCTTTTGATGCTGGTGAAATATTGTTTTTTGACCATAAATAACCTATTGGAGTTCCGTTTTGTCCGGTAAGTAGAGCAGACGCGTGTTTCTATGCTCTGTACTTCAAATCGAATTTTATTTACTCAAACCCACTTTTTGGGAGTCAAAATTTTAGCGACAAGTTCCCGGAGCGACTCGAATTGGGTTCGTCGTGAACTTCTGTGTATTCGAGTCAATTATCCCAGATAAAAAAGTTTTCACTTATCCTGCCAACTGCTGGAGTGACACTTAGAACGGCTGATATTTTTAACTCTGTGTGACGTCACGCGTTTTTATTTGAAGCCGGAGCCAATCTATCGGACTAGCAACGTCGGTAACTGCCGCTGGAAGTTTTAATTCACCGACCACTTATTTTCATTTGGTCCAGCGCCACTGCTCATCTACAAGGAAAATCTGTCATTTAAGAATACATTAGCACATACTAAGATTAAAGGCGGTCGGTTCCTTGTAGCTCGGACTCGCCGGCATATCGGTGAGTTCGTTCCAGACAAGTGTGCGTCCCAGCACAAGTTCACTGCCTGATTGTATGTGAGTATTATTGCGCCGATTATTGTTTACGTCACATACGCTCGGTTGCCACTCTCGACTTTACTTCGGCTCCCGACTTACTTGCCAGAGAGGCATAAGGTAGCAGCATCTCTCGACCCAGTGATTCTCGGCACACGTCGAACAACAATTTGCACATTAGCCAGTCGCAACCGTCCGGTACCCTCGTCAGAGCGTCTATTGGCGGGAAGGTAGAACACGCCTCACCACTTCTGCGGCCGTCGATTTTAGCAGGCCGCCCTACCACTGCGTCTAAGTGGGTAGCATATCGAACGCACAGCTGTAGCTCTCTCGAGGATTTTGGATTCGTAAAGCGAAAGCGCGATTCTTTGGCAGCTGCGCAAGAATCGTGTTCTTTTCCTGCACCCAGACGCCGAAAATTTTCACTCATATCTTCAGGCATTTCATCAACTCAGACGGCACTCATGGAGCCTGCGCCGATCACGCAAACGAGCTTAGATATGCTACAGAAATTGCTCTTAGAAGCAATAAACAAGTCCTAAGAGAATAACTCCAGAGAAATTGCGGGAGTTAGAAATGCTATCGACGGCATCCGAAACGATCTTTCATCGCGCATCGTTACTCTAGAGGAAAGAATAGACAGCCAAGACCAGATAATAAAATCGATGGCTGCCAAATTGGAGACCCAAGAAAAATTCATGAAAAGGCGAAATATTATTTTAACCGGTTTTCAACCTGGTCCGGCTCCGTTAAAAAGTGAGGTCCAAGCTTTTTTATCCGCGAATTTTACCTTGGCAGGGGCGATAGTCTCAGTGGGAATGATTCGGATGAACCCGCTAGCTATCTTGGCGAAATTATCCGCAGAAGAGGACAAATTTTTAATATTCTCGTTCAAAAAAACTGCCCTTAAAGGTACAAAGGTCTTCATAAACCCGGACTTTACTGACAAGGAGCGTTTTATGGCCTTTCAAGCCAAAGCAGCTCACCGGGCTGAGGTTGCTAAAGGCGCTACTTTCAAGAAAAAGGGCGATATGATCGCTATAGACAATGTATGGTTGAGATGGTCCGATGAGGATCAAAATTACACGTTGGGATGCAGTGACCCAACTCGTCATAAGAGACCCTTTACGCCGGTGAACAGAACACATAAACCGGAGGACTCGAACCCAGCAAACGGTCGAATTTCTGCACCTGCAACTGAAATGGAAATGGATGCTTCGGAGACAAATGCTCAGCAAAATTTTAGGTCCGTAATACAGCCGACTTTTTGAGGGCGTGTCGGCAGTTTCGGAGAAAGCCTGTCCCGCGAGTACAGGTGTCTGAGGATGCCTGGCAGACATACTTCTCGGACATTTTCCCCCGAGAGGATTGTCTCCCAGGAACGTTTTATGGCACATTCGACCCCGTGCTGGATTCTCCGATTACTATGGACGAGCTCACCGATGGCATAAAGATGCTAAAGGTTGGAAAGGCCATAGGTCCCGACGAGCTGCCAGCTGAGCTTTTTAAGATAATTGAAGACACCGAGCTTCCCACCTTCTGCATCTTTTTAATAGAATTCTCCTTTCTGAGGCCTTCCCCAAAGGCTGGGTTCAATCACTGCTATTTCCTTTGTATAAAAAAGGCGCGCGAGATGAGCCAGCAAATTATAGATTAATTGCAATAACGAGTGCGATCACTAAGATTTTATCGCAGATTCTTTGTAAGCGCCTGTCCGAGTGGGCTTCGCTAAGAAGCTTGCTACCCGAGGAGCAGGCTGGATTCCGAGGTGGGAGGAGTACTGAAGATAACATCTTTTCTCTCCTTGCCACTATCCAAATTGCGCTTAAACATCCAAAATCAAAGTTACCAGGGAGCCTCCAGGAGTCTTTCAGTGTGAAATTCTCAGCCCTCTGCTTTTTATATTGTATATATCGGACATTGCGGCATTCTTCCGGGAGAGAGGCGCGC
This sequence comes from Trichopria drosophilae, assembly GCA_030407085.1. Lineage (NCBI taxonomy): Eukaryota > Metazoa > Arthropoda > Insecta > Hymenoptera > Diapriidae > Trichopria > Trichopria drosophilae. The sequence goes on from CM059582.1 coordinate 95,602,919, forward strand.
GTGGAGTGGATGTTTCGCGCGCTAAGGACCTGGTGTTGCTTCTCTATCCCGATCATCTGACCTTTTTTGCATACTCACCGGCAGATCTCCGAAGGAAATTGATTATTTTCTCGGAGTACTGTAATCAAAACCAGCTCACGGTTAACATCAATAAAACAAAGATAGTATGCTTTAGAAGGGCCGGTCAGCTCGATTCACATTCCAGATCTTTTCGGTACAGAGACAGTCCGGTCGAGGTGGTGAGCGGTTATCGGTACTTGGGCATCCTGTTCTCTTCCTCTGCCCGCGGCTTTCAGCCCACAGAGAATGCCATTGTCAGGACAAATGCAGCGACTGGCGCGATTATACCCTTAATTTATACGGCCAAAATAGATGCTTGGGCTGCCTACTGGAGACTCTATAACGCGTCCATAATTTCCGTTCTGCTTTACGCGGCACGGTTTTGGGCCTTGCGCTATCTGGACAGGCTGGAATCTGTGCAAATTGGTTTATTTAAAAGGCTCCTCAGTTTGCCTAGGAATACTCCGGCATACCTTATACGTTTAGAACTCGGAATTCCTCACATACAAGTTGAAATTCTTTCAAGGACCATTAAATGGGTGGCCAAAACCCTTAAGCTGCCGGATTCCAGACTTCCCAGAATGATGCTCGTGCGTCTCAAGGAATTGGCTGTCATACCTCAAGAAGCCTTCAACTGGACGGTGCAGTTCAAGGCGCTCTTGGACAAGTCAGGGGCCGGCGATTTGAGGTACAATTTTAATGCGGATTTTTGGGAGCAAAAAGGACTCTCGCTAGTTGCGGAGTTTGCTGAGTCCTGCAAGAAGAAAGAACTCTGGGACTATTTTGCATCTGATTCAATACAGTTACCCATTTTCCGCCATCTTGCGAATTCTAACTACACCTTGCACCCTCCTCGCCTGCCCCTGGATTGCCTAAGAGTAAAGGTAGAGTTGAGGTTAGCAACTATCTATTCGCGCTCGCTCTTGATCGCCGGCCAGCGTTATAACTACATAACGTCAATTCCTTGTACTCTATGTAACTTAAATGAGCCCGGTTCGTTGCTGCATATTTTAACAACGTGCCCTCTGCTAGCATCCACCAGAGCAGAGTTCGCTTCAACTGTGCCCTTGAATCAGCGGCCAATACATTCAGCTGGTCTGTTATGCACCTTAATCTGCAGCAACGACGTTCATTCCGCGAAACTATTGTACAGGTTTGTTAAGGCTAGTTTCGTACGAAGAAATTTTTTACAAGGCGAATAGGTAGATTAGCTACGCGCTAGGTTTTATTACGTGCGATCTTATTTCTTGTTGTTCTGTAAATGTTCAATGCTGTATCCGTTAAATGCGGAACTTCACGCAATGGGATAACCATTTCCTATTTATGAGTTAAGTAAATCTATCTATCTATCATAATTTACCTATTTACGCAGTTTATTTTAATATTTCTAATATATTTTGTTATGGTAAAATAAAGTGCAGAATTACTCCGATGATTAAAACCATCAGTCACGTGTGTGGAGGGGGAAATTCTGTTACAAATGAACAGTCCTTATTAAACCTTGGACAAATGCAATCGATGTTGACAAAAATAAATGTGCAATAACCCGTGAGCGATAGAGGAAATTAATCTTTTTCGTTATATAATTTAACAGACTTACAATTTAATAATACATAATATGCATTTATTTTTATGAGAAAACATTTTTTACTATGTACATTATTCAATTTTATCTAATAAAGCACATAAACTTCCAAGTAAGAACCTCTTACAGAATTTCATTAACCCACCAAGTTGCTTGACACCATTCGTTTATATAATCCTCGATAGTTGTTGTATAGTTTAAAAATTCAACAAGTTAAAATTGGCACATTGTAAAGTTTCTTTTGTGAGCTAATAAAATGATAACATTTTTTATTTTCTTAACTGCATTTTCTGTGCAAGCGAATCAGTATCGGCAGTGACAGCATATGTATAGTTTTTATATTACATCCTGAATTTTATTTTCGATACTAATTTAAGTTGTAAAAAAGCTGTAATAAAAATAGGGCAATAGGCCATATCATGAAGATAACTTTTCAAATACTAGTTATTAAAATACGTACCGGGGGACTTGCATAATTTCAGACCAAACGTTGAACATTCTCTAAGCTTCGACATAAGCGTTCGATGCAAAGCAGAGAAGCGACAAACTCTTGAAAAATACAATTGCGACAATCTAAAGCAATAATAAAACGTGTTTAAAAGTCTTATACATGAAAATGTTAATATAATTAGCCACGTTGTCTCGGACTACGATACCATATTTCACAAAATTCAATGGTACTTTGCATATTGAAAAGAAAAATGAAAATAGGTAGAGTAAATCATGCCAGTAAATTGGTGCAATTTTACATAAACAAATGAATGAATATCAATATTTTTATAAAATAAACTAAACTCAGAACTCTAAAAACATAAAAAAACGCACGATCAATCCCACCACAGTGACAAACTCTAAAATAAGTAAAAGAAATTTGAAATTTTACTCGTCATGTTTCCACTAAACTCTTAATAACCTTGGCCTCCGTAGAATTTCAGTTTTGTCTTCCCTATAATGTAATTCAACAAGGTATTTCGATCTCTTCGCTTTGATTCTTCGTTCCTTTTCATACCAATCATTTGCTTCGCACAGACATCTGTAATGCAATAGTGATAAGTAGTAGACATCTAAGGAATACATATTTTCGTTCATGTTTCAAATATCGTCGTCCTGTATCTCGCAAGATGTTTTTGCAACACTATCATACAGTTGATTGTAAGCATTATGTAATTATTTATAAACATTTACCTATAACAAGTAATAATAATAATAAAAAATAAATAAATGTATGCAGGTATAAATAAATAAATGTAATAGTAATTGTAAATATATTTAAAAACCTAACCTTTTTAAGTTTATTTTTATGTTTATTCGAAATAACTGTTAAATCGAAATTGTAGTATAATATAATTTTATTAGTCTTATAATTATGAATGTCGTTATTATTTTTTCAATTTTTTTATTTATTTTTATCTTTTACCTGTTTTCTTTTTTGTTGTTAATATTATTACTAGTTGAGATTATAAATGTTTTAACAAAGCCTAGCGTTTGGGAATCCAAGTGATTACACGCAAGGTGTTTTAAATGTTTAGAGATCTTCAAACTATAGCATTTTAACATCTAACGCAATGTTATAAACATCCTGGTAGGTCATAAGCCCGGTTTAAAACCAATTCAATTTTGTTAATTTAAAATGTTACAATAAAATAAACAATGTATAAACAAATAATATTTTTATCAACCAAAATTAATGTTAATCTCAATATGGGAAATTATAACAATATTAACACTGAAAGAATAACATAAGTTATCCTTTCTATACTGAGTGCAGACAAGTGATATCTTTCATTTTTGCTCTCAACGGAACACTAAGCAATACATATATTTTAAATTTTGTTTTATCGTGTATATATGTATATAAAGAAATTTCTTATACTTATAAAATGTAAATATTTTTTGTATTATATTGTTAAAGCTCAATAAAATTATTATTATTATTATCCTTATTATTATATGTTCAAAATTGTCAATACATTACAGCGTCAAAATTAGGAGATAAAAGACTCGACCAACCACTTATCTACAAGATGAATGCCTAGCTGTACAACGGATTTTGATAATATTCGAGAATTATTCAAATATTCAAAATTGATCTCACGATATAATATTATTTAGAGAAACAATTCTTTTAGCAAAATAAGCGACACCTAAATTTGAATTTAGCTAGATAAAAAATAATTATTTGAAAAATTGATAGGACGTCAACGAGGCAATCATTTTAAAAGAACACAGCGTGTTACTAAAAATAATCTTACCTCAAAGATTCAGATTAACGAAGTATATTAGGATGCAAGCACGGTAAAAAATAGGCACAAATCTGTCCGATGTGTATATGAGGCAGCTGGTCAAAGTAAAGGACATACGTTTAATTTGTAAATCTGAAAATAACCATAAAATTTTCACAAAGGGATATATATTCTACATTTTTTTAGAGAATAATTGTTATAATAATAAAGAAATATACTTATCTGAATACACAATCGTCATTCATTTTGAATTTGTTTTTCCTTCATTCCTAGCAATTTTCCTAACCAATAACATTTTCGTTTTATATATACTTGTATTGACGGCGAAAATAGGTTACGGTACGGAACGGACTGTCATGGTGCGTCCACAATAGGGTCGGAGCACGTCGACGTGAGGGCCCGCGTACGTGCTGACGTCACGCGACCAGCTCTCGTTGCCAACTTCAGAGTGGTTATCAGCGCCGTTCCACCGTTCCGACATTTCGGCCGATTCGCCTTTTCGTGTATATATATATACAGGGTGAATCTGGTAGAAGTGAGCATAGGGAAACCCATGTTAAGGCTACGCCCCTCGTGATTGGTCGATTCCGGTGGAACGTCGCTTGCTCGCTGATTGGCTGTGAACGGTCATATGCGTCAGACGGGTCAGACGTAATTTAGAGCCACAAGAATGTAAACAAAATACTGCAAGCTTTGGATTGTTTTAAAATGATCTTGCTTTAAAATAATATTTTAATAAAAAAAGAAACTTGAAAAGAAGTAGCAAATCTCTTGTGTGACATAATCACGTTTTTGGCTTATGTAAAATGAGTCAAATCCATGAAATGTGTAACACAAACCCAAATTTAAGGCTCAGTTCGTGAATCTTCTACTTTTGTTACAACCGGATGCAGCCGATAAGTTGAAGGGTTTTCAAAAAAACAATTGGCAAGAGTGGGCAAGAGTAAAATGTGCTATTCATCAATGATGCGGAGACATTCTACTCCAAAAATGCTATCAGCTAAGTTTTTCGTTTTAATAAAATTATCTCAATTTACAGTAAAGAATCTGGTACTTTGTGTCGTGTTATTACAGATACAACTGATCATCGGAAACAATTGCATGGAAAATTTGTTTTTCGAGAAAATTTGTTTTGTGAGTTTGCTCAGTGCTCGAATATCGGAGTTGTGATGTGGGCTAATCAATTGTCATAACACGATTCTTCGATGAGATTCACCAAAAACAGGAATGGGCATTGGGATGCACAAAGTCGTGAATCGTCCTGTAAGTATTCCCGTCAATGTTATAATTTTACTAATTTTCTTCTCTTTTCCTTCGCCATGAACAGTGTTGACTCGAGTTTCTCAGAGTACAATTAAATTATTTATGTATTTTTATTTTCCTAGTGTGTTTATGCATTGGGTTCATAACCATTTTTTTAAAGTACTTGGCTTATTGATATTTGAGCAAACCCAAGTTGCCTTCTAATTTTTCTTCGAGATGAGGGTATGTACTATCACAAATCATTATTTGGTCATCTTCTGTGATATATTTCCTCCTAATTTTTGTGTGTAAAAAGACATATTAGTACTTTGCGATCTTTTTACTTTGTAAATGTCGTCACGATAGGCTAGTATGTATTTTGGCTCTATCGACATTATTAACAGTGTAATTTACTTCAATCGCTGTTGTTTATTATACGAAACAGAGGAAAATAAAAATACATACATAATTTCTCTGCACGTTGAGAAACTCGAGTAAAACTGTTCATGGCGAAGGAAAAGAGAAGGAAATTAGTAAAATTATAACATTGACGGGAATACTTACAGGACGATTCACGACTTTGTGCATTCCAATGCCCATTCCTGCTTTCGGTGAATCTCATCGAAGAATCGTATTATGGCAATTGATTAGCCCACATCACAACTCCGATATTCGAGCTCTGAGCAACAAATCTTCCATGCAATTGTTTCCGATTATCTGAGCGGTTGTATCTGTAATAGTACGACACAAAGTACCAGATTCTTTACTGTAAATTGAAATAATTTTATTAAAACGAAAAACTTATCTGATAGCATTTTTGGAGTAGAATGTCTCCGCATCATTGATGAATAGCACATTTTACTATTGCCCACTCTTGCCAATTGTTTTTTTGAAAACCCTTAAACTTATCGGCTGCATCCGGTTGTAAGAAAAGTAGAAGATTCACGAACTGAGTCTTGAATTTGGGTTTGTGTTACACATTTCATGGATTTGACTCATTTTACATAAGCCCAAAACGTGGTTATGTCACACAAGAGATTTGCTACTTCTTTTCAAGTTTCTTTCTTTATTAAAATATTATTTTAAAGCAAGATCATTTTAAAACAATCCAAAGCTTGCAGTATTTTGTTTACATTCTTGTGGCTCTAAATTACGTCTGACCCGTCTGACGCAAATGACCGTTCACAGCCAATCAGCGAGCAAGCGACGTTCCACCGGAATCGACCAATCACGAGGCGCGTAGCCTTAACATGGGTTTCCCTATGTTTACTTCTACCAGACTCACCCTGTATATATATATATATTGTGATGTGGTATATTAGATGCCCTGTAATCGCAGCTTCTGTCTCTTTCATCGGGTCTCGCGTAATACCTAGCAAGTCGAGAATCGACGAGGAAGAGCGCTAGCGTCGGCTTAGTATGGAAGTATGAATGGGAAATTATGCTGAATGTTGTGTAGGTAGTGGTGCAAGTCTCGACCGTCGGTAAGGTAGTCACCTGTTGTACGGTTCTTCAAGATCTGGAGGACATCTAGAACATCGGGGTAAGACGAACGGCTGTTGGCTACGGTATCTCGCCCGTTAGGGCACCGTCATGTTTTAACATCTCGACGACTTTCAACTGCAATGGAGTCTCGGTATCTACAACCATCGGTCCCGCGTTCGCCGTCTTGGGAACGCTAATACCTCGACAAGTTAACAGTCTCGTCGTCGCTTAGTCTCGTCCGTCCGGACGAGAGAAAAGGATGAAATCCGATTGGACGACGCCGATCAAGTTACTTCGCCGCAAGTTTCGTCGACGATTGCCACGGCTAACCGCCCTCACCGCCGCCGTCGCCGTTTCGCTAACGCCTCTTGCTTCTACCCCCTCTTCTTCATCGCCGACAACGACTTCGCTTCTGCGGCACTACCGGCCATTCTCGTTTCGGTGCTAGGCCGTAATACACCGCGCGCTATAGAATTCGGTAATTTTTGGGAAATTCGTCTTTGGGATTTTCGGTCGCGTATTCCGGTAGGTACGAAGTCGTTCCGTACGTATCGTGATTACTTTGTGTTGCACTCATCCGCGAGTATAAGATATTTACGCCGCGTATTATATGTTCGTTTTTCTACATTAAATCTTGTTCAGGTTCTTATAATCACATTCACTTTTTACTATTTTTTGCATAACTTCGGTACCTGCGTCGACGGTACCGCATTGTAACCGATTCTCAGATTAATTAAAGATTTCCGTTTATAATCATCGTGTTTAGCTTATTTCTACAAGTTAAACTTTGTTCCTTCCCCGACCTCACGTCTCTCCGAGTTTGAGTTGGTCGCGAGCAATTGGGCTATTCGTTTGGGTCTTTCGTTTAATTTTGGCAATTTGGCACTTTGGGAATTAGGTTTTGCCGTTCAAGAACAGCTGGCGACCTTAAAAGTAAGTATTTGGCATTTTGAAACTCCATACGTGACCTCGGAAAAATCACGCGTCACAAATTGGCGCCCAACGTGGGGATTTGAGGGAACAAAATTTTGACTGATAGTTAAAAGTATTTTTTTTCGGTTGCGTCAAAATTAAAATTCGGAAATTTGATAAAATTATTGGTTTCGAAAAGATTTTAGATAAAGTTAAATTCCACGTGTTCGAAACTTCAAGAACGATATTCGGTATTTATAATTTACGTTCGAAAAACAATTCGTCATATTTAGAGGACGACGAAAGTTGTGTGTTTGAATTTGCGACTGTTACTTGTGTACGAAGTACAGCGGTTCTGAATATCATTTTGCATACAATTATTAAAATCGAAATTGTACTTTCTAAATGGAATAGTTGAAAATTAAAATAATCATTTTTGTGTGTGGTAAATTTATGAAAATTGAATTTTGGGAAATTTGAAAAATTATTAAATCTTTTTGTTGGAAAATTGGTAATAATTTTTATAAAGTTTTGGTCTTAATTTTTTTTAATGGAAAATTTATTGATTGCAAAAGTTTCTTGGGAAAATTTATGAATAGTGGAATTAAATAATTAAATGTTTCGAATTATTAAATTTCGTAATCAAATAGTATTTCAGAACCAAGTAAAATTGTGTTTCGTAGCAGGGTGAAAAACAATCACTTGTTTATGAATAGCATATATCGGAAATCGAAAAACATAAACAAGCTATTGTTCGAATTCGGAAATACAGGTGTTGTCTTGAATGTTGTTTTGGTAATTAGATAGTCTGTTTATTCGAATAATATATGACTGATAACCTGTTTTTCAAATCTATGTATGTATTATTTATAAGAATTTATGATTTATTATGTACCACTATCATATGTTATTGATAGTGTCTCTGGAAGTATAAATACTTACTTCACCAGTACGTTATTAAGTAATTTAATATTATCATTGTATTTACGATTTCAATGTATCTTTCGATTTATCCAGAAAACTCTGGGAAGTTGATGTTTATTTCTAAGTTGGATTCTAGCGGGCAATCGTGTCATTCGAGAAACGGTTCAGCGTAGTATGCGAAATTTGGGAAATAATATTATATTTTAGATTATTATTATTGAATTTATTTTTTGTGCTTTTTGGTAAATTTCGGTGATTTTGAAACTTTTGGGGAATTATTTTTTTTTTTTTTCGGAATTTTTGACAATTGTTCGTAACTTGTGGTGTAAAGACTTAAAATCAGAATGTCGACATACTATTGCCTTTCTGTTCCGCACTTCACGTCTCAGGCAGAAATTATCCAGTTGTTAGATAATTTAGATACCTCCGAATGGATATCCCTTCTAGTGAAAAATTCCCTTCGGGTGCAAGGTCGCGAAAATATATTGCGTGATCGCATGTTCCGTTATTTTTCGCGACAATCGGGATTTCCTAACGTAGATTGAAGCCTAGACGACGAAAGCAGTCATGCGACGGTCGGCTTTGTAAGTACTCTGGTCGCCGACGTCCGCTTGTCGACGAGCGTTAGCCCTGAGTCGAATGTCTCGGAAACGGATTCCTAAGTAGATGTCCGGCGGGGAACGTAGAAGTAAAATGGCATACGGCGAAGTTAATACCACGCGTTTTCGAAAACAAAACCCGTCACAACCTCCCGTATCGTCCAATCAGGTGACAATTGCGACCACAACGACCACCTGGTCGCGAACTCCAAATGAAACTTTCTCGTCCCCGTAGTTCAACGCGTTATGCAACTCCGAGTCAGACGAATCGTCGTCTCTTTTCGGATCCGGAATCATACGTTCGGCAAGCTTACGCTCAACCTTGTATTCGGAATCCGGTGTCGAATCCGCCGTAGTACCAACATCCGAACTATCGGTACCGCGAGATAGGCGAGAGAAGTAGCTATTTCCCCTCGATCGTCCAGGATCTCAACGCATTTACTGCCGGTACTACAGAGCGCGTGGCCCCGTCAAATACTCCACACGTGTCTTGTGATTCCGTACCGAGAGTTAGGCTATTTGACAATCAATCTTCGGGTTTCGGCCCTAGGAGAACTTCGGCCCACGCAGCATCCTCCGTGCGATTTTCCGAACCTCCAAATCGCTATTCGAATAGATCGGAGCTTTCGCAGTTTAATAGAACTTTGGAAAATTCGTTCGATAGTTAAAATCGTCGTTAACTTCAACTCCGATCCTAGCGTGTCCCGATTTTGACGTAAAGTTTACACTGCAGACAGATGCGAGCTCCTTTGGTCTCGGTGTAGTACTCACCCAAGTCCAGGATGGACAAGAGCGAGTAATTGCATACGCGAGCCGAATTATGAAAGACGCAGAGCGTAAGTACACGGTTACGGAGCAAGAATGTCTAGCAGTTGTTTGGGCCATAGAAAAACATAGGCCATACCTAGAGGGGTATCGCTTCGCAGTGGTGACGGACCAGAGCAGCCTGAAATGGTTGTATAGTCTGCATAATCCCACAGGACGTCTCGCTCGATGGGCGCTTAAGCTGCTCTCTTACGATTTCGAGATAGTTCATCGGAAGTGTGCTTTGCATCACGTACCCGATGCTCTGTCTCGAATGTTCGAAAGTGCAGTAGACTGTGTGGCCGCTATCGATCCATCGGATGACGCATGGTACGTGCGCCGTGTCCGTTCCGTAGAGGAACATCCCAAGGTCTTTCCTAATTGGAAATTGGAAAACGGACGCCTGTACTGCCATCGTCCCGACCCAATGCTAGACCTCCTGATGGAAGATCTAGATGCATGGAAGTTGGTCCTTCCGCACCGTTCGAGGAAGCAGGCGCTACACGAATGTCACGATCTTCCCCCAAGCGGGCCACCTAGGTATCGACAAAACGTATAAGCGCCTTGCAAAACAATATTATTGGCCAGGAATCTACCATGACACCGTGCAATATGTTCGCAACTGTCACACTTGTCAAAAGTGCAAGGTCGATCAACGCGGACAAGCGGGATTGATGGGTATCCGCGAGATAGAAGAGCCATGGACAGTCGTCTCGGTGGATGTGATAGGCCCCAAATCCCCAAGTAAAAACGGTTACTGGTACGTGTTGGTCATGCAAGACACTTATACAAAATGGGTAGAACTATGTCCGCTTATAACAGCGACGGGTAAAACGGTCAGGCGAGGTATCAAAGAATATATAATCTTTCGTTGGGGTACTCCAAAGGTAATGTTGACTGACAACGAAACAAAGTTCGTGAATAACCTGTTGATGACCGCGGCTCGCGAATATGGTTTTCGATACTCAACTATTCCCCCCTACCACGCGTAAGCGAATCCCGTTGAGCGGACTAACAGAATCCTTAAGACAATGATCATTTCGTTCTTGGAGGGCGACCATAGGGAAAGGTCGGCAAGGCACACGTCAAGGATCTGAAACCGGTAAGTGAAAGTACTAACACCTCTTTGGTTTCGTCTTTCAGTATCATCAAAAGCAATGAAGCCAACACCCGGGTCTCGCTCCCCCGTCGGCTCGGTTCTTCCGGACGGATTTGTCTGGCATCCAGCGACGCCCATCGAGTGCGCTCGCCTCTTCGTGAGTCGACGTCCGGGGAGGCACTTTGTTCTCACGGCCCGGAGCTTGGAGGATCCCCCGATCTACGAACCGCATTCCATCTGGGTACTGACCGGACGAACGTCTCGCTCCCCCCTCCCGGACATCGAGATTCCGGGGTGGTTATGGCCGGAGCCACGACCCACCCCCGCCCCGGAGCCGGCGAAGCGCCGGATTCCGGAGCATCAGCTATCCAACGTCGAAGAGGGCGTCCGCGGAAAATGCGCCCGCCGCCATCCCGCGAAGCCCGCCGATTGGGACGGATCGTGGAGGCTGCCACGTTACCCCGGCTTCGCCCCAGGAGGCCTTAAGCTCCCACAACCGGCCACGATCCCGACCACCACGGGGAGTACCGATCCAGTGAACGGGTGCTGGAACCCAGCTTGTCTGAGTCCCGGGCACGTGTACTCGGACTGCCCGCTGCCGTACGGTGCTCGGCGCCGCTGTATGGGCTGTGGCCACTGGGACGTGACAAAGGCCACCAGCCCGAATTGCCGGGAAAAATGGGAGGCGCTGCAGAGGAGGTACCGGGCATGAGCCGCCGTTGGTTTCCCCTTCTTTTTTTTCGTGTATTTTCTTCTTTTTTGTCGGTTTTTTTTTTGTCAAATTGCCCTTCGCAGGGAGTCGGTGCATAATTTTTTTTTTCTAAAAACACGGTTTCGTTACGACCGGCGGAAGTTTTTTTTTGTTGTTGTTAGCAGTATTTTGTTTTTTTTTTGGACCGGGGCAGTTCCGGCCCCCAAAAAAACCTTGTAAATGATGGGTCATGCTGTAACAGAAAATAAAAACATATATTGGAATTGGTGATGGGTAATTCGGAAGACTAAAATACTCTCATTTGGTTTCGACCCTTATCCCTCCCGTTGCTGCTTCTCCTTGGAATGAAAGATCGAGTCAGCAGTAGCCGGACGGGAATTCGAGGCGTCCGTGGCGGAAGTCTGCAAAGTGAAGATACTACATTGCAAAAGATCGTACTAACCCGTTTCAGTGGTACAGAATATTAGTTATAGGCACATACATACATCATAAAGTAACTCTATCATAAACAACACAATTAAAAGAAAATCGAAATTAATATTCCTGCAAAATAATATTTCTATTCGCTAATAGGTTAGGTTTCCCGTTCACAGAAATGAACTTTTTGATTCCGTGCAACAGATTGATACCGTAAGTGTAGCAGGCTCAAGCGTTTGAACTATCTTTAATGTTATGCGCGATTTGTACATATTATATATTCACATAGTTGTTACCTAGGGAAATAAACATTTAAGATAAATTATTTACTTGTAAAATAAAAACTTACCAATAATAATAGATAGTGAAATATATCAATCTAATGTTTAGCACTTTTATGCGTATTAATTTATTTAAACTCGTTTAGGTTTTTATAAATCTTACGTCTGTAAAAAAAGATTTTCTCGAAAAGAACTTTCTTATATAATAATTTAATATACAGGGTCCGTCAAAAGTCTCGGGACGGCGAAATAACTCAGCGGAAGTGAATTTTTGTAGAAAATATTTCAGACAAAAGTTTATAGATTTTTCCCTGGCGATTTAATTGCGATATTTAATTTGACCTTGAAGGTTATTTCAAGGTCAAGTTTGTCTTTTTTAATGGAAACCCATGTTTTTTCTCACGGGTTCGGAAAGAGCACAAAATTATACGTCCGAATATGATATGGTCGATTTTTCCGTCAAGGTCATTTCAAGGTCAAACTTAAAACTGCCGAAACTGTGAATTAACTCAGCGGGAGCGCATTTTCGGGGAAAATGTTTCGGATAAAAGTTGAAGGATTTTTCTCTGGCTATTTAATGATGCCATTGAATTTGACCTTGAACATGACCTTCAAGGTTATTTCAAGGTCAAGTTAATTTTTTTAAATGGAAACCCCTGTTTTTTCTCACGGATTCGGAAAGAGAGATATTAACGAAGAACAGAAGGAGGCTTAGAGAATGTCGAAAGAAAATGTAAATAAATACATCAACTAGACATTTTTCTTTATCCTCCGATTTCTCAGATTTTGACATGATATTCATTTTCTGACAATAGGCAACACTGAAATTGAAGAAAGTCAGGAAATAAAATGTAAATTCAACAATATATAATTTTTTTATTAAATTCTCTATTTTTAGTAGAAGTTAATTTTAATAAGAACTTTTTTTTAGAAGGAACTGAATTTCAAGAAAAGAACGGCTGCTACGGGGGATCTCAATTGATCGGCCCAATCCTAAAATGCGTCAAGCGCGTGAACGTACTGCAAGGGAAACAAAGGAAGAATTTATTCAATGAACACGGATGACTTCAACTCGCCATATCTCAAGGAAAAATGCTAGAAAAATGATGAAATGTTGAGAGCACATTCACGAGATACTAGCGAATCCTAAAGCCGGACTTAAATAAACAAAATATTGATTGTACTTTTATAATTAATGGTCAATTTAGACGTTAACTCAATGCGATCGAAAATTGGCGGTTTGCGATCTGTAGCGAGAAAAGTGAGTTATAAAATGCGTGAGTGTGAGGTACAAAAAACTTACAGTGAGAAATTTATACATCAATGTATGATAAAAGTTTCTACCAAGTTTCAAATTTTTTGGATCTTAAATGCGTGAATTATGCAAACTTTAGTGCTACTGACATTCTTCATTTTTAGTGTTGCCCATTATTCGCCCTTTCGAATTTTCAAAAAGACCATGCAGCAAATAAAAGCAGACATGTTAAGCTACATTTTAAGCCAAATCCCGATTTTTTTGTTGCTACTGAATTCTGGTGGTGCCGTGATCCAGAATTTTATTTCCTTACTTTCTTCATTTTTAGTGTTGCCCACTGTCCGCCATTTTCAATTTTCAAAACCACCATGCAGCAAATAAAAGCAGACATGTTAAGCTACAATTTAAGCCCAATCCCCATATTTTAGGTGCTATAGAATTCTGGTCGTACAAGTGATCCGGTTGACATGGAATGGCCCATATACAGGGTCATCGAAAAGTATCGGACCCCCCTAATATCTTCAGTTAGAATGCACTTAGGAGAAAATGTCCAATAGCAAAGTTGTATGGTTTCAAGCGGGGAGTAAGATGATGGCCTTGACTTTAACCTTGACCATGTCCTTCAAGGTCATTTCAAGGTCAATCTTATTTTTTTAAATAGAACCACCTACATTTTATTGCACATTCTTATAGCTTATCTCGAGAGCTTTCCAAAACACTATAATAAAATATTTTTTTATTAAGTACTTTTTGAGTTATAAAGGTTTGAAGTTAACAATTTGCCTTAACTGGCCGGACTCACACACCACTCTTGCCTTAACTGGTCGGACTCGCACACCACTCTTGCCTTAACTGGTCGGACTCGCACACCACTCTTGCCTTAACTGATCGGACTCGCACACCACTCTTGCCTTAACTGATCGGACTCGCACACCACTTAACAAATTGTTAACTTCAAACCTTTATAACTCAAAAAGTACTCAATAAAAAAATATTTTATTATAGTGTTTTGGAAAGCTCTCGAGATAAGCTATAAGAATATGCAATAAAATGTAGGGGGTTCTATTTAAAAAAATAAGATTGACCTTGAAATGACCTTGAAGGACACGGTCAAGGTCAAAGTCAAGGTCATCATCTTACTTCCCGCTTGAAGCCATACAACTTTGCTATTGGACATTTTCTCCTAAGTGCATTCTAACTGAAGATATTAGGGGGGTCCGATACTTTTCGATGACCCTGTATATATAATTTGAAAATGAATAAGATATGAGTAGGATAGTATTAAAAGGCCATTGGATTTTCTGCGAAAGTGTCAGAATAAAAAATGCATTAGGTCATAAAAAAATTTCGATTGTATGTTAATGGACTTTACATTCTAAATGGCTGAACTTATAGGCTTATAGGCTTCATACAGTAATTATAATCCTGCTGGAAATCCACTGGCATTTTCACCCCACTCTATTCGACTCAAGTCTTCTGGAGATGATAACCGTATGAAAATTAAAATATTATTATGTTTACAAAGTGATTACTTTCAACAGAGTCGGATTTCTTATATCTTCTGGAGACTAACTGCACGGCTTTCTCCATAACTCCTCGAATCGGGTGATTTTCATTACATTTCATTGACTCCCACAACTCGTTGATTAATTTTTCAGTTTCCCTAGTCTTGAGTTAATCGCTTGAGAGCGGGAGAAATATCAACTTGCCTCGAATCTAGAACTACTCTCGTGAGGACCACGTTTTTCAGTTTGTCTGTAATATATATTTTTTCCAATGTCATATAGAAGGTATCAAGAAAGACGCAAAAAACAATTTTTTTCGCATTTAATAATTTTTTTAAATTGCTGACGAGCATTTTGCGAAAATATTCCAGCTTACATGAAATTTGATTGTTTTAAACAGAGGTTTTTGAACTTTAATATTGAAAGAAATTCAATCTTACAATCAAAACCAATACACATCTACACGATATCTTTTAGACATATTTTATATATCTAAAGACATCTGAAAGATATCTAAAAGATTTCAGAAAGTGTTGCGTGAGACACCTAAAATATATCTTTTAGAGAGCTTTTCGACATATTTAAGATATCTTTTTCAGATTGAAGGAAAATCAACTCATTCTTAAGGAGCAATCCTCACATTCCAAATGGGGTGAAGTTATCGTTGGAGACAAGCATTCATCGGATCACGGTACAGAAAGTTACAGCTGCTGACAGATTAATGCAGAAGAAGGGTAAATCACCTCAAGGAAATCTCGTTCTCGAGGAAAACGTTCAATTTGCCTTCAACAATCGCCTTCGTACTGGACTCGTGGAGAATTTAAAATATTTGGACCCCGCAATGTTTTTCGAAGCGGCAAAAACTACCATCATTAACTATGTGCGTGAGGTAGTAAAGGAATTCCACTGTGTCAAGGTGTGCACGGTGTTTTCTG
Source organism: Trichopria drosophilae (assembly GCA_030407085.1). NCBI lineage: Eukaryota > Metazoa > Arthropoda > Insecta > Hymenoptera > Diapriidae > Trichopria > Trichopria drosophilae. The sequence goes on from CM059582.1 coordinate 95,618,977, forward strand.
GGCAATTTATACTCGGTATGCAGGAGGATGATAACAAATTCTTTTCCAATAAATACTCTGAAATGTGCACAACTACCAACTTTAACGAGTGGTATGATGACAAAGTAAAGAGTGTCATCCTACCTCAACTTGAAGAATTTCAAGAACGGGGCAGTGGTTGGACGTTATCCGCCATAAATTCACTCGCTATACAAGTAGCAAAGTACAACCCAATGCGTGCCGGATCGTGGATAGATTTGCTAAAGTGAATCAAAGATAAAAAGGCCGTGATTAATGTAAAAGTATTTGGGGATGACTGCTTCGCTTGGGCGATAATGTCTGCATTATTCCCATTTAATACTAAACATTTAGACAGACCATCATCTTATCCGGATTATGCACAACATGTTAAATTTGACGGCATCAGTTTCCCGATTGCACTCAAAGATATACCGATGTTTGAAAAACAAAATGACATTTCGGTGAATGTCTTCATCGTACCCGATAAGAAGAAAGAAGTACTACCCGTGCACTTAACCATCGATGAAAAGGAGCGCCACGTGAACCTGCTTCTCGTGTCGGAAAAACAAAATAAAGTACTATGCCCATCTTCATCTTTGGTGTCCGATGAGGTTGAAGTCGAGGAGGATGACAGCAGTAATTATCATTACTGTTGGATTAAGAATTTATCTCGGCTAGTGGGTGCACAGTTCAGCAGAAAAAAGTGGGAAAACATGTCTGTAATCGATGTCTTCACTATTTTCATGGCGATGAGAAATTGTGTGCTCATAAAATCAATTGCTGTAAAATGAATAGGAAAGTTGAATTGGAGACAGCCCCCAAAAACGCCTACGAGCAACACAAAATTTATAGTGTAGGATACTACCTGCATTGTAACCACGACTCATCGTTGTCCCGATACCGCTCACATCGAGGGTCAAACTCAGCTTCCTGGTTTGCTGAGGAATTGAAGGAGTTGTCCGAGGAAGTCAATCAGGTAAACACTCACTTTATATAATTGATTAGATTATTTATTCATTTTTTTTTACATCATATTTAAATTTTTTTTTTTATTATTATTTATATATAAAAAAATTACATAATTTAAAAAAATAGGTAATACAAATTAAACTTAAACTAATATAAATACATTTTAAATTTTCAATTATTCGTCATTCTTAATTAATAGTGGATGACTTTTGTTTGTTCCAGATTTTGCTAGACACGAAACCGATGAACTTGACTCCGGGAGAAGAGAATGCATTTCGGTCGGCGACGATGTGCCACATCTGCGGGGGCTTGTTTACCGACAAAGATGTTGCAGTCAGGGATCACGATCATCTCACTGGTCAATTTCGAGGTGCTGCGCATAATAGTTGCAATATTAATTATAAATTTACTTTTAATATTCCTATCATATTTCATAATTTAAGTGGCTACGACGCTCATTTTTTAATTCGCGAAGTTACCAATTGTTTCGAGGAAGACGTGAAAGTCATTCCTTGCAATATGGAAAAATATATATCGATTATAAAGCGTATACAAGAGACAAAAATTAAGCTTACATTTTTAGATTCCCTTAGATTTTTAAACTGCTCTCTCAAAAACTTGGCGTCTTATTTAAGTAATGAAAAAAAAACAAATTTTCCCTTATGATTACATAACCGAAATGAACGTCCTAGATCAATCATATCTTCCTTCACGAGACAAATTTTTTAATAAACTCTACGAGTGTGATGTCAGTGAGAATGATTATGTGCATGAATGTGTGGAACATATTTAAGTGTAATACTCTGGGTGAGTATTCAAACTTGTATTTAAAAACAGACGTCCTTCTACTTGCGGATATCTTTGAAAATTTTCGCACAACTCTGTTAAAATCGCACGGTTTAGATCCTGCACATTATTACACTCTACCTGGATATACTTGGGACTGTGCACTCAAGCATACTCGAGTAGAGTTGGAATTACTTACCGATATAGACATTATAATGTTTTTCGAGAGCGGTATAAGGGGAGGTCTTTCTCAATGCTCAAATCGGTACGCAAAGGCCAATAACAAATACATGCCCGATTATGACCCGTCTGAAGAGTCAAAGTACCTAATGTACTTCGATATAAACAATCTGTATGGGTGGGCAATGAGTCAATAACTGCCTACCGGAGGTTTCGAATGGGTGGAAAACGTAGACTTTGAAAATGTACCCGATGACTCGGAAATTGGATATATTCTCGAAGTCGACTTGACCTACCCTGAAAAAATACACAACAAGCAAAAAGATCTCCCGCTGTGCCTCGAGCGAGCAGTTCCGCCCGGTTCAAAACAACCGAAATTACTCGCTATATTAAATGACAAGGAACGGTATGTCATAGATTACCGAAATTTAAAGCAAGCGCTCACCCACGGTATTATTTTAAATAAAATTCATAGGATACTAAAATTCAAACAATCTCCATGGTTGAAATCTTATATTGACTTGAATACCAAACTCCCGCGACAAATGATTTTGAAAAAATTTGTATAAATTGATGAATAATGCGGTATTTGGGAAAACCATGGAGAATGTTCGGAAAAGAGTAGATGTAAGCATTAACAATAAATGGGATGTTAGATATGGCGTTGAAGCGTTCATATCAAAACCAAATTTTCATCGAATAGTACTATTTGGTGAAGACTTGGTCGCTATATAACTTAGAAAATTAGAAGTAGTTATAGATAAGCCCATATATGTCGGAATGGCTATTTTAGATATTTCTAAGACTAAATTGTACGAGTTCCATTACGATTATGTTTTAGAAAAATTTAAAGAAAAGGCGAAATTGTTATATACCGATACCGATAGTTTAATTTATGAATTTAAGTGTGATGATGTATATGATTGTATGAAACGCGATATTAATATATACGATACGAGCGATTATTCCAAAAATAATGAGTACGGTATGCCGCTAGCCAATAAAAAAGTTTTAGGGTTAATGAAGGATGAATGTAGTGGAAAGATAATGACCGAGTTTGTCGGACTCAGGTCAAAAATGTATGCGTTGCGTGTGTTAGGCGAAGGTGAGAAGAAGAGAGCGAAAGGTGTAAAAGAAGTCGTCGTCCGAAAAACAATCACTTTCGACGACTATCTGAACTGCCTTCAAAATACGTCTACAGTTACGCGCGAGCAAAGATGTATTCGTTCAAAATTACACAACGTATACACCGTACGTGAGAAAAAAATTGCTCTAAGTCCCCATGATGATAAGCGATATTTAATTAAAAATTCTACCGACACTTTACCGTGGGGACATAATGATGTAATGGAGGTAGATGTATGATTTATGTACTTGTATATGTAAATATGTACATCCGAATGGATTTATGTACAATACGCATAGAAAAATATGAATAAATTAACCAATATAAGTTTATTCTTACCTTTTTTCTTTTTCCAACCTTCTTTCTCCACAAATCCCGACGAAGATGTGGACTTCGTAATCCTCAACGACGTCGCAATATCCTTGTTGCCCTTGTACAATAATTGCATCTAACTTTATATTAAGTAAAACTCGCTTCCAACTATTAATTCATCATTTATTCTACCATCTTACTCTTAAAGTATTATATCTTTCTTGTCGATCCAGGTGTTATGCTTATCTTCAAAGCCCAACCATTTAACAAACACTTTAGAATTTTTAAGACAGTGATATTATTCGTAAGATTGCTAAGAGTGTAATTATTTTTATTTAAATTATTGGTATGTTTAGTTATTTCCTGATGTAATTCAATAGTATAATTTCCGATATCTGAAGATATAATACGCCTCTTTTCTATTTCATTGTAATTTTTATTTATATCTTGATGCATTTTATTTATACTTTTTTCAAAATATTGAATCTTCTCATTATTTTTAATTGCACCTTTACACAGTTCATCTATTTGCTGTTTAATATCGTGAATAGATGTGTGGAACATTCTCAAAGTAATGGCATCATCCGAATCTGTCGGAATTCCGATATTATATAACTTTTTTTTTCTTAAAATCATAAGAACCATCTGTAGCAATTTCGACACTTTGAAATACTTGCTTCCGTGCTCGTTGAGACGAACGTCCAAATACATCGATGCTCATTATGATACTAACGTAATTATCACGAAATTAATAGATTATATTAGCTTCACGCAACTCTTCAATAATGGATAAAATTTGATTCGAAAGACTCGAATTACCAGCAGCTTGCGATGCTATTAGAAGGCGCAAACGATCGACAAGTTCATTTGGATCATCCCAATGCACGTAGTCAATTTTGTGGTTTTGTTCAACAATCATGTATTCAGGCAAATTACCACCCTTTTTCGGAACATCTTTGAACATTTCCTTGATATAGTTTCGATACTTGTGGGAAGCATTTTACCGAATAGGTTTTTCCTGATTCCAATCTTTCCTATGTGCATTAGTTAAGGCTAGTATACTTTTGTAATTGTTTAAATCAGACTGTTGGATTATAGCTATATCAGCTTTTTTCTTAAATAATAACTCTAGTAAACCTTCAGTAATAGCAAATTTGTTATCCTTAACAATTTTTATTCTTAAATTCTATTGTCGAATCACCGATTCTTGTAGTACCACCTTCTATGCGAACCCCATAAATTGTATCAATAATATCACTTTTCTCATGAATATATCTCACCAGTAAAGTTAGAAACTTATTTGATAACCTTTCTTCAATATGATATGTAGGCGTTTTAATATCACTGCTAAATGTCTGCTCTAAAGGGGTATTATATCCATCAAGCATATCATCATCATCATCAAAATCGTTAACATCATTAATTTCTATGCTATCTGTTACTTTATCCTGTACGTTTATATCATCAATCGAATTTTTGTTGATTGACATTGTTGTAGCGTCTGCTATTTTTTCCAATGGACTTATCAGAGGTTTGAGCGTTTCACTTATCGCAAGGTCATGCGTTTCTTTACCCATTTTTAATAATCGATGTTTTCGGCGAATAGATTCGCTAGCTTTGACAATTTGACGTAAAACGTCTTGCTGCTGTTTAGGAGGAGAAGACATGTTAATGCATGCAAGTCCCACTCTGCACTGACTTGTTACAACATTTTTTGTTTCTTCTTAAAATCATTTATGCTTATAAAACAATCAAAACCTTTTCGATACCTTCCCTCTTCTATTTGACTATCTTTATCAATTACAATAAATCCATGCTTTTCTGTCCAACATTGTGTGCATATATCTTTAAAAGTGTTGTATGGCATATCTGTATTAACATGATGATTATAGACGTGCTTAAGATTCATTTCATCCTGTCTAAAGAGAATCAAAAAGTTTACGTTATCTCGAATAAGATGCTTGGGAACGCGAGCGTACGTTTGACTGAGAGAAAAGCAATCGACGCAATTATGTCTACCCATACAAAAGAAGGATCTAATGTTATCTTGCTTCTCGCACGCAACATCATCAAATATAATAATGGAGTTTGGCCTGACCTCGGCGAGTGGTACTACATGTTCATTATCGTGAAAAGGAAAGTATCCTATACCCTCCACAGAGTTGAGTAAGTTTTGTAAAAATTGATATTTCGGTTGATTTAACGATTTCGAATATACAAATATATTTTCAAACTTTAATCCATTCTGATCGATGATTAGAGTGTGTAGTGTATTTGTTTTTCCGCAATTAGACGGGCCATAGAAAAGTGCACGTATACTATTTGGCAGCAACTCCCCATGTCGTTTATGATTAGTTGCATTATTTTGTACAGACGATGTTAAATCATCAAAATTGATGATTGGGATTTTTGTTGGTTGTTTATGAAATCGCATTTTGATAATAACTGATCATAAAAGTATAAGTAGCGCCTTTATATGTAATGTCAGTCATTAAGTGTTTGTTACTTGAATGATGCACATCTTAAAATAATTACATATGTGGGTAAAAACAAGAAGCAAAGACGTATAAAGAGTGGGAAAGTATTGGTCAATTCTTTAATTAATAAATTACCGGTAGAACTTCATATACCCGGTTATCAGTACTGCGGACCTGGTACAAAATTAAAGCAACGATTAGCAAGAGGGGGCTCAGGGATAAATCCGTTAGATAAGGCTTGCAAGGAACACGACATTGCTTATTCCAAAACTCGTGAAAATCCCACCGATAGAAGCGAGACTGATCGAATATTAGCGGAGCAGACTTGGAAGCGAGTTTTAGCAAAAGACGCAAGCATTGCAGAAAAGGCGGCAGCTTGGGGTGTTGCAAACAAAATGAAACTAAAAAGTAAATTGGGCATGGGACTGAAAAAGAAAAAAAAAGTGTCAAAAAAGAAAACAACATCATTGAACAACATTATTGCGGCTGCTAAAATGTCAATGTCACCAAGTAATAATGGTCAAAGTGTTATATCGAGCGCTTTGAAAGGGGCACGTAAAGCCGTAAAAGAAGCAGGTGGTAAACGATTCATTCAAAAAACTCGACAGCTATCGTTACCTTCAAAGGTTGGAGGATTCCTACCTTTCCTAGCACCCATATTTGCTGAATGAAGTGCTGTAGGTGCATTAGTCGGTGGCGCAGCGGGTATAACCAAGGCTGTTAATGATGCAAGAGCTGCTCAAAAGCGGTTACATGAAAGTGAGAGGCATAATCGTGCTATGGAGACAATAGCTATAGGTAAAGGGTTATATCTTAAACCTTATAAAAATGGTCTAGGTTTGAAATTAAAACCATATAAAACGGGTTTAGGTGTTAAATGTAGAAAAAATCGAAAAAACTTGTAAAGCTACCGCATCGAGCACTCACCGATGCAGATATTTTAGAGGTGTCTTTATGCGTAATAATTTACCAAAGAATCCCCAAGTTAATGAATGTGCAGTCATAAATTTAGACGATGCAAGCGGTCCGGGGACACATTGGGTAGCATATCGAAAACGTGGTTCTAAAGTCGGTTATTTTGACAGCTTTGGAAACCTTAGCCCACCTGCTGAGTTGGGAAAATATCTCGATGTAGGTAGCATTATGTATAACCGTGAAAAATTTCAAGACTATGCCACTTTTGATTGTGGACATTTATGTCTCAAATTTTTATGCAATCAGCTGTTTTGTCCAAACAAGTATAAGTTGTATAAATATATCGCATAAAATATTATGTTAATCAGTGTAATTTGAACAATCAGTATAAATGATTCGTTTACGTTGACGCTCTCGGGGCAGTCTTCAGTATTGGAAGCCAAATACTTTCCACCTATTGAAGTTTCACCGCAAAATAATTATGAATTGGGTTTGATAGAACTTTTAACGTTTAAATCAATCCCAAATGTTGACGTTAATAATAAATTTCATACTGGTAACCATGAAATTATTGTGCCGATCGGTAGCTATAAAATTGAGGATATAGCAGAATATATTAGAAACAAGCTGTCGGAGTATAGTGATTTTACGCTAGATATAAAACCGAATAATAATACACTACGTAGTGAAATCAGATCTAATCGAGACATTGATTTTACACCAATCGATTCGATTGGACGAACATTGGGCTTTAATAGACGAATTTTGGAAGCAAACAAGTTGCACATTTCAGATTTGCCCGTAACCATATTTAAAGCTAATGCACTTCGCGTGGAATGCAATATAACTACAGGCGCTTATATTAATAGCAGTAGAGCGCACACGATTCATGAATTTTTTCCTACTGTGGCGCCCGGATATAAGATTGTGGAAGTGCCGAATCATTTACCTACCTGTTACCGTCAGATAAATAGATCATATTCAGTTGCGCATTGTTGATCAGAACGGTGAATTTTCGTGGTGAAACAATTACAATACGACTCCATCTTAAATCTACGTAACAATGGGTATTATGTAAAATGGTCAGAACCTTAATAGTTACTATAATAATAACCCATCATGGAGAAAACATATCAGTCGTCGTCAAATTCGCAAGACGTTAACACGTCGGAACGCGCTATTTCTGAAAAGCTTGGGACTCAAGTTACATTATCATCACAATATCAAACAGTGAATAATAAAAATTGTTATTGTCGTTGTTGTATTTGCATACTTATCGCACGTTATCATAATAGCAATAATAGAGGATCCAATACTCAGCATTCAAAACCTAGTCGTTTTCGACGAGTCTGTCGCTCATTACGAGCTGCATTCACATCAATCTTACAATACAAGTTCTTTTGGTAAAAATGATGAAATTCGCATTGCTGTACAAAATCAAGATTTATGTATTTTACCGTGTAAAAGTTTGATACATGTTAGTGGAAGGTTAACGAAAACCGACGGAACTAAAGCAAATAATACTAATCTAACGTCTAACGCAATCTGTCATTTATTTGATGAGGCGCGATATGAATTGAATGGTGTTGAAATTGATCGAAATAGAAATGTTGGTATTACTAGCTTGATGAAGGGGTATCCTTCTTACACACCAAATGATGAACCCGTTTTAATCAATGCACGTTGGATATCTATTTCAAATCTAAAGATAACAAATGATAATGGTTATTTTGATGTGATCATGCCTCTGAGTATGATTCTCGGATTTGCTGAAGATTATCGTAAGATAATTGTAAACGCGAAGCACGAACTTATTTTAAAAAGATCTAAACATGATGATAATGCAATTATACAAATTGCAGAAGAACATTACAAAATTGAGATGAATAAAATAGAATGGTTAGTTCCATATGTGACGTTGGCGGATAGGGAAAGGATACAGCTGTTACGTTTCATTGAAAAAGATCCTTGCATATCTTTAAGTTTCTGTACATAGGAACTTTATGAATATCCGCTATTACCGGTAACATCATCCCACGTGTGGTCTGTGAAAACAGCGACACAACTAGAAAAGCTACGATATATTATTATCGGCTTCCAAACAGCACGAAAAAATGACAAGGCGATAAATGCTAGCCTGTTTGATCACTGTAACATTAGTAATGTTAAAGTATTTTTGAATTCAAAATATTATCCGTATGGTAATTTATACCTTGATATTGCAAATAATCAATTTTCTTTATTATACGATATGTATATCAATTTTCAAGCTAATTACTATAGTAAAAATGTTAATGGTAAACCTATATTGAATAAATCAATATTTTTAGAGAAAGCTCCATTAATCATTATTGATTGCTCTAAGCAGACTGAAGCTTTAAAACACGCACCAGTCGATGTGCGGCTTTTCCTGGAAATACGTCTGCTTATTGTTTAATTTTACATGATCGTATTGTAGAATATAATCCCATAAGTGAAAATGTAAAGAAGTTGGTTTGAGAGGGGGTTAGCCATTATTACGCATGTGCTAATTAATGAATAAAATATCGTCATACTTTAATTGCTAGTGAATCAGTATCATACGAAATGGAATACATTGTAGACGTGCAGGGATTCCGCGGGCCTGGTAATCGCTTCATACCGAAGGAAATGTCTATAATGAATATTTTCGTCGGTGAAATTGAGACTTGTGTGTTTAAAGCGCCATATCAATGGGTGTGGTTACGGTTACTCTATAAAAGAGTGAATAACTGGTTAATGCATAATTACCACGGCTTACCATGGCAATCTGGCGACGTTCCCTTTGATGCTATAAACGAGACCTTGGAGGATATCATTATATGTGCCAACTAAATTTATGTAAAAGGAGTCGATAAAAAATGTTGGTTGGAGGATATATTAAACGTTGAAAATGTTATTGATCTCGACGTTTTGGACTGCCCATCTCTGAAAAAACTGAAGCAACAGCAGCAATATGAATTGTTGGAGAAGTGTGAAAATCATTCGCTTGATGGAACTTGCACTAAAGAAAATGTACAAATAATTAAAAATTGGGTATTGGGAAATCTACTTGAACAACCTGCATCACTTCAACGTTCATTAAGGATTTATTACGAAGTGAAACGTCTCGCATTGGTGGAAACAAAAGATATAGAATGTCTACCTATCGATTTCATCTGCATGTTTGCTGAACGACAAATTGAAGAAGCATGGACTTGCTTGCCACCTGCTATGCAAATGCATCCTGATATAAGAGAATGTCGAAGATGCTACACACATTTTGAGGCCAGCGGCGACGTGCCAGATGGACAACCTCCTATGATTAAGGATTGTGTCAAGTGTCACTTTCAATGAGAGGAAACGTCTTGTTAATTTTACGAATAATAATATGTATTTTCAATATATTCATTAACTATTGTAATGTTTAATTATGAAATATGAAAATAAAGTTTATTGAATATATTCCACGATTACTTATTACATACATATCCCAAACACCCTAAAAGGGAAGGTTAATAAAACAGTAAACTTTTATTAGCATTAATTTTTATCTTTATTGTTTCTATTTTTTTCTATTTTTAAACCATTTTATAATATAGTAATGACAATAATAAGGGCCCAAAGGGAATGATGCAAAAAGCCGCATCTTAGCCTATCTTCCCAAATGGCCTACTCTCACCTCCACGTGTGCTTATTAAAGCCGGTGGGCCCTGGACTCTTAGCAACCTTGCCAGAGATTGGGTAACCAACCCCAGTGGATGGCGAGGTAAGAGACAAACGAGAGAGGCATAACAACGGGGAGTAGGGCAAACCACCCTACTCGCTGTATTTGCGGTTAGACGAAGTACAACGCGCAGGGCTCCTGACCATCGGGCTGCTTCGGATGCAGCCCAGTCCCGATGTGGAGGAGCCGAAAGAGGTGTCCCGGGACAACGACAAACGAATGCCCACGGACGATTTCAGTGGACGGAGGATCTCAGGCAAGATCTAATGCGCTACTACGAGGAGAGCTGTCCGCAACAGAGAGGCTACATGGCGCGAATGCACAGTCGGTTTGCAGTAATGCATCCCGATCTGGCAGATCCTTTTTTTCAACAACAACTGAGAGATTATGTGGCCTATCTGAAGCGGACAGGTTTCGTTGTTCCCAGCTGTCAACCGGTACCGGATGTGCGGGCAATAACAACTGAGCCCGTACGCGGTGCAGAGAGAGATGCTCCACATTATGAAAGCACGACACTCGTGTTTAGGTTGAATTTGACAACAAAAATTTTGCCTAAACAACGAGAATTAGACAGAGCAAATAGCCTACTTCTGGATGCTCTTCCAGATGACTGCGACCTGTGGCAAGTCAATTGTGCCGTTTACGAGGCTGCAAGTGATCTGGTGACTCCGGGAAATCTGACACAGATATCGGGGAGTCGGCAGATTACAAAACGCATGTCTCAATTGAACGGTAAGATTCGACTGACACGGAAACTCGCTTTCCGAATTCAGTGTGTGATCGACTATTTAACATCTGGCCGTTCATTTACGGCTAAAGTCAAGAAGTTCGCACAATAACTGCGGACGTACTATCACACACTGAACAAGCTGAAGTTGCTCAACATCATGCAACGTTTAGCGGATAAAATTCGGGTTTTGGCCGATGCCAAAAAGAGGCTGCAAAGACGGGAAGAAGGAATTCGACAAAACTGAATATTTTGGACGAGTCCTTCCAACCTCTTCAAACATCGTATCGCAGACTCAAGCGAGTTTCCGTCGATGGCCGCAGTTGAGGAATTCTGGGGGAGCATCTACGAGAGAACATCTAGGCTTAATGCAGACACTCCAGGTATTGAAATCTTCACCGAGTTGTGCGACGAAGTCACACAACAAAGTAAAGATTGCCCACCCGTCAGTGCTTTAGAGGTGAAAAATGCCATCACAGGAGCGAGGAATTTTTCCTCGCCGGGATGGGATGGAATTAATAACTATTGGTGGAAGAAGTTCACTTCTGTCCATCAACACCTAGCCCGAATATTCACCTCTTATATAAATGGAGACCAACCCATTCCGCACTGGTTGGTGGAGGGCCGAACGACACTGATCCCAAAAGCGGGAGACTTGTCCGATCCGAGAAACCATAGACCGATCACGTGTCTCAATACGTTATACAAATTGTTCACTAACATTTTGAACGAACGTATTGAGAAATCCGTGAAACCGGTGTGGCAACGGATAGTAGAACAACGAGGCTGCAAAATGGGTGTATCCGGCTGCAAGGACAAATTGCTTATCGACAGGTGTGTTTGTCAGGACGCAGTCCAGTACAAGCGTAACCTGTCGATAGCCTGGCTGGATTACATGAAGGCGTATGACTCAACATCGCACGAGCTTTTAAGCTTGTTGCTCAAACACCTCCATGTCCACCCAAACATAGTGAGAATTGTAGAAGACCTGATGCCTCTTTGGAAAACACGCTTTGTCATGACATCGGGCAAGCGTCGAACCATGTCTAGACTGGTTCAATTCCAAAGAGGTGTCTATCAGGGAGATTCTCTGAGTCCTCTGCTCTTCTGCATCTCACTATTGCCTCTATCCGTTGCTCTCCGGAAAACTCAAGGGTACATGTGTGGACCGCCTGGTGAACGTGTACATAAGATCACCCACCTTTTCTATATGGATGATCTTAAATTATACGCATCAGGCGAGGATCAATTACATCGATCTCTGAACATCGCCCTCACATTCTCGAGAGATATCGGCATGGAATTCGGATTGGACAAGTGTGCAGTCGTTCATTTGCACAGAGGAAGGTCAGGCTCCCATAACAACGATATGGAGCTCGTCAACGGAAATATCATCCGCCACCTTAGCGCCGAAGAAGCCTACACATACCTGGGCGTACCTCAAAGGCATGTCCAGGATGTGCAGGCTACTAAAACCATCATCATTAAGAAATACCGGCGCATTCTCCGTCAGATCTGGTCATCAGAATTGACCGGGAGAATAAGGTGGCAGCCACGAATATGTTGGCCGTATCACCAGTGCTCTATTCTTTTGGAGCACTGAAGTGGAACGTTGACGAGCTAAGGGATCTTGACCGAAGCACACGGAAGATGATTTGTATGCAACGCAGTTTGCATCCAAAATCTTCCGTGGAACGACTGTATTTGCCCCGAAATAATGGGAGGTCGTGGCCTTTTAAGCCTGGAGTGTATGCATGACCGATTGGTCCTCGAAACAGCTTGCGACGTGATTAATCGAACGGAGGATCCCCTGATGATGCTAGTACATCAGTATGAAATTAAGGGAAGGGGGTGTTCCGCGAGAAGAGCATTTAATAATACAAACAAACAAAAAACAATATGTCGGGTTCCGCGGAAGAATATGTTTGATCGTTTGGGAGGTTCAAAAGTGGAGACAGAATAGTGGGGGTCAGAAATGGAGCGCTTTTCCGGACTAGGCGTGGCTTTCGGGTCTGGTGGATTTTGAATTAATTAGCTCGAGGTCGTTGACACGTGCACATCGTCGGGAATCGCTATATTGTTATTCGGTCTATCTGGTGTATTTGCGTATCAAAGGTTTTTTTTGCACATGGTGATACATTTATATGTTCTATTTTCGTGTGTGTTTTCTCCGGCGACAACAGTCGCACCGGTGAAGTGCAAACGGCAACAATTTTGCTATACGAACAACAGGTTCGTCAACAACCGTTGACCAACCGATCATTGTAACTCAAACAAAAAAAAAGGGTTTTTTATGCCGACGGGCTTTTTCCCTGCACTGAGCAATTAAACCATTTATCACATCGCTCAAATTAGTTGTGTTGTCAATTGAAAAATTACCACTTCCACATTGACCTCTATCATTTATAAATTGAAATAGCGAATCTGTCCATGTTGGCCCGATTTCGCATAAAACATTTTGGTGCCTCCTGTGAGGTCTGGATTTGGTGAATTCATCGTGCCATTAGAGCGTCGGAATCCATCGTCCCTCCAGGGTGCAACAACAGCCTGCAGCCAGCAGCCATTGATGCAGGACCGACGAGAAAATTTAAGTATTTTTCCCTTTTTTATATATATTAATGAACTAGAAGGTTTAATAATAGTTTGCAAATAAATTTTGTAACGCGTGTACAATTTTTATAATTTATTTTGTGTCCACATGTTGGCAAAATCAATCATTCGATTCTCTGAAGATTTGTGAAATGATGGGGACTAAAATATGGTTATGAATTATTAAACCTTCATGGAATTATTAAAAGTTCATAGTATAATTCATATATTTTTTCTAAATACACACGTCCCAAATTCATTAAGTTTATTCCCTGTGGTTACGTTTGCTTACGGGAAAGGGTATCATCTTTGTTTATCGTGGGTTTCCTACTTCTCAATCGACGCGTCGTCTCGATTTTCGCCGAATTCCGCGTATCCTTGCGTTCATTGTTTACGTACTGACACCTTGTACATACGCAGATAACTTTTATTCTGATTCTTGGAATATCCATTTAATTTAATAACAAATTTTCAGAATAAACATTAATATTTAAACAAATTTAATTATTGAACAAAAAAAAACAATGGATCGAATAAAATTTATTTCTCAGAAGCGGGCGACTCTCAAGACACAAATTACTAATTTGGGAAATTTAATGGAACAGGAGAAAATAACGTCAAATAACGCAAAATTACGTATTGAAAGAATTACGGCTCTTTTTCACGCGTATGAAGAGCTACACGACGAATTGGCCATTATCAGTCCAGACAATGAGCGATTGGACGAGATCGACGAAATTCGTGATCGTTATTATGAACTCGCGTGTAACATTAAAGACAATGATCAGCCGAATTTGCCCGAATCACAAAATGAATCCGTGAGCGGAACCGTTATTCTAGGCGACAAAACACGACGAATTAAACTCCCAGTAGCTGAGTTACCTAAATTCGACGGTAAATTAGAAAAATGGTTGTCTTACAAAAACACATTCCAGATTATGGTAAACGCTCGTGAAGACATCACCGATTTGGAGAGGTTTCTTTATTTGAAAAACTCCTTAAGCGGTGAAGCGTTAAAGAAGGTCTCAATTTACAGTACTAGCGCGGAAAATTTCGAGCACGTGTGGAAGTTGTTGGTGGATTCGTACGAGAAGAGTCGCATATTGATTGCCAAACATCTTGATGCGATTCTGGACCTAACGATTCAACCCTGTTCTTTACATCGCGAACTTACACGAATTGTTGATGACATGCGTCAACATGTCAATATGCTCAAGTCTTTAAAGGTAAATCCGGATCAGCACTTGTTAATTCGCATCCTTGAACGCGCATTGCCGAACGATATACGAGCGAAGTGGGAAGAAACTTTAGATTTAAAAACCTCGCCCACACTCGATCAAATCTATAAGTTCCTTGCGGAAACCGCTTTCCGTCTCTCTTCTCTTGAAGAAGAAGAAACACGCGTAAAATCCAGTTCCAATCGCAAGCGCACAAGACAATCGGACGACGTACATGTCTCGAAAAAATCGAAAAATGATCCTAAAATACGCGCATTCGTGTCGACCTTGCGTGAGTGTTGTAGTTTTTGTCGGAATACCAAACATCGAGCTTATCAATGTCCATCGTACACGAAGGCCACGGTACCACAACGTTGGGAAATGGTGAAACGCGCCAATATATGTAAGAATTGCCTTCGGAATCATAGGGGATTGTGTAGCGCCGGGACTTGTAAAACGTGCAATCGTTATCATAACTCCACCTTGCATAATTTCAAAGGGTCAAATTCCAGCGTTAAACTTTCTGGAAACGAAACGAATGACTCTCAGGGCCCATCAACTAGCGCGAATACCGAATCTTCATGACTAGGTCGGGAAGTGTATGCAGCGGTTACGAGCATGCCTCATTCACAATTGATGATGACCGCAATGGTGCGAATTCGTGACGCGTCAGGAAATTTTTTAACATGCCGAGCGCTGCTAGATTCGTGTGCTACAGCACATTTCATGACGGAACGACTTGCAAGCGCTTTGAAATTACCAATTAGGTCATGTTCAATTTCCATTGGCGCAATCGATGATATGAACACGATGGCCAAAGGCCTTATTGAGACCACTATATTTTCGATGCATCGCGACTTCAAAAAAAATTTATCGTTTTTATTGATCCCAAAAATCGCAGATTCTATACCTTACGAGCTTTTCCCACGCGAGTCAATTTCTATACCAACAAATTTACAATTACCTGATCCGCATTTTCATGAACCACGACCGGTTGATGTGCTTATAGGTTCAGGGGCGACTCTGTCGCTTTTATCCATCGGGCAAATCAATTTATCTAGCGGAAATTGTGATTTAATTTTGCAAAAAACACAACTAGGTTGGGTTGTAGCTGGTGGTATAGCATCGGGCGATAATGGGAGAAGGGTTTCATGTAATTTGAGTGACTTGAATGAACAACTGACGCGATTCTGGTCAATTGACGAATTTCCAATCGGACATTTAAAATCTCTTGACGAAAACGCTTGTGAACAACATTACCAACAACATACACAGAGAACACCTACAGGCAAGTATGTCGTATGATTACCATTTAAAGCTTCTAAACCAGAATTAGGTGAATCTCGTACAATCGCTTTACGTAGATTCTACGCACTCGAACGCAAACTCGATGCGGACCCAGCGCTTCGTGTAGAATATGAACGCGTAATGGACGAGTATATCGATCTGGGACATATGTCATTAGTAAAAGATGAATCGAAACACGGATATTACCTTCCACATCACGCGGTAATAAAGGATTCTAGTGCCACCACAAAGGTTCGTGTTGTCTTTGATGCGTCATCCAAATCCTCAAACGGGAAATCCCTAAACGACGAACTTTTAGTTGGACCGACTATTCAAAATAGATTATTTGACCATTTGTTTAATTTTCGAGCGCACAAGTACGTTCTGACGGCTGATATCGAAAAAATGTACCGCCAGATTTGGGTACACCCAGACGATCGACGGTTTCAAAGATTGTTTTGGAAAAAGGACGGAAAGATTTGTGCATTCGAACTTAACACTGTCACTTTCGGAGTAGCATCGGCTCCGTTCCTTGCAGTTCGTACAATAAGTAAATTAGCAAATGACGAGTCTAAAAATTTTCCACTCGGAGCGGAAATTATAAATCGGGACTTATACGTTGACGATTTGCTCACCGGAGCCGATGCGCTAGACAGACTTATACAAATCAAAACGGAAGTTACGGAAATAGTTCGTCGTGGCGGGTTCAATATTAGACAATGGGCTTCCAATCGTGCGACTCTTGTGGAGACACTTCCCCAGCCGATATGCCCATTAAATTTTCTAGAAGCACCCTCCTCAGTTTTGAAAACTTTAGGAATTGCATGGGACCCAAGAAGCGATTGCTTACTATATACAATCCAATCAATAAACGCAACTGACAAAATTACAAAAAGAAACGTTCTATCCGAGATAGCAAAGATCTTCGACCCCCTCGGGTTATTAGGTCCGATTATACTTATGGCTAAAATTATCATGCAAGAGTGTTGGCGAATTAAGATAGATTGGGACGAATCTTTACCTAGTGCGTTACATACCAAATGGACTTCGTTCATCAAACAACTTCCGGATGTTAACTATATATCGATTGATAGACGAGTGTTTGTAGATAACCCAACTGACATACAATTCCACGGATTTTGTGACGCCAGCTCATTAGGTTATGGTGCTAGTTTGTATGTTCGTTCAAGTAATGCAAAAGGGGAGATTCTCGTACAACTTTATTGCGCTAAATCACGAGTTGCTGCAATCAAACATGTTACCATTCCTCGGCTCGAGCTTTGTGCAGCGCTGACATTAGCACGATTATACCGCGAGGTAGATCTTTCTAAATTCAATGCAAGTCAGATCATATTTTGGTCGGATTCTACCATCGTGCTCCATTGGTTACGTCGAGATCCAAATACACTTAAGATTTTCGAGTCGCATCGAGTACACGAAATACAGGGCTTGTGTGAAACCGTGGAATGGCGACATGTTAAAACGGAGGACAATCCCGCAGATGCATTATCACGAGGGCAAATGCCGCATGAATTCGTAAAAAATAGATCGTGGTTTCACGGTCCCTCGTGGTTGAAAAAACCTGTACATATGTGGCCAGAAAGTATTGTCCAGTCAATACAGGAAATACCCGGATTAAAACGGGTCACATGTCTCACTATCACGATCAAACCAATAGAGATTTTTCGCCGATTCTCGTCGTTCTCAAAATTACTCCGAACTTTGGCGTACTGTTTCAGATTTCGTCTCACAAATAAGTACCACGGCGAGTTAACGGTACCAGAGTTAGCAGAGATGGAGCATCGAATTTTCAATCAATTCAGATGATTTCCTTCGGAAAGGAAATTAGACAGATTTCCGAGTCGGGTGTTCTCGAAACTAGACGTTTGACGACATTAATTCCATTTCTTGACGACCAAGGTTTGCTCCGCGTAGGAGGGCGTTTGATAAAGGCTAACATTACATTTTCCCACAAGCACCCTATTCTTCTGCCATCACGTCATTACATAACTGACCTTATCATTCGCGACACGCATGAAAGGAACTTTCACTCAGGCATTCAATCGACGCTTTGCTCCATTCGTCATCGTTTTTGGCTCCTAGATGGAAAAAACCAAGTGCGCAAAATCATCCGCGAATGCGTTAGATGTATACGTTTCCGCGCTACTCCGATCGACTATCAGATGGGAAACTTGCCGGAATCAAGAGGAGAGTCAAAATTTGCGTTCTATCACACAGGCGTCGATTTTTTTGGCCCTATGTTTATAAAAGAAAAAAAACATCGGAATCGCGGTAGGGTCAAGGTGTATGATTGTGTATTCATTTGCATGACTGTAAAGGCTGTGCATATCGAACTGGTCAGCGAATTAACAACCGAAGGTTTTCTCGCAGCATTTAAGAGATTCATCGCGCGCCGAGAAATTCCTGCACATGTCTATTCGGATAATGGGTCAAATTTCGTGGGTGCCAATAATGAGTTGCGCGAATTATATGCCTTGACAGAATCGAGTGATTTCCAGACACGCGTTCAGAGTTTGCACTTGAAAAATCTATCGTCTGGCACTTTAACCCACCTCTTTCACCGCACTTCGGAGGCATATGGGAGGCCGCGGTAAAATCATTCAAGCATCACTTGAAGCGGGTTGTGGGCAATTGTCTCTTCACGTTTGAAGAGCTTAACACCCTTGTCATTGAAATCGAAGCGATTTTAAATTCGAGACCTTTGTGCCCCTTATCCACTGATCCCAATGACCCACAAGCTCTAACACCTGCTCATTTACTCGTAGGCCGTCCCTTTAATATGCTACCGGAAAATGATTTGCTCACTGTTCCAGAGAACCGACTGTCATCCTGGAGGTTGATTACTGGAGCCCGCCAGGATTTCTGTCAGAGATGGCATTACGAGTATCTTTCAGAGATGCAGAAAAGGCAAAGGTGGGCCAAACCTTGCACTAATCTCAAGACGGGCACCGTAGTACTCATCATCGACAAGAATCAACCATGCAATCGTTGGCAACTTGGGCTTGTGCTGGCACTGTATCCTGGAGAGGACGGCGTGGTTAGGGTTGTTACCGTGAAGTCTGGACAAGGAGAATATAAGCGCAATGCTAAACTGCTCTGTCCGTTGTTTTAAATTATAATTCATGTAATTTGCAATTAATTAGTATACACCACATCATATTATTTTGATCGCTTTGCTCTCAACAAGGGGGAGTATGTTCCGCGAGAAGAGCATTTAATAATACAAACAAACAAAAAACAATATGTCGGGTTCCGCGGAAGAATATGTTTGATCGTTTGGGAGGTTCAAAAGTGGAGACAGAATAGTGGGGGTCAGAAATGGAGCGCTTTTCCGGACTAGGCGTGGCTTTCGGGTCTGGTGGATTTTGAATTAATTAGCTCGAGGTCGTTGACACGTGCACATCGTCGGGAATCGCTATATTGTTATTCGGTCTATCTGGTGTATTTGCGTATCAAAGGTTTTTTTTGCACATGGTGATACATTTATATGTTCTATTTTCGTGTGTGTTTTCTCCGGCGACAACAGTCGCACCGGTGAAGTGCAAACGGCAACAATTTTGCTATACGAACAACAGGTTCGTCAACAACCGTTGACCAACCGATCATTGTAACTCAAACAAAAAAAAAGGGTTTTTTATGCCGACGGGCTTTTTCCCTGCACTGAGCAATTAAACCATTTATCACATCGCTCAAATTAGTTGTGTTGTCAATTGAAAAATTACCACTTCCACATTGACCTCTATCATTTATAAATTGAAATAGCGAATCTGTCCATGTTGGCCCGATTTCGCATAAAACAGGGGGCGTTTTTGTACAACGCGGCGGAACGAGCGGCGCGAAACCTCGGTCTGGTTTTCAACGTGGGACGTAGTGGTGCACAGGAGGCTGAATCAATCATCAATCTGTGCCCTGTGCGTCTCAGGGCTAACATACGGAAGGAACAACTCCGTATGTTGGAGGGAAGGCATATCGACAAGCCGTTACATGGACAATTCTTTCGAAATGTCCAATAACTTGGCTTGTCGGCAGAGATGACCTTCTCCTTCTTAAGATCAGCCGGCTTGAAATCCGAGACCGAGGGTTTTATCTTCGCATGCCAGGATGGGGTCATCAATACCTTAGCGTATCGCCAGAACATCTTACACCAGGCGGTACAGAGTACGCTTTGTAGAATGCGTAGATGTCATGCTGAGACACTAATGCATCTTTTGGCAGCATGCCCAATATATGCAGTTTCAGCATACATCGAACGTCACAATGCGGCTCTTCGACTGCTGTATTATCATCTTCGCAGCACTTATGGTATTGATGCAACCCCAGTTTTGCCGTACGTCCCCACTGATATTGAATCCGTTGTCGGGAATGAGTCGTGCCGAATATACTTGAATTACTCATTCCCGACGAGCAGGCAAATATCAGCCAATAAGCCTGACATCGTCCTTGTTGACTTCGATGACAAATCCATCTTCGTCATCGAGTTTTCTGCACAAGCAGAAACAAATATAGTCAGCAAAGAGGACGAAAAACGGATGAAATATCAGGAACTCCTGTTCGAGATTCGCAAGCTGTATCGAGGGTTCAAAATCAAGCTCGTCGTGCTGATAATTGGAGTGCTGGGAGGAATGAGACCAACTTTCCTCCAAAACATCAAAAGCATTCCGGCCTGTCGAGAACATGCAAATTCCATCGCAGGCCGAATGCAGAAAGCAGTGCTGCTGGTATCTCTCCGTCTACTGAGGTCACACGAGATCCTGTAACCACTAACCCAATGGTAGAGGGAGTGGTTATAGTTGCAAACGAAATGGCCCGGTTCAGTCTGCAGCGGAGGAGATGGATATCGGAGCCACTTTTCTGCTGCAGACCGCACACGTGGATTCTGGAGGGCCAAGGGAGGTTAGGGTTTTAGTCGGTAAACCTTGCCGTTGACATCAAAGGTGTGGGAGTCCGACACACGGGGGGTTACACAACATCTTCAACCCCCTATGGTGCCTAATGCATTTCCCCCTCAGTCAAAAAAAAAAAAAATAATAATAATAATAATAATAGTATTCTATTTTTAATATAATTGTGTTATCCTTGTTATTGCCAATGATATTTTAACGCTTCATCAGATGAATAGAAGATTGATCCTTATGTAATCGCCGTGTTCTCGAAGATGTCTAATGTCGTGAAACAGGCCAATCACCAACCTATGGTAATAAGAGTAATAAATTATAAAAATATTACATTATATGGATTACTTAATAATTGAAGACTAATATAAAGTAAGAATATATATATATATATATTTTTTTAATATTTATGTAATATGTAATATACATACCATTCCCATTTCTTCTTCGTTTCGGCAGTCATCCTCGCATTAATTGCTAGAAAATTTTAAACTATTTAAACATCCTCCGAGATACTCCACGTATAAATGATTATCCGTGACCATTTGCTCAAAGTTTTTGAATGTATTGGATTCCATTTGGAACATTGATGCATATCTCGCAGGTAGGAAGCATGATAATTCTCCGTTAAGGTCAACGGTAATGCGAGATCCATAACGTGTTGTGACTTTCCGCAGTTTTGTAACTTTGTATAATTGTCCTACTTGTAAGTCAGATAGCTTTACAGTAGGTAAAAATTTTATTGGTGCATCTATATTATTAATTTTTTCAATTGCTGCTACTACTGCGTCTGAATTCATATTGTCAAATATATAAATTTTTTACTTCACGATGAATTATCAATAGGTCTGATTGGAATTTAAGTTCGGACTGTAATTTTTCCAATTTGTTTAAAAATGTGTTAATTTGTTCTTGTAATTTACGAGCTTTAACACGAACGTCTTTCGAGTACATAGAATGATTGACTATAAGTAACTGATGTAAAAGACATCTACTCAGCCTGTATTTAAACTGAAAAAAAATCCCACCAAATCGCAGTAAAATGAAATCAATAGATAATTGAGAAAAAAATCATAGAAATTATGACATTGGAATATTTGAATTAGAATGCTTCCTTTCTATTACGTCACGGATTGCCTAAATTTGGTAAACAGATAATGGTTTGATGAGATTGTGCAATGATCTTTTAAATCTGGACCTGTATACATTTTCGAATGTTTCGGGAAAAGAAATGTACGGTGAATAAGTGGTAGACGCATAATCGACGACCATAAAAACGGTATACTGCTAATGTTAATGGATCTAACTAAGAGTATGCTAGAGCGAGAGAGATGGTAGTCGGACCTACGAGGAAAAGGTCATTTTACTTTCACTTGTGACGAGACTAGGGCCGCAGTAAGAAATAACTCATAAATGAAAAAAAGATTTTATTAATTAAGTATATTTACTTACAAACTTAGAACCTTCAATGTGTACCCTTACAATTTACTCTATCACTGTAGCGAAACTGACTCATCATTGCGGGGCCGCGTTACGCAGCACGCGTCGCCCCCGCTCTCTCTCTCTCTCTCTAGCGGTGAGTACACGCAGTCGCGTTTTGTTGAGCTCCGCTAAATTTCTCTAAATTGCACTCTAAACCCCGTTTTGTGGGAGTTAAAATTTTGTACAGACGTTCCTGAGCAGACTCGGATCACGATCACTAATTGGGATAATTATCTCCGAGTCTACTTCAGGCGAGAAAAGTTAAAAAAGTCATTTTGGAATTAACCGTTGCTGCTTTTCCACCGAGACATCTGCGCACGCCCGAAACGTCATCGCCTACGTCACACTACGCAAAATGGCGCTGCCCACTAGCTGTCAGTGACTTCGACACTTTGTCGCATGACACCGATCACCGAGTGTTTGTCACGTTTGACTTCGCTTTCTTTCCACTGGCAGGTTGGTGAAATGTGGAGATGCGAGACCTGTCAATGCCTATAATAGTTAAATTAATATTCAGTATCCAAATGGTTTTCTGCCTGACATTTGCCTTGTAATCACGCATGGATTGCCGTGATTGATTAGTTCAACCACTCGTATTGTGATCATCTGCCTTATTTCTGAACTATATATTCAGCTGACGGCTTATCGGCGGCCCCTCTCTTCACGTGCTGCGCGGTGCACGAGACGCGTACGGTTCACGCGCCCCTTCCAAGCGGGTTTACCACACGCTTGTATAGCCTTCTCTCTCTCTAACGCACGTACGACTATATTTCGGGCTCTTATTATCTTATTATCTAGTGCACGCTTTTCAAATGGAGAATTGCAATAAATGCAATGCCGAACTCGTTGGCGACGACAAAATTAAATGTCTTATTTGCGCACTTGCATTTCATGAAGATTGCAAACCTGACAATGCGGCCACGACTGCATCGGGTGCATTTGTTTGCTGCGATAATATACCTGCCGCTAAGAGCAAAAAAAGGAAGCTGAATTCAACTCTGCTCGCTCCGCCTCGTCTTCTCCGTTCCAATAGCGCTACTTCTGTAGAATCGGATACGTCCGATACGTGTGCCATACCTCCTGCGCTATAACTGTATCTTGATAGACAAGAACAATTTAACGCGCAACAGAATGCGCGCTTTGAAGAAATAAATGGAAAGATGGATCGAATATTGAAGCTGGAGGAGCGAGTAGAAAACATAGAAGTTAGTGTAAAATCACTCCAAACTGATGTACAGTCCTTAAAGGCAGATCGAGCGACAATGGGCTATGACATTCGGAACTGCGATTTAATAATCACAGGGATTCCTCCGAAAGGCATGGAAGATTTGCGACAAATTTCACTCAAAATTGCCGATGTATTGAATGTGACGCTTCGCATAGAAGAGATTCTTTCTGCTTATCGGCTACAACGCACAAATGGCACCGACTCATCTGCTTCCATGCTTGCGTCTTCGTCAACATCCCATAGGCACCCAGCAATACTGGTAAAACTCTCTAATCCCGACCTACGATTTGCCTTCATCAAAGGCATGAGAGCTAAGAAAATGCTATTTACCACCGACATTGATAACTCTTATGCGAAAAACCGCGTTTTTATCAATGAGCACTTACCATCTGCGACGCTTAGCTTGCTCAGAAAAGCACGTGCGTTAGTGAAGGACAATCCGCATAAGTATGTTTACACCTATCACGGCATTGTACGCTTTCGACCAACTAGCGGCGCTAACGCGATCGACATTACTTGCGAGGAAGATCTTCGAAGAATTAGCGATTGACGTTTGGCATGTGGCACTCTTAGTGTTCGCGAAAATAGTGAAACGGCTGCATCGACTTCCGGAAGCAACCAGGCTTTAATTAATTCAATAATTCCTGTAAACGCTAACTATATTAATCTAAAAGTATGTCATATTAATGTACAATCTCTCGGCTCTGCTAATAAATTTTCTTTTTTTAAATCTTATTTCACCGAAAATTTCTATCATATTATCATTCTTTCTGAAACCTGGTTTAATACTAAAACTGTTGACTCCTATTTTTCTTTGCCTAACTATCACTTGATTCGCAATGACCGCAAGTATAAGCTCGGTGGAGGTGTCGCTATGTATATTCATACCGCTCTAAATTATAAAATCTTAGAAAAATCTGAATGCTCTTCCGTTAACCCCCTCCAGTTTATGCTTGTTGAAGTCGGTCACAGCGCTACTACGAACCTCAGAGTGCTACTTGCGGTTATTTATCGACCACCGAAGAAAGCTTTGCTCAAACTATTTGAATCTGTACTGCAAAAACATAGCTGTAATTATGATCGAATCATTATTATGGGTGATTTCAATGTTGACTTAAATCGGGCTAATTTTGAATCTACATATTTGCAGCAGTTTGCCGTAGCCAATGCTCTTCAAATCGTGCCGTATCAGCCTACTAATCATACGAACCGAACTGATACATGGATTGACCACTGCCTTGTCGATAGCCTTACAAATGTCCTAGGACATAGCCAAGCCAATCTACCTTTTATCTGTGGCCATGATCTAATAGATATCGAATGTAAGATTGGAACACCGAAAGCAAAGCCGATACAAATCACATGTAGAGACTATCGCTCGTTCGATGTATCGAGTTTGCATAGGGACCTGAGTAGCTATGATTGGAATATTTTTAACTCTGTTTCTCCACTGAATAACGTGAACTTACTCACCAATACGCTTAGTCATCGTCTATTGCAAACTTTTGATAAGCACGCCCCTAAGCACACCTTTACACCGACTCACAAGCCTTCCCCTCGGATTTCACCTCAGCTACTTAGACTTAAATACGAGAGAAATAGCCTTTTATGTGCTTATCGCAGGACCAGGGACCCCTCCTTAAGAATTAGACTCATTTCTGCTAATAAGGCTAATAAGCAGGCATGGGCATTAGCGAGGGCAAACTACTATCGAAACAAACTTACTAATATTCGGGATGCTAAGACCATGTGGAGGGAGTTGCGCAACCTTGATCTGGTGGCTTCCAATAAAGCTGTTAAACCGTTGTGTTGCACTCTGGATGAACTCAATTCCTTTCACACAGCTTCTGTTTCTCCTTACAATGATCTTTTCGACCTAAATTTCGATGAAGACTTTTATCACGGAGATTTTAACGATAGTAGATTTTTCTTCGCTAATGTCACCATCGAGGACGTAGCAGGATGGTGAGAAGGAACCGCCGTACCCGCTATGTGCCAATACCCTTACGAGTCACCCTTCCGGTTCGGGAGAGCGCCGACAACCGCGACGCAATACTTTCCACCCCTACCTTACTCTCAAATCCCTTCCCGCGTCTGACTTCCTTTCGCCCATTCCCTCCTCTACCTTCCCCAATTTCCTCTCCCCCCTCCCCTGACTCCTTCACGACTCATACTCCGACAAGGTCGGTCGAGATGCGGGATATTCAAGTGGGAGGTTTCGCCGTTCCGACCGCGGACACCCCCATCCCCCGAAGCATCCTGGCTTGAAGCCATTGAAACTAGTCCACCGACGTTCCTGGGATTCGTCCGCGGAACGACCGCTGCTGCTCCGTCCGCGACAGCCCGCCTCATTGCGCTCGCGGTACGTGTCATTAGAGTGGCCCCTGCTGGTCCGTCCACGGCAGCCGGACCTGTCACGCTCACGCGAAGAGTCGCCGGACTGACCGCGGCTTCGGCGTCCGCACCAACCGGTCTCCACCGCCCTTCGTCAACCTCGGACACATAGCTCGGCTAGTTCGTCGCAGACAAATCAACCTCTGTGTGACAAACTGTGCCAAACCCCCGTTCTCATGAGCCTCCGCCTGACCGAATGTTCCCTCCACCCCATCCGTCATTACGGCGACCACTGTCGCGGCTTCAATTCGTCCGCTTCTCACCTTCTAATTCACCTGCTTCTGTTCCTTCGGATCCTCCTGGTCTCACCCTTCCGAAAATTCCCCACCCTGCTCCTTCCAACTCTCCTGGTCGTACCCCTCCAAAAGTTACCCGCACTGCTCCTACCAATTCTCCTTCCTCCGTAACGCGAGCTTTTTTCGTCGCCGGCTCAGCTCTGGTATGCCAGGATAAGAACAAAGCGAAAAGTGCTGCTCGAGGGCGGAAGGAATTGTATGATGAAATTAATGAGAGATCAACGTATATCTTAACACAATTATGTATTCTTAATATACTACGAGAAAAACACATAGGGGACAGAAGGGCCGTGTACGGATAAATCTTGTCTTGATCGGTGTGTATATGGACCGGCGGGAGGCGGAATGGTATTTCTAGCCTGGTAACGGTTACGGTTTCGGTTTGACGGATGGGCGGACCGTCGGAGGGCGGAGCGGTATCTCCAGCCCTGTGACGGTTGCGGTTTCGGTTCGGTTTCGAGCGGCTCTGCAATCTAGCCGAGCGGATTCGGTTCGGGTGGCTCTGCAATGTAGCCGAGCGTAAGGGTTGGGTTCGGTACCCGGCTAATCTAAGCCGGGCACCGACTGTGTTCTTTCCGTATCTCGCAGCCTAATTTATACTATTCCCGGCGTGGTGGGGATCGTCCCGACCATGGGACGCCCCACTATGGGCTCGGAACCCACTACTAACGCCCATGCTCACGCACTGTCGGTCGGGTAGCCTATTCGGCAGGCGCCGACTGTGCGGAATACAAGATATTTACGAAACGATCGTTTCACCTCCACTCGTCTTGGGGCATCCCGTTTTGCCGCGCCCGCCTCCAGGGAAAGGCCCACACTGGTCCCCTTAATGTCGATCGTGCTTCGCCCGACTTGCCCCTGCATTTCGTGCCCATTCGCCGACTCATGGCGATCCCGGTTGCGCGTTCCTCGGTCTGCCCCCCCCCCCAACCCGGACGTTTCCGCTCACCGACACGGCCTCTCGACCTCGCGAGGAATACCGCCGCGCACCCGCAGCTTCCCAGATTCGCGAGGACCACCGTAGCGCGCCCGCAGCTTCCCCGATTCGCAGAAAAAGTCGTAAAAAAATTTTTCCTACCAGAGGGAAACTGATTCATTGCAATATCGAGATTTAAGTTTCCACGGATAATGTTCAAAATTCAAAAGCAGTTTAACATTACTAATGTTACAGTGATTAAACAGACTATTATTTTCAGACTTGACGTACTTTCGCCCTATTTGGAAGCCTCTAAAAATGCCCAAGTTGGATCCCATCCCATGAGGGGGGGAGGGGGGGGGGGTGGTTGTGCCTGATTCCAAGAAAGGATCCCGGGTAGGATATTTATTTCTGGTGTTATAAGTAGGGGAGAGGGCCCCAAGTTGGACACCGTGGGAAAATTTCTGTGCATTAGGTGGTATCATTGAATGCTTGTAGTTGTTATTAATTGCGAAGACGAAGTTTTTGGTAGTCTCGAAGCTAGTGCGCGTTTATTTCCAGCACGTATAACATTAAATATCCATTGTGAAAATTTAGAAAAGTTTCTTACCGAAGATGTTGAAGCCAGCGAAATTAATGATTATGAAGTGGTAAGTATTGTTGTAATTGTGTTTTTGTAACGGGTAATAATATTTCACACGAATATAAATAATATTGCGTGTTCAAAAATTATTTTACTGATGCTTAAAAAATAGCGCCACGACCCTGAGGTGGACACGTATGAAAAAAGTGTTCAAACTTTATATTTATCAAGGCGTATGACTGCAAAAGTTAATTTTTATCAATTTTGTAAATTGTATGATTATAATAATAATAATAAAATTGAATTATTTTCAATATTTGAAACATGTTTCTGCGATTACAAATAAATATTCATATAATTTATAATTTTATACTAATTTATTTTTAAGTAATGCGCTTTTATGATTATAAGTTAATAGTACATTATGCTACTAGTACGAAAGTGTTTTATCTGAGGATGTGAGGTTTGCCGCGACGAGCCGAAGGCGAGTTCGTCAATCGCATCCGAAGAGAATACACTTTCGTACGTATAGCATACGGTATTTTACGTAACGAAGGATGAAAAACCGCATAATTAATATTAAATAAAGATAAATGCCATATATTGTCTTTTTCAATGTTTTACACAGAATTTGTGGATGGTGACCACCTTAGGACCAATTTTTTTCAAGTTAAAATTTCAACCTTTTTTTCCAAACAAGCTTAAATTTTATTTTCGTTAGTAATATCAAAAAATATTTTCGGTAAAAAGTAAGCTAATGAGGTAAAGTTTCAGGGGATGTGTCAATGACCGATGTGTATAGTATTGTTTGGGTTCTACAATCGTTGAAAAGATGGGTGTCCACTCTGGGGCCCTCTTCCCTATAAAATAATTAAAAATCATTGCCCCCGTATTTTTTTTATCCATTTACGCTCAAACGAGCAGTACTAACGCCAAGTAATTCGATAAATCATATCACCTATTATTCTCCCTGTAAATTGGGTGTGAAATATCAATTCGCAAACGGTTGATACCGATCGCAAACGATTTTATGTGTTTTCATATTTTTACGACGTGCATACGTGCGTCCATTGACTTTTCTTACCTGCATGAAATAGTCTTTCTGGCATTGCTTACTCTACCTGCAACGTTTGATCATAAACATTCCTGAATTTCACCATAATAAAAGGTATTCAACAGGCGTTCGTACTCTCACCTTTGCTCTGTGTCACCTTTCTCAATGATGTGCTGGTCGAAACGAATGAAGGAAATCCGATTGGTATACAATGGCGCCTTAATGAATCTCACCTTGATTAACAGAAAGACATTTATTTACTAATACACATAGTAGCCGGAGCGAAAACGATGTCAGCAAATAGATAATTAAAACAGGAAACTTTTTGTTCCTTAAACATTTTTTATATAACGTCAATTTTTCCGAGATATTGCACATTGAAAAAAAAGCACATTACTTTTTTTTTTAATTGAACAAGTATTTGTAAAGAAATATTAGACAAAATCCCGAAGAGGCAAATTAAAGCTGAAGGGATTATCTTTCGATCATACATTGTACTTTTCTCCTGCAATTATGTAAACAAAATTGGGAGCGGATTAAAAAAAAATACAAAAAAATGACTTTAGTATATCGAGCATAGTTCTAAAATGTATATACGGAAATGAAATCATCGCGACTGAGAAGCTGAAGTCTCCTCTATAATTCCCTTTTTTATTTTTTCCGTACGTTAACTTGGCGATGAGATATCAACATTTTAATTTAGCCAAAATTTTGTTTATTACTAAATCAAAAAATTTTATAAAAACTGCAAAAAAAAATATTTTTTGAAAATTTGTTATACGGCAATGTACGATTTATGGGGCATTCCACACCAAGCGTACCCCTGTGAGAAAAATATTTTTTTTAACCTCTTTTTGCACTCGTTTCATGTAGATAATATCCGAATATAACGTTCTCAACCCCAAACGTATAAAAAAAAATTTGGTTTGACACTTCGTAATATTCTGTTATGACGTAGTTTGAAATAGTTATACCTTACACAATTCATTCCTGCCAAAGCAATTACCTTTGAAATAAAAAAAAAATTATTACGTGTAAGGTATAACTATTTCAAACTACGTCATAACAGAATATTACGAAGTGTCAAACCGAATTTTTTTTTTTATACGTTTGGGTTTGAGAACGTTATATTCGGATATTATCTACATGAAACGAGTGCAAAAAGAGGTTAAAAAAAATATTTTTCTCACAGGGGTACGCTTGGCGTGGAATGCCCCTTATATGGATCAAATTACATATGGAATAGTTTTCATATAGCTGTGGGTAAACGAAAAAAAATTTACAAAGTTTAGTCGAAAGTCAAAAGTTTAACCTCACAACGTCTCAATTATTGTTTAACTTCAGTAAATATTTTTTTATGTCCACTGTTCACTGAATTCAATTCAAATCAATAAAAGTTTTCGATTGTTCATACAGTATGGAGGATGACCTCATTGAATGTCGAAATGTTGACAAACATTTGTTAATCCCAGATAGCACGTCAGCAACGAAGTCCACAATTTGTGGACTTAGTTGCTGATGTGCTCTCTGGAATGTTTTAATTTTGTTAACTCGACACGAGATAATCGAGTAAAAAATATCCAATTTATTTGTTACATTTACATATTACTGTGATAAGAATTGAACACTTAATAACTTTAATTAATAAACAATTTCTTTTCATGTCAGGTAAATGTATGAAAATATCACACAATGAAAACGTATATACCATATGTGTTTTTTTTTATAGGGAACATAAATGCAAACTATAAATACTTACTGGAGAACGATCTTGTATGGTCTCATGCAGAGACTTTCTCAAGTTTAGTACAGCACGGTGGCTTACTTCATTTATATCTTGCGTAATTAAATACGGCTTATACCGTGCCGTCATTTTGAAAATCGTAAGTCAACACGTTGTCTTTTCAACAAAATACTGTACTTGTTTCATTAGCGTAGAACTGTTCTTGTAGCAACGACAATGCGGATTAATGGCGGCCGCGTCTTCTTCCACCTTCGGGTGATTTTACATGAGAGAGTCAGGGTGGATTCACATTACATAATTCACCGAAATTCAATGCCCCTAGGCCTGGAGTTGCACGAGCCAATCAGGCCAGAACTATTCCAGTCAACAAGCGTGTCGGAGCAGACTTCTGATTGGTCGCCCTCCTTCGCTTGCACAGATCAGCGGTTTACGATACCTTTCATTCTACCCATGTACACCCAAGAGCATCGATTGTTTCCCTTCCGGTCTCTTGTTGTCTTTGTCCCTCCCGTGAAAATGCATATGTGAAAGCAAGGACAACACGAGACCGATTGTTTGTTTCCCTTCCGGTCTCGTGTTGTCCTTGTTTTCACATATTGCCTTACTGAAACGCGTCAAAAGTAAATAAACATTTAATTAGCAAGACTAAATCAATATTATTTAAGAATCGTATTTATCTTCAAGAATGACAAAATTTCAAATTCTTAAATAATATTAATTTAGTCTTGCTAATTAAATGTTTATTTACTTTTGACGCGTTTCAGTAAGGCAATTCAGTACTGAGATATGTACTGACACGCCATTGGTCGATCGAGTCAAAGCTTGCCTCTCATTGGCTGAAAGCTTTAACATGGGACTCCCTATGACCAGAAGCAAAAGACTCACACGGTATATATACACATGTGCATACAGGATTTAATAACGCCAGAAAGGAAGACGCCGTCGCCATTGTCGGTCAATACTGCAAAAGCTAATTCTCGTGAAACAAAGGTATTAATTAACAGACGAAAAAATGTCGCAGGACGTTCGTTATGCGCTAGTTCGTTTTACTGACGACAAAACTCGAAATTACGTGACTCCGGTGGTGGATATCAGGTTAGGAAAGAGTGAAGGAAATGCAAGTTTCCTCCCAAAACATTCAGAAGATTTTAATTCCGCTAAATACTACAATATTCGATGGTACTGCCCTGAGACATGTTCAGAAAAACATACGAAGCACTACCAATATTATAGAGGCACGATTCTTTGGCTTGGTTGTAAGTTTTCATTATCGTCATTAAAAATAAAATTTTAAATATAATTCATTATACAGGGTCATCGAAAAGTATCGGACCCCCTAATATCTTCAGTTAGAATGCACTTAGGAGAAAATGTCCAATAGCAAAGTTGTATGGTTTCAAGCGGGGAGTAAGATAATGACCTTGACTTTGACCTTGACCATGTACTTCAAGGTCATTTCAAGGTCAATCTTATTTTTTTTAAATAGAACCCCCTACATTTTATTGCATATTCTTATAGCTTATCTCGAGAGCTTTCCAAAACACTATAATAAAATATTTTTTTATTAAGTACTTTTTGAGTTATAAAGGTTTGAAGTTAACAATTTTTTGACACAAAATGTAGAATATCTTGTAAAATATTATTTAGTTTTCAGTAATCATAACCTTAATACTTTTGTGCGCGGAATAATGAGACCAATTAATTGGTTTAAAGAAAATACATTAATCGGATCCCCCTAATATTTTCAGTAAGAATGCATTTTGGAAAAATGTCCAATAGCAAAGTATTGTACGGCTTCAAGCAATTATGCTAATAGGCTCTGGCGAAAAACTGCCCGAACGTAATCGCGAGAAGCTGCTCGAATGCGTGATTTCCGAAGGCGTTAGCGGGAATCTGACCGAAAGCGTTGGCCAATCTTTATTCTTTCACTCTCGCAGGCACCAATGTACGAGCTCTTGAGCAAACAATACGGATCACTGATTTGAAACTTTGATGCAGTGCTGTCTTCTTCTTAGCGAGCAGCAGTCACGAAACGAACAGCCTCAAAAATGTTTTCTGTAACAAAAGAAACCATTGCGCTTCAATTGATTATCCCAAACATCTTCATTTTGTTTCCAATAGCCCAGAAATTTTTCGTAAATATTATTAATTGATCTATTAGATTTTCAGTTGCTCAACGAGCTTTTTGCTAGTGCTGGTTAAAATAAACAAATCGATAGTTGGACCAACACTTAATAATTAGCATTTTTCTCCACTTAATCATCTAGATCAATTTCCTATCACTTACCTGATTAATTCTTCTTCGCTCTAATTAAGAATGGCGGAGCTTTCTGAAAGAGATCGAAGAATCGATAAGGCATTAGATGTTTTACAGTATTTCGTTGAAGATCCCCATATTTCCATCAATCGCGTTGCACAAGAACACGAAATCGGTCATGCATCTGTCAGTAAAATTCTGAAATTGAATAAATGGCATCCATACAAACTCCATTTGGTCCAAGAGTTGTCCGAAGACGATTTTGATAGACGCATCGAATTTTGTGATCTTATGATGGAGATGATTGTCGACGATCCTCTATTACTTGATAATATTGTTTTCTCTGATGAGGCAACATTTGAACTGGCTGGAAATGTAAATAGACACAATTGTAGATACTGGAGTGACGTTAATCCTCACTGGAAAAGAGGCAGTCATACTCAATATCCACAAAAAGTTAACGTATGGGCTGGTATTCTTAATGGTAGACCAGTTGGCCCTTTCTTCATTGAAGGCAATTTGACAGCACAAGTATACCTAGTCATGCTTCGCGAACAAATTGTTCCAGCTATTCGAGACATAGCTGGTGGAAATATGGATGAAATTTATTTCCAACAGGATGGAGCTCCACCTCATTATGGTGTCATTGTCCGTCAATATTTGAATGAGGTCTTTCAGGACAGGTGGATAGGGCGAAGGGGTCATATTGAGTGGCAACCTTAGTCTCCGGACTTGACCCCACTTGACTTTTTTTGTGGGGTTACTTGAAAAGTAAAGTTTATGCCACCAAGCCTCAAGATTTAGATGATTTAAGAGGGAGAATAACTCGAGAGATAGAACTAATACCGCCAGAAACGTACCGGAATGCGGTTTCGGCTGTTTATAACAGATTGGCACATTGCCAGGCTGTTGAAGGGCAACAATTTGAACATTTGTTGTGAATTGTTTGGTACAATTAAATATTTTGCCCAAGCTAACCAATTGGAATTAAATTTGCCTTAACTGGCCGGACTCACACACCACTCTTGCCTTAACTGGTCGGACTCGCACACCACTCTTGCCTTAACTGGTCGGACTCACACACCACTCTTGCCTTAACTGGTCGGACTCGCACACCACTTAACAAATTGTTAACTTCAAACCTTTATAGCTCAAAAAGTACTTAATAAAAAAATATTTTATTATAGTGTTTTGGAAAGCTCTCGAGATAAGCTATACGAATATGCAATAAAATGTAGGGGGTTCTATTTAAAAAAATAAGATTGACCTTGAAATGATCTTAAAGGACATGGTCAAGGTCAAAGTCAAGGTCATCATCTTACTCCCCGCTTGAAACCATACAACTTTGCTATTGGACATTTTCTCCTAAGTGCATTCTAACTGAAGATATTAGGGGGGTCCGATACTTTTCGATGACCCTGTAGAACAGATTTCATGAGCATCGCAAGCTCCGTGGAGATGGTATGTACCTGTTTTTCATGGATGAAACACAAATTTAATTTCATCATCGTATTTATTACATATAATACATTGCATGCGCGCACACACACACACACACACACACACACACACACACGCGCGCGCGCGCGCGCACATAGTATATACATGAATAAATTATAATTCATGAAATGAAATGATTTCATTATATACATATATGAGTCATAAAAAAAAGTCACAAATGTGTCCTCCACGCTATATATTGCTAGATATTTATCAAAATTTTCATGTATACTGTTGTTGTAGTTAATAAATTTATAAAATGTCGAATGAACTTCCAAAAAATATGTCCAAATGTTACAATTTATGTCACTGGTACTCGATAGAGATGAGAAACTGTAAGCTCTGTACTTGGTTTTTTACGATTTCTCATACGTTACATCATGAACCCACTTATATATATTGATCATTATCACTGATCATTACTATTGTAATTATGATATCGTTTCTATTCAAGTACAACAATGAACAAGTTTTCAATTATTTATAATATGATATTATCTTTTTTTCTGTGTTCAATTTTACTTTATAATTTGAAAAACGACAATTTTTAAAATATTGTTTTATTGTGCGACATTAAGTGCGAAAAGTGGCCTGTAATTAAAAAAAAAACTCTAAAAGAACCTCTTTTGCTTAGGTTAGTGAAGTGTAAAACGTTACAATATGAAATTGAAATGTAAGCTCCGGGGATAAAATTATCATATTTTTGTGAAATGATCTATACATGTTAATATAACGTTAATTTACATATGTTATAAGGAAGACTTACTTCAATTGCAAGACCCAATTTTTTAAGAAATTGAACAAATAAATTTCGTTTTTGGGTTTTAAATAGTAGTTTTTAAATTTCGTATTATTTTTCTGAAATAGTTCATGTAGGATAACTGTGGGTACCCTGCAAAAAATCTTAAATAGAATTCGTATGAGAATCGTATGAGATTTTGAAACAAGTATCTTGTACAGTTCATATAAATTTCATATGATACTCGGACTTTATTACAGAAACATTATTCAACCATTTTCCTAATTTACTATGAAAATTAATTGGAATCAGATGAGAATGTAATGCAATTTCCAGAAAATTTCAGTTTAAAATATTCATGTCTTTATGCTTATACAACTGTTTATTAAATTTTTTCTTTTATGTAGGGAAGTTTTACACGTTTCCTGCACTATTTTTACAACTAATGAATGTGTTATAAAAGATATTTATGATAATTATAAGGCACTTGTTTCAAATTCTCATAAGAATCCTACTTAACATTTTTCGCAGGGTATTACTGCGGTTTTTTAGTATATGGTGAGATTAGGGGCTTCCTTAAAGCATATGATTATAGTACAGGCAAATTAAGCCAAAAATCGTCAAATAAAGGAAAAAATTGCTAAGTGTCTGAAACTTTCTATAGTCATACATAAACACATTCTTTTGAAGAATCCGATGAGTCCCGAGCATGAAAAGGTGTGCTCGACCCGAAATCCAGGTACAAAGGCATGCGCGCGCCCCAACGTTCCATCGGTCGCCGGCTCAACCGATAATGGCTCCACCAGAAACAATTGAGCCTAGAGCATTCTGCTAATTTGTTTTTGAAAACTGCGATTTCAACGTTAATACAATTGATGGTTACAATACGTTTCATAACATGGCTGGTATCAAATGCATAACCCCTGGTAGCTCTATAACGTACTCTTCAGATGTAATTGAGCGACAAGGCAAGTTAAAGAAGTCTGTAATTGTTGATAAAAAATGTATCGTCGAACTTCGTGTATTTGAAAAAAAAAACGGCATGGGATTGAAGAATCTTCTTTTTGAGAATTTAAATGATTTGTTTCCTTCTAAAAAATACGATGATGTTCCAAGTGTGTATGACGTACTTTGGATGTGCGGAAAATGGAAAAAATTTAAAAATATTCCTGGATGGCAAGGATATATGGAAACAATTACATGTAACGAAACTTTTGATCAGACGAAAATACAATTACTGCCGTTTATAATAGCTCCACCAAGTGATTACAATACGGTTTACACGTCTCTAATGATGGCTGTGGAAAAATCAAAGGAAATGCAAATTCAGACTACGTTTGTCAACTTTGATCAACCCTTGTACATGACTGCTGTTGACATTGTGCTTTCTGCGGATCCGGACTCGGAATTACGTAATAATGTTATAATCAGACTTGGAGGATTTCATTTGGCAATGTCATTTCTGGGCTGCATTGGTTTCATAATGAAGGGTAGTGGATTGAAAGAATTACTGAGTAATATCTACGCACCCAATTCAGTGGACAAAATGTTAACAGGACACGCTTATGCTCGAGCTATTAGGGGACATTTATTGGTGCAATTGTCTCTGGCAAAATGTATATTAAATGATATAAATTTCAGCGAAGAAGAATGTAGTGCTATCACAGCTGTATTTTCGAATTTCGAAGAAGACCCTTCAGAAAGAAAAGCGCTCGAAGAAATACTCACTACACAGCATTGCGGAAAAATTAAAACAACGCTTGGACAAATTGGAGGAGAGTGGTCCTACTGCAAAGTTGTGGGTACAATACTTCAATATGGTAACCTTACTCAAAAAATTCATCGAAGCTGAAAGGACTAGAGACTGGGAAAAACATCTATATACTATAAAGTTAATGATCCCTTATTTCCACGCTAGTGGGCATTTCCCATATTCCAAATCGTGTCAAGTTTATCTGCAGAGTGTGGCTATGTTGAAAGAGAAAATGTCCATAACTGAGTATAACAAATTTGTTACAAATGGATTCTTTACGATAAGGCGCAAAGACAAATTTTTTTCTGGAACCTGGAGTGATATGTGTATTGAACAAACTGCTAACAAAGGTTTCAAAGTGAAAGGTGGCGTAATCCATCGAGGGTTTACAGATGATATTCTCACAGCTCACGTCGTTGCTGGCCCTACTCTTCACAACATTTGTGAAGCACTGGAAGAATTTTGTGGCAGCGATACTGGCACATCTGAACAACATATTGAGTCAAGAGAATCTCGAATAAAAAGGAATGATGTTGATGTTGAAAAACTTGATAACTGGTTAACCACACACAGCCCTTTCACTACAGGCGAAGAAATAATGTCTCTTAGTTCGGGGATAATAGGCGACAAGAAAATAAATTGCCATAAAGCGAAGGAAATTGGCGATCAGTGTGCAGCAGAGATCATTGGAAAGCTGTTTAGAGATATTAAACTAAAACGATCTAATACTGTATTATCTCTTGCAACAGTCAATTCTGCAGTAAAAATTAATGATAAATTGGTTGCAATTGATCCATTAATACTTTTCCAAAGAATGTTAATAGCCAAAAAAGACGATGATAATCTCGCTGAATTTTTCAAATTTGAACTTCCATACCCACTTTCAATGTTCAATGAAACAACGGGAATGAGGAAGACAAAAAAGTCTGCTATTTACGACATATTTCATCCCATTGATCTGGAAGAAAATTTGCCGAGCGCCGATGACATTTATGTGATCGATGGTGGATTTTTATTGCATCGAGTAATATGGCAGACAAATCAAACATATGGACAAGTATGTTCTACGTACGTTGACTATGTGGAAAAGAAATTTGGGAAAAATTCCATTGTCGTATTTGATGGCTACGAAAATGACTCGAGGATAAAAAAAGCTGAGCAGCGTCGACGATACCTGCATAGCCAAAGTGTAGAGATTATTTTCGACGAAAGTATTATGGCTACCGTGAATCAAAATAAATTTTTGTCAAACGATAAAAATAAAATCAGATTGATTTCATTGTTGACAAAAATTCTCCAAAATAAAAAATTCATGGTAAAACAAGCGATAGATGACGCGGATACGCTTATTGTTAAAACCGCAATAGAAATGTCAAATAATGGTCGAACATTTGTAGTCGGCGAGGACGTTGATCTACTTGTTCTCTTGATCGCATTAACACCAGAAGATAAGGATACATTTCTCATGAAGCCGGGCGCAGGCAAAATCAATAGGAAAATTTTTTCACCTTCAGAAATCCAAAAATCGTACCAACATATAAGAGATAAAATTTTGCTGGCCCATGCCTTCAGTGGTTGCGATACGACATCTAGTATTTTTCAGAAGGGAAAATTACAAATTTTCAAACTCCTGCAAAAAGCATTTATATTGGATGATGTCGTGAAAACTTTCAATAACGAAAATGCAATGCAATCAGAAGTAAGAGCTGCTGGTGAAACCCTTTTTTTGATGGTATACGGTGAAAAAAAAAATCGAAATATTTCGCTGGATTCATTCAGATTTGAACAATTTAAAATTTCGCTACAAAAACAAAAATCAAGACTTGAATTACTACCACCGACATCACAGGCAGCTGCACAACATTCATTACGAGTATTCTACCAAATTCAGTTATGGCTTGGCAATAAAAAAAATCCGGAAGAATGGGGATGGAAGAAAGTCAATGGATCGTTGCAGCCTGTTACAACACTCCTTGAGCCAGCACCAGAATCTATACTACAACTTATCTCCTGGAACTGTAAAACTGATTGTTCTTCGAGGTGCGGGTGCAGAAAAGCAGGATTAAGATGTTCGGAAATTTGTGGACATTGTCAAGGAATGCAGTGCCTCAATGCGTGCATGGAGCCAATTTGCGACTCGGAAGATATTGACTCAATACCGGAGCATGCAGGTGAACTCCAAGACATCTTTTATGAGGCAGATGCTACTGACTCCGATTTTATTTACCTATAAAATATATAAATGCATTTTTGTATTGACATCGAATTAACTCGAATAAAACACCATTTTTCGAGTATGTTTATTTATTTCAGAAATATTCGTAGCAGAAAGAAAATAATGGTATTGTATTTTGTTATTTCAGATCTTAGGATGCTACATTTACTAAATTTGTCGATCTTGATAGTGATTTACATGAAAAAAAAATCACAAAATTATATTATTTACATATGGGTTTCTCAGGGCTCCGCTGTGCCGCAAAGTGTGAAGCTTTGTCACTTTAGCACACACTTTGGGGTTAGGGACTCATCGGTTTCTTGAAAGATATACATTTTCAAAGATCTGTAGAAATTTTCAGCCACTTAGCAATTTTTTCTTTTATTTTTGACAATTTGCCTGTACTATTAACTAACATTCCTTTATTTAATATTTGGAAGGTTCTTCAGTAATAGTAGATTCGAAAAAAAATTGTAACGAGGAAAACAATGTGGGTTTAATGAAATAAAAGGGCATATAAAAAAAAAGTTCCAGTGCATGTATTTCTGCGGATTTGTTCGCATTAATGTATACCAATTACTGTGGAAGTGCCTAATACTGTGTGGGTATTACTGCGGATTATAAAGGGATGATATAAGATTATGAATATTTCTCATAAGAAATATTCGTAATTTTATTTCAAATAAAGGATTACAGAATTTCATATATTTATTAATAGAATTAATTGTTACACAAAGAAATTATTTTTCTCATTGATTACATCAACATTTAAAATCTTAATCTATAAAAAATTCACAGTCGGTGAATAATATGCAAACATTTCAGTGCACGGTATTTATATACGGGAAAAAAGTTTGCCTGATATGTAGCTAAAAAAGAACAGAGGGGATCTCTTCGTAGTGACTCTAGATGCTAGAAAATCGCTCTCCCAAAAACTGATCTGATCCTTTTTTGAAGATATCCGTGAAAGAAAATTGATATTTTTTCAAAAACGAAAAAGTATTTAATAATCCCAGGCGTAATAATGTATGTATGCGTAAGGATATATTACATGCAGCTTTGCAAATACAGACAGATATATATATATATATATATATATATATATATATATATATATATATATATATATATATATATATATATATTAGACTGATTAAAAAAAAATTTTTTCTTTTTTATTTCCATTAAAGCTAATTCGATGAAGGACCTAAAAAGAAATATTTTGGCCCTTCCCGAATTTCAGAATAATTTTTTTTTACCGGTTAATGCGATGTATTTTTATTTTATTTCTTGTCGATGAGCCTGCTGAAAAAATATTATTTTGAGATTCGGTAAGGGCCAAAATGTTCCTTTTTGGGTCCTTTATCGAATTAGCTTTGATGGAAATTAAAAAAAAAAATTCTTTTTGAAACAGTCTAATATATATAGAGATAATACTGTCTCAAAAAAAGAAATTTTCTTAATTCCATCAAAGTTAATTCGATGAAGGACTTGACGAATTTTTTCAGCACTTTTACTGTTCCAAAAAACGCCAGGACCAAATGGACCCCGTCGGTGCTTGGGAGGTGCTTAAAAAACGTCAGTGCTCGAAGGGTTAATATTATTTATTTATTTATTTTTAAGAAAAATATTCACCCGCATACCGATAATTGTGGTGTTAATAAATATCCGCAGTAATCGGGGCATTCGCAATAATACCCTACTGAAAATGTTGGTTTTTTCCCATAATTATGCATAAAGTCTTCTGAAAAATCTGAACCACGGAATTTTTAATTCCTTGATATTTTCTAAAGAGAATGCTAGGTGAGTGTTAAATAGAAGCCAAATTAAAGCGTGTGAAACAAATAAATTTTTTTTTTCATACAAATGTGTCGATGGAAATTTAATTTCAATTTGTGCTTTCGTTACTCATGAAAAAATGTAATGCTGTCGTCATGGAAAGGATCTTATTCTTTACCTTTTTCATCGTCGTATATTATTTCTGTATACGGCTTTTCCTTACACACGTGGAGAAATTTGCTTCAGACCGATTGGTTGAAGTTATCATGTTAAAAAAGTTGAAACAAAATAATAAGAAATTTAAACCCAGCTCAACTTTTTGAACGTTTCGGCAAAAAGTGGGGATTTGATAAAGTTGTGATTATTTACCGTCAATTTGTGTGTAGACATGTGGGGAAAAATTCATGACATGTCCAGATAATTTTTTCCAGGGTAATAATGGTGAATGAAATGCGCAAAAAGGTAAAGAATACGATCCAGCATGATTCGATTTGATTTGATTTTTTTAAACACAAGTCTTTGCTGATAAAGTAAAATAATATTTGCTTTTCTTAAATTTTGCTTTAAAAAATATTTTCATTGAAAAAGTGATATATCGGCTCAGAATTATCCTTTTGGCTTCATGATGTGCTCATTGTTCTCTACCGAAATCTAAATTCTTTCCATTCTAGTTTTAGGATATATTTCCACACAGTTATGAAGGAAAAAGTAAAAAGTTTTGTGCTTTTCTTATTTTTTAGTTAAAATTAACTCTACTTCGAACAAGAATAACTCGGCCGGAAAATTTTTTCCGAGTTCAGCCTGGGCTTATCTTCTTTAGAAAATATCTAATAATCGAATCGCGAAGAGTGAATCGCCTTAAATATTTTTGCCTAAATATGTCACTTAAAAGGCTACAAAATTGTTTTTCCCATTTCAAAACAATGTTAAATCTCAAGTGCTCGGTGGCATGCACGGGTTAATTAAAAATCTAGCCTTCGGTGGATTTAATTTTTTTCAAAATGTCTGTCGAATTCGGTGGAGCGCGTATTAAAATTCGAAAATCAGCAAATTTTGAGACACCCTAATATGTACATACATATATTTAGAATGTTTACATTTTTGTTTAAGGGCATGCCCTAGTCAACTTTTTGAAGTTGAAGTTAGCAATTTTTACGACGAATACAAATTGGATCTTAATCAATATTGCCTTACGCAGGGTGAGGACTGCATATTTATCAGTAATAATTGCTATATATTCTGTCAAATGACAAACTTAAGTTGTGTGGGGAACTGCAACGTTCCATCAGATTTCTTCGGGCCACATTCCCGAACCGCGTGCGTAAGAAAGGTTATATTAAACAGGATGTAATTAACTGTTTGAACTCCGCACACTTTGCACAAATACTTGAATATCACTTCCTTTCCTTTTAACATTGTGTATATGTTGAAAGATTATTATATAAAAAGTCTAGTCGACGCATAATCGCGAAATTCAGGCGCCCATGCTTCTAATCGGTGATGGAGAACAGCAACTTCGTCGACGGAAACGAGGTTCACGGTCCTTACCGTGCCCTCAAGTTTCCGGAAGGCCTCGTTGTCGAAATTTGGTCGAGCGGAGTCGTCGGGTGAAAAATATCTCCCACACGGAAAAAATGGTTAGTTACTCGAACTACCTAAAAGTAGTAAGCCCAAAACAAAGAAATGCAAAAAAAAAAAATAGTTACACCAACTACCGAAAGTAGTAAACCCGCTTCTTCTTACTACTTTCTGTAGTTAAGGGTCCTCGGGTTCCTTGACACGTGATGAATTTGAAATTATCTGAAATTATTGAAATGTGTCTGCATACAATGCAATGTATTATAATTTGTTGGTCCACTGATTTTGTCTTGCACTTCAATTATCGCGTATTTTCAAAACCTCTCATTCATATTTTTCCACTTATTTTTTTTTATATTTATTTTTTCTCATTTTATTTTAATTAACGTATCTTATTTTTCGAAAACTGCTTCTTATTTTTCTTAAATATTTTCCATATCTTCTTCGTTAATATATTTCCTTTGTAACTTTATAACCTCGCATCCTGGGTTTGATGTATGTAAATGCAGTAGTAGGTTAGGAATTTACAAAGCGACGTCAACAAAAAATCCTTGAAAAATATGTATACAAATCTGTAGCATACTCGATAAAAAAAGGTATGATTTGTACACTATAGTAAGAAAAATATGTTAAAAACATGAACAAAATTGGTATTTTGACATGAATGAGAGATTTGGAAAATGCGAGTGAATGGAAGTACAATAAATGACCCATTTAAGGCACGGGAACTTTCCTTACAAGAAAAAGTAGTAAGAATGGTAACTAACCTGAAATAGTGCCGCCAACTAAAAAATGTAGTTGGCGCAACTCTACTACTTTTTGTAGTTGGAGTAACCATTTTTCTTGTTGTGCTAACTAACTGTTTCTTTCCATGCGGAATTCCTCGTATTATCTCGAGAGGATTTTCGATGATGCGGCTACGGCAGCGTGATCACGACGAAACGGTCGATAATGGCGGCTCAAAGTTGCGAATACCGCATTTTTCGGAGTCACTTTATCCAAAGTCACTTTTTTTGGAGTCACTTTCGAAGAAACAAATTTTGATAATTATATTTTCACTGGTGCATGCTTTTCGAA
Source organism: Trichopria drosophilae (assembly GCA_030407085.1). NCBI lineage: Eukaryota > Metazoa > Arthropoda > Insecta > Hymenoptera > Diapriidae > Trichopria > Trichopria drosophilae. Next base: position 95,662,794 of record CM059582.1, read on the forward strand.
TCTCGAATGACTATGAAAGGCAGTTCTGAAAAGAACTATTTTATTTGAAAAGCCTCGACGCGTTTGTAGCACGTGTGAATTTTTCTTCCCGCAATGCGAAAAGTCTTTTCCGACGAAAATTTTCTCGCGACGCGAATCACGTCGGGGTCACCATTATGTGGGGAACTGCAACGTTCCATCAGATTTCTTCGGGCCACATTCCCGAACCGCGTGCGGAAGAAAGGTTATATTAAACAGGATGTAATTAACTGTTTGAACTCCGTTTATTAACTATAATATATCTGACCAACACAGGTCCGACGACCGGACGCTACGACTGCCCTACTGCCCTACAGCCACTGACTTTGATGCGCAACCGGTGATACCTCGAATCGGGGGACGCTCCCACGTGACCGTCGCGATAGCAGGGGTACCACTCGCCCATAGTTGCGATGTTAACGCCGCCATCTGTAGGCGTCATGCTATACTTCGTAGTATTCTGTTTACAATTTTGTGTTTGATTCGTATATAGACACTTTATGGTGAAAACTAAAGAGTTACCACCCTGCCCATGACAATAACGAAGAATTTGCGAAATGAATAAACCATAAAAATGTGATAACAGGCTTCAAATTCGGGAAAATCTTTGTGTTCCGAATTGACGGTAAAAATGTTCACTATGGCGTGCCCTTAACTATTCAGGACGTATTTAATAAATATTTTCGAAATGCTTTGACCCACGTTATATATAAATATTTTCTTGTAAAATATCATATCCTTCTAGGTACGAAAAGTGAACTAGAAACGAGGCACGAAGAAAAGAAAAGAATTAGATATTCGAAAATGGTAGAAACCGAATCAACTTATGAATCAAATTCTGAAATGGAAGCACCGATAATCAGAAGGATTGCCAAATTATGACTTCATTTGTAATGTTTTGAATCGTTACACAACTATTATTGTATAGGGAAGAGTCGGGTAGACCCGGCCGTTATTACTTGTACAGAATTTAGATTAAACCCTAGCGGACCAGGTCAACCGATGGCCGTTCGTCGACCGACATGCAACTGATTTGTGCAAAAACCAACTCTATATCTTTGAAATTTACATTTTTGTATGCAACAAAAGCTTTACATTTCTATTCCGGTAAAAATTTTGTGTAATAAAGGCACTCCGTAGACTTTTTGGCTTTGAGATTGTAACATAAATTGCGGAACGATGTGTTCAATAAAAGAGACATAAAAACTTTTTACCTAAACAGAAGTATTATAAAAGTTTCTTTGTATGAAAAAAATGTAGATTTCAAAAGATTTCGAAGATATAGTGTTGGTTTTTTTTAAAATCGTCTGTTTTCGGTCGACATACGGTTGACTGATGGTTGGGTTTTTGCACAAATCGACTGTTGTCGGTCGACATACGGTTGACTGATGGTTGGGTTTTTGCACAAATCGACTGTTGTCGGTCGACAAACGGTTGACTGATGGTTGACCTGGTCCGCTAGGGAATATATTAACTTTTGCGTCACTTTTCTGTTAATTTTTGTATTATTCCATGCCAATACATATATAGTTTTTTGAACCGTTAACCATTATGAACATAATAAATTTAGTAATTCTTACCTCAAATTCGAAATCAGCTACCCCAAAAGTGATATCCCAACAACTGAAAAAGGATATTAAAGAAATTGTGTTTTTCAATCCCGTTTTTCCATTTTTGGATTGAGAATGATTCACTGCAATCCCTTGAAATTTGTTTTAATACTCTAATACGTGTAAACATGTATTTGACGAATTACTAACACTTTGGATTAATACGAAAATATACTTCCAGTTTGTTGTAATTCGATATTTGGATTTGGAAAACATTTCATTATATTCGATACAGTTCAAGACAGAAATCATAAATTGTATTAATGCGTTGCAACTCCGGTACACGAATTGTATATAATTCTTTAATATTCCATGTAATTCATAGACATCACTGTCTGTGGCAGGAAATTCGCTGTAAATCGTTATAAAGAATTGCGGAGAATTATTTCATATTTCATTAAATTCTCGATCGAAAAAACGCATTATGGTAATTCGTTGCAATTCCGATAGACGAATTGCTTTAAAAAAAATATTCCTCTTTCCTGCCCGTTCGATGCGCGTTTGTCTTCCACGTTTTTTCCTCCTTACGGCGCATAGTCGCTATAGAAATATTAAAATAAATTATAATTTTTAAAAATGTTTAAAGAATAGACAGTTTTTTGCCTAAATTATAATTCGATGAAGAACATTATTTGTTGTTAACTTTTTGTAAAGAAACATGATTTTAATATTGTCTGAAACGATATATTTTCATGAAAAAATTCTTGTTTGAAGTTTATTTGACTCAATACACATAACTAACAATGGCCAAATCATTGTATTTATTGTCACTGTAGTGCTTCTTTATATACTTAAACCAACAAAATATGGGACCTAAGATGGTGTCGTTGTCTTAATTTCCGACAATATCGCGAACGTGTTGAAGTCGCGGCGAAGACTTACGCGGATATTCGTCAACTATTAATGTTACAACGAATCCTTGCGATCTTTCAATTGTACGCGACACGACACCCAACGTTCTTATATTTCAAAATAAAATAAAATGTTGTTAGTAAATTGCATTTCAACAAGTCGTGTTGTAATGATGAGTATATTGCCACAAACGAACACATAAAGTACGATCTGAAGCAAATGACGGTTATTTTCCCAGATAGTTAGCGTAGTCAAGTGGTTAGCACGCCTGACTCGTGTGCAGAGGTCTCGGGTTCGATCCCCGCCAACGGACTTTTTTTTTATTTTCACTTTCTTCAAATTATGAAACTAGCTTCGGGCCAGTATCGGATGCCGAGTTTATGCCGCAGTGACGATCCAGCTTTGGGTCGGCGTTGTCACAGTTTTGGCAGCCAAGCATCAGCAAAATTTGCCAGGGCTGGGCCAGTGCTGGGCCGTTTGTCATTTCGCACTTGGGTGTTTGTTAGTTTTTGAGTAATTGATTTTCAAATGAAATTACCAAAACGATTAAATTGTTCGTATTATCAACAAAAAATCCTTTAGTACTTACCTTTCGATCTGAAACACTACAAGAAAATCATACTTTCGATTAAAACAAAATTTCATGATTTTCAGGTGGCACGTTTGAGAAATTTTTACTACATTCGTTTTAATTCTTTTTCAGTTATTGGGATGTAATCAGACAACTGATTTTTTTCTCATACATTTTTCTGAGTTATATCTGTTTGAGTATACAGAACAGTTACATTTTTTATCGAGTTTTTTCGTGCACTATTTTTCGAATTACTGTACAGAAAAATTAGGTGACCGGGGCTTCCCGACTGTCCCCTATGTACTGATATATCAGATGGAAATTATTATAATTTCATATCCATTTAGTTTATCTATTATATTAGTTATTATATTAGTTGTATTATATTAGTTAGTATATTGACTAACATTGAAATACTTAAAAATAAATTATACCTAACAAAATCCGAACGGAATTTTAACAAAATTACGACATAATGTTGCATTCAATTTTAATGTTCATGGCATTTATGCCGAGTCTTTAGATATTGACGGTTCCTTGTAGAAAATTTACTGTAATAATAGTTTCCATAACAATATTTATATTTATTTGTCCTTTTAGAAGTGAAAGCTTCTTAATATAGGGTCATGATTACGCTGATACTAGCCTCTTGTAAAGTGAACAGGGCACTAATGTGCACTTAGTTTATCTCTATTCTTTTTTAACGCTTACATATTAACCACTTAACTATCGCGCTCCCTATACTTAAGGGATTAATGTAAATGATTTTTGTGTCTCTATGATTTTTGTGTGCTCCGAATGGATATCGTTGCATTTAACGCAGAGGGTGCTAGTTTCTGCGTACTCTTAACCTTTAGGTTAGGCTGCCGGAAAGCCTATATATAGGCTCGACCCAAGATATAAACTGTGTACGTAGTTGATACATGATACAAGACCCAAGTTTGGGCACTTTTATTTGATACCTCAAATCCCGGCAGTCTAAAGATTAATGTCCTTAATGTCGTAACAGTATATCATAAATATCCTTTCACCAGCGACCAATAGATCTTAAACGGAAAGCCGAAGAAGATATTGATCTCGAAATAACGCAAGGCATTAAGAAAAAAACCTATACAGATACTATGAAAAAAATATTTCAACGTATTATGCAGTCCTCTTCCGAAGACGAAACTACGCCCAATGACAACGTTGGAAACGACCCCGAAAATAATCAGACAAGGCAAAGAAGTCAGAAAACACCCGAAAATACGTCTAATTTGGTTATCCCCAATTGTTCGGGCTCTGTTGAAGGGAGAAAGCAACCGGAAGAAGAGATCGTCGATTCAAACGTACTCAGCCAATCGTGGGGTACTCCAATAGAATCGCCATTTTCTCACCTTCTTTTTGACCCCGATAGTAACTCTCCAGTGCACAACACAGACGGAAACAGAAGTGATATAGAAAGACACAGGAATGAAAACATTGTCACAGCAGATTTCGAAAATGAATGTAGAGATGAAGCTAATGACTGTGGGCAAAATATAGTGGAGTCTTATAAGAAAACGATCGATAACCTTCAATTAGAAAATAAATATTTGCGAGAGAAGTTGTCAAAAGGACGCGAACAAATTGAACTTCTTAAGAATTTTGCAAACGGTTCGTAAAGTGTATAAATACTAGGGTAGAGTCATCTGTTGTGGGACATCACCGGTTGAGGGACAGTCGTTTTTTCTGCTGGATTTGAAAAATATCACCAATATGAAAATGGTCAATGTTTTGTTTTACTTAAACTAACTTTTGACGTAATAATGATCAGAATAGTCTTATACACTTTCCGAGCACTACATGTATCAAGGGCTTTTGAAAGTTATAACAGTCAAAATAAGTCTCGAGTGTTTATATTGTTTGGCCATAATACTTCGCGCATTGAGTAGTTTTATATAGTAATATGCTTATATTTTAGTATCCTATTCTATCTTCAAAAATTCGCAAAGACAAAGCGGTAGTGATGTCACATAAAAATGTCACTAGTTCCGACTGTCACTAGTTCTGGTGGGTTAGTAGTCGAGCACTGTTTCTTGTGGATCTTCAGACAATCTGTAATTATAACACCTCAAAAATCTAAAGGCGAGCCACAAAGCCTCTTTTTTGATGCTTTAATTAAGGCGATAAAAGAGATTAGTAACGAAAATAAAGGCATTCGGCCTACCCCTCGCGAATATAACCTCTCAAAACCGAGTTTGACTCGATACGTGACAAAAGTGAAAGAAAAGTTTGGTGATATTAACGAGGTTTCGGATCATGACATTATGAAGGCTATCCGGACATTTTCTATGCATATTCTATGAAAATATTGGTATTTTTCTGACATTTTATATTGATTATTTAAGTGACCCACAACAGGTGACAAAATGTTTACCCCCCTGTTGTGGGTCACTTCAGGAATTTACTCACAGCATCGGTGTTTCTTGCGTGATCAGAAAATTTTGTTTGGGAAAAGTTAGCTGATGAGCTAAGCTTTGATGTGATTTTTTTACTTTTTCAAAATATTTTAATAGAAATTTTATTTTCGGCTTTTCCGAAACGTGTCCCATAACCGGTGACTCTCCCTTATAATAATAAAAAGATGCGACACTGAAATGTTGAAGTATTGATACAGACGTTTGATATTGAGGTGTCTAGAAAATGACTCAGCTGATAATGTAGGTTCTTAGTCACCGAGAGTCAAAAAGTTTAAACATTGTACATAATTATATTCGTAAAACAGAAACATTATTTCCCTTCATAGAAATTACACTGCTCCATGCCGGAAGTATCAGAAAGTATTGGAGGAACCTGTGATGTATCTAATCCAATTTATTCTATATTAATTTATCAATACATTTCATTCCTTTATTTTAATACCAACAAATCTTCAGTCATGCTATAAATGCTTTCAAACTACTCTCTACCGCTATCTCACTGCTCAGTCATTGCGAGAAAACTTTGATTTCACTTCATTCCACGATTTAAATCTGAATAAATCCTCTGTAGGTCCGACATATATTTGCAGTTCGGTCAAGTTCGTGCTGTGATTTCAATCAGAATGAAACCTCAGTAATCCTTAAAATAGTTTACCTGTTTTGTTTCGAACGAATCCAAAGTCAAAGGACATTTTTCCATTAGAAAGTTTGTTATTCACCCCTACTATATTTTTTCTTGATATCAGTGTCTAGCGTGTATCTTCAATATGAACATGAACTCGTTCACAATCACCCAAAGTGTTTGTATTTAACATTCTACTAATTTCAAGAAGAGGCGTTAATGATGGCGGCCTTAGTGTAAAGAATAAAAGGTGAGACATTGCGCACCAAAAGGAGACGGTAGTTGTATTGAGCCAATTAAAAAAATGACCTATAATGAAAGACACGCTTAGACACGTATTTATACACGGTAAAATTTGCAAAATTGGTCATTTATTATTGGTTCACTGCTTTCATACTTCTTTTAGTCTATTGAGCAATCACGAGAATAATTCACTTTGTATTTTTACATCACAGCGGCGGCTATCATGCAGCGTAGAATAAATCATACTTGTTGGGCGACAAGTAGGCATGCTAGCCTTCTGATGGTACAATGTGAACGATCGTACTGCAGCTTTGCAGTCATGGTTCGGTGTAGTAGAAAACTTCGGATACCAGTATAATGAAAATACCCATTCTATTGATATTTTTGCCTTTTAAAGCATTTTTAAACTTTCAATTTCATATTTTGCCGGACGGGTTACAGAGGCTACATTCGGAGAAAAATAGGCAGCATGAAATCCTCTCCCGGGACTGTGAAAAACCGTCCCGTGCAGGGACTGACAAGGCACTCCCACTCCGAACGGAGCGCATCCGGTCCGGTACCTTACTCATCCGCCACAGAGACTCGAATTTATTTCGCTGGGACGGTGGAAATGAGTGCACTCGTTGACTTCGATTCTTAACGGGGTTCCCCTACCGTATGTACGACTCATAGGGTTTCTGGGCAGAATGCCTACATGAGCAGTATACACCAATGGGGATTTCCGTTAAGAATCAAAGTCCATCGGTGTACGCGACTGATGTCAGGTGAGGAGTGGGAGCAGTTTTCCAACCCTGCTTGGGACCGTGCATTAAGCTACCCGCTTCTTTATGTGCATGAGAAACTGTTCCGTAACTTCACATCAATACTCTATTTATTTTTTCCACCAGATCTCGGCAAGAAGTCGTTGCAACGTAGGCCTACAGAATTTTTCATTAAGATGTATACTCAACCGTCAATCCATTTAACTGCTTTATAACTTCTATTTGTTTTGTATATTTTCCTTCCAAAAATTTCGCGGAGCAACTTTACGTTGCTATTAATTCGAAGTTTACAATTTCGCCAACATTTTAGTCGCATTCTTAACGGTATAACTAAAACTATAACAATAGCATCACGCATCTGATAAAAACCGCATTTAAATTGTAGAGATCTTTATGAACATAGCCACTGAAAAGGAGACATTTGGTGGTGGACATCGCTCTCCGTTAGCTGTGCACCAGAATGTAGAAAATTCAGTACTGTCTGGACGAATAGAAAGTAGGGATTTATCCATTTCACCTCGTATGTCTCCAAACAACGGAAACATGCATCAACGGGGAGTTGAAAGAGAAAATCGAGGCGATTCATCTACTTTAACTCGTATATCTTCTCCAAACAATGGAAACATGCATCGACGGGGAGTTGAAAGAGAAAATCGAAGCGATTCATCTACTTTACCTCGTATATCTTCTCCAAACAATGGAAACGTGCATCGACGGGGAGTTGAAAGAGAAGATCGAGGCGATTCATCTACTTCACGGACCTCAACGCTACGGATCAACGTAAACAGTAACAGACCAGACAGAGAGCGATACAGTATCGCCGATGGTAAAGTATGTGCCGTTTGGTAATTATTTAAAATTCTAATACTTTACACCAGACAGAAATGAAATATTACAGTATATTTGCAGATATATTTAAGTTTAGGGGTAGAAATCCTAGTTGCTCTGTGGGAGCTTTATAAAACCTACAAAAAATCATCGTTTTTAAGAAGCATTACTTCTGTGATATGGACGGGAAGACAAATAATAAATAGATGCCTAGAGCCAAAAAGGACTTCCGTTACTTTACCGAATAGGTCACCTAGGAAGCAGTTAACACCACAAAAGTTACAATTAGTAAAAGGTATACATTTACGATGAAGGTATTTTTAAAAATAAAATGACGCTTGATGTTTCGTCTTCAATTTCAGATTTATATACGGATGACTTTATTAGAAGAAATCCGAATGCCTGTGTCACGAAATATTTAAAAAGATTAAATACATATCTCGGGGATATAATCAAAGACAGGAGGGAAAATTTTTTGAAAAAAAAAATCAAATATCTCGTCCGACTACATAGATACATAGTCAGAGAGAGTGAAAGAGAGAGTGTTTAACGCCGCGTGTGGAAAGAATTAAGTATACAAATATAAAGAAAACTTATCTGTGATAAGCGCAGAATGAAATAAATGTATTACGTTTGTGTTGTATGTATGTAAACGAATAATACGTTTCAAACATATTGAAACGTATTATTCAATATGTTTCAATATAGAAAGTATTTTTGAGAATTTCGATCATTTACGCCCCCCCCCTCCACCACCACGGGTACGTTTCTGTCGTTACCCACCCGATATAGCAGGTAATGTCATTATCGATTGGTGTTAAATATTGGCTAGTTTAAAGTCAAGTTATAAATTTAAATTTGAAGTAAAGAAAGCAGATGTTGTAGCTTGTTACTTTCGAATCGGGCTATTTTTAAATTAATAAAGAGTATATTTAATTTTCTCGACTACTTTTTCCGATTCTTTTTTGTAAGATGTTTTTTACAATAATATGGTCTACTTTTTACACCTTGAGGGTGACCGTTCGAGAACCAATTAACGGAAGAAAGAGATTCTATCTAATTTTTGAAAAAATTGAACTAGCCAATATTTAACACCAATCGATAATGACATTACCTGCTATATCGGGTGGGTAATATTACAAACTTGATAAATGGTAAGTCAGATGGCTAAGTATGGTAGTGAGAACGTTTGTAATGAACGAAAATCGTCTCACTCCGTATATATGAAAATTTCCATCATAATTTTAATGAAGGCGTACAAGGCAGGTCTGCAACACAAAGCCTTGCTGATGATTCTAGCTGTTGCAGACTGAGATGAAACGCCGAAAGGGATTCTATTTAATTTTTTCAAAAATTAGATAGAATCTCTTTCTTCCGTTAATTGGTTCTCGAACGGTCACCCTCAAGGTGTAAAAAGTAGACCATATTATTGTAAAAAACATCTTACAAAAAAGAATCGGAAAAAGTAGTCGAGAAAATTAAATATACTCTTTATTAATTTAAAAATAGCCCGATTCGAAAGTAACAAGCTATAACATCTGCTTTCTTTACTTTAAATTTAAATTCATACTATTGTAATTCTCTTATTTGTTACTAATTTGAACAAATATAATAATATAAAAGTGTATTGACGGCTAATGTGTCCAAGCATAAATAAAGAACGGTCTCCCGCTGACAGTTACAAAGTCGCGCACTTCCGATATGAAGGCACGATTACCCGGAAAACACGAGACGACCAATTTTAGAAAAGTTCACGGCGACGAGCTCAAAGTTCCGTAGACAGAACAAATGACATGGAAACAGTCGTGTAAATAAAATAACAAGAACAGAAAATAAAATAAATATAACAAAAGAATTTCTTCATAAAAGAAATATCATCGGTTCGCCCAAGATTAAAGAAACTCAGTAACGTAGCCAGTACTTACAATTAAGGGCACGTCTGTGTGCATACGTTTGCCAAAATAGCAATGGACGTCGCTCGTCCTTCAAAAGTAACGTTGTCGTTGGCCGTGAATAATCCAAAATATAAGTGGACGTATGTCCTTAAAAAGAGGTCGCACAAATTCACAATACATGTAGGCGCTAGGGATTTTCCCCTAGACTGGCGGGAAAAGCGGAATCAACAGGCGTTGCCGGCTTGCGAGTCAGGCACGGTCAGACGCTCAACGCTTGAGCACCTTTGTGTAGCCGGTGTGGAATAAAAGTATTTTAAACTTTAAAACTTGCTGAATAGAATTTAATTACCGTGAACACCTGCAGGAGTAGGCCTGCATCATCGTCCTGGCAGATTACCTGTTCACGTTTCTACATTGGTGATCAAGAGAATTTTCGGCAGTCTCGGGGGACTCGAGCGGGTGCCATTTTTTAACGCTCTGGCATCGGAACTTTTCGATCGAGACGGCAGCGCTTAGCTCTGTCATCGATGTTTTTTGAGGTGAACATCTTACACCATCACCGAGGCAGTGCATTTTCACGCATCGTGGTGCATCAAGAACCTTCAGGGTCAACATTGTTCAGAAAGTGCTTCGCCTGTTCCCGCCATTTTGAAGTCGCCAATTCGACGCGTCCTTTGCAAAACGCGCCTTTCGGCTTTCGCTGGCTACACGTCTCAGAGGTATAATTTTGTATGAGTTTGCACACACTTTAGTAACTCGCATCTTCTGCGGATTTCTGTACGAAGACGGTGTGCGCTTGCGCACTATTTTCATACGAACATCGGGATTTTTAGAAGCTCTTCCATTCGGCCACGCAGGGAACGCGTACCGAGCAGAGCCAGATATTTCCATTGTTTGGAATTGGGGAAAAGCATGCCGTGAGGAGCATTGCAGTGCCAAGTAGACGATGACAAGCATCGGCAGTATCCAGAAAGCCGTGCCATATCTCCACTTCCAACCAGCAGCATTCTCCCGGCAAGCAGTCCGCCATTTTGACGACGTCAGTGCTGCAGTAGTTTGCCGCCGTTTATCGACTTTGTGAGTACACACATACATGTGAAACAAATATTGTGATTATTGCGTCGATTCAGCGATCCGTAGTCTGTTTATTTTTATGCGTTTAAATTCAGTTCTATCGTTTTAGCAGCAATTTTTTTGATTTTCGGACTTATTTGCTACTGTTTTTCGAGCGTGCTCTATTTGCGTTCGCGTTTTTTGCGTTAATTTTTCATTTTAAATTTGAGCTAATAATAAAATGTCGGTTGAAGACAAAGATAAAAATCTCGCGCCGGCTCTTCAGGACGTAGAAAACCTGAGAGCACAGCTTGCGGCCTCGCAGGCTGAAGTTGATGAGCTGTCTCAAAAAGTGAATATCAGGAAACGCGACATCTCTGCACCCGATGCAAAGCATGTCCTTAATCCGTCAGCAGCTCCATACGTCAATTTTATTCCGCGAACTCTGTCTAAGGGATGCATTTCAATTCTGATTTCGAAGATCCGGAAATTTAGTTTGCCCGAATCGAGACGTTTCAGCTTAATTAGTATAGCGAGGCGGATAAGGTGCAGTGTGTCGTTGAGTCGATTGATAAAGAGACTTACGCTCTAATTAAGGACTTAGTAGCTGCACTATCGCGATGTGTAAGGTCAGGCGATGCAGTCTCTGTCAGGCAATTCGCCTCATATTACCGCGGAAATCGCTAGGTTATAAGCCGACCTGGATTAATATAAGAATTTGCACGTCGCGTCGACAGCCGTGGCCAATGGATGCTCGGTGCCTGTCAAGCTTGCACAGTCTTGTAACTCGCATCCGCCGTTTAATAGATTACAACAGCGACCATTGCATGATCAACCATATAGATAATCTTAAACTTAAGTCTTTTTCTTGTGATGAACCAGCCATTTGGTTCGAGCGTGCGGAGAATGCTTTCGCCTTGAACGGTATTATTAATGACAAAGACAAATTACCGCATCTCCTCACTGCTCTTTCCAATGACGCGTAACAACGAATTCGAGCTTTCGCAGCTGATCGAAATTCTCCCGGTTATTACGCGTAGGTCAAAGAAAGACTGACCTTCGTTAATGCTGAGTCTGAGGAATCTTGCTTGCTTAATTTATTTAAAGATCAACCTTTTTATGGTAAAACTTCACAAATTTTGGCGCAAATATTGGAAAAGTTTCGCGGTGACTTCGAACCAGCAGCCATTAGGTCACTCTTTCTCATGCATCTGCATGCCGCCTGTCAGTCGGTATTAGTAATAATAGAAATCAATGACCTGCATAAGCTCGCGAAAACAGCTGATAAGGTGGCTGAGGCCAACAGTAGCAATAGAATTTCGATCAATGCCGCCACTTCGCCACAGTCCAAAGATTCCGTAGATGAATGTACTATGCAACAGCTCGCTGGTCAAATCGCGAAGCGGTCATCGCAGGTCGCCAGCCTCCTCAAGGGGCATTCACAAGCTCGCAGCAAATCGCGATCTCGTAGCAAGTCGCGCGACAATTCGCAGGGTTTTAAGATTGATTCCAAAACCGGGCTGTACTGGAAGCATCTCAAGTTTCGTGGGAAAGCCCACAGTTGCGCAGCTCCGAATGACTGTAAATTTCAAAAATCGGGAAACTAGACCGGTCTTCGAACGTATTGACGTTCGTCGAAGGTCATCGTGCGGCAAACCGTCTGCACATTCGCTACAATTCGTCCGGGTTTGTATTTCTTGACGATACGAGCGCGGACATTTTTTGCTTCCTGTTAACGCTAACTACGACCCCGATCCCAGCCACCGCAAGCTTTTTGCCGCCAATGACGCTATCATTGACACTTTCGTCGATGCTTGATTGACTCTTGATTTGGGTCGACGGGGTTCCACTAGTCTGGCTATTACCGGTAAATCTAGGCTGCCCTTGATTTCGTCCGTTTACGCTATCGATTCATTTTCTAACAATCGTTATATGAAGCTACTCGCAGAGTACCCGGAGCTCACCGGACTCATGCAGTCACCACTTCTCGACGACAGTATGGTTTATCACGAAATTTACACGGAGGGGCATCCTGTTGCCGAAAGAGCAAGGCGTCTCGCTCCGGATAAGCTCCTCGCGGTGCACAAACATTTTGACCAGTTGTGTTACAGTTGGTATTTACTGGCCGTCCGATAGTAGATGGGCAAGTCCGATTAACCTGGTCCCAAAGCATGACGGATCGTGGGGAGTTTGCGGCGACTATCGTAAATTAAATGCCATCACATTGCCAGATCGTTATCCCCCACCTCGCGTTCAGGACTTTAATGCCAACTTGCATGGCAAAAAGATCTTTTCAACTCTTGATCTTGATAAGGCTTTTTATCAAATCCCCGTGAACCCGGACGATGTGCAAAAGATGCCGTGATCACTCCTTGTGGTCATTATGAATATCTGGTCATGGTTCCTGGCTTTTGCAACGCAGGGCAGTCTTTACAGTGCCATATGGACCAGGCTCTCCGGGGCTTACACTGTCTTCGTTTTCTCTGACGACGTGCATATTGCATCTTCCTCTGACAACGAACATGAAGCTAATCTTCGTGAGGTGTATCGCCTTAAGAAGTACCATTTGAAACTCAACCCGAACAAGTGTGTTTTCGGTCAATTCGAAATTAAGTTCTTGGGTTATCTGGTCAACAGCCATGGCATTAAGCCGACTCCCGAAAAGGTATCTGCCGTTGCTGACTTTCCAAAGTCCAAAACAGGATTTCGGATCTTCGACGCTTTTAAGGCATCGTTAATTTCTATAGGAATAGCATCCCTCATGCAGCAGCGTCGCAAGCTCCCCTTAATGCATTCCTCTACGATACCAAAAGGAATGACAAACGTGAGGTTCCATGGACGCCAGAGGCTGCCAGCGCATTCGAAGTGATCAAGGCAGAAATTGCGAATGCAGTCTTACTCGCGCACCCCTGCAATGATGCACCTATTCACTGAACGGATTGTCTACATTCCGGAATCTGAAATGTCGTAACCGATGCCCTCTCAAGAATTGAATCCATCCGACTGTTCGTATCAAGGCTAGCTTAGCTCAGTCCGGCTGTCGTGCTTTCTATGACACTTGGACATCCCGTTTCGGTTCTCCCAGGATCATATCGAGCGATCAGGGAAGCCAATTTGAAGGTATGCTTTTTAATGCACTAGCCCAGCTTATCGGTGCCAAACGCACTCGCACGATCGATTATCATCTCGCTGCAAACGGCCTTATTAAAAGGTGGCATCGATATATGAAAAACTCAATCCGTTGTTTAGCCGAAAAAGGTACAAAGTGGGTCCACGAGCTGTCAACCGTCTTGCTAGGACTTCGCACCGCTGTTCGTCTCGACACGAATGCCACCCTGCGGAGCTTTTGTACGGCACGACGCTGCGTGTTCCAGGCGAATTCTTTTTATCCGATGATTTTGAACCATCGCTCCAGCCCTTTATCAACGAGTTTTCCGAGCATATGCGAAAAATCCAACCGACACCTGTAGCGCAGAAATATCGCATTCACCCTTTTGTTTACAAAGATTTGTATACGTGTGATCAAGTGTTTGTTCGCGTTCATTCGTGGAAAAAATCAGTGAATCCATACGATGGACCGCATAAGGTCTTTAAGCGCATATCTGACATTTTATTCGATCTTGATGTCCGCGGTGTCATTAAAACTATCAATGTTGAAAACTTTAAACCAGCGTTTACGTTAATTGATGTTGAGTCACCTGCGTTACACTCTAATTTACCTACGTTAGACTCTCATTTATCTGCTTTAGATAGTAGTTTACCTGCGATAAATTCTAATTTATATTTTATACCTGCGTTTTTTGTATAAACTAATTTATAATTTATACCTGCGTCTATTGCGAATCTACCTAATTTAAGCTCCCACGTTTCTGTGTATGATACGAATGCACCTACAGTAAATTCGGATGTTTCTCCGTCAATTAATGTGGATCATAATTTTATTAAGTCAATTCTTAAACCTTCGTCAAAAGCTCAACCTGCGCTTAAAACTTACCAGCGTAAGAAGATCGCCTTCGATCTTCCTAAGATTAAGTAATCCTGTTAGTCCGCAGAATCAAATGGGAAATTTTTTTATAAACGTACTCTCGCTTCGTACTTAACATAAATATGTGACTTGAAACTTTGGGGGGGGGGGGTATTTAGGCGCTAAGGACTTTCCCCTAGACTGGAAGGAAGTGTGGAATCAAGCGGCTTTGAGGCTTGCGAGTCAGCTTATTGAGCACCGTTGTATCGCCGGAGTGGGAATAAAAGTAATTTAAACTTCAAAATTTGCCGAATAGAATTTAATCACCTTGAGCACCTGCATCAGCGTCCTGGCAGATTACCTGCCCACATTCCTACATATATAGTACCGAAGTTAGAGTAGGACCTCGTAACTTTTCATGAATCTGATTTAGGATACACTGTAACAATTAATAGTAATTATCGGCGACAATACCGATGTTCGCCGGTCGAGCGCACGCAAAAGTCCGTTGGTTTTAATGTGCTTCCGCGGGCGCGTGGCCCAACGGTTGTTTACCTGTAAATTCTAGAATATTCTTACAATTATCTATAATTCAAATCATGGAATGTTATAGCCTCCGTCTGAGCCCGATCGAAAACTTGACACGTTTCTTCCCTCTATTTGGTCACTTCTCCTGTCTTGAAACATAATACCTACTATTCAACACGCGAAACATTACTAATGATACATTTTACGCTTATATGACCCGAAACCCATTGCCTATCTAGGATCTCCTCTGGGATCCCGTCTCCCGGCTGGGATCCCGGACGAGATCCCGTTTCCCGGCTGGGATCCCTTCCGGGAAACCGGTCCGAGTTCCCAGGTGGGAACCCAGCTGGGTCCCGGCTGGGATCCCACCTGGGAATTTTCAGTAGGGTTATGTTTGTTGCAGTGCATGCAGTTTTCTGGGTGTCCTTCATGTAATTTGTTTAATTGGTCCGGTGTTAGTTTTGTGTGTGTTGTCGTTATTTTCTGTGTAACTTGTTGTTGTGTTGATTTTTTTGTATTTGTGTTTTTGTTGTATATTGTTGGTGTTTTTGTTTTTGTGTGTTTGTATATAGTGTGGCGTTTGGTGGGCCTCTTGGCGTTGGTAGGAGGCCTGGCCTTCCCAACTTTGGGTAGAGGTGCCCGTTCGGTGGTATCGCCGGGGTTGGTAGCAGACCTTTCCTTTGCTTTTCCATTTTTCCTGTAATGAAATTATTTATGTTAGGTATGGTTTGAGGTCTTTTATTGCCCATTTCCCTATGTTTTTCCCCGTTTCTGTTCGTAGTATGTATGTTGTTGGTGATAGTTTTTCTTTTATTATGTATGGTCCTAGTAAGGTTTGTTTAATTTAGCTGATGTGCAGTTTGCTGCTGATGATAGTGTATAGTCTTTCTTTAGTACTTTGTCTCCTATATTGAATTGTATTTCTCTGTGTCGTAAATTGTAGTTGTGTAGTTGTTTGTTTTGTGCTTGTTGTATGTTTTTATGTATTTCATCTCTGTATGTGTTTATTATTTTTAATCTGTCTATCCAGTCTTGAGGTGCGTTAGGTATTATTTGTGTGGTTTTTTCTATTTGGTTTCTTGTTGAGTGTATTGGTTGTAATTCTCTTCCTAAGTTTAGGAATGCTGGTGTGTATTGTGTTGATGTGTGGTGATAAGATGTATTTAGTGGGAATTGGTAGTCATGTATGTTTATGTCCCATTCTCTGTGGGTTTGTTCTAGATATGCTTGTATCATTATTTTTATTGTTCGGTTTGTTCTTTCTGTTGGGTTTGCTTGTGGGTGATATAGTGGTATTGTATCGTGTTTTATTCCTAGTTGTTGAGTTATGTTTTTTATGATTTTGTTAATGTATGGTTTTCCGTTGTATGATAGTATTGTTTTGGGTGTGCCCCATCTCATTATTATGTGTGTTAGTAGCGTGTCTTTTATTGTTTGTGCGTTAGCTTTTTTTATTGGTATTAGTTCTACCCATTTCGTTGTTACATCCTGAAATACCAGTAAGTATTGATTACGTTTTTTTGATAATGGTTCTGGTCCCATTATATCTGTTGTTATTGTTGTCCATGGTTCTCCTATGTGTCTGTTTGTCATGTGTCCGGCTGGTCGTTGTTGTATTATTTTGATTTTTTGGCATATGTCGCAGTGTTTTATGTATTTTACTATAGTCCTGGCCAGTAATATGATTTTGCTATTTTTTTGTATGTTTTTTCTATTCCCATGTGTCCGGCTTGTGTGTCATCGTGGTTTTCTTGTAGTATTTTTTTGTGTTGTGAGTCCGGTATTACTAATTTCCATGGGTTTGAGTCTGGTCTAATG
Source organism: Trichopria drosophilae (assembly GCA_030407085.1). Taxonomy (NCBI): domain Eukaryota; kingdom Metazoa; phylum Arthropoda; class Insecta; order Hymenoptera; family Diapriidae; genus Trichopria; species Trichopria drosophilae. Next base: position 95,679,998 of record CM059582.1, read on the forward strand.
TTGCTGTGTAGTGGGTCTGGTATGTATCTGTAGAGTTGTTCGTTTTCGAATTTCCATTCTGGATATAAGTCTTCATTGTTTTGTACTGTTGTTTTTTGTTTGTTGTACCAATTGTCTGTTTGTTTTTCTGACAGTGGTGATAGGTGTTCTGTGTTTTGTGTTATGTGTTTCATATTTGCGTGAGAGTGCGTCCGGTATGTAGTTTAGTGTTCCTTTCCTGTACTTTATTTCGTAATCGTATTCGAGTAACTCTAGTCCCCATCTGGCTAGTCTGCCTGTTGGATTTTTTAAATTGTGTAGCCATTTTAATGATTCATGGTCTGTGTATATTTTAAAGTTGTATCCTTCTATATATTGCCTGAATTTCTTTATTGCCCAGACTACTCCTAAGCATTCCTTTTCGGATGCTGAGTATTTTTTTTCTTGCTGAGTGAGTGCCCTACTTATGTAAGCTATGGCGTGTTCTTTTTTTTCTACTATTTGCAATAATACTGCTCCTAATCCTGTGTCACTTGCATCTATACTTATGTGAAGTGTTTTTGTAAAATCTGGTCGTATTAGTGTTGGTGAAGATGTGAGTCTGTGTTTTATGTAATTAAATGCGTTTTGTTGTTCTTGTCCCCATTGTAGTTTTGTGTTATTTTTTAATAGTCGTGTTATTGGTTCTGTTATTTGTGCAAAATTAGTAATAAATTGTCTGTACCATGATGCCATTCCTAACAGTCTGCGTATTTGTTTTAGTGTTTTGGGGATTGGGTAGTTATGTATTGCCTCTGTTTTTTCTGGATTAATCTGTAATCCATGTTTATTTACTATGTAACCTAAATATTCTACTTGGCTTACGCCAAATTCACATTTTCCCGTGTTTAGAGTTAAACCTGCATCTTTTATTGTATTTAGTGTTTTTGTTAGTAGTTGTTTGTGTTCTTCAAATGTTTCTGATACAATTATAATGTCGTCTAGGTATGCGAATATGTAAGGATTTTCGTCGTGTCCTATTATTTTGTCTAGTAATCTTTGGAATGTGGCTAGTGCGTTTGTTAATCCGTATGGCATTCGTTTGAATTGGTAAAATCCTTTTCCTGGTACTATGAAAGCGGTTAGGTGTTTGCTATTGTTTTCTAGTGGGATCTGGTAGTATGCTTGGCTTAGGTCTAGTTTCGATATTATTTTTGCTGTTGGTAATGTTTTTAGTATGGCGTCCATTTTTCGTAGTGGGTAAGCGTCTTTTTTTGTTACTGAATTTAATTTTCTAAAATCTAGACAAAATCTGTATGTACCATTTTGTTTTTTTATCATTATTATTGGGCTTGACCAATCGCTTTTTGATGGTTCAATGATTTCGTCTTTTAGCATTTCCTCTACTTGTTCATGTATTTTTTTGTTAATAATTGGTGATACTGTGTACGCTCGTTGTTTTATTGGTTTGTGATTTTGTACGTCAATTGTGTGTTCTGTCAGTCTGGTTAGCCCAATCTTTTTATTTTCTGTTAATTTGTGTACTATTGTTTGGATTTCGTGTTGTTGTGTTGGTGTAAATTCTATCAGTCCTGCGTGTGTTTTTGTAAGTGTTTTTTCCTGTATACTATATAGTGTTCTGTTTGGTAGTGTGTCTGGTGTTGGTAATAAAGGTTTTTTTTGTAAGTGTGTGTTTGTTCTTGGTTTTTCATCGGTTTAATGATTGTCGGTGTTTCTTTAAAGAACCATGTTTCCTGTTCATAGTCTGGTATTATTTTTGCTTTTTTTATGTAGTCTATTCCTAAAATGCATTCTATTTTCATGTCCGGCGCTATTCTTATGTTTGTGTTGAGTGTTTTATTTTTTAATGTAATTGGTAGTTCTACTATTCCTATAATTTCTACATTAGTGTCGTTTGCTAGTTGTACTTTAATATCGTTGTTTGTAATTTTAATAATTTTTTTTTTGTTTCCTAAGTATTTTGTTTCCTAATTTTTGTATGCCTGTTTGTCCTATGTATGTGTTTGTTGCACCTGGGTCAACTAATGCAGTAATTTGAGTGTTACCTATTTTAATTTGTGTGTACCAACGAGGGTCGTTTTCTATTTCTGAAGCTAAATTGACCCATTCTTTTAGCCTCAGTGTCGGTTTCCCTGTTCCTTGTTGTTTGTGTACTGTTTGTAGGATTGTTGTTTTGGGCATTCTCGTTTGTAGTGTCCTTGTTGTCCGCACTTGAAGCATTGTTCTCTTGTATTTTGTGTGTTTCCTTTTTCTGTCTGTTGTTTGTAATTTTTGTACGTTGAATAATTATTTGTTTGTGGTGTATATGTTTTTGGTTTGTAATATTGTGTTTTTTGTGTGTAAGTGTATGGTGTAGGTATGCATTCTTTTGCGTAGGTGTTTAATGGTGTGTGTGTTTTTAGTGTGTAATTTTGTGTGATTTGTTTTTCTCTGTTTTTTTGAGTTAGTCTTTCGAATTCTGTTTTGTACCACTTCCATAGGTGTTTTTTTTGTATAGATTTGCCATGGAATGAAGTTTTGATTTTGTGTGTGTAAATGTTGATGTTGTGTATATGTGTTTTCTCTTTCTGTGTTTTGGTTCTGTTCTTGTCTGTGTGGTGTATTATTTTCTTCTTCTATTTGGTCGTAGTTTTGTGTTTGTCGTAAAGCGTATGCGTTGTTTCTTGGTAAATGTGTGTTCCTACCGTTTTTCTGAGTATTCGTCTAATAGGTTCCGTACTCTTATATTTGGCATAATGTGTTGTGATTGTTGATTTTGATTATTTATTGGTGTGCCTTGTCTGTTTGTGTTTGTATGTAGTTCTTTATTTAGTTCTTCTATTGTCATGTCTAATAATGAATTGTTGATGTTATTGTCTGAATTGTTTTGATCTGTTTGCGTCTCCTCTATGTTTATGTTTATCGTCGCGCCTGCTCTTGCTGGCGTGAATGCCGGCGTTCGTAGCATGTTTATAGCTTTATTTATTATCTGAATTTGTAGTTGAAAATAATAATTTATATTTTTTTTTTTTTACAATAAGTGTTTTTGTCTCTAATGTTTTTAAGTTTGGTGTGTAACAGTAGGTTGTGTGATTGTTTGATTTCTCTTTGTGTATTTATGTTGTCTGTGTTGTATGTTTTATATGTAATTTATTCTATTCTTTTTGTGTAATGTATTATTGTTTGTTGTATGTGAGAGTTTTGTGTTTGATTAGTTGTGTAATGTGTATTTATGTATGTGTCACAATTTTTGTTTTAATATGATTAATTTATGTGAGTTTCTCACGTTGGCGCCATTGTGACGAGACTAGGGCCGCAGTAAGAAATAACTCATAAATGAAAAAAAGAGTTTATTAATTAAGTCTATTTACTTACAAACTTAGAACCTTCAATGTGTACTCTTACAATTTACTCTATCACTGTAGCGAATTGTTCGCGCGCACAACAACTAACTGACTCATCATTGCGGGGCCGTGTTACGCAGAACGCGTCGCCCCCACTCCCTCTCTCTCTCTCTCTCTCTCTCTCTCTCTCTCTCTCTCTCTCTCTCTCTCACTCCTTGTAACGGTCCGTTACACACTCTCAATACGGTTCCTAGATTACGATGTATTTCCATAAGCGACTATAATGTAGCAATATCTGACCTTTAATGAAGGCGACTTTTGAAATTTGATTTTCGACACATGGCAATACTAATGTGTAACGGTCAACACTTTTCAATCTCTCTGATTGAATTTTGTAAGATTTTTTAGAAAGATCACGCATTAGAACGATGTCGTTTTCAATGATAATGTAAAAACATTTTATTAATAACAATATCTAATGAAATAATAAATATTGGTTGACCTTTACCTTCTCTTTTCATTCGACAATGTAACGCATTAAATTACCTATGTTTTTCGACCTTCACAGCTTTCGAAATTTGTAATAACTATATATGAAATTGTTTATAATATCCTCCTTTCACTCCTGACCTTCTGACGGCCCACTTGCGCAATTTTTCCATCATGCTATCATCGACGGGAGGTAGGGTGGGGAGGGCCAGACTCCCCCCAGCCTCTCTACTGTTAATATTTTCAAGCTGGAAATATTCCTACGTGAAAGGTTTTAAGAAAATTTAGGAGCCGTAGGCATATCCCAAGTTTGATATTTTGATTTAAATTTAATTACCACCACTTTTAGTTATTTTTTGTGACCCTAGAGAGTATCGACGAAGGAAACGTGGGAATTAATGTTTCGATCGTCCCAACCGAGAGATCTGCAAAAAGGGAATATATTTGGAATTAATACTTTCAGATAATGCGCAAAAGTATTAATTTTTGTTAATCATTCTACATAAATATTATAAAAACTTATCTTATTTGATGACGCAGCATATTGCGTCGTGGATCTGGAGATGGCACCTTTTACAGGGATGTAATCCTTACCGTTGCTGCTCTTGCCCTGGCACTATCCGTAAGTATTAGATTATGGACGATAATATCGTCTCCTGGAATAATTGTCATCTTGGGGTGTCCTTGTTTTCGTAACCTCTGTAAATTTTTGAAAACACGAATACATAAAATTATATACTACTGACAAATAGGAACTCGATATTACTTAAGGTACTACTATCCTTTAGAACGTATAAAAAAGGCAGATTTTTAAGGTTTTTTTAATATTAAAATTGAGTACAAGACTTTTTTGAGGACATTAGTACACGTCTATAGAACGCAAAAAAATTGTTATTTTTAGTTTATCTTGCAATCTGTAGGTGGCGTCAAAGTCGAGCATCTAAAATGGAACCTGTCTGATGGCGGACAGATAATCTCGAGATTGGTAAGTCAGAAACAAAAAAATGAAACGGCATTTTAAAAAGGAAGGTATTTTACACGACAATTAACCACAATTAATAAAAAATCGATAAAAATAAAAAAATGGCGGTTGTTTGAAATAATATTTGCGAAATTGACCGTGTTTTTCATCACTGTCTTCTCTACAAATATTTTTCTTTGCTATTTTTTGGTGATATTGTGGTTAATTGTCTTACAGAACACGTTAATGAACAAAACAAGCAGTCATTTATTAAAATCGGTTCAGCAGATTGGAAGATTATCTGTCCGCCAGTTGAATCATTTTGAGAAAAACGCGTTTAAAGATTTTTCGTTATATTTATTGAATATTTTTTTGAAAAGTTTAGTTTTATTATTTACAATTTGTTACTCTGCAATCCCTGGACCATACAAAAGTAAGCCACTATCATTTAAGGCATATTCTTTCATTTGTTGGGCCTCTTTCTTCGCCAAACGGCCTTCCTTTGATGCCGCCTTGCTAGCTTTTTCAGCCATCATAATCCTCTCATCGTCCTTCTGTTGCGCATATTCATAAGCAGCTTTCCCGATGGTGCAACCCATGACTTCCATCATCTTCAAAAGTGTCATTCGTCCTTCATTGAAGATGGCTAACGATACTTGAACAGCTAATTCTACCACTTCTTTGCCAACAAAAGTATGTTTCGGGACGATCGCCCAAAGTGTTTTGTTATAACATTCGTTATTATTTTTAGTATTTTTTCCCAAACAACGTTTTAATAGATCCTCATTAGTCAATTTTTCAAAGACTGGTTTCACGTACTCTTGGACCTCTACACTCAGAGTTCGCGACTCGCGGACTTGTTATAACATGCCTGAGACACGCGACTCGCATGCTTGTTATAACATGTTACAACATGAATTTCTGCACAACGCTTTGGGAGGAAGTTTTTAAAGGTACAAGGAGTTGAAAAATTAAAAAAAAAACAAAAAATCGATTTTTTCAAAAATTCTAAAGGTTAGTAGTACCTTAATGAAAAACTATCACTATAAGAATAATAATTTTCTTTGTTATACTTTACCAGCGTCTGAAATAAATTGATGCGTTTTGATGAATGCTGGCTTTCAAATCTTAATGTACCCATCCTGTAGCCGAAGACATTTCGTATACCTCAGGAAGTTGAAAAGTGTGATCGACCCAGGCAGCCAGGATGTTTTCCAGGTGTGCAAACCACTAGATTTTGCAGCTTCCACACAAGCTGAAAAAACCAACCCACCAAGAATCACTATTCTTTCATTTAAGTATAATATTAACTTTCACAGTACGAACTATATAAGTATATACATTTTTTTTATTTATTTTTCTAAAATGCCAGGTTTTGAATAGACTTATGTAGGCCTTATAAGTAGGCGCTGTTGAATAATCTTAGGCAAGACTAGTATACTTTTTTAACACTAGCATTGTTTTTACTTAAATATTGTTTATTATTTTTTATTTTATAATATTTGTTCGTTATTTTCTTTATCGTTCTATTATACGTACTGAAAATGTTGCTACTTCGTTGTATAAAATAAATAAATAAATACCGTAAAATATATTAATATTTAACTGAAGAATTATGTAAATAACTTATAAATAAAAGTGGGACAAAATAGCCAAATAATATATACATATAAATAAGTTCGTAGATAAACCTAACCTGACTTCCGAAAATTGCAGTTAGAGATACCGTATGAGGCTCTAGATTATATGCATCAATAATAATAATAAAAATATAAGAATAAAATCTATATATATATATATATATATATACAGGGTGGCCGATTTATCTGAAGACATCGAAATATCTCGAGAACTATGCACAGAATCAAAAAAGTTGTCGGATGAAAGTTGTTCGACACGAAGGGGGGCATCCAGTAATAATGAAATTTACCCCCTCCCCATCCCCTGGGGGTGGAGTGGGGGCAAAAACAATAAAACTTAAATAGGAACCCCCAGTTTTTATTGCAGATTTGGATTCTCCGGAAAAAAGTACATCAATTTGACCTAGGAGCTATTGCATTTTGGTTCACAGGTGGCGCTGTAATCGATAAAAATCCAAATTTATCTGAAGACATTGAAATACCTCGAGAACTATGCACAGAATGAAAAAAGTTGTCGGATGAAAGTTGTTCAACACAAAGGGGGGCATCCAGTGATAATGAAATTTACCCCCTCCCCCATCCCCTGGGGGTGGAGTGGGGGCAAAAACAATAAAACTTAAATAGGAACCCCCAGTTTTCATTGCAGATTTGGATTCTCCAGAAAAAAGTACACCAATTTGACCTAGGAGCTATTGCATTTTGGTTCACAGGTGGCGCTGTAATCGATAAAAATCCAAATTTATCTGAAGACATTGAAATACCTCGAGAACTATGCAGATAATCAAAAAAGTTGTCGGATGAAAGTTGTTCGACACGAAGGGGGGCATCCAGTGATAATGAAATTTACCCCCTCCCCCATCCCCTGGGGGTGGAGTGGGGGCAAAAACAATAAAACTTAAATAGGAACCCCCAGATTTTATTGCAGATTTGGATTCTCCGGAAAAAAGTACACCAATTTGACCTAGGGGCTATTGCATTTTGGTTCACAGGTGGCGCTGTAATCGATAAAAATCCAAATTTATCTGAAGACATTGAAATACCTCGAGAACTATGCACAGAATCAAAAAAGTTGTCGGATGAAAGTTGTTCGACACGAAGGGGGGCATCCAGGGGGCAAATAGGGACAGTTTGATCCCCTTATGAAAATTTAATATTAAAAATTCTAATATTAGAATTTTTAATATTAGAATTTAGTAATATCAATTCAAAAAATGCAAACGAACCACAATTTCTTTGCTAATGTATTATTTTCAGATGAATCTACATTCACGAACCATGGTGGCGTCAATAGGCATAATATGCATTATTGGAGCGTAGAAAATCCCCATTGGTTACGACAAGTTAATCATCAACGTCCTTGGTCGGTGAACGTTTGGTGTGGAATCATAGGAAATAAACTCATTGGTCCTTATTTCATTGAAGGTAATTTGAATGGAACAAAATATCGAGATTTCCTAGAACAAGAAGTACCATTACTACTTGAGGATGTTGCTATGGACGTCCGACGGACAATGTGGTTTCAGCATGATGGTTGCCCAGCACATTTTTCAAGAGTAGCAAGGGAAATACTAGACCGTGATTACAATGGTAGGTGGATTGGTAGAGGTGGCCCCATTAATTGGCCTGCGAGGTCACCTGATCTAACATCTCTGGATTTCTTCCTATGGGGTTACCTAACAGGTAAGGTTTATGAACAAGTACCAACGACTCGTGAAAACATGGTGGAACGCATAAGAACTGCTTGCGCAGAAATTTCTGCAGATATGATTCTATCATGTATAAAGTCATTTGAAGAAAGAATAAATAAATGCATTGAAGTGGAAGGTCAAGATTTCGAACACTTACTCAAGTAAGAATACTACGTCCACGTCGTTGTTCCTGGGTAACGCTAAATGTATTTTTTTCCGGCTTTGTTAGAATGACCGTATTCCATATCCGCTACGCGGGCGAAAATTGTCAATATTGGAGAATCCAAATCTGCAATAAAAACTGGGGGTTCCTATTTCAGTTTTATTGTTTTTGCCCCCACTCCACCCCCAGGGGATGGGGGAGGGGGTAAATTTCATTATCACTGGATGCCCCCCTTCGTGTCGAACAACTTTCATCCGACAACTTTTTTGATTCTGTGCATAGTTCTCGAGGTATTTCAATGTCTTCGGATAAATTTGGATTTTTATCGATTACAGCGCCACCTGTGAACCAAAATGCAATAGCTCCCAGGTCAAATTCGTGTACTTTTTTCCGGAGAATCCAAATCTGCAATAAAAAATGGGGGTTCCTATTTAAGTTTTATTGTTTTTGCCCCCACTCCACCTCCAGGGGATGGGGGAGGGGGTACATTTAATTATCACTGGATGCCCCCCTTGGTGTCGAACAACTTTCATCCGACAACTTTTTTGATTCTGTGCATAGTTCTCGAGATATTTCGATGTCTTCAGATAAATCGGCCACCCTGTATATTGTATTCTTATATTTTTTAGATTTTATTTTTATAGATTTATTTAAAAAATATAAACAATGCCAGTAGCCAGATCATGAACTAGATACGCATGGTCCTAGAGCTTAGGGAATAATTGTTTTGAGTAATTAATTTAATTCTATGAACATGTGTAAGGGTTTTATTCAACATCAAGCATTGTTTATTTAAAAACGTTATAAACAGTTACAGCAGCCAGATGCTAAAATGGACACGCATGGTCCTATACATGGAAAGAAACAAATACGACTGAGCACTCGCTGGAGAGTACTGGTTGCTGTGCGACCGGTTCGCAACGATGAGACAGCTCTGATTCTTGTCAGCGCACGGGTCGATTTCCAGGAAGTAACCAGTACTTTCCTCACAGTAACCATTCCTTTCTCATACAGGACTCCGCCTAGAGCACTCTGTTTTCTCTATGAAAGTACTCACTACTTTCCGGACACAAACAGCTACTGCGCATACAGTACTGACATCCGTGTGGACACTCATTAAAACCAATTACATTACGTTAAACACATATAAATTGTATATGAACACAGATGTGTTAAGAAATAAATTCTTATTAATAATGATGAAATTGTAAATTAGCAACCATTTCACCACATGTGGTCGTTTATTAAAATTTGTAATATATGAGATAAATAAGAGATTGAGATAAAGAACGCTTCACATATGTATATGTTGTAACGAGTCGTTTAATTTGACATCGGGCGGAGAGAAAGAGGACCGGGTTAAAAATTGTATGGACGTGCTTGCCAGCTTCAGAAGAATTCGCGAATTATGCTCTGGCAAGCTAAATAACGACGGGAACGCGTAAAAAGGAGAATATCCAGAGGACGCGATGCGCGCTTTCGTCGGCCGGTCGGCCATGTTGGTCCCAAACCCACGTGGGACCAGCAGCGCTCCGTTTCAGACATGCGCACAACGACAAGGTGCTGGCGCTGGTGCGTCTCATGCGCAAAAGAGGAGCAACGGCGCCTTTGCCGCACAGGATCAAGAGTGGGGAACGACGGGCCGAGTTTCAAGCCTGGAGCCGCATGTGTCGCCGCAATGGGGCGCATGCGCTCCAAATTCAAATAAGGGGCGGGATGTCACATTCAAGTCAATCAAATGACATTTGAATGTTTGACAGTTCCCGTCCCGATTCTCCGTAAAAAAGGGAACTCGGCGACATTATTGGACATGGGGATACGTACCGAGGTATTATAAAACCTGGCCTCGGTAAGTATCCCTCTTCTTCTTCTTTCTGGACTTCCTGCTGGCATCTTCGCCTAGACGACTCGCTGCCTCATCTAAGGAGACCCTGGCTGCTCCGAAATCAAAGTGGGCCCACGAAACTCTACAGCCAGCAACAATTGATAATTCATGGAGGCGGCGAGGATTAATTGATGACAAGGAAGAAATCACGATTTGACGACGGCACTCCATTCGTCCCATTATAAATTACCACGAGGCTGCTGCTCCTCTCCTTCGGTGTCGCGAGGGAGTGCGACATCCAGACGCGATTCACCAGGTGACAGCAGCCGTTTTCTCAAATTAATCGAGACAGATGGAGCACAACCCGAATAAGAAGAAAATGGACGCCGTGGGAAACAATAAGTGACGTAAGCCTCTTTCTCTCCCGTAAATAATAAAATTAATATTCATGTCTGAATTTTCTTGTATAAGTGTATGAAATTTATATATTTATATTATTGTGTGTGTTTGTATGCAAAGTATGTGGGCTCGCGTTTTCGTATCGTTAAATTAATTTATTCCGCGTAATTTATTTCGGTACTTGACGATATGACCAATTTTATATATGCATGATTTTCACACTTCTCCGACAATTGATATTGCTGCTGTTGCTTCAGTTTTGTTAGAGATGGGCAGTCCAAAATGTCGAGATCGACAACATTTTCAGCGTTTAATATATCCTCCAACTAACATTTTTTATCGACTCCTTTTACATAAATTTTGCTAGCACATTTAACGATATCCTCCAAAGTTTCGTTTATAGCGTCAAATGGTACGTCGCCAGATTGCCATGGTAAACCGTGATAATTATTCATCAACCATTTATTGACTCTCTTATAGTGTAAAGGTAACCACACCCATTGATATGGTGGTTTAAACACATAAGTCATAATTTCACTGTCGACAATATTTATTATAGACATTTCCTTCGGTATGAACCAATTACCAGGCCCGCGGAATCTCTGCACGTCTACAACGTATTCCATTTCGTATGAAACTGATTCAATAGTGAATAACCGCGTTTCATTCATTAATTGACGCACGCGCAATAATGGTTACCTCTCCTCTCAAACCAATTTCTTTACATTTCCACTTATTTCGTGTTAACATTCGTTAACAAAGGTAGCATTAATAAATAAATAAATAATTTATAATAATAATATTTAAATAGTAATAAATCTCTCATCATCATCAATATCCTTGTCTTCCTCCTGTGTATTAAAATGTATAATATAGAAATGATGGAAGAAGCTAGCAGTAACTAGAAAGAGAGGATGTCACGCTTATTCTCTATGCATTTATCTATTCACGGTATTTACGTGTTTTCATGACGTTCGAACCATAGCTATAATTTTGGAGTACTGATTCACTAGTGAATAAAGTATAACCGTGTTTTATTCATTAATTGACCCACGCGCAATAATGGTTACCTCTCCTCTCAAACCAATTTCTTTACATTTCCACTTATTTCGTGTTAACATTCGTTAACAAAGGTAGCATTAATAAATAAATTAATAATTTATAATAATAATATTAATTAAATAGGAATAAATCTCACATGATCCGAATAGCGTGTATTAAAATGTATAATATAGAAATGATGGAAGAAGCTAGCAGTAATTAGAAAGAGAGGAGGATGTCACGCTTATTCTCTATGCATTTATCTATTCACGGTATTTACGAGTTTTCATGACGTTCGAACCATAGCTATAATTTTGGAGTTTGGACACGTGGGTAATGTAATTAATCATGCTCCTAACCGTTTTTTTTTTAAATATGTGTACAATTTACCACATCTTAAATATCGCCATACAGGTTTCGACCTGTTAATTATCCGTAGACTTTACTATACGGTAACAATGAATCTGACTTCATTAGTAACAAATACATACGAGTATCGACTTGTTTATAATATAATTAATTAACCTTCATTTAATATTTCCCACTTTTAACATTTCTGAGAATAATGAGATCGAAATGTCGATGTAAAAATCTAAGAGAAGCGTGTAAAATTCAAGAGTTTCTATCTTTACGCACAGTTTTGTGTCTTTTGAGTAAAAAGTTAAAGGAAGTGACAATGCTGCCATCTTTTGGTATGTTTAAAGAGATTGCAGAATTTGTGTATCGCAGAATAAAATATGCGGGTGCATCTGAAATGCATGGATTCATCGTAAGCTGCGATCATACACTTGCTGATATGAGTGGCTATGGAGCGATTACAATTGAATATGAGGTTCTTGAAAATTGGCTCTAGTTGATAATCAACCTTATTATCGCCATGCAAAACAATATGAAAGTGAAATTGTTAAATATTACCGTGCATCTACTGCAAAGCGAAAGCAATCTTGAGGACCCGGGATTTTTTATTTTTAAAATACCTATATTGCCATTACTAT